>CM056999.1:149706284-150906284 GCA_029891345.1 Dryococelus australis | reverse complement strand
GAGCAAACTAAACTGTTCACCTATTCCAGGCCCTTCTGTTCTACGATTTTCCCCATTTATATTCTCGAGACTTGAACCATTTATATTACCATGATCTGAACCTGAATGGCTCGCTACCACGTTGGACACATTAACATCGGCTTCCTGAGTTGGACTATTATTATCAAAACCTAGAAAGTCCTCTTCATCTACTCGTGTCTCTGACTCTCCATTATGACCTACTTAAATCTCTAACCTGTATTATCGTATTACTGTACAATTGGCTTATAAAAAAAAAGCTGCAATACACACACAAATAATAGTGATATTAAAAAAAAAAAAAAAAAAAAAAAAAAACTTTACATTAAAATGTTGCAATCTTGACTGTACCTGCAATTTCTTCTGTGAAGACGTTTATAATTACCTTGGCACACTGCACTATTGTTTGTTGACTGGATATTGGTGGCGGTATGGAAATTAGCTGGAACTGTAGTTGGAAGTTTGAGGTTGCCGTAGTTACACTCACCCTGGAAAAAAGAGTGATGAAAACTCAGATGCACCGGCAACAGCTGGGCTGGCAGGTTCTTGAATAATTTATGAGAATGAATGTCTGCAATCTTCACGTTGCAAGGAGCGTGTAGAAATCAAGGCCGAAACATTGGGCGCCACTTGTAACAGGTTTCTGTCCTGTTCTCTAGTTGTAGTTCTCAGTAAACACCAACGAATTAGCTCAACGTGAGTTGGAGACTTTGACTACATACATAATAATGAAAGTTGGTTGATACCAGTATTGCCAATAAATAACAGAAGAAGTTACATGTTTACTGGAGATTTATTGTCGTCTCGGCAAAACAAAATATTTACATTCGCAGCTGACAAACAAAAAACAGAATGGCATTATTCATAAAACAAAAATTCTCGCTTCAAGAGTTATGAAGACGAGAGAGAATTGTTACTTCTCTCTCCCGGCACCCTATTGACTCTTCGCACCGACGGAAAATAAATTTAATAGATATTTGAATTGAAGTGTCCAAGATACAAAAGAAGGTTAAAGTCGCGGGCGCTGGTCAGTGCGAGTCACGTAATCACACATTGCAAGCTGACCGACTGACAGCTGACAAACGATCGTGCTGCGACGAACTGTTGCGATACCCGAGAAAGGTCGTGCTTCCTTATATATTGGTAGAAAGTTTCCTCATTGAAAACATATTGTTTTCGAGCAGTCAATCACGTCAGCTAAAGGTGACCTCTGTTATTTTCCTTGTTTCACCATATTGTGCCTTGCGGTGGCTGGTGGCTGCCTTGCAATGGCGGTCTGTTGTTGATGTCTGTTACTACTGATGAAATGGGGAAAGAAAAATAATAAATTTGGAAAAACTAAAATATCTGAAATACAAACAAGTTGTCATTGCCACGACCTTTCAAATATTACATGAATTACTATCCTTTACACACACACGTGCACGCACACACACACGCACTCACGCACACACACACAGAGCTGCAATGCTACAAGTATTGTCGGTTTCAGGTTGTGGACTTCTGGCTCCAAAATCCGGCGTTGGCAATTTTGTACCTGGCTTCCTTCCGGTACACTATACGCCTCAGGACAGGACGGTAATCTTGGCTTGTACGGATGTGCAGTGGAAAAGATATGTAACACATAACGGAAGCAGTTGGGATTGCTCGTAATCTTAGTGAGGCGGCACTGTCCCGTTAGCCTGTCTTTCCTTCCTTAGGAGGAGTTAAGGTAAGCCATTGCTTGGCAGCAAGATATGAGCGATCTTTTACTCCCTATGCCATCTGCCGTTCCTTAACTTATAAGGCATAGAGTGAGGTTCGCCGCTGAACAATACACATCATGCACCACAGACAAAAATTATTGCAGTAGTTGCTTGACAGCACAAGCTCGGTGCTTCGAACGATCCCCCACCTTAGTGGGCAGATCAGAGATGCCAGGCCAGGCCGCAACACCCAAGTAGATACCCTCCTCCCAGCACCTGGGTCTTCTGGTAGGGGATACAACCTAGGCTTGCTGTCTCTCCCTGGATGGAAGTATTCCTAGTGGTCGTGGCTCCTCTGTTCTTTCTGTCCAGCACCTGGGTACTCGGGTGTAGAAACAACAGGCTGCCATATAATGGGTGTGTACACAACTAGAGGACTCCATAAGGGGGTCTTCAGTGAACTCTAGTTCGGATGTAAATGTTTCCAGTTCTCGTTGGTGGTGTAAAGTGCGGATTGCTCCTAGCTGATGAAGTAGATATACTCTGGAAACGAAAAATGTATGGCTAGAGGACAAAGCTGTATTTATCAAGGACTCAATAAATACAGTGACCTGTACTATCTCCTACCAAGCAGACAGAGTACTGAAAGTAACCTACGTTAGCCAGGTGTAGGCAACCTGGTCCTAGGCTAACGGGGAAGTTGAACTAGAAGACTGAATAAAAATTATACTGAACCAAAACTGTCTAATTATCGGGTGTCTCCAAGAGACAAAAAGAAGTTAAAAGTTCTTTTGCTGTAGTAGCAAGGTGTGTGTGTTTAACTGCTGTTGCAGGTGAGGCGTAGAATTTCGAAAACTGTACTCGTCGCAAGGAGCAGCCGTGGGGGGCTGTCGAAGACTTGTGGTTTGCAGGAGGCCCCAGCACTGGAGAGTACTCGGGGTGTCTCGTGGGAATGGCAAGATGAATGACTCCCGAGCCTGGCCGCGCACGGATTTATATAATCAGAACTGTAGGGTGCGGTGGCGTATTGCGGGAACGGGGTGTGATGCCCTTCTGTGAGGCCGGTGTGGGATTAGACCCCTCATCAGCACTGTGCTTTGTGGATCTTCGGTGACGCTTGGCAGTGCCCCGAGGTGTCTAACAACTTGTCGGTACTCAGCACGTGGGGGGGGGGGGGGGGGGGGGAGAGGCGGCGGCATGCTCACTGGTTTCGCAACCTTGAAACCACGCGTTCGGCCACCCGGTATGAGGTAGGCGGCATGGAATGTCCTTGTATAGGTTTGCGGGATCGACTCTCACGTGGGTTGAAGTAGAAATACTTGACGCGATGACCGATAAGTCATAACCATATTTAATAGTGGTATAAGCGGCACACGTAGACAGATACACAATTTTACCCTTTTAATAAGTTTTCCTGCTTAATAAACACATATTTTTCAGCATTTTTATGAAACGTCTTAACAGGGTTTCACTGTAAAAGGTTATGCACTGATGAATATATTAAATACCAGTTAACATTATAGAAAAAAAGACTGTCGTCTCAGTGCTTCATGTCATTCTTTTTTTGGGTAACGATGATATTCGACCAGTGCTTTTGGGACATCATTTATCTAATCACCCTGATTTGGACATACCAAGAGGGTTTTGTTACCTAAGATGAACTCGCGAAGACACGTTAAACTTGATTTGACTGGAAATTTTCAAGTCAAAAATGAAAAAGTAATGGAAGCTTCTTACAATATCACCTTCTTGATAGCAAAAGATAAACCACATGCAACTGGCAAGTCTCTTGCTAAACCATGTTAGCTTTCTGCTTGTAGTACTGTACTTGGTTAAGATAGCTATAATAAAGTTACAAAAATATAACTTAAATGTTACAGTAGATGCAGAGTTAATTAAACTACTCCAGACTTGAAATATATACTATAAGAGTAAGGATATACAGTATATACACTTTTTCCGTGCAATGTGATGAAAAAAACTGGCATTTCATAGTGTTTTTGGTGGTATTTGTAGATTTGATATTTCACAGTATTCCCAGTTGTCTTTTTGTAAATTTATTTAAGATAAACAACTTATGAACCAGATATTCTCCCATGATCTCAAAACAACAAATGCTATTGATGTAACTTCCACTCTGTCTTGCAGTTTAGCAGTTAATAAACTTGCTTGGGAAAATGTGGTTATATGTACTTTGGTCTGTCTACCGTTTTTCAGGCAACTGTCAAAAAATTTCTATCCATCCAATATTTCAGTAGATGAGGATATGACAAAATGATACAGTGAAAGTCCGATGTAACGAGTATGCTTTATAACAAAAAGTCCACTGTAACGATAACTTTTATTGGCACCATCAATAGTCCATTTACTCTGTGGGGAAAAAGAAGTCGGTAATAACGAATGCAGCGTCGGCTTATTTTCACTATAACAATAGCTTCAATAGTAGCACTCAGCAGTTTCATTCAAAAACAATGCAAGAAGAAATTATTGCGTAAAAAAAATTAAGAAAAGGTTTTGGTTTCCGTGTGTGAGCTTAGTGAAACATGGCATCATTGCTGCCGCCAACTGGCTGCGCTGTCCAGTCCGGCATCGACATTTGACTGTATTATGTCGCATGCTGCTTGTGCACTTGCCGCTGTGTATTTATGTAAACGCAAAGCGGAAAGTTTCAATACCGGCCAAAGCTAATAGTGAAATGCAACAAGAATATCTGTCCCTAAAATAAAATCGAATGTAAATTTACCTACGGATTAGTGTTTTTATTTAAACTTCTTTGAATCAGTCATATGAAATTACCGCATCTTTTAAAGTGAAAATATAGAATACTGCCTATACACAAGACTTTTTTTGGGGGGGGGGGGGAATGGATAAAGTATAAAAATGTTTCTGGCAATAATAAACTGACATCTCAGATCCTGCACTGCATCGTCAAGGAATAGACCTGAAAGTACAAGTAAATTATTTATACGTGCTATTATTGCACTGAACAGCTGCTAAAAAAAGGGTAATCTGATCGCTGGCATATTGTGCAATTGAGTCGCCGGCGAACGTATGGATTAAATTCTGTTAAGGGAATGTTTTTGTTAGCTGCAATTTCCCTGACTTCAAACGGAAGCATTTCTGTGGAGACAGAAAATCCATTATTCCTATTGGTGCACAAGTGATTAAACAGCTATTATTCCAGTTCCGGGTAATTTACACATTTTGCCTCACAAAGCACTTTTTTTGGGCAATTTTTACAGCGTATACTTTACCCCGCACTAGCAGCGTACATTTTTATAGCCGACCAACTGCCCTTTTTCCATGTTCACATGCATATTCTGCAACCATCATTTTCAATTTTTGAATAATAACTCACTCGTTCCTTTTCCATTATCATGAAGCCGTGTTCCAATTGGCACTTTTTGTTAACAAAATTCTTACGTCTACAAAATCTACGACGTATTTTTGTAATTTGCATTTTAACAACTACGAAGTTGACAAATTACCAAATTGCCGCCATATCAATTTTTATTTTTGAAACCACGACACAACATTGCACGCTAAACAGTTAAACATTGTATCGCTAGACACAAATTAGGAAAAATGAAATTAGAAACAAACTGGAACACGGCCCAACGTTTGTTTTATGAAAAGGGGGGGGGGGGGGCATGTGTAGGATCTAGTCAGACACTTTAGCCGAACACATCACAATATTGTGCGGTTGATGAAGGATGCCTGCAAGTTCAATCGCTTCACAGGTGCGTGTAGTTAACAGTCAGTTGTTCCCGTACGTGAACAAACCTCACAAACCCCAGGCTTTAAAACAGTTCCGTGCAGCCTGTACATGCTAAAATACGGTATCCATTGTATTTGGTACAACACGTAGAAATGGTTTGGGTGGCATTATTTCAGTATTTGACGTTTTGGCCGCGTTAGTACCTATGTTTATACGTCTGTATTTGCTTTTTCTAAAGCAGCAGTTGAGGCTGTGTCAGCAATCCGAGATAAGAGTTACTACAATATTCGTAGACAATTTTTCCTTTGAAGTATTTTGACACATGACGTCTTTCTCAAACTACTAACGACTTTGTCTCATCAGTGCGAACATTCATAGCACTACCAGCGGGTGTATAAACAGTACAAGTGATATTATTTGCTATTAACATTTCGTGAAAGTAAAGAGAATTTTACAACCATCATACTTTTATTTATTCTCAAAGATAACTGCCTACATCAGGGGTGCCCAAACTTTAGTTTATCATGCCTCCCTTCTGCAAAAAATAATAACTACCCCTCCCTGCCCCTGTCAAAACTTAATTATTATGCAATGTGACGTGAGCATAACAATCGTGATCAGTAAGTACTCACCTCGTGTCAAATGAGTTGTCAATTTCATAAGTATTGGATAAACTGCCTGAGGAAATGTTCGCCTTTTATGCCAGTTAGATCACGGGCCCGTGCTTCATATGCAGCTGGTGTGTTGTGTTGGGCTTTTCGTAATATTTCCCTTTAATGAAATGTGTATTCACTTAATGAATTTCAATTAGTGCCGGAGAAATTCCAGTTTTGTTCAGGGCTGGGTATGAAATGGCACTAGATGTCACCCAGCTCCACAAATCTAGGGTTTCGGCATAATTACTCTGACATAGATTACTATGAGATAGATATTGAAGTCTCCTTACAGTTTTTAGTAATCATATTCCACCAGCCGGATTCGCTGTGCTTTAGCTTAGCTTTCCTACAGACAGAATATTATTTTAGTGCTGCCACAGCACAGTTTGCCTTGCCCATTTGACGCCGAGATGTCGTTCCAAGCAGGTTCGATAAGAAATCAAAACCATGTTTGTTCAGCCAGGTTAAAATGCTTGCATAAGATTGCAAAATTGTCAACTGTCAGTGGAAGAATAATCCCCTGTTAATTAAATGAAGAATAATATGTTGGTTATATAATAAAACATAAGGTGTCTTCTCACGAATTATTATAGGCTGTTCACGGTAAAGTGAACACTTTTTAAGGTCCTTCTAATTTTTCCTTTCATCCAATTTCCATCGTCCTGCTGCTTTTTAATATAAACATTGTAATGTGACCAATAAACACAGTGTATACAATTCACAACCCTCAAAACTTATTGCCCGAGTCTATTTATTAGTGGCTAATGCTCGTTGGGAGGGCCTTAAAAAATGCTCACGTTACCGTGAACAGCCCATAATTCTGAAGGCCGTTAAAATCTGGTTGTTGAGAATATTCACAGTCGGTCAACACGAAACATGAGTTGTAGGTTAATATTGATTTGGAATATTGATTTTACACGGGTTGTGTGAATCCCTAGGTCCAGTGAATAGGTATTTTACGTGCGTGTGCGCACCTTTCGAAATATATATATATAATATTAACAAAATGGTAATTCAACACTGGCGATGCACAAATTATTGTACACAAAGTTGAATGAGTAAGTTTTTATGTGCTGGAGCACCTCTTTTAAAATGTATGTATAATATTTGGGTAATTTTAGAGTCACGAATTGTGAGGCGTGGCTTAAAGCAGAATCGACTGAGAGTGCGTATTATTTGTTAATGCCTTGAGGTTGCTTTCAAAACATTTTGTAGAGTGTAATTAATGTTAGCACTTTTTCGCCCTCAAATTGTGGCTGGCCATGCAAAGGGGTTTTAAGAAACAAGGCTGATGCTTGCCTAGAGTTTGTAGCCTCTTTATGAATGTAGTTGACCATTGGTTGGTGACGCACGGTAAAATTTTAATAGGATTAATAGCACCCAAGTATATAAATTTGTAGCAATTTATTATTTTATTGTATCCAAATAGAGAGAGTGTTTTGCAGGCCTCAAAATGGTTGAGTGCTAGGTAGAAAGTGAGAAAAGTGACTTTTAAAGACATAAAAAAATGACAAAAAGTGACATAACTTTAGATATAATAAGTGATTAAATATATTAACAGAAATAGTCATCATATGACTGCTTTCCTTGATGTGCTATTTTAAAATTTGGTTCTGATAACCACACAGTAACCCTAAAACAATTAACTAGTACAATACTAAATTATACAAAATACTTATGTAATTTCCCGAGGTTGAATTG
The DNA here is from genome assembly GCA_029891345.1 of Dryococelus australis. NCBI lineage: Eukaryota > Metazoa > Arthropoda > Insecta > Phasmatodea > Phasmatidae > Dryococelus > Dryococelus australis. Next base: position 150,898,506 of record CM056999.1, on the reverse strand, counting down.
ATTCAGCCAGAAGTCCACCCTGAACACTTCCCACAAACACATTATTTTGAAAATTTCTAAAAATAATCTGAGATGATTTTAGACTTTTTATGGTCCACTGAGAGCTGAACATGTTCAACCTCTTCTCGCTTCTCTGAAGCTGCTTCTTTTTTTTTTATTTACACCTTCCAACATAGCCTGGGCCAAACCAATTTCTGCCTTGTCTTTCTTCTCCACAGTCTTCTTTTATCTTTTATTTGCCTCTTCAAAAAGTGTATCTGCAGTCTTTCTCTTCTGTTTTTCTTCACTTTGCAATACCTTTAACTGAGGTTTCTGGCACATTCCTTGACAATATATCCATTAACATCATGTCATTCTAGCCACTCACTTCGAAAATAGAACTTCCCCATTATTAAACACACTACCGCTGCTTTCACCTCACAAATCACACAAAACTATTGTTTAATCCATTGATTTTGCAAATTACAAATAATGCGGAAACAAATAAAATAAAACAGTCACTATTAAACCGGGTTAACAATTTAAAAAATTAAGCATTAATTATAAAGTAATCATAGTTTTCACACACAGAACTATGTCTTCTGGATTTATGATTCCCAATTCACTGATAATTTTCAAGTCCAGCCAATGAAAACATGCAACAAACCTGTCCTGTTTACTTTAGTTCTTAACCTAATTTGGAATAACAGCCAAATTTAAGCAGATCATACTTCAAAGCAGACATTTTCTAGCAAAGAAGCTTATTTTAGTGCACAAATATGATTAAAGATGTGCAAATACACACTTTTTTTTTTATAATTTTTATTCTTACTTTATCGTAATTAGTAGTTTCCCGCCAACACAGAATGCTTTGCTATGATTGGTTACCACCACACAAGTTTTACTTAAGATATAAAATGTAATGATTTCTATTAACATAGTTTAATGTTTGATTTTTCTATTGTGAACACAGCTCACAAGAAAAGTCGTAGATATCATGGTTTTGGGACCCAGAAACGGCACTAAATGATAGTCAAAGTAAGGCTGAAACACCTTGGTGATAAGTATTTGATTTTATGAAACTGCCAATAACACAGGCATCATCTTTACTGAAGGCCTAAAAAAGTGAAATAAGTGACCTATATAAATAATAGTGATAAATAAGGGACTTGTACGAAATAAGTGACAATAAGCGAGATAAGTGACTATTTTCGACCCCTGGATTGTGAATTTTAATGTTAACGCTTGTAAACATATTGAAAGGAAGTACCTGAAAGCAAATGTGTGACAAATTCTAGTCTTGATGTAATTGCATTTGTTCTACTTTGCTAACGCCGTTGTCAGGCATTCTGAATGCATTGTATTGTATTGAGTTTTCAGATTTTGAAAAGGTGAATGGAAAATTGATACAAGATGCAAAAAATAGGCACCTGCGAGTTATAGTTTTTCCACGCGAGTCGAATTAGAGATTTTTGAAAAACTCGCAACTTCGAGCCGAGTTGAGTAGAGCCAGATGTATCTGCCAAAATCTCATTACATTTGTTCAAGCACACAGAATTTTACAGTACACTTTTTAAAAGTACAGTTGCCATACATTTATTATTAGTATTTGATCACTGCCTGCAATGCTATGATGTAATCAGGTAGTCGTCGTAATCAAAAAATCAATGTCGGTTGTGAACAAACTAGGTTGTGGATGCAGTTGGTGGGTTAACAAGACTTTTTTGAGTACAGGATGTGGTTGAAATAATATTAAGTCGCCCATCTAATTTTTTTTAAAGTATGCTTAAAATAGGTAAGATTACGTGAAGGCTGACAAACACGTTTCATTCTTTTCGAGCTGCGACCATGACTACGAGCAATTATTGTTTGACATAGACTATCAATATATTGACCTATCCACATTGAATAAACTGCAATGAACTATTTAGGCAAACATGGCAATGGATGATCATGTCCACAAAAAACGAATGGCAGCAATCATTAAAATTAATAATAAAATGTGGAAACACAAATCCACTAAAATACGTCCTAATGTCATATTATTTAGATATTTAAAAACAGTATCAAGACGTGGTCGCTGACGTGCTTATATGAACATTGCTTACAATTATGACTGAATAAGAGTTCTCAGAGTTTAGGTTACCGGCACAAATGTGTATATTATATTTGGAAATAATATATTTTAAATGAAGAAGAATGGCGCCAACTTTGATGTAGTGAGTAAAATATCAGATTTTGATTGCAAATTAGATTTCTGGTGGAGACTAAAGAATCTTTTTGGGAAAACCTTTGTTACAGTAGTTTTTTGCTTGCTATTGGGTTGTCTCCTAAACATTATTATTATGCTAAGGAAATACAAAATGGAAACAGAAAAGTTTTTTTACCAAAATAAGTACAAAATATTTAACATTCATTACCGTATTTACCCGAAAGGAAGATGACCATGAATCTAAGACGACCCCTTCGTAAAAAAATATTTTTGAGGGCAAAATACTTAAACCTGAATTCAAGACTATCCCTGTGAAGTGCAGAAAAAATTATTTATGTTGAAATATTTTTGCATGTATTTATGACAAATTCTTCAAGAAGAAATGCTATCATATGAATGTGATATTTTTTATTTACTTTCAAAGAAAAGATAATCACAATGAAATTGGTGGGTCTAACCTGGCTGTATGGTAGCAGTACTTTGCTTAAACTGTAAAACTTTTGTGTGTGTAACATACCTATTCCTGACTTGAGCCATCAGATAAAGGGACCCTTGTTAAAGTTGACAGGTACAGTCTCAGCACTACAAAAATACGTACAACCATAGGGCACAAGGTATTTAAGAATGAAAAGCGTTTGTCAAAATCGCCTAGGTTTTCAATTGAAGACGATTCCCGAATTGTAGACGACACCTCGTTTTTCTATTCCTTTTTTTGTCAAAAAACCTCGCCATCCTTTCGGGTAAATATAGTAATTATGAGCATCTTTAATCTGACATGTTTGAATTACGAGTTTCAGTATTTGTCGAGACGGAGCTAGCGTATTACAAAAAAACTTGACTCGAAACTCGAATTTCGAGTACTCGCAGGTGCCTGGCAAAAAACCTTTTGTAATAAATTGTCTGTTTTGCTAATGTATGTGTTTAATTGAATATTCTTGTCTTGTGTTCCTTGGTACAGCACAATTATGAGGGTAAAACAAAAATGAATAAAAGTCTCGAAGGTTTTATTTAATCATTAAATTTTAATGCTTATTGAACACAAATGGTGGTGAACAAATTAATCAGTGAGACGGAAGAATTTGCATTATTTTAACAAGATTCCCAATTCTTGGTTGAATAGAAGAAATTGCACAACATTGAATAACTGGCAATATCAAGTTTGCTTCTATACTTTGTTTTTATTGTTACTATTGCTGAAAACACCCTTTCACACAAATACAATAGCAGCACTTGCTTTACTATGTCAGGATAAACTTTGAAGTACTTGACCCAAAACAATGTTTTGTCAATCTTCTCAAAATCATATTTTGCAGCAGAATCATTTTTTATTTCCAATGCCTGCTCTTGAAGGGTTTCTGGCAGGGAATCTATGTCAACATGGAAAGGATCCGTCGCTAATCTATAAATGTTATCGCACAAGTTAGGAAAGTAATACCTGAACTCGTCACTCAGGTGCTGCAAATGGTTTGATATTTTTGTCTTAGTGACAGTGTCCTCAAAAACCTCTTTAAAACGTGTTTCATCTGAGATAGCATATAATTTTGAAAAACAGGAGTAATTGAATGGCTTTGCGGAAATTTTATAATTCCAAAGTTGAAACTTCTCAGTATACGCCGTGATGGCATCACGATGATAAATTATATTGAAGTTTCCACCCTGTAATTTCAAGTTGAGGTATTTCAATTAATGTAATATATTGGCTAAATAAGCCAAAAAATACTTGCGGCACCTGGCTTTCTAAATTCCATATACATTCATCCTGTTTCAGTTTTTCCAAAAACAACATTACTTTGTCTCTAAGTTCAAATAATCTTGCCAACATATTTCCTTTTGAGAGCCAGCGCACTTCCGTATGGAATAACAGCGTTTTGTGTTGTTCCGAAATTTTCACAAAAAGCAGTAAAAAGTTGAGTATTTAATAGACTCTTTTTAATACAGTTGACAAATTTGATGCATAACTTTAAAACATCATTAAGGTCTTTGGAAGTCTCTTAGCTGCCAAGGTTTGATGGTGTATAAAACAGTGAACAGCGGTTACACTGGGATTCTTTTCTCTGACCAATTGTACAAGCCCTGAGCAAGATTCAAGCATTGAGGGAGCACCGTCTGTGCATACGCCTATTAACTTTTGCCATGAGAGTTCATGTTTGACAAAGAATACAGAGACTGCTGACGTAACATCAACAGCTTTTTAGTGTTGTTGTTAACACTGTAGAAAACAGAATCTCATATTTTGTTTTGTCTTGAATGTATCACGATTGAGGACATTGTGCAACATCTGTACGTTCGTCCAACTATATTGCAAGAAGAAGGAAGGGGAAAAAAAAGAAGAAAAAAATTGTTTCACCGCATCTACTACCTGTGGTAGAAGGAGGGGGGAGGTGGAGAAGGGATAAGATCCTTCTTTTTGACAAGGGTAGTGTGATATTCTAGCATGGCAAAAAAAAGGAGAGCCCGTCACTGCTAAAACAAGAAAGTAAAAAGAAAAACTAAGCTGGAAATGTTTAGTAGGAGCAAAAGGTTTCAGGAGCAAAAGGTTTCCGGTTTTTTTTTTTTTGCACACAAGTTATTTAATTAAAATATTTTCCAAACATATCACAATCACCACACATTAATGTAAAAAAGAATAACTTGTTCCATACTTACTAACAGAGTGCCACAAATTTTTGGTGCAATTTTATTAATAAAATTTTTTTCCCCTGCAACTTGTTGCATAAATCATGGTGTACACTATACATGAGCGCATGCTATACACAAGTGAATACAGTATGGGTCGCTCAAATAGTTGCACCTAACATCACTTGTATTTCAAAGCAAATGGTTTCACCTCAAAATGTTATGCAAAACATTTTACCAAGGAATTATTATTTGTAAAGATGTTTTCTTTTGTGTTTAAAGGTTGTTTTATCCAGTAAGGTTGGTGTTTCATTGTATCTGGCGTAAATTTAACATGACTGTAAAACTTAATATATATTTAACTCAAAGAGCAGCATCTTCCAGAAAAAAATTATATGCCCAAAAGTATATACTCTACCACTTGCCAGCTAAAAATTGTTTGAACATCGAGCGACTTGTATTATAAGTGTTTATTTTCAGTAACTTATTGCAGAGAAATCTGAGGACTTATATCAATTTATTTCAATAGAGACACGTCTTTGAATAAACTGATAATATGTAAGTGCTTATTCGACACATTTTGCCTTCTAATAATGGGTAGATAAGCAACGAGTCAAGTGCAGTGTAACTCATGACAGGAAAAATCAGACGACATGGTTTTGAATGATTAATAATTAAAGACAGTGAAGAAATCGATTATAATCACCTCATTTGTGTCTCAAAATTACAAGATTTCTTTACAGTAAAATATGATTAATTACTCTAAAAGACAGACATTTACCACATGTACAAGTTGTCGCCAACAGGTAGCGGCGTGGAGAGGTCATCCTTCCGCTCTCCCCGTAAGCCAACAGACACGACACTGCCCGATCGATAACTTCTCTGCGCACTCTTAGCTGATAGTGCGAGTGGTAAAATTAAAATTTGACTTGCATTTGGCGTCATGTTATTTACATTTTCAGAGGGTTTGAAAGTTTTAGATCAGCTTGCATTTTGTGTTGGATTACAATAAATTATATACAGTATTTTAAGACATTATTTTCCTTATTTAAATGAGTCTAGGAGAAATGTTTTAATGTATTATTAACAGTAATACTTTTTCTAAAATTCAGTGTGAAGGGCATTGGTATCGGTTTTTGGTATCGGGATATCGGAAAACATGGTATCGGAACAACTCTATTTTTTTATATCTTCTGTCATATCATCAATGCGACATTTCACAGTGTTGTCAGAAAGCTGTATTTGAGATAATTTTTATTTACTCTCAACTCTCTGGTCCAAGAAAAATATCAGCTGCTTTCGACAAGCATGGTCTGACGAGTGTCTCCCCAACAATACTGCTTTTCTTTGCTTTTGCAATGAGTAACGATAATTCATATGAAGCTTCAAGCACTTTTTCAGATGACTGAACAAAAGATCCAGTACTACATATTTAACTTAATGTGTTTCAAAGGTCTGGATTTCACAGCAAAAAACTCCTTCGGTTTGTCCCGTAAAGCACTATGTTTTGTTGACAAATGTCACTCCTGACGAGGTTACACGGCATCATTGCTCAATACTTTCTAACAAATAACACACTGTAGATGGTCAACATCATTTTTTGTATAGCAACAGAACCATATTTAATATACTCTTCATTATATTTGCATTTTTTTTTGCACAGCTGGTATGATTATTCTTAATATGGACATTACAAAGCCATTATTTAATACAATATGTAAAATAGTTTTTAAAAAAATTTAGTTATGCTTTCAGCATAATTTAATTAAACATGGCAGTATCAAAATTTATGAACAGATATTGCTTGTATGAATTGTTTAAGTGACAACCATAACCTGTGCGAGGTAGGTGAATTAGCAACGACTCTTCTAGAGATCCATCACTTGTGTGGACAGCTGTAAGAGTGTGATGATTATTGTTACAGAATGTTTAGTCAAGTGTTTCAAGGTATTAAAGAAGATAATTTATCCCAGAATATGCAAAACAAAGAATAGATATAAGTACCAAATTAATCTGAATGTACCTAAGCAGCACACAATTACAATAACATCTCCTGGTGTGACTTCTGTTTTGGCTTTTTTGATGATATTTAAAAGTTTTTAAATGTTTGTTGGCATGGCCTCTAAAGGATTATCATTGTAAAACGAATTCCATGTTTAACACTTAGTTTAAGGTTCTCAGAAATTAAAGCAATGGAAAATTTATAATATTAGGCATAAAATCTAGATTCAATTCATGTAAAAATTAATTGCAATTGCAGCAATCTTAGTATCAATATTTTATTTTTCTTGTAAAGAAGGAAACCAAACTTATGTTCATACTAGTTACCACTTCAAAGAACTCGCCTTGGAGAAAAAAAAAAAAAAAAAAGGAGGGAGAAGGAGGTATACAGTGAAGTTTTGAAAATTTCATTTTTAGTGGACCAACTTGGGACAATGGACGCACACTTGAATTTTAGACATGAAAAATATCATACATAACTTCAAAATACATGTTTGTTTGAACCAACAGCCCAAAGATGTCATTAAAAACAACTTAATTATATAAATTTATAAATAAATATTCACTTTAATTTATAAACTTCAGTTTTTACAATTGTGCAAAATTGAATTCTTATATATTTTAATTTTTTTAACCAGTGTTCCTTCTTCAACCAAGCCATGCCCAATTCCACAGTTAAAATTGGCACCACTTATTTATTTACGACAATTTCCCCAATCATTACTTGCTGAGCCATTTTCAAACTCGTATGATACTAATCAAACCTTGCAGTCACATATTGTTCAAAAACAATTTATGCATGCAATCTTTGACGAATGTAAGGTCTGTTTAAACGGTTGCTACGGGAAAATAAACTATCTGCAATCGTTGAACGTTGTCAGTAATCAGTATTGTTTATGTAGGAACTTTGACGGGACCAAAATAAATAAACAGGAACTATGGTAAAAAGTAAATAGAGAGAGCCAATAATCATAAAATCTATTGCACATTTGTGACAAACACAAGTTGAATCTAAAAGCCTGCACACTTTCCTTGTTCAATGCATCCAACATGACACAGCAGTACATCAACACAACTATCTCCATATGTGCATCACAGTTTTACTCTCTTGCATTTCCATTACGCACTGATGAATATAGCTCAACTTATTTTTTTTTTGGCAAGCATAACAAAGATATAGAATATTCATCACATCATCATTCCCAATTGAAAGAATTACACATGCATTAATTAACACTAAATAGAATTTAAAACATTTAAGTACAATTGATTGCATTTAATGTTTTGTAATTATTCTTTGGAGAAAATTCCATAAAATCAAATAGGTATGTACATTATTTACACAGAACCTTGGGTCTCTCATCAATGGCATAGTGTTTTAGCTTTCCAAGTCAGAGAAAATACCAAAATATAATAAACATTTTTTAATCTACTACCAATTATATATAAAAAAAAGTATACACTAGATAATAGATTATACATTATTCAACCGTTCTACAGTCTTAAAAATGTGTGTGTGTCTCTCTCTCTCTCTCTCTCTCTCTCTCTCTCTATATATATATATATATATATATATATATATATATATATATATATATATATATATATATATATATATATATATATATATATATATATATATATATATATATATATATATAATATAGATATATATATATATATATATATATATATATATATATATATATATATATATATAGAGAGAGAGAGAGAGAGAGAGAGAGAGAGAGAGAGAGAGAGAGAGAGACACTAAAGAAACAACACTTGCAGAATACTGACGGAGAAGCATGGCTATTCAGGGAAGCGAAGGAACTCTTCAAGCGTGGGGCCGTCACGACCAAGAGGATCTTGAGGAAACATCAACATGTCCCCTACCCACGTGAACATCAGCAACCTGTGGAACACAAAAACACACTGCAAACTTTACCCCCTGGATATTACTGCCACCATAGTTTAGTCCATTTGACAAAGAAAAGTTTAACAGTGACCAAGAATATTGGTGGTCTTAGAACAAAGGCCCTTCAAATTGTTACTTCAATGCAGGGTGACCACTCAACTAGCATTACAAAGTTCCAGTTTTTTCCCCAGTTTTCAATTTGCATAAAATTTTACAAAGCAAAATTTAAAATCTCACTTTTACTATACCAGTAAACTAACGTCACTTTGCTTGCTGTAGAGCAACCAATTATTTCATGTCCGAGGGCAATCTACTATTTAGTGTTCAAAGGTTTCTACATAAAACCCCAGAACTGCTTCAAATTATAAGCAACAGCTATAAACAATGTAACTCAACGAAAAGTAGAATAATACTGATGCATGACATCTTTATTAAACTACTACGATGACTTCACCTATCAGTGCAAACTTCCCTGTCACACCTGACGGAGTTAGAAAAGCTGTACAATCTTCCAGTATGCCTATAGGATACGTTCCTAGTTGTGGGGACTATTACAGACGCCAAGAAATTTTACAGTTCACCCAACGGTAAAGAAGAATGCCCACAACCCTGAAGCATGAATGAGCTGTCAGTCGAGCCACAGAGACTGCATTTCAAGGCCACGTAGTACTAAAGCACGCCAAGGGATGGCACCACAAGTATAATGCTGACTCATGCCGCCTCAGTACTGACTCCAGCCGGCCGACGTCACACGCCCTGTGGACGTAACACCAGCCAACTCCCACCGCCCGGACGAGGACAAGCCGCCAGGTATAAGTACCTGCGTAGAGTCCTTGGTCGTCAGTCTCTATTTCTTCACTGCACTGTCTAGTGCTGAAGGAAACATCAGCAGTAGCTCACTCCAACACCATCTCTACTGCCACCCAGATCTTTCAGATCTACCAAGCGCTCTTCAACACCTTTGCCGACGTCTTCAACACCTTCCAGAGAATCTCCGGCATACTCCCCTTGTTATATACCCCCCAAGAGGTATATGACCTTATATCTGAATGTTGCTGTTTATAATGTGGGATCAATGAAGTTATTAAGTGGTTTCCAAATGACAGTCTATATGATCTTTACTGAATCTAAATAACAGTTTAATAAAACATGATGTGTTTAGAAGGGGATTGGGCCTATGACAGACTGTGGATAACGGAGGCTTGCCGTTTTTTTTTTTTTTTTTAAAGATTATAGTAAAGTATAAACCCAAAATTTAGTTTTTTTTTTTTTTTTAATACACTTAGCTCAAATTAGCTGCTACGTACATGCGACACTAGTGCCCAAAGTACGTTTCAGTTTCACTGATGCATTTGTTTGAAAGTTCTTTATAATGGAGGATAATAATTAAACGAAATATTTTGGGCATACGCCACTGCTTCAATAGTGCATGTCCAAACTATTTTGCTTAATTATTCACTGGCGCGGGTATACAGTTAACTACATATTTCTGTTCCTGGCTGTATGATCGGTCACATGCAAAGGCCAATACCATTATTGAAAAGAACCTTTGCCACGAATTGCAGTTTTTATGCATGCAATCCAAATCTGGTGACTTGTGTTTTCCATTTGACATTGATATCACAATGGTGCGGAAACAAAAATTATTTAAATGTTTACAAAAAACTAAACATTTCAGATATTTTAAACTTTTGTGTGCGTTTGTTAATTTGGTAAAATTTAAATAAGTTCCTAGTAATTAAAGATGTATAGAAATCCAAGATGTTTCAACCCAACCTATTGAGACAATGAGAAAGCAGTCTACACTTATTGATAGTGGTTTGCTCGAACGTTTTTGTAAAATTCACTATGGTTGTCACTAACTTTGAAATTAATGAATTTATACTTTTTATTTAATGTGTTTTCCTTGCTTTGGCAAAAGTTAACGTTAGGTACTGATTTTGTATTGTAAGGATTATTTTTTTAATGGGAATTGTGTACTGTATTGTTTAATTGCCAGGTTGCCTCATTTAAAGTTCCGTTATAGTGTAGTCTTTATTGCACTGCATTCTAAACTTTCAACTAACTCTGCCATCTAAAGGACAGGTCTGAGTGACGCATATCTATCCCTCCGTATCGCTCGCCTGGTGCCGGCGAAAGGCTGTGTATACTTGATGTGCCATGAATTCACTACACTCAAAGCAACATAAATATAGTACCGTGTACTTTAAATCTTGCACATACAATGCATGATTTGTGTTTACTTTGAAATGTATAATAGATACCGTGTTTCACCACAATTTTCGGAGCAAATATCACTGTTCCATTAATAGTAAAAATGTGTAAATTCAATTATTATATCCCTCGCCAACTTCGGTGTCTTGAAAAGTGAAAAGTGGTTTCAGTTATGAGTAGATTTTTTTTATAGAACTTTTCTCCAATTGCAGACAAGTTTCTATTATCCACAGTTGTCAGTCTATGGAAAACTAGCTGTTACTGATATTAGTGGTCACACATATCTCAAGCTACCATCATAGACTTTGACATTTGTTGTCCCAAGCAGCATGAAGCAATAAATTACATCATGCCAGACGGGGACTGGAGTGTTTTGGGGTGGGGGAGTTGCAGGACAGGTCAGTTCATATTCTTTGTCCTTGTCACATACACCGCCTCTGCCTTACCCTCCCTGTTGTTTTTTACTCCCGTCATCTCTCCTCTTTTGCTGTAAAAAAGCACATTACATTACAGACTAGTTTCTTAAACAGTTTATGTATGATAACTTCTAATTTAATTCAAAGTCCTTTTTTTAATGATATTTAAGTTTATGTTCTCCCCCATGCGTATGTAAGGTGCTAATTTTTTATGGTGAGCAATTGTTTTTTTCTTGCGAAGCCAATTTTACGTGTAAAGTGAATAAAGGTAAGTGTGTGCAAATAATATGTGTTCTTGTATTACCATATTTTGGTGATTAAGGCAGTGTGCTTGTATAGGCCAAATCAGAAGTTTTTGATGAAAAATTCAGGATTGTTAATATTTCAAGTAAACCGCATTAAATTTCTGTATTCCCGTAAACTTTGTTGGCCTCATCATGCCAGTGCAGAGACCAACATCCCACCTAAATTTCATATAAATTTAACACATTGACGAGAATCGCATCTATTGGCATGTTTTCGCAACACCGGGCCGCTGTTACAAAGTGAACCAGCCTTGTAATGACGGCAGTTGCGGCGGCCAGGCCGCCCGCCCCCGTAATCTTGTAGCGACCCTACCATGCAGAGTGCCAGTCATGCCTATAGGTCCCGGCATGAGCAACAGCTGAACGGCACTTGGGGCGGCCCTGACATGAGCATCACCACCTACAGTACTTCACAGTTCAGCCCGAGGATCAAGGCCTGAATGACAGCGGCAAGCCGCTGCGCACTACCGCGCTGCAGAGGATCTAGGCGCTCACCCAGCTACGTGCACACTGCAATGTTTTTGCTGCTAGCCCCAGCACACGAGTGATTTAATTTTGAATATGCATCTTTATATCTATTATCAATAAAGGTAGTGCTGTTTTTTTGTTTCAAACGTTAGGCCCCTCCAACAGTGTGTTTATAGTCCATTCATGGTTATTCGACCTTTTCGAATCAAACCTTTGAAAAATCTCCCCAAGTATGACGTGCTTGGCTGTTTCCAACATATGCCATACATCACATGCATTTTATACTTGTGTTCATAAAAGTTACTTTTTTTTTCTGTTAAATTTAAATGTTATTCATATTTTACCTATAAATTATATTGCTTCATTTATAAATAATTTGAATAAAAACAGTGAGAAAACATGTGTGTTGGTAGCGCCTAGTAAGAAATAGCTGTCACTCTGGTGTAATCTTCCAGAGTCAGTTAAGCTTAGTTTGCACGAGGCAGAGGAATATCGTGGAAGTAGAACTTTAGCAGGGCTTCAGGAAAGGCCGAAAATACAGTGAATTAACTATAGTTACTGTTTTGTGCGTAATACATCTGATTTTCTAGTAATGAAACACTAAATAGTCAGCCTACTTAACCTGTACCCCCTTTACCCAAAAAAAACTGGTATTCTTTTACCGCTGTTTTTTCAACTGTGGCATTTAAAAAAACTGTATCCCCAGCGGTTGGCGAGGAATTACTGTGCGCGCATGCACACACACACACACAAATACACATGCATGCACGCATATGCCCACACCCCCACCCAACCCCACCCACATGCAAACACACATTAAAAACACAAACACACACACATATTTTTGTAGTAATGCTAGCACAGAAAAAAAAAAAACATTGTAATGTAGGGAGAACCCTTAAAACATAAAACTAATGATAAAAGAAGATGAATGAATTGTGGGTGGCTTTACTCATGGTTTATGTACAAAAAAATTAATAAACATAAAAGAGTCACACAATTTCACCGTAAGTATACCCTTATGATAAAAGCAACTAAGTTATGAAGAGGTAAGACTATCAATATGAATAAATATTACAAATACCATATCAATTTTAAAAAAAACATGGTTATAATTAATTACACATGTAGGTATTCTATTAGTAACCATAAATTATTACCACTACACGTCAATAGAATCAAGAGATGCTTGTCTTCTTACAGTAATGTAAAACCCAATTTCATTAAACATCTCTGTTTGTGTTTTGGAATGTCCTGGTATGAAAGTCTCCCCTCACTTATTTGTAGTCTTTGTGTTCATCACTGTGACATTCACTTTTATTACATTGAATATGCTTGAATGAAATACTGTTCCATTACCATGCAATGATTACAAATTTTATAAGTTTGCACTTAGAGTATTGCATGAGAATATCCAAAAGTATTGAATTTAGGGATATCAAAGTCGATTCCTCGATACCCTCGATTATTACAGGTATTGAAGAATCGAGAATCAAATGGTTAATTGTTGAAAATCCTTGTCCACTTTCACATAATTTTTTGAGGTTATGTTGCACAGAAACAGGTCTTTTGTTTTCCAAATAGGCTGAACCTGTACCGAACTCACATGCAGTAACCAGAATTATCAATTCAATGATGGTTCGAATATGAAAGAATTAAGACAATACAGTAGAACCTCGATTATCCATGATAATGCTGGGGAATAGATAGTCTGATAGTCGAAACTCGCGGTAAACGAGTCGTTTTTATATTGATGACTGCCATGTGGCAGACGGCTATTATCAATATTTGACTGCCTCACTTCACTCCGACGTCACTGTATGTGCTGTGTGGTGCGGCTTTAATGGGAAAACTGCACTGTTTTCTTTTATGCATACTTTCTGATATGATTCAGTATTACGTGTAAACTGTTGCAAGAATGCTACAAACGCACGTGGAAATCTACAGCACAATATCTAAACCTGTAAATGTTAGCATAGATGTAACACTAAAACAAAATGGCAGTCAAGAATGAAAGACCACTGTTGCACACGCAGATTCTGTTGAAGATAGCCCTTTGTGTCGCATAGTGTTGCGATCAACATTAGTTGATAAGCTGTGCACTGGAAGTTGGCGGCATCTGTCTGCAACCAGATATGGTTTGTAGATAAGAACCCTCACTAGTGTCAAGCTGCTAGAGTTCCGGGTCGCTGATGCAGAACATGAATTGGCTTTTAGTCTGTTGCACGATAGTTATTATTAGTAGTGGGAGCAAAAGGATCCTGGACCAGGATTCTTAATAATACCAGGATTCCTGGTGTTATTTTTCGTTGATTTTGTTTACTTATTATTTAACGGTACAGAGATAAAGAACAGGTACATTTTTCGTACCATACATATTTCCCGTTTGTGACATTTTCGTTTTTGAGGTAGTCGAGATTGAAAGCAATTTTTTCTTTCATGTTTACCTTTACCAAAAATAACCATCTCTTTTTTCTAAACACTGCATAAAAGTGGCTACAGTAACATAATAGAAGGACTGAGAAATAACATATATAAAGAGAAGTGGCATAAGAAACACATTAGTCATGCTGGGAATCGCACAAAAGGATGAAAATATCCCAAAAAATGGGCAAGATAAAATACTTGCTTGTCAAAAGGTAAAAAATCTTAGGTCCAGAGGTAAATTAACTAGATTATGAGTAAAAACACGTTAATTGTGGTGGTGTGCTATAAATCTCTTTTTGTATATTTATTGAATTCATTCTTGGTAAATAATTTTTTATTATAACATAGTAGGGCATGAGTATATGAATCAGAACATCACTGTTGACATATCAGCACAGAAAACCATATTTAAAAAATGAATATGAATGTTCTTATACTTTGGAGTAACAGTGATCTTAAGTAAACATTATTAGGAATCTCAGACTAGTTCTAATATAGAATATCTTTAGGTTTACCACATGAATAAAAAAATTTAACATTTTTTTGTTAGTAAAGAGAATCTTGAATGTCTGTACACAAACAAGAAAGTTCAAGTGTACAACTGTTATAGATTGATATATATATATTAGAGTGCCATATGGAGGTATTTGTATAAAAGACATATTTCACATTAATCAATAGGCCATGAAAATCTTAAAATATTCAGTGGATAATACTTGGCTTTCGGATGCATCCAGCTGACAGAAAGATAGTTACATATGACCAACAAAAAAATTACATTATGTTATAATACTTATAATAAGAATATAATTGTCTCGTACAACTTTGTCACAATTTAGGGAAGTTCGTTATTTTTTTGTATGATACTAAATGTTTATTAATATATTTTTTCCTGAACTTAGCTGGCAACAAAGAGTTGAGGGAAGTAGAACTCGCAGAAATAGGCGAGAAGTACATGCTCTACATGACGTGAAAAGTAGTGATCTGCATTACTTGAAAAGTCATACTGGAGAACAGAATGTAGAATTAAGTAGAATCTTAGCCGAAGAAAGACAATGCAGAACTGAAATGCAGCATGTAAATAGCCATGCTATGGCATGGGGTCAAATGAAATAGAACCTTGGAAAGATGGGACCCTCTCAACGAGGGTAACCAAAATATCCTTACATGGTGACAGAAGAAGTCAGAAACACCAGAATAAAACTAAAAAAAAAAATCACACCACAAAAACTACATTTTCGGCTCCACTAAATGATGTTATGCGTGTATAGAAACACACCTAAAGTCCCAGAAAATACGTTCATGGCCACTGCACGGTGCAACCGCGCCATAACGGCAGCGAGCCTGAAAGTCAAATGTGTAGAGGGAAGGATGGTGGAGCTGGAAGACACGAGAAAAGCGTAGTACTGCCATCGCCGCTAGACGGCATAGGTTGTACGAAAGGAGGTAAAGCGCTGCGTCGATGTTCGAGAGCACATGAAAATACTGAGTTTTTTTAATAGGAAATCACAATCTAACTGCGTGATCACAGAAAGAAAATGCCGAATGAGCCGCAGCAGAAAAAAAGCACGTTGAAGAGGGTTATGGCGGGCGAAACAAAGGAATGTGCTACGTTTCACAGCACGTCCGGTGAAAAAGGTATGCCGCTAACGAGTTTGAAAACGAAGCTTTGGGAGTACGACTTGAACCGTATTGGAAAAAGAAGAAAAAAAGGCTTTAAATGTTAAAATATTAATACTCATATGAAGTAGGCTGAGATAAGAAAGTGAATTGATTTATATCGCCCAATAAACCAATGTTAAAAATATATAAGTTACTTGATGTAAATGAAAATGGAGATAAGTATGTATGAAATAAATTTTACTGGCTAATCAGACAACTCATATGTAGTTCAAAATGAGAAAAATAGTATTATTCATCATCATAATAAAAGTAATAGATGTAACGGGACGTATAATATAGGGAATTAACTTGAATACTAATACTAATTAAAATTAAGATAATTAGCAGAGGGGGAGAGAATGATAATACTCAGTAATGTATAACTGATAAATACATTTAAAATTATGTTTTCAAAAAAGTTAAAAATGAGACATCAAAAATTGATATAGACGTATAAATTGCATAAAATCATAGATGCATACTCAAGAAACAAAAAATGTAGGGACATAGTTTAAAACTTTAATGTCGTGATTAAAAATGCATGTAAAAAGTAGTATCGTATTTGAGATGGCACAGTTGACGTAAATGATGCAAATTACGCATTTTGCAGTTTGTGCTCAGAAAATATGTCATAGTGGAGTTAGTCACACAACTAGTAAATTGAGAAAACACTTATGTAAACACAAGTACATGAAAATTGCCAATAATGATTTTTCAGAAGATCTTTTAAGAAAAGATGCATGTAGCAGCAAGTCATCCAGTGTCCCTGCAACTTAAAATGTCTGGTAGAAGCATTTTCATTTTGCAATGCTAAATGAAAGTTTACTTGTATTTCAGTTTCATTACTGATTAGCATCGATATTTGTGTACATATTGTTAGCTTCATAAGTTGACCTAAAATATTGCACTGAGAACTTTTTTTTTTTTTAACTTTTTTGTACAATAATGTCTCTATATTCATTTCAAATAAATCATATATTCATCCAAAATATTGATATGAACTTGTTAGGCCTAATTAGATAAGTCTGAATGTTACATAAATATAGGAAATTTACTTCAATTAGCAGACCAGAAAGTCTTTCCTGTAATTGTCTTCATATTTGTGTCTAATTTGACCTGTAAAACTAAATTTCAAAAGGATACATTGACTGTAGGCACATGATAATCACTACATCATAATTTATATCGGAATCAAGTGAAAGGTTTTGCAGTTGGAATCAAGAATCGGAATCGAGAAAAATTGATATGTTGACATCTATAAAATGAATTCTTAACATCCATTTTCTTGTGTCATAATTATGGTACGAGCATACCATAACTTTTGGAATGCATACAATACTTTTGAAAAGCATTCCAAAACACTGCATTCAAAACCCATTTTCTTGTAGTACAAGTGTACCATAACTTTTGGAATGTGTACAATACTTTCAAAAAGTGTACCATAATTTAATCTGCATCCTTCAGGCATTCCTACACACCCATAAAATTTAACTTAGGTTCAACGGTTTGCAAGATATTAACAGCAACTTTTGAATGCATACCATAATTATCTCAGCTGGCAGCGAGCATTCCATAGCTCCTCGCAAGCATCCCAAAAAGCCTTTGCGGGTCAAAATCGGACAAACTGTTTACAAGTTATTAAATTTTAAAAGTATAACATAATACATATAACATATTTTATTCATAGCATAATATTCACACAGCTTTGAGCACCTTTAGGTGTTTTTAGGCAACCCAGATACACCATAATTATGATTTTTGACATTTACTTTTATGGTATAAAATTGAGGTACATGAAAAACTGGCCAAGAGTTGCGAGTGAGTGCTGATAGGCGGGAGAGGGCAACTTGGGTAGTTATTGTACATCCCACACATACTCTAACTGATGCAACTGCTTTATTAAATATTCACAAAAAAAAAACCCATAAATATATATTACACCTGTCATAGCCTAGTCTGAGTATTCCGCGGGCTAGGCCATAGCAAGAGCATCAGATAATTATATTTATTTAAAATTACAGAACTTTCCTTGTAGTAGTAAAATAAAATTTAAAAAACTGCGAAATTGCAAAGTAAGTGTGTACTGAGCTATTATTTTCCTCTGAGTTTGATTACAGCTATTACTGTCGAAACGTGATTCTATAGAATCGAAGGAAACTGTATTGGTTTATCATTGGTTAAGGTCGTTTGGGTTACAGGCCGTTCACCATTTATTTTCAAAGTAATGTGGGATTTTTTTATATAGTTTCAGTGTGTATCAACAACACTAGCAAAATGAGCAATTTTCTTGGCCAAGTTGTTTTGTGTTCATGACAATTTTAGTTTGGTATCTGTATTGAGTACCGTGAAAATGTTTTGATATTGAAACTCGTATCAAATATAGAGAAAATGTAGTATCGACCCATCCCTAATTAACATAGTATTCTGTTTAATTTTCCTTTGCCCCAAATGCTATGAGTTTCTGTATTACAATCTGTAATAATATAAGTAAGCAGTAAATCTAGTATGATATTTTACATAATGATTATGTCCATAGGAAAAGTTGGATGCATCCTTCAATAGGTTTGAAAGGTGAAAAATCGGCATAATCAAAAATGGAAGAAAAAAAAAAAACATTAATATGATAGCATTGTTTTAATTTTTGTTTTTGTAGGCAGCTATGCCTATTGTCCGGTTATAGTATTTTAAGGTGGACGTCCAATATAGAAGGTAAAATTCACCGCGGTAAAACTTAAGACATCAACCTCAACGCCGCCTTCCCTTCAGGAACAGCAATATTTACCACTGCCCTTCTGGCACCCACAAGTACCTTCTGGATAAAAAAAGTTTAAGATTAGGATGAGTTGTTATAATAGCCACCTAACCTTTTCTACCTTGTGCAGTCTAGAACCAGGTCATCATCAAATTAGATGGCCACCCATTCTGTATTCCCCAGTGTGCAGAAAGGTAGAGCCTCCACCACTAGAAACGCAATCCAAAGGGCGGCTAGTCACTCAACCCAGGTTGTACTATTTCCACCATGCTTCTGGTGCCGGAGGGAGAATTTGCCTGGTTCTGAGGTTCTAGTTCCTTACGGTCTAGTGAACCATTGGTTCAGGGGCAACTGTCACACCAGCCTGTCCAGGGCCATAGTGCTAGCAGTAGTTGACTCACCAGCACAACAGGTCTCGTAACCAGCACCAGTTGCCAATGCTCAGTGCCGCAACAGGGTCAGCAGCCACCACAGGCCACCAACCACCCAGGTAATACAACTCTAGTGCGTCCGACTGTCCGCAAGGACGGAACAGATATCCCAGACTTTGTGCCCAGTACTGTACACCGACTGGACTCCGTTGCACCATTAATTACACAGAGTTCAACTAAACCAGATGTGTGTCCCTACAACACATAAAACAGCCCTGAACGTGATGATCTACAGCCACTAAAAGACATCACGTGTCAAAATTTTCTGGCGGCCAACGTAACGCCCGAGAGACTTACTAGCTCATGTTTAGTAAAGCAGAATTAGACCAGTACGGCCCCAAGCCGCAGTGATCTAGCCAAGCATCAATAACCATTTAACCAGACTTTAGGAGGTCTAGAAAGAACTCGTGGCGCTCAAACAAACTAGCCAAAACCAAAATGTCTGACATTGAGGTAAATCAGATCGACAACATAAAAGTCACTATTGCCGAGGCCATAGGAGAAAAGTGTCATACAACCACATGTCCTGGTACAGGAACATACTGAGTAGTATGCACACATTGCCAGCTGCAATTCCATTACACATTCCTAAGATGGGTAGACGAGCCACGCTACACTGATGTGCTGGAGTATAGGTGCAAGGAATGCCGAACAAGCCAAACTACCTTCTGCAACTGGGTGACATGTCCTGGACAAGGCATTAACATAGTACACTGTATCACGTTTGCCCAACTGTTTCACCACAGTTGCATAGGGTGGCCCAAAAAGAGACTGATGAGGCTAGGCCTCGTTTATCGCTTCAAGATATGCTGGCAGGCAGCCGAATACCTCCAGAGCAACCTAGGCCAGTACCATTGCCCGGTAACCCCTTGTTGCACAGGAGAGCCACACAGATACCAGAATTTGTGGACCACCCACACGAGGACCCACTCACATTCAGGAAAAAATGTGAAAGAGAGTTCAGGGAGAATGAGGTACCAACTAAACAGAGGGTAAGCAGAGCGCAAGCCATGCTCAAGGGCAAGGCACATATCCGAGTTGAGCCAACTGTGCACCCGCCTCACTGCCCAGTTTACAGGCGAAGGGGTACTAGCCCATCTCACCACAGAGTTCTACAGCCTTATGCAGGACACCAAAGAAAAGTATGCAAAAAAAGTCCAAACATTAAAACTGATTTTTCTTAACGAATCTGTGAACAAATTCGTAAAAAGGGTGAGGGAATCTGAACGCAACGTTAAGGTGCTAGCTGCACTAGAGGACGTGTGTAACCAAGCAGGCAGAACCACAAAACCATGAGCACAAGGAAATAACCTCCCCACCTGCACCCCCCCCAAACACTACTCTCTCGAAATGCTTGTTCTGCCCAGAATGGCAATTTAATAGGGACTGCCTGTTCAAGCAGACAGGACAGAGACGAACGGGGGAAGGCGAAATTATAAGAAATTCCCTACTCTGGCGGGAAACGCTGCCACTGGTGTGCGAAGAGGGTATGCACAACTGGAAAACAAGGGCCGTCATACAGATCCTAGATGAGGAAAGTGGCCTTCCGAAGCCACCTACATAGAAGTAGGGATAAACGGGAAAAGAATCCTTGCCTTACTCGCCACTGGTAATATTGTGTGTAGCAATGTCCTCACCTCACAACAAAGGGCATCACTCTGTGGTGGTATTCTCTGTGGCAGAGGACACACCGTATCATGTGTTGCCCTTGACTTACGCATTCGGGCCATTCGCATATTCTCGCCTGGGCTAATCTACACTCCCGACCCCTAAATTCCAGGCCGTCAGTGTACATAGGCACCTGTAATGATACTGTAGGCAGCAATACGTGCAGGATATGATGTTCATGTCTGTTCCTGGACATGACGGTATGGGACAATGGTGGGTCTGGGTCTCTTCGGAGGTAGCCTCTGCTACTTCAATACTTTGGTCGTGTAAGTTTACTCAGAGCTATACATGACATAGGTTGGTTGTGCGCCACAGGGTGTTTATATTAACTACCCGAAGTCAATAGCGTTGTTCCTCTGAAAGGAGTATTACGTGAAGGGGGCAGGGTGACTGGTTAGGTTCCACCTCCCATGGCTGGACTACATAGAGCTGTACGCCCCACGTTGGGTGCCAAGTGATGCACTTCGAGCCGTAGGTGCCCTGCTGCTGTACTCTATTGTTTGACCCTCTGTTCTCTCTTTTTCTCTCGCTCACTGGCAAGTCAACCACCTATTCGTCTCTTTCCTACCTAGGGGGAGGAAGACATGGGGAGGTGATAAAAGAAAGATGGTTACTCTTGAGTTTGATTTAAAACAAGTGCCGATTTCCCTCCAGTTGGATGTAAGGAACCCTTCGGCGGTGAATTAGAGTTTGGTGGGTGTTTTGCCTGGCGGGTCGGGTTTGGTCCACGTCGGGGTCCTTGCTGAGGGTACCGCCTAACAGAAGGGTGATGGGAAGTCGTAGAAGAATCAACCCCCAAGGTGAGCGTGACTGTTAATGTTTCCCCCTAAGGAGAACAGTCTTGCTCAGTGAAGGCTGCCAACATCTGAGATGCCAGCTATTCAAACAAATTAAATGAAGAATTGCGAAAGATGAGTATGTCTGCATACATGAAATGTAATGAGCTGATCCTCTTTTGGATGCTTCCTACTCAAGTTCCGTTTGCAATGTTCCGTTCTGGTTAAATTCTCTTGTGGATTCTTTCCTTTTTGCGAGTGAACAGCTCCACTTCTTTGTCTGGGGTTATGTCTTTGTATAGAAATTGGTTACTAACACTGGTAACACCTCATCTCCTGTAAAATGGGTGGAGAGCTGGGTTCGAAACTGATGCCATTCTTTGATACATTCCCAGAATTTTTCCCACCATTTACGGGCTAGGCCGCCCAGTTCATGGTGCGTATGGCGTACACATTGTTTGATTGGAAGTAGATGTTCCCACACTTCCTTTTCGCATTCGAATATGAAACCCTCAGGATCTTCGTACAGCCTACAACGGAATTCCGGTAATATCATCATCATGGGTATTCTGGGAGTTCCGGGACTGGATCTGGTATCAAGTTCGAAGGCCTATTGGTGTGTTGCCTCCTGCACACCTCGCATTGATAGAATTGACCTGGGTTTGTAATCCGTTCGTCGGACCATTCTACACATCTGTGGTGGTATTCTCCATGGCAGAGGACACACTGTATCATGTGTTGCCCTTCACCTGCGCATTCGGGTCATTCGCATATTCTCGCCTGGGCTAATCTAAACTCCTGACACCTAAATTCCCGGCCATCAATGTACTCCCATCCTATATTCTCCCATCCTACGCACCTATAATGATATAGTCGGCAACAATATGTGCAGAGTATGACGTTCATGCCTGTTACCAAACATGAAGGTATGGGACATTGGTGGGTCTGGATCTCTTCGGAGTTAGACTCTGCTATTTCGACCCTATGGTCGGAGCTTTCCTCGGAGCTATACACGACACTGGTTGGTAGAGTGCTACGGGGTATGTATATCGACTCCCTGAAGTCAATAGCGTTGCTTCTTTGCAAGGAGTATTATGTGAAGGAGGCAGGGGGTGACTGGCTAGGTCCCAGCTCCCAAGGCTGGACTATATGGAGCTGTACGCTCCACGTTGGGCACCAATTGATGCACTTCGAGCCGCAGGTGCACTGCTGCTGTACTCTATTCTTTGGCCCTCCATTCTCTCTTTCTCTCTCACTTGCAAGTCAACCTCCTCCCTTCCCTACCAGTGAGAGAAAAGGGGGGGAGGGCAAAAAGAAAGAAGGTTACTCTTGAGTTTAATTTAAAACAAGTGCTGATTTCCATTTGGTCGGATGTAAGGAACCCTTCGGCAGTGAATTAGAGTTTGGTGGGTGTTTTGCCTGGCGGGTTGGGGTTTGGCCCATGTCGGGGTCCTTGCTGGGGTACTGCCTAACAGAAGGGTGATGGGAAGTCGGAGGAGAATAAAACCCCAGGGTGAGGGTGACTGTTAATGTCTTCCTCCTAGGGAGCACCACCTTGCTCACCATGAAGGCTGCAAAAATCCGGGATGCCAGCTGTCCAAAATAAATTAAATGATGACTTGGAGGATGCTTCCTAATCAGCATCCTGTTTGCGATGTAAGCGGCAAGGGGAGACTGTCTCATGGGCTTGCGGAGTGGGATGTATGTATGGGGTAGGGGAGTGGGGTGGACTAGTGATTTTAACTACCTTCCCGGCGGTGGTGTGGATGGTACGCGTAGTTATTGGTGAATGATCAACGAGTGGGGATAGAGTAGGTGGTTTTTATACAGATGTGAGCTTCGGCCAGTAGTAATAACTAATAAATTCGTAACTAGGCCACAGCCCGCAGATACCCAGCCCGGAGTAGAGTTCGGACTCGTGTTCGCAAGCTACGAGGCGTGAGATAGGGCAAGGTCCTAGTGCAGTGACCTCCTGCACTGGCGATGGGGGCGAATTATCTGGGACTGTGGTGGTTAACTGAGTGTGGTTAGAAATTGATAATTCTCTGAGGAGGGCCTGTCGGGCCTGGAGACGTACTTGGCTGGGGTGTCCACTTCCCTTCTTAGTCCTTCGGAAAAAATGTTAATACAATTCAATAAAATTAAAATACACTAGGCTCTCTCACTATGTCAATAAATCTCATGCCTCTCCTAGTCGTCAATTGAGTGTCCTCAGGGAATTTCTCAGTCACTCAGAGGCCCTACTAATAAGAACAACAGGCTTGAGTTGGAATGTGTCCGCAGGCAGGTGTGGGTGTTCAGTACTCGCCTAGATATTAGAGTACGTCTTTTCAGACTAGAGTTATTTCAGACCCAGCGATACTGAGCAGCTCAGCCCACTTGCAATTGGCTTGCAGAGAGAACTTTAAAATTTACATTGATCCAAAATATTTATGGCAATTCCTGCATAAAATTAACAGGTCAAAAATAGATTAACAAAGTCCACAATGTTAAATATTTTACATAGAATTAATTTCACTTTTATGAAAACACTGGGGTATCAGGTTCTTTTATAAACTAATGAAGTTCATAATTTACTTCGTTCGACGCCAGGTGGAGACAAACGTGATTATTTAGAATTTCCAAAATTCTATCTCTTTTACAGTGAGGTATTTTGACTGATGTGTGACTCAGGACATCGCGACATCCTGCTACCATGGACTCGAGGAAGACTGAGGTAGGGAGTGCAGGGTGCGGACGTCATGGTTACCTCTGAAGCACTTGCTGCCGGGGATGGAGCTGCTGGAGCTGGTAATTGGAGTGAGCTTCCACAAGCTGCAGCCTGGGAGATATGGGAGTCTTTTCAGACCCAGGAGAGCCCACTGAACATTGCGGTCGGCGGGACAACAAACTCTGGCAAGAGCTTTTTGAAGTTTCCTTATATAGTCTAAATTTCATCTTGGTGGCTCTCCCAGGGGTGCAGCTGTTGTAAGCCTCTCGACACAGGGGCTGGTTATCTTTGGTAGCGGGTGGCACTGTTAATTTTGTATTGCCTCTAGTGGAGGCTGACAGGTTTACCTCCTCTGCCCGAGGCTTGGCGGCTGTGACGTCACTGGGCGCAGGGGTGCTGTGATCCTGTGGTGACTTCGTTAACTTTCTTATCGGAGATGGCTAGTCAGTGGCTCATACGCAGAACAATTTTAGGTTGAGGGTGTGGCAACCGCATGCTGGAGTCTGGGCGAGCAGTACAATCTCATAATTTATTGTGCTAATTACGTCCATGGATGTGGATGTCCAGCACGTGGAATCAACCCTGTAGACACTTGGAATGATGACTGCTGCTTTGGACTTGCTCCATGCTTCTCAACGCTCGTTGATGGGGTGAAGTTGGCCCGTAGAGTACGCAGTCGTGCTGCGCCGCAGTGTGGCATGCGTCGGACATATGACAATTTTGTTGATTTTTCATGAGTTTGTAAGTTTCCCCATCAGCCATATGTTTATGATACTGCTGCACAGCATGTGTTTTGCAGAATATCTGTACTTGGGGTATTCCTGAACACGTAAATACTTCAATTCATATTATACACTAATAAAACTAATCTAATACGATTACGACTCATCGCCTAGAGTACCTCTTCCACCACTACAGACATGAGCAACATACTGCTTACCCTACAGGCAGCAGGAATTATGAGCGATTCCTTCTCACCTGGAGGATACACAAACCGGCAGGCATGTAACCCCCCTGCCCCGCGCTGAGAGCCAGCAAGCTGCCCAAACCACGGGCAAGGCAGAGCGCCTCCGAAGAGGACATCACGCCTCCCCAGCACCCTACACCGGCAGCATACAAGCTTCCACTATATAAGTCCGGACGCTGCCGAGCTCGGGAGTCATTCTTTTGCATCTCTAGCAACCTCCCACAGCACTATACCAGTGCTCGGAATCTTCTGAGAAGTTTGTTACTTTCAAGTACTTACTATGTACGTCGACAACCAGAGAACATGATCACATACATTTTAATTTCACTTTGTCTCCTCAAAATACCCTTTTCTTAGCAGTTTGACTTTTATTAATTTGCATTCATCTTCAACCAGCTTTTCCCTTTTTACTTAGAACCAGGTCACCTACACATGGAACCGCAGTTACCTTCAGCTATCCACGACTTGGTAGGAGGTAGACAGGTCACGTGTTTATTAAACCTTCAATAAACACTCATTGTTCTCTATCTTTCTGTATTTCATTTCCAGGGTATTTATTTGCATCAACAGTTGAGGATAGGATGCGCTGTGCACGACCGACAGGAACCGGGAGTTTTGTTAAACCGAGTTAGCTTGACTGTGGAGTCCTTCCCAGGTGTCCACAAGTCAGTAGACATACATATTAGACGGCTACCTGTTTCTTCCCAGTTACACACCAGCATTAAGTCAGTGCTCGTGGGGGAGAAACAGCGACGCCACAACCACTAGAAACACCTTCACACCGGGAAGCGTGGACTCGGGTTGCTTCTCACCATCTGGATTAAGTCAAAGTGCGGTGACCGTAGCCTGAAGTCTTGCAGTGCATCCTAGTGCCTACGCACAACCAGTAGAGGCTTGGCTGCCCGCATGGCTCCACGTCCCTGATCAGCCCGCAACTGTGGGGGATCAGTGGGGACTCTTATCGAGCTCGTGCCGGCAAGTCACTATTGGGTTACACTATTAACCTTCCTGTCTAAGTGCATCCTGTAGACTATAGAACTATTTGCCCTATGCCACACGAGAGAAGTGGTGGAAAATGCAGGGACCGATATCTGGCTCACTCTGCTCTCAAGCCATGGAGAGTACTACCCTGTCCTACGTAGGAGAGGCACGTGGAACGGGACAGCGCCACCGAACTCAGTCAACAAGCAATTGCACCTGCTTCGGTTGTAATCCTGAACAGCATCTCCAGCAGTAACCAGGACAACTGTGTTCTTCAATTGCCAACATCCCTCACCTCACGCCAACTATTTAAACCAAACTACCCTGCTTTAGGTCTAACTGACAAAATTCTCTACTAATGTGCCAAGTCAGTCTAATCGGGCATGCGTCAATATTTTATACAACACAATGTTGAACCCTGCTTGAACACGCTAACACATGACATCTTTTCAACATTGATAAAATGACTTCGCCTCATCAGTCAGCAAACTTTGCCATTTGATTTCCATGGAGTTTTTAATTGTTGCAAAAAAAACAGGACGCAAGATTGTACTGACTACCACGGTTCTTGGACGGACTCTCCAGTCAGAAGATTGTATTTTTCACTGACCGAGCCACCGAGGTTATGCATCGAAGGCATTTCAGTACCACAGCACACCACCAGACGGCTCTACAAGTGCGCTCCACCGCATCTCGATCTCCAAGCTGGCCGGTGACGTCACATCTTGAGGAAACTGGAGGTGTACACCAGCTAGAGTATAAATAGCAGGTCACTACCCTTAAACGTGAGTCTGCTCCAGGCCTTCACCACACACTGTGCCAAAGGTCCCAACGGAATCCAAGCATCTCTTTACCAGTCTTCATTTTCTCCACCGCAAACTTTGCCGGAGATTTTGACCAGCCTGCTTGTTAGCTCTAAACTACCTTCCTTCACCACATTCGTGCCAAAGAAAACCTCCTGCTCCTTATCAGCACTGCAACTTATTGCTGAAGATTCTTACTGTCGCCAATGTCTTCCATTGTAGTTTGCCTCACAAGCAAAGCCAAGCAACAAGCATGAAGGAACCACAACAACAGACCATTGATTTTGACAGTTGCGCCGATCACGTGACACAATATAATTATGAGTTACAGTAAATACGTTATCTTTACGCTAATAATTACTTTAAGGTGTATAAAATAAACTTCAAACAGCTTAAGTAGCCATAAATTTAAGCATTACACATGCAATACCGCGTTATTTCGTAGAACTACTTTTCACATTTCACTGTCAACATAACAGGGTGTTTTAGGTTCCTAGCGAACCCCCCCCCCCTCCCTCCCTCTCCCACGAAGATTGATTGATCAGTGTAATACCCTGAGTATTGGATTGGCCAAACTCGGAATACCGCTCGGTGTTACTTGTACTTGCCATTTGGCTGTTTCCACGGAATTAGCATGAAAGAAATACAGTAGCATCCCACTATAGTGAGCACGGTAACTGCGAGAACACGGGTATAACGAGGTCTTTTTGAGGAACCGTCAAAAAATTGCAAAAAAATTCCATGAAAAATTGTAATTTTTTGAGTTGAAACATACAGCGAGATCATGTGAAGCAGACTTGCAGCAGGACTTGTGACCATGTGAAGCGCACTTTTTTTATCTGTCTGCCGTAACTCCATCCCTCGCCCCGACCTCACGTGTCACCACGCCCTTTGTTCAATAAATAGAATACCGCCCTTTCTACCTTGACCACGTTTTCATGAACCAGTTCCACTTATCCATAGTCGTTCACAGTCATTGTACTGTCAACTGTGTTTGGTTTCAAACAACTTGGCGTATGTGGGTCGAACGCTATTGTTAAATGAAAACAAATTCCATTTAAACATAACAGTCCAAGCGATAGCTGGAATCGAAAACAGCTACATATTAACATATTTTCGTCGGTTTTTCCATACTGTGGCATACCAATTAAAGATAGGGACACAACTACTACTATAAGCTGTTCACGGTAAAGTAAGCACTTTTTAAGGCCCTGCAAAATTTTTTATTTCAATTAATTTCTATCTTTCTCCACTTTTCATGTAAACATTGTACAAAGTTCTTCTTAATGACATCTTTAGGTTGTTGGATAAAACAAACAAGCATTTCGAGGTTCTGTATGTTATTTCTCAGGTCTAAAATACAAGTCCACATCAGATTCCCTGAAGATTTTAAGGTTGTCTTTAATGAACTCAGTTTATAATGAATGCTGTATTGTCTGGTAATAATATTTGTTTGACTGTTAAAGTCACTTATTTGCCTAGTTAAAGTGTCTCTCTCATCATTTATTGTTAAAATTAATATTGTATTTCATTTCTATGGTGTAGATGCCTAATACACACAACAGAAGACTTAAAATTTCAGTAATAAAAGTATTACCAAATATTGGGAATTGGGAATTATGATCGTGCTCATCAAAACTGGTGTCGGCATCGCTGTAATTGGCGGCATCTGCAGCTAAAAATCTGTGTCATTGGTATTGGCCCATCCCTAATTTTCACAAAACTTGCATAGAGTGACAAATATTATAGTGGAAGTATACTGTAAAAAATTGTATTAATTGTTTTCAGTCATTGTGACAATTGTTTTGGTTACTCGTACTGTAATAGCAATGTCCATCATTATCTTGTGCGTAGCCTTGTATTAAAATATTTATTTGCAAGGTATTAATGCAATGGAATTCTACACATAAGTGTTGTTAAACATAATTCTTAGATCATGTGACAACCGAGTCAGGCAAGTTTTCTATATGAAGGAGTAAATATACTGTATTATCTAAAAGCATGCCTATCTTTAACGGGCAAGGATTTCAGCTGTTACACTTTTTTAAGATGAATGTTCTAAACATCTTGGTCTTGTTTTTATAACAGGGAAAAATAATGTTTCACTTTTCTGTTGACAACCTATATCACACATATTTTCTTATGTCTTCTGAAGTGTTGACCATTAAAGGGCACTAAAATTACATCTAAAAATACATATAATTGTGAACATCAATCAATCATATTCTAAAACCAATATTATACTCCCGAGACCAGTGTGTATGTTTTTATACTGCTGATTAAAATATTTATTACTTTATGTTGTTTATTTAAAGAGTATGCGATGGACATATGAAGCCATATGATGTAAATGCCAGCTGAAAGTCATCATATGGCAGTGATTTTTTTTATAGGTACAAAGAATACACAACCAATTGGCTGAAAGTAGAAATTTAGCAGGGATTTTGAAATTGTTCATTAAACAGTGAACAGTAAAAGTATTTATTTTCATGGCATAATATGATGTTAGTGACAGGTGTTGTAGTGTTTACATATATTTGTTCAATGACGGATTATCTAGACACTCCCATTCCAACTTGAAAAGTTTCCAGTATTTAAAATAAACTGGTGTTTCAGGTCCAACTTCAAAGATGCATATATATGTTTTCAACTTCTTCCATGAATAACCAGCAGCTGAATTTTGTCTGCCTAATTTAGATACAAACTGATTAATAATAATAATAATAAAATTATCTGCTTTTATTATTTATTGGATATTGCATCTATACAAACTTTTTCGGTCCCATCACTTACGATTTACAGGATAGTTTGTTTGTTAAGTTGGTTGTTTATGAAAATTTATAATAACTGGATTGAAATATGTTAACTGCACTGACATTTATCTCACTGGGGCATGGTGCTCTCCACTTCACCTGATGGGAGTCATGAGTCGGGCAGTTAGGTGTAACCTTGCTCCCTCCCCTTACACGCCTGACAAGAGGGAAAGCTGTTACCTAGCAATCGGCTCTCTCCTCTCCCTCAGTTGTGCACCTTTCTTCCACCCCTTAGATGCTGGTGAGAGGAAATGATGTTATGTAGAAAAAAAGCTGCATCCTCTTTCTAGGCTGTGCACGCTTGCTTCCTTCCCTTACATGTCTGGCGAAAGAGCAATCAGTAAGAGAACAAAAAGAATTAAATAAAAATTATCATGTGATCTCAGTTTAACGACACACTCATTATCCTTACAAAGTTGCCGCACCACAGAACGGTCAAGTGCTCTGCTGAGCCTGACTTCTAACAAGGTCATGGCAGTCTGGCAGTACGATCAGGTAAAGGTATTTGCATTTTGCAGCTGCTTGTTTGTAGTATACACATATCTGTTATGGGTGGGTACTATTTGTTATTGGAGTCCACATGTGTTTATGTATTTGTCATGTTGTTTGTTAAAATATGTTATTCATTTAGGTGTCTAGTATAAAATAAATATGAGATATTTTTA
The DNA here is from genome assembly GCA_029891345.1 of Dryococelus australis. NCBI lineage: Eukaryota > Metazoa > Arthropoda > Insecta > Phasmatodea > Phasmatidae > Dryococelus > Dryococelus australis. The sequence continues at coordinate 150,867,722 of CM056999.1, read as the reverse complement.
TACATAATAAATACAGTTTTTGCGAAATTTGTTCTAAATGTTTAAATGTGTGTTGCATGATACGATAAGGTCATGTACATTGGGTTACTTGTTAACATAAATGTCATTGTAACATGTTAACTTGTTTGGAATCTTGCTAACATAATGTCATTGAAACATGTTAACATGTTTGGAATCTTGTTAATATAAGTGTCGCGATAGTTTTACATCTTAGGAATTAAGTTGTATACAGTATTAATATGTAATTTTGTTGTGTGTGACAGTCGTACACTAGATAAAAATAACTTGCCTGTAAGTATTACTTTTATAATTTGTCCTTTACATTATCATTTTGCTGTCATTTGCGGATATGTATTGGTTTTACATTAATAAGACATTTCTTTCAGGTTTGTGTGTGTACGCATGAACCATTTTTTGTATGTATAGTAATTTTATTTAAATACTTTCCTCATTTAAGTTGTCAGTTTTGCTGCAGTCATTGCAATGAAAGAACCACAACAATGATGAGAGCCCATGCACTTTATCTGTAAAATTGGTTTCTTGAGGTCTGTGTGGGTTTGACAAAAAGGAAATGTCACACCCATTTGGGCCACAAGAGATACCGGTAATGTGGCCATCGCCGGACCTGCATTTCACTTAGCTATAAATAATATACTTTATTTTTAGAATTATTTTGTACAAATGAAGGTGGTACCAGTTACAAGCCTGGTATACCCTTCCGTTATAACTTCAATTCACAGTATAAATGTTCAGTTCTTTTTTTGGAGGATCTCAGAAGGGTACGAACACCGAGTAATGGTGCCAAAAAAAATGTATGTATACACAAATGCATTTGTTGATATGTTTATGTTTTTAGTGTAAATTATTTTAATTTTATATACACGTAATAGGCCTATGTTGAAATATATTTATCTCCATTGATAAAGGTGCATATAAAACTAGCCTTAAAATATACATATACATGCACATATTTTATATATTTTTCTTTTTTATATATTACATATTTTTATATACTGCCACGTTAGTGTTATCACATTAAGTTTATTAACATCATCTGCTTCTGTGCAGAGGTGTACTCTTTGCTTGGCTCAGATCCCCTCGGCTTACCGCGCTGTTCTGCCTCCCTGCCTTCCCCTTTCCCCTTCATGGGTCGTTAATTTTTTATTTGTCGTGGTTGTTTATTTAAGACCTTGCACCGACTCGCTCTGTCTACTTTATATGCTTCAGGCATCTGCTACCTTATGCCTGCAGGATGTATGTTTTTTCCTGATGGCTTAGTTGCACTTCCCTTCGGTGAGCTGAGGCCAAACACAACTACCGTGTTTTCAAGCCGATGTTTTACTAGTCACGCTACAGAGCGATGAGGCACTTAAAAAACGGTGAGGCGTGGGAAACGTTGAGGTTGCGGTACAATTTTTTAATGTTTGGTAATTTGTGTGACAAGACAAGTGGTGGTGTACCTTGGGTGTGCAGTAGTGCTAGTCTATTTCAAAATTTTGATTTGGCTGCCCTTCCAAATTATTTTTTAGCTTAACTAATGTGTGCCCTTTTTTAACGTGTCGTGTTGGTCTTTGCTCACCACTCTAGTTTAATGTTTGCTATTTCACGGTTTCCAGGACTTCATCGCTAGGGCGTTCATTTTTCAACTGTTTGTTGTGTAAAGTTTTTGTCTATTGGAGCTTTGACATTATCCAAACGATTATAAATGTTACATATTTTATATATATATTGTATATTTTTCATTATATATATACATGCTACGAGAGAGAGAGAGAGAGGAGAGAGGGGAGAGGGAGAGAGAGAGGGAGGGAGAGAGAGGGAGGGAGGGAGGGAGGGAGGGAGAGAGAGGGAGGGAGAGAGAGAGAGAGGGAGAGAGAGAGAGGGAGGGAGAGAGAGAGAGAGGGAGGGAGAGAGGGAGGGGGGAGAGGGAGGGAGGGAGAGACATTCACACACACACACAATACATATAGTCCATTCCCGATTGGAAGCAAATTATGAAAATCAACCTTTGAAAAAATACTCTCGGCATAACATGTCACCTGTTTTTTCAATACCCTGTATTCCACAAATATATAACACTGTGGTTAACTTTAGAGCACTGTATTACTGAATAAATGAACCTTTACCACCACATCTTCTATAACTTGTAATATTTATTAATTTTTTTAAACATTAATTAACAATAGCGAGTGCAGCGACGTGTTGGCAACAACCAGTAAGAAATAGTTCACAGTTAAAATATTATTTTTGCCTGGTTTTTTAGTATAGTATTTGTAAATTAAATGGTGCCTATCAAAATATTTAAATATTTCATTAGCCCGGATGGCAACATATAACATTTTTACAGTTTAAAATAACAGTGGAAAATATCATGAGTAGGCCGTAATGGTACGGTATTGTTTTATCGAGCAAGAAAGCAATTGAAAAACTGTCTGCTGGCAAGGCTTGTCACCCTCTTTCTGTTTCTTCGTCTCTTTCACACTCGGGAAATTTCACTTCGCTAGTAAGCAAATATTATACATGTTTTCATTTGTAGCATATTTCATACTTAATACAGCAAAATAATGATTTTTGAATTTGTAATTTACAACTGAGAAGAAATTTTAATGTTTGAATAAGTATTTTAATATATTTAGATATGATGGCGGGGCAGTTACCTAGTGAAGTTGGCAGACGTGGCGAGCCATGACATGGCGTGATGTTTTTTGTCAAATGAAATGCAAATTATTCTTACTCCAAAAAATACTTCAAATTAATACATCATGTTTGTAGATATTGTGTTTTTTAAATCCATCTAGACAAGTTACGATGCTGTGTTTCCACGGCAGTAATAAATATATGGTGACGTGTGTTTAGTTAATCATTGTGTCTGTGAAATAACGAACCTTTGTGCATCGTGGTCGATACGCTGGCCATGTGTGTGCGTGATTTAAAATATTAGATTAGCACCATTTATACGTTTTAAATGTGAACTGTTTTTATGACGAAGTTATTAATTTACATCCACGTCTTTTATTTATCACAACATTGTACCTTTTCCCTAAAGGTTTTGAAACACAGTCATGTAACGTAATTTGCCACAATCCCAGAAGAAAAATACTAAGCCCAGCCCGATAAATTTCAATAAACCTAATAAACAGTAAGTAGCAATACATAGACATATGAGCGGAATAAAAATTATCAGAGGCTTATTTGTGTGCATGTTCACCGCTACCTTTTAAAGTTTGTATGACAAATATGAGCAAATTTAATGTGCCTTTTTCGTTTGACTGGTTGTTCCTTCGTTTTAATATTTATTCCGAACTGAGGTCGTCCTTTTAAAGAAATTACCTAACACACATCAATAACAAAAGGATAATTAGTACAGCCCTTTACCCCGCAGTTGTAACAGTGTTAAACACAGTCGCAGCAAAATACTAACATGCATTACATATATTGAGCTATGTCATGGAAAACAAATATGTTAGTGTAAATAACCATAAGAACTGTCATCAATTCAGGCATTTTTAAAACGTCATAAAGCTGACCTAAATAATGTTAGAGGCCTAAAACTGTTATTCATACGGAATGTTTTATGGAATATGACAGAATTCTCTGAAAAGTTATAACGGTGAACAACACATTTGACAGGTATAAAAGTTGAAGTCACATTTCAATGTTTATTTTTAGGTGTAGCGAAAGTATACGAATATATGTACACACACACTGGAATGTAAACATTGATTTTGACAGATGCTACATGGCAGTCACATGGCAATGTTTGTTTATATTTGGCGGATGGATACGAAACGGAACTGCAAGTAGATATATAGCAGGGCTCCAAGAAATTTGCTTCCAGTGGGGAATGGACTATACTTTTGTGATCATTGGTACCAAATAAATTAATATTTATATGCTTTCAACATCAATAGTAATTTGCTGTAAGGAAATATTGCTGCCTAGGAAAAAATGCTTGTTACAGGTGAATTTATCTAGACTGTTTAGGCGGTAACGCCAATTTTTGTTTGTTTTGATAAGTTTCTCGTTACAGTTATTTTTGTAATAACAGAGTTTTGCAGTAACTAGATTAATTCATAATGTTTCGTATTAAGTATATAATCAGAAAATATTACTAAATTTATTGCTGTGTAGAAATGAGAACAGAGTAGTCGTTGCTAACCTATAACCGGTTCCGAGTCAAACCTAAAGAACCGGTATAAATTGGAACCGAAGAACCGAACCAACCCATCACTAAAAACTTATGGTATTGTCCATTTCATATAAGTGGTCTCAAATTAGACAGTTCTAGGAAATTAGTGCCAATGGAATCTGGGTGGCTATGTATCCTTCCCCCATAGCTGAACTGTTATTGAAGGTGACTGTAAACAAACACCATGTGATTGTAAATAGTATTTGTAAACAAACAACATATGACTGCCTGTTTTTGTAAACAAACTTCATGTGCCTCCTCCCAAATTACATTTAGAAACTGTGAAGGACTGTTCAAACAGTTGCAGGTTGGAAACAATCCCATGTAATAGGTCTATAAATTGATAATTTTTTTACCTTGCAAGAAATTTGTAACCAAGATGCACAAAAATGAAATTGCATTTTGACTGTCAAATGAATAAAAATTTTTTTTACTGTTTTTGAATACACTCTAAATATATTAATGACAACTAATCTTGTCACACTTACCTGAGGAAAGTTCTTGTAAACATAAAAAATTAGCATGGTTTCCACAAACACCAAATACCAAGATCCACCCCCCTCCCCCCTTTTCTAAGGAATGTACAAATACGGAAATACTATCTCCCCCCCTTCACCCTTTTTCTGATACCTTCTTTTCAAAGACCGTATACATTCTTGCATACAGGCAATGACTATTATTGCATTAAACGTACATAATTCAGCATAGTGGTATGATATGACAAACTCTCTAAAGCCTGCTTGCTAATTTTATGGTGGTTATAATTCTCAAGGTGTTAAAGTATATAGGTAACCAAAATAATATTTAAGCTAATGTTACTTAATTTCAGTAATTTTAATAACTCTCATTTAGTAACTCAGATGTCAAGTATTCCAGGTCTACATACAAAATACTTTAATAACTTTTCTCAAATACCTACGTGTTCAGATTGTCATACTGTGAATAAAAACTTAGTTCTAACTAACTCAGTGTTGGTATTTACACTGAAGTTTAGTCGCACAACCTCCCTCCTCAAAATTGTTAATACAGCCCTAGGCTTGTTCTCGGGTACCTAATGAAAAAATGTATTTCAGTTCAGAGATGTTACAAAGCGATATATCAAACGAACATGTTACTTACACATTAAAAATATGCTCCATCTACCCAACATTGAAGACATCATAAAGTTAATTTTCCTTAAATTTTGGAATGTCACAATTCCTGCTGATGCATGAGACACTTCTTTATTATGTTGGAGCACCTTTGTCGGGTGCTTAAATTGAAATAATTTTGTTTGATAAGCATGTTTTAATTTACATGATATCAAAAAGTTGTCTTTCCAATGTAAATACTGTTTATGTGAATTATTCTTCTGTTACTCGTACAATATTCTTAACAACATATGCTAAAAACATATGAGCGCTTTTAATTTGCAAAACAAAAATGCTCAAAATGTTTATGAAAGACTCCAACATTGAAACCTACATGCCATTATGTTACTTTCAAATACAGCCTTTAAAAACAGGAATAACCTTTAAATTTATTTGCTAACAAGTATCCCTGCATAACAAGCTTGACAAATTTGATGTACATTCTAAAAAATACAAGTGATACAACTACAAGTTTGTATGGCCAGTAAGCTTTACATTTTGAAACTCTACAGAACCAGAGTGTTTGATTTTCAATCAATAATTATACAGAGAAATGTTCATAGCAATGAAATATGGGCCCAATTAAGGTATCATCATAATTTTATTTTGAGGGGAAAAAGGAAAACGTGAGTAGATGAGGAGGGGGGTTCTTATGATGCCAGAATCACATAGCCCCAACGCGCACGACACGATGGCCAACAGCCAATGAAATATAAGATGATCATCGCAAGCCCGACCGATTCTGTCGTCCGACCAGCAATTTTGGATTAGAAATGATTACTATTCTTCGCCGTGTCGTACAGTGCGATGCACAGAATGTACAACATTGCAAAATTAAACTGTATTGCAAGCTTTCCATACAATGGTAAATACGCAGCTTAAAATAAAAATAAATTGAAAACTACAGTATCTAACTCTTAAAAATAATAATTTTACTTTTGTATGCATCAGCGATACCAATTTATCACCATCATGTATTACAAATTTCCCTCCAGTTCACCGCCTTTGAGACTAGCGTAGTGCTGTGTTGGTTGGGTCTGTAAGATTCTGGCATGAGTGTGTGGCATTTTGAGTTGCATATTGTTTTGATGGAGCAGTGGAAAATTTCGCTCGTATGGAAATAACATTTAAATTATTTAACTTCGAAAATTATAACTTTAATGAAAATACAAAATGTGATACATACATCGCTGTTCATATTCGTACAGATGCAGCAATATATACATGCACAGACCTTGACCGAAGCTAACCTTACACTTGAATTTACGATATAGACAAACAAATATTATTCACTCACTACAAAAGTGCAGCATTTTTCAGGCCACGTGCATTTCAATAATTATATTAATGGTTCACAAATATATATACAAAACATGCAAACTTACTGTTGTAACCTTTTGAACACGCGTTTTTCTATGGCAATCCTTGCAAGTTTACTTCACTAAAATCAGGTTTGTTCGTCACTAGCATTAAATAATTTATTTGCAAAATCATTCAGTAAAATCAACACTGCACACGTTTCCTGATACACACAAACTTAAACTTATACGGAAATTATATTCCTGTCACTTTGTGGAAGGCGGTTAGGAAAATGGCGGAACGAGCAGTTTTAACGACGTACCGATTAATATTAAATTTACTCAACAAAACGCACTACAACGGTACCTACAACCAACTATGTTTGGAAAAAGCAAATTAAATATAATTAACTACCAATTAAATATTCCGACAACACCAATAATATATTTGTATAATAAACACAATGACAAAAAAAGTGTACGCACAACTGCCTTCACTGGGCTGGAAACATAAACATGGCTAGCCAATGGCTGGAAACGTTTACTGTTCGTATGTGTAGACATACTCTGTCATAAATGCTGAACATGTTTTTAAAGTTCCGTTACTAATAGTCAAGAAAATTTAATATTGTTTAAGAAACATAATTTTAACCATAAAAGTTGTAAGTATAGTTAAGATTTTAAATTACAACTTCTAGTTCCCAGCACTATTTTTTTCCAAAACCATCATCAAAAAAGCCAATCTAACTACACGGATCCCGCAGCAGATCAGCTGATACAATACTGTAGGAGCGAGAGCATTTACTACTGTGTAGGTTGGTCACATTGTCTGTCAAATTTGAGACCACTTATATGAAATAGACAGTATTGAACCTGCAAGTGTTACTATTATTAGCCTTCTTTCCGAAGGAAACAAAGACTTTCCTGTCTTGCGTGTAAGTAAGTCTGTGTGTGTGTACATGTGTGACCCCCTTTTCAATTTTTGAACGTGTCGAGCGGATTTAACCAAACTCGGTTTATATACAGTAGATTACATACTTGTAAGGATGCCCGACATTTATAGTTTTTGACGCCAAGAACTTAATTTCAAAAAGGCTGCCACTTTATTTTTAATTATTTAGGGTGATATGTCATATCTCATGAATTATTCGAGCGATTTAAACCAAATTTTGTATACTCGCAGAACATTACGTAAGAATTAAATTTTGAAGTTGACATTGTTAGACCACAATTTTGAAAAATAGTTTAAAATGAAAAATAATAAAGATTTTACATAACATATCGAAGACTATCACAGCAATTCTCACACAATTTGACAAGTAAATCATACTACGACAGGTCAGGTAAACGTACGTAATTGAACTTCCTTATATACCGATTTCAAAATTATGGCCATACAAATAATTTAGGTTTATTTGGTACTAGGAGCCCGCCATCGCTTCACTTAGGTTTTATAGAGTTATTGCAATACATACCTATATATGTACGACTACCCGTGAATACCTGCAACAACCCATGACTATCCGTGAGTACCTGAACTACCCATGACTACCCGCGACAACCTGCGACTACACGTGAATACCTGCGACAACTTGCGACAACCTGCGATTACTCGTGACTACCTATGACATCCCGCGACTATGCACAATTACCCGTGACTACTTGTGACAACCTGCGACTACCCAAGACTACCTGCGACTACACGTGACTACCCGTGACTCCCCATGACTACATACTACCTGTGACAACTTGCGACATTTTCTTGTAACATTGTTTCAATTTATCTTTAATGGTTTTGGTACAGCATGCTTTGAAAGCAGCCAAGTAGCTCATTTTTTTCCGACTTGGTTTACAAATTTTGAAATTTCTCAAGGAATTTTTAAAATTAAACATAGCCTATGCCCATGTGGAAGAATGTAGCTTTTTAACAGTGAAAAAATTACAATAATCGGCCCTGCAGTTTCTGAGATTAGCCGTTACATATAAACAAACAAACTCACTTTACTTCTTAAAAATATTATTAGTATAGATAACAACTATACCATTCAACCAAATTTGCTGAAAGTGTCTACTACAAGCATCGATGTGCCAACACATAGCCATATTAGTCAGCCAGTTTGTAAGTTAGTGCCACATTAAGAAATTACATTTTTGTTATACCATATCTCCATAAAAAGTAAGCCGATTCATACGAAATTTGGCAAACAAGCAGTACTTCTTCAGATGATGTTCAATTATTTGTTTCGGGTATATCAGAAGCTTATTTTCTTTATGGCGGCCATATAGTTAGCTTAGCTTAGAATGTTATATTGTCGAAATCATATAATCAATCCCAATTTATTTGTATGCAGGCAGTAGATATTACAACTATCAACCGTGTCTACACGAAGCATTTTATCCGTCATTTTGTAAGATAGCGCCACACGAATAAACCATTTTTGATGCAATATCTTGGGAAACAATTGATCGATTCCAACAAAATTGGTCAAACAGTTTGCACTGTGCACTGCAGCAGGTGGTGTTAACTGCTATGTTTTAAGTTATGTCAGACACTTTTTTCAAAATGGTGGTTCTATAAATATTTCAGCTTAGTATCTTGAATTTCCAACTTAACTTTGTATGCTGGTAGTATCATTTACAACCATCAAATTTGTCTATACAGAGCTTCATTTCTCTGCCATTTTGTAAGTTAGCCTCACAATACAAATACAATTTTTTTTTTTTTCATATCTCTGGAAACAATTAACCCATTCGTACCAACATTTGGCAAAGAACTGGTACTGTAGTAGGGCATATAACTATAAGTATTTTTCAGTGTGACAGACATGTTCAGAATTGTGGCTATAAATTGATTTTAGGTTAGTGTACTATATCTATGAATTTATGCAACAGATTTTACACTGGTGGTATACAATCATAAAATGTGCTAATACATTACGTTCTTGTCCTCCATTTGTGAAGATCGTCTCATGAAAACATGGTGTTTTTATGTCATATCTGAGGGATTAATCAATCGACATTTACCAAATTCTGCACACAAGTTGTGCAATGGTAGGCCATGTGGCTCAGTAGCTTATTTTCAAAATGATGGCCCTGTAAATATTTTAGTTTATTTAACCCTATCATTTGAAATATTAGAGAGATTAAATTCGAAGTTGATGCTCGAATCAGACCTTCGTAATGCAGTTTGATTGCACGCTAACTTACGGTACAAGGTTTTCTGGGTTAGAGTCACGAGTAAGGCACATGTGTATTTGTAATAGTCTCACTACGTTTGCATATGTTTCTGGTTTCACCTCTAATGATAATGTTTCAATGAGACGATAAGTCCTACCTACCATCAAAGCTTTTAAGAAATTATTTAAAAATTAATTGCATATAATATTTACATTAATATACGTAACAATTACTTGATAATGTCAAGAGTGTATCAAAGTATCTTTCCTAGAAATGTGCAGTGTGTCAAACAATACTGAAATATTCTGAAAACGTGAATCTATTTTAGGCTGTCTTACGCATGCTTTCAATGTCTAATAAGTAGGGTCACCTGTTTTTTGTGAAAAGTATTCCGCGTCTCCTACAATTCAATATCACGTACCCAACTTGTGCATTTCTTTGTTTATTAGACATTTGTCTTGATAAGAAAACATTTGTTAGTAGACCAAGCCAACCACATTTAGGTTACTCTACGAATTAACGTTTATAATTCGCTGGCAGATGCTTAAAACCAGCAAAATTCATCCAGTTATGAAAGAGAATCAAAGTTTTAAGTATTTAGGAAATACAGCTGGCATCTCCGCTAATTAGTGAATACAGACATTGGGCCGATTAAACATTTCTGAAGCAATATAGGTACTATGTATACATACAATGATTATGTGATGTTAGTTTTCCTTTCACGCTTTGTTACAGTTGAGTGTCTATAAATATTTAATTTATAATATTTCACCACATTACATAAATAATATATCCATCCGAAGAGTTATTTGCAGATCTCAGTATTAACAATGAGATATGAATCTAGATATCGGTGCCGATCAATCCAGCAGTGCCAATATTTTATTCAGCTCATTAACATTTCTCGCGATATGCGCAATTGACTTAACTGGAGTGCCCATTACAAACATGCAAATACTTTATTTTGTACGTATAGGCCCTGTGACACTCGGCAAAGTTGTATTATTGCTAGTTCACAAACTTAAAATTGGAAATTTTAAATTGATATGCTCATAATTACTCATCCTGCATTCACACTACTAACAAATTTTGTAGAGTAGCGATTATTTACATTTTCCCTGGCATAGGGGAAAATTCTCTGACATTACCTGACGTTTCACTGTCATATGAAATCCCCTGACTTTTCCCTGTTTTCCCTGAATTATTAGAACAAATGTTACTTAATATAGCCAAATAAAATGCATCATACTGTACAGAAATTATGATTTTATCGAAATGAAAGGCTTATTAATAATTTTAATAATAGTTGATATCCGTATGGTAAAAAAAGGGAGACCCCCATAGCCCCCCCTCCCTGACTATGACGCTGGTATTGGTGTATGCAGTGCATGCAGTGTCAAATTTATGATAGTTATTTTCTGTTTGTCGTAATATGAAAGCAATCCTGATTTGCAGAATTTGTGGTATATGGTTAAAATACAGAATTCCATTAGACATAAAATATAAAATGGAAGCATTCTGTGTGCAAACTCTGCCAGAACATTGTCACTTCACATCAACTTTAGAAAAGTCGATTTACTGATTCAAAAGAGCGAGAATATCGCTTCACAATACATCACAATGTTTCTGAGATCACATCATTAGTTTATTTAAATAACAGTGAATTTTAATACTAGGTAATAAATACAAATAATATTAAGTAGCAAATAAAAATTATTTCCTCTATGTATCAGAGCTTCTGCTGTACGTTCTTGCAAATACTTATTCATTTTCTTTCATAAACAAGTTACAGAATCCACAAATAAGGTGCCATTTTGTAGAGCACCTACGTAATCTGAAACCAATATTAGCTTAGAGTTTTTCCACTAAGTTGGTTTTGAGCTGTGCTTTGTTTAGTGACCGAGTGCCGCTCATTTTCATATTTTCAAAGCCACATGTGAATACGTAAATTACGTTTGGTGAGTCGGCTGAGATGCATATTGTAAATTAAAATTTAATATTTCACATCGGAGCCTGTCAGGATACATCAACATAACTGGCAAAGTACAAAACAGACATGTATCGTATTGAAAGGAAATTTAAATGTATCTGCTAATGCCAAAAACATATCACCCAAGGCTGGTTATAGTATTTTATTGCGTCTATAGCCAGAGGCCCATGGCAATGGATACTCAAAAGCTAGCTGGCAACCAGAGCTGGCAACGCTGTTAGAAGACATCACGAGCTCAGTTCTTGTAGTCCCGTTGTATTGTGCAGAACGCAGCAGTAAACAGAGCTATCTTTACAGCAAACTATATGAAATCCGTGAATATATAGTTGATGGCGTAGTGTTTAAATGCACAGCTTAGTGTTTGTTAATGGTCACACAAATAAATCATTTGTCAGCTGTTATGTTATCTATAAACATGGTAGAATGCCACAACGAGAATAATTTCTAACACTACAAAAATTGACAAATGAAAAAACTTATTTGAATAGTTCGGTCTTTGGCAGAATGAAAGCTGCTACATAGTGATTATTAATATTATTTATGTGTCGGTTACAACTTCCTACAAGTCAAATTGTTTACGTCTTTGCAGAGTTTATATCTCATATGAACCTATCATATTTTTCGTTAAAGAATAAACAGTGGTGTTGTTAAACTTTTTATAAATAATGTAAAAAACATATAATTTCCTTCTATATTCAAAAGTTTAATTGTTTATTATAATTTGTAAAATTATTTTTGCATGAAATACTCCGACCTTACCTGTAATATTATAAATATACAGTCCATTCCCGATTGGAAGCGACTTATGAAAATCAACCTTTGAAAAAACACTCTAGGCAAAACATGTCAACCTGTTTTTTCAATAACCTGTATTCCACAAATATATAACACTATGGTTAACTTTAGAGTACTGTATTATTGAATTAATTAAACTTTACCTTAGTATCTTCTATAACTTGTAATATTTATTTATTTTTAAATATGAATTAACAGCGAGAGCAGCGACGTGTTGGCAACGGCCAGTAAGAAATAGTTCACAGTTAAAATATTATTTTAACCTAGTTTTTTTAGTATACTATTTGTAAATTAAACGGTGGCTACTTAAATATTTAGGTAGCCCCGATGGCAACATATCTCATTTTTACAGTTTAATATAACAGCGGAAAATATTGTGAGTAGGCCATAATGGTACTATGTTGTTTTATCAAGCGAGAGCAATTTTGAAGCAACTATCTGCTAAGCGAGCTTGAGCGCTCTCTCTCTGTTTTTGTCTCTTTCACACTCCGGAAATTTCACTTTGCCAGTATGCGATCAAGTTGCACATGTTTTCAATTGTAGCATATTTCATACTTATTACAGCAAAATAATGATTTTTGAATTTCTAATTTACAACTGAAAAGAGATTTTAATGTTTGAATACTTATTTTAATATATTTAGATATGATGGCGGGCAGAAACAAAGTATAGTTGGCAGATGTGGCGAGCCATGACATGGCGTGTTGCTGTTTTACCAAACGAAGTGTTAATTATACTTACTCCGAAAAATACTTCAAATTACCACATCACGTTTGTAGACGTGGTTTTTAAACCGAAGTTACGATGTTGTGATAAATCTGTGTTTCCACGGCAGTAATAAATATAGTGTTACGGTGTGTTTCGTTAACCACTGCATGTGAAATAGCATGGCATGGCTGTTTGGTGATAGTTACGCTGGATCTGTGTGCGATTTCAAATATTTGATGTGAACTATTTATACGTTGTAAATATGGACTGTTTTTATGACTATTTTATCCACATATGTTTATCTATCACAACATTGTACCTTTGCCCTGGGTGTTTGAAACACAGTTGTGTAACGTGATGTACCACCAATCCCAACAAAATAACCAAGCCCAGCCCCAATAAATTTCAATAAACCTAATACACAGTAAGTAGCAATACATATAAATAGGAGTGGAATAAAAGTTACGGTAAGCTTATTTGAGTGCATGTTCACCGCTATATTTTAAGTTTCTATAACAAAAAATGAGTGACACGAGTTGCGTTCTTGATTTTAATGTCGCTCTTTCGTTGGACTGTCTATTCCTTCATTATTCGAACTGAGGCAGTCCTTTTAAAAAAATAACCCCACACATATCAATAACAAAAAGTTAAATACTACAGTTCATTACTCGCAGTTGTAACAGTGTTTAACACAGTAGCGGAAAAATATTAATGTGCATTACGTATAATGTGCTATGTCATGAAAAACAAATATGTTAATGTAATGTAACCGTAAAAACTATCGTTAATTCAGGCATTTTTAAAAGTTATAAAACTGACCTAAATAATGTTATAGGCCTAAACTATGAATATTCGTACGAAATGGTTTTTGCAATAGACCTAAGCCAGAATTCTTTGAAAAACTGTAAACAGTAAACAACACATTTGACAGGTTTAAAAGTAGAAGTCACATTTCAATGTTTATTTTTAGGCGTAGCCAAAGTATACGAACACATGTACACACACAACGGCATATAAACATTGATTTTGACAGATGCTGCATGGCAATGTTTGTTTACATTTAGTGGAAGGATACGAAACAGGCCTACAAGTAGATATTTAGCAGGGCTCTGAGAAAGTTACTTCCAATGGGGAATGGACTATAAATTGGCATAACTAGACATTGGCACACATCTAACACTCCCCCTTAAATAAAGAATATAACATGTCAAAATACAGTATATAATTGATTGTAATCAGACACCAAATGCAAACTCATGACCTAAAACTTCCAAACCGTCTGAAAATGAAAATAATATGACACTGAATGCAAGTCAAATTTCAAATGCCCCACATGCACTCAATCAGCTAAGAGTGCACAGAGACATTATCGATTGGGCAATGTGTTCACTGCGGTGGGTGGTGAAGGGGAAACTGCGGCGAGAGGATTACCCCGCCCACCCTACATGTTTCAGACACCTTGTGCGCACTGCAAACATTTATTTTTTAAAGTAGTGAAACCCTGTTAAGACATAAAAAACAAAATAATAATAATTATTATTAAAAAACTGACAACTTTAAGTTTATTAAGTAAGAAAACTTATTAAAAGGGTACCTATATAACATCACAATGGTGTTCCATATGAAACATTCAATAAGTACAGAAAAATCTTATATCTGTTGATTGTTGTTTGCTACTTAAAAAACACTGGATACACACACGAGTTGCTAAAATAAAAAATAAAAAGTGTAATTCATACTACTACAATTGCTAGTAGAAGTTGTCCAAATAGTACAACAGTGCTCACATCTAAACTGTGTGTAATAATCTATGACTGCGAAGGCTAAAATCAACATTGGCTAAAATGGAACTGATAGCTTCTATTGTTTACACAACTAACCTAATGGGGGAGGAAAGAGGAGGAAGTATGAACATATGAGACAACTAGCGCCACACTGCCCGCATGAGGATGGAGGGAGGGAGAGTAGACATAGAAAAAGGGGCTGCTTGTTGTGGTGTATGCTCCGACAGGGGGTGGGGGTGTTAGGAGCAAGAGGGCGAGAATGCTGATGATGAATAAGGCTTTGGCGGGGGAGGGAGAAAGAGAGATGAAAGAGAGAGAGAGAGAGGGTGAGAAAGGGAGCTTGCAGTAGTGTGGGTGTGGCTAGACAGAAGGTAGTCGGAAGATGGGAGCAGAGGGGTATGGGTGTGGCTACAGGGTTGATGGTTGAAAGGGTGCAGAAGAGTATGGGCGTGACGTAGAGGAAGGGAGGAAGCAGAGTGTAGCCTGTGTCGGGGGAGGCGGGTAGAGTGAGGAAGGCAGTAGAGGTGCAAGCGTGGTTGGCTGAGGAAGGGCGGCCTGGCTTAGACTGCTGCTGTCTGCCGCCACCGCCGCAACATTATAGAGGTCAGGCCCAGCCAAGGTCGGCTTACGTGGTAAATATGGTAGTTTACCGCTGCACGCATTAAGAAAATGTTTTAAATGGGTTGAAATTTTGATTTATTGTGATTTTCCTCGTTCTTAGGCAGGAAAACTTTTCACAATGGAAATGCATTAAAAGGGTGCTGTATACATTAAGAAGGCACATGAAATTTAGTTCCAAAACCTTTAGTTAGATAAGACGAGAAAAAGAATTAAACGGTGTTGTCTTAAATGGGGTTTACTGTAATTAGTTATACTCCACTATAAAAAAACTTGTAATTTTGAAACAGAAATGAATAAATATGGTGATTAAAATGTATTTCTTCACTGTCTTTAATAATGAATCATTCAAAACCATGTCCCGAGTTACACTCCACTCGGACTTGGTGCTTACACATTATTAGATGACCAAATGTGTTTAATAGGCCCGTACATTTTAACAGTTTATTCAAAAAATATGTGTCTATTGAAATTAATTAATATAAATCCTCCAATTTCCATTTCCCCGCAAGAAGCTACTAAAAATTAATGTTATGCTTGGTAATAAAAGTCGCTCGATGTTCAAACCTTGTTTAGCGACAAGGGTAGTTCAAATATATGCTTCTGAGCATATAATGCTACTCATTAAGATGCTACCCATAGAGTTAAATTAATATTACATATTAAAATCATGTTGATTTAACGAAACACCAATCTTAGAGGAAAAAAACAACCTTTAATCACAAAAGAAAACATCTTTGCACATTATAATTCCTCGTTAAAATATATTGTGTAACATTTTCAGGTGAAACCATTTGCTTCGAAATACTAATGATGATATATGCAACTACTTTGAGCGATGGATATTCATGATAAAATTTCTACACCAGTCGCACTTTATTTGCTCTGCTGCCAGGTTGTGAAGATAAGAGCGCGCAGCCAAGAGAGAGAGGATAGCAGCTTCTGCTCTCTTCAGCTTGTCAGAGGAGGGAGGAGGAAAGGTGCGTGACTGAGTTAGACAGAAAGAGGGCTGAGAGAGAGGACGACAGATCGCCACGCTCTGGTTGATAGATAACCACTTCCCCTCTCATCAGAAATGTAAATGGAAGCAGCAAACCAGCTGCCAGACTCGCACTTGTACAGCACCATCGCACATTGCACCACGATGCAGGCAGACGTGTTGGTAAGATATACTATGGTCAATGCAACATAATTATTTATGTAGTAGTTTTGCCGGGACCACTGAAAATTAACTGTGGATACGGTTTATAGGTACATGCGTATTCTGTACGAGAGTCGACTATATTGTGCTGCGAATAAAGACAATTAATTCGAGGAAGGAAACAGGAAACTACTATTAGGCCATCAAAAAAGTTAAAATTAAAGATTACATTCTCAAAATATTTTGAGGGTTAAAAGAAGTTTGATTCGAGATCGTAATTTCTTCTCAAATCAATCTCGAAAGTTCGAGTTTCGCACCTGCCTAATTTTCATAGTATTTTTTCCAAATCTTCAGTAATTTCATTAATGCTGCATTTACTGTAACATTTGACACATAATGTCTTTTTCAACAATGGAGATTAGACGACTTCCACTCCATCCTTATTTCAATTTAGCCAGGTGCCGGAAGTTTGCATTTTCATATGTCCCGATATAATGTGAACTTGTACTGTCTGCCTTGCAGATTGTTTTATTCACCAGCCCACCGTAACCATGCTTAAATGTAACAAGTTATTTTACTCCTGGCTAGATAGTTCTAGTAGTAATTATCGTTTGTCTTTTGTTTCCGCATTTCCTTCCAGCCAGCCGGTGACGTTACAGAAGCAAACCATGCATTCGTTACCCCCCGCTCTGCGACCACCCCTCACTATAAGCCAATCAGCATCAAGCAGTGGCCCGGATTAGTATAGAAGGAGAGACAGCCCATGTCACCACAGCAGTCTTCATTTCTAGCGCTTGCTGCTCAGATCCTGACCAGATTTAAGTTCCAGTTCATTCCTAGTGCTTGCCGCTCAAGAATTGACCTGTTTATGTTGGTCTTCAGCATACGTTGCTCGGATGTCATACCCAGTTTTGCATCGCTTAAGCTATGCTTGCAATAGGGTTAGGTTAAGTTAGTTAGGCTCTCCCCCAGCTATGTACCTCGCAAAACCTGTTCACCCTGCAGCAGACAGACATATCTGCAGTGGGCCTATCCTCGCAGTCCTTCTTAGGACTCAGCCTGTCACATCATTGCTTAGTTTACCCAACTAAGTGTCAAGAGATATTACGTTACGTCGTTCCACACAATTTATATGTGAAACAATGCAAGGGTTGATTGCTTAGACGTTCAGCATCACACCCAACATTCCCTTGTTTGTATGCCAGTCGCACCTACCGGTCATCCTAACAGCGTATTCTAGCTTTCCGGATTATATTTGCGCTGTTGACCAGGAGCTAGAGTGCACTCACTACGTGTTTATTTCCTTAATGGAATAAAACATGGGTCAATTTTTAACTTTAGTTCTTTCTGAAGACATAGCACCTTTCCGTAGCTACCCTCAAATAATAGGACCACAGATGATCCCAGGAAATTTAACTTAACTGAGCCAAACACTAATTTCACACCCACACACTAGCTTTGACCACCCTTCCTGTCAACCCCTTGGGATTGAAGGAAAGGAGGAGCCGCACAGGTACTCTGTCCTGGAAACATCTTGTCAGCTCAGTGTACATTGGTCTCTCTACCGCAGTCTCTGCCAGACTTGGGAACAGGATGTCCACCAGTCTCCGGCCTGCATGAGGTGCCATACCTAAGTTGCACAAGGCGCCTGCTGTCATGGTACAGTAGCAGTAGGGTAAGTCCACCTTCTGATTTCCTACTCCAAGAGGAAGGCAGAGAGAGTGACAGATTCTCTTGGCATCTGGCCGAACGCACGAGTATCAGCCCTCCCTGATCTCTTAGATAGCTAGCTTAGAAGCTCAAGTGCTCAGACATCTTCACGACCCAGTGAAAGTCGCTGTCCCAAAATATCTCTTCAACCCTCCAAAGAAAACCAGCCTGACGAGGTACCCTTGGTGGGTATTTGAACACCTAAGTCAACCTGATGGGCCACCAACACCAGTCGTCGCATATTTGGTACCTGCCATACTGCGCCCTGCTCCTCCACCAAGGACTGAATTCTCAACCACTTGTGACACTGTACCAACACCAGTCTCAACTTGCACAAACACTGCTCCAGCCAAATGTCGTCCAGATATAACCAAAGCAATAGTGGCACCTAAAAACTGAATTGTGTTGTCCATGCCTGATTTAGTGCCCTGCCGCAAAGTCACCTGGCCAGTTATGTATAACGGGAAGGCACCCCCATCCAGACAAAACTGAAACCCAGCATATGTAGAAGCGCCTGGCTCATCACAAGTGACAGCAAGTATTAATTCCTGGTATGTCACGCGCAACATTTAAGTGATATTTTTGCAACTTTATTACAGCTATCTTCACCTAGTACAGTACTACGAGCAGACAGTAAACATGGTTTAGTAGAGACTCGCCAACTGTATGTGCCATATCTTTTGCTATCAAGGAGATATTGTAAGAAGCTTCCATTGCTTTTTCATTTTCCGCTTGAAAATTTCCAGTTGAATCAAGTTTAACGTGTCTTAGTAAGTTCATCTTAGGTAACAAAACACTGTTGGTATGTCCAAATCAGGATGATGAGATAAATAATGTTCCAAATGCACTGGTCAAATAATGAAGCACAGAGAAAAATGACAGTCCTTTTTTCTATAATGTAAACTTGTATTTAATATATTCATCAGTGCATAACCTTATATATAGTAATAATTTCAACATTGTTACTGATCACTCCAATACCACTCTCATTACTACTATGAACTGAGTGGACAATCACAATCTACAAGTAGAGGATGCAAACATATCTAACACAAGTGCAACGAGGACTAGAAACTTCCAATTTATCAACCAATAGGAAACAAATTACTGCAGCTGTGCATAAAATTTATGATCCTGATATCACTTAGATAAGTGCACGAGTACATTCACAAAGCAAACAATGCAGCTGAGGCAAGTTACCAGAGTTATGAAAATGACAGTAAATTACTTGTGATGTGGATTGCATTTAGACTTGTTAAATGGCACATGCTAGAAATTTTATCATTCGGCACAAACACGATTTTTGGCTAATTTTCTGTCTTGTTTTTCCACAGTTTAACATGGCTCCCCAAAATTCTGTTATGCCTACCCAGGGAAGTACATCCCCTAGGCTGAAAACCACCACTGGACCACACATTTCAACTCACTCACCAAGGTAACTAAAATATATAAGTAACTGTATGTTCTGGTCAAACTGTTTAGTTGTGCTGGTATAAAAACGAGCATTAAAAATCCACTATTAAATTAGGGGTGTGGCCTATACATGGAACATTGAGGGCGCAAAATGGGTATTAAGTAGACACACACTTCCGTCCGCAAATCTATGGTAACACACTCAACCCAGAGGTGTTCAATGTACAGTGTTTCCACTCTCTGTGTGTGTGTGTGTGTGTGTGTGCATGCGCACATGTCTATAGATATATTATAAAATGTATAGCATCCTGCTAAACTCAATTCATATTTGCACAAACACAAAAGCATTCCTTCACTTAATTCCTTATCAGTCTCACAATACCTCTTTTCAATGGTATCCTTCCATCGCTGATTCTCAGCCATGAGGTCACGGTAGTTGTCTGTGGAGACTATGACACCACCCAGCTCTGTCGCAGCCTGCACAATGTACCTACAACAACTACCAACTTCGACACATACCACACAGTGGCAAGCCGAACCAAGATTCGGCTGAGTACGTCACACCACACACTTCGCTAAAGTGCTTTTGCAATTCCCAAAAGACATCATCATGTATGCTTTGCAACAGTCCAGCTTGTTAAAAGAGTAAATATTAACTGTCAGCATTTATATTCAAATAATTAAGATGAAATTTCCTCCATCCTTAACTTAAAACTCATTAATTAACAATTACCACATACACCTTTCCCACATGCATTTTTGATAGCGTGGAACGGCTTGCAATAAGTTAAAAACTTTAAATCATAAAGCAAGTAATCCTATTCACCACATTTAATAAAAATGTGCACCCTTCAAAAACATCCAAAAATTATTTTCCATTTTATATTAAAAAGTATATGGACATATGAACATTTCAAGAGTACAGTTAGAAAACAGATACTCAAACATGATTTGCAGTTTTGTTATTTTAGTTTTAATTTACAGAGCTGTTGACCCAAGTAAGACAGATTTGTAAATAAACTCAAAAATTACTTGCCTATCATCATAGGAAGAAACTGTCTTGCCATCTATTTTGCGGCTCGGTGTCATGACTATCTGACCCAGCTTTTGATATTTGTCTAGCATGTCTATGAGCCCTGGCACTTTCCTGGTTTTGCGATGTTGAGGCACAAATGCTATAACCCTGTGTTTGCGCTGGACAAAATAGTTTATACAGATTTCAAGTCCTGGAGCAGAAAAATTTTTATGATTTCCATGGCTGAAACAAGAGCATAATGCAGATACAAAACAAAAAAATTAAAATGTATCCAACACAGCACAGAAAGTTAAAGCCATAAAAAGTGATATTAATAAAACCAATAATAGAAATCACTATTTTAATTGACTATGTACATTTAAATTTTTCTACAAATACTAGTGAGACAGAACTATGATCAACATACTGTAGTGAGAAACATACCCCCAGGCAACATTGTTGCCATCTATGATGATTGGTCGCAAGCCACCTTTCTCGAAGATTGGAGTTGGATTGTATATGTTGCTGTCATCTCGTTTCTTCACCGGCTCAGGTAGTTGTTGAACATCCACCACTTGTCCAGCATTCTGTGTCTTAAACCGACGTACATTCTGTTTTTTCAACTTCTTCGAAAAGTCTGCATTGTAAAACTGTTCAAAGCTACCAGTACGGTCTTCAAACATGACTACGTCTTCAATTGTTTGCCGAGTACTCATATTGGAAGGAGGGGCTATATGTTTGACCACCAGCAACTCAGGAGACTGGGGCACTTTCGATATGTGTTCCACTATTTCAACAGAAGCATTGAACTGCTTCTGGACAAGAGGAATATAATTACGACCACTCTTTGAATGTGCCACAACTGGTGAGTCATCATCACTATCCACAATAATTACACTCTCATTTGCTCTCTGCTCCTCTGGAACACACATGGTGCTCTCCGGATTGGTTGACTCATCTGGTATACATTCCGAGCTACATGTTGGTACGGCCTGCTCTGTTTTTAAAGAACAAGAATTTTGGGATACCAAGAAAACATTGTTCTGTTGTGGCACAAGACCATTTGCATTAGCTTGCGGTAAGGGAATGACCCCAGTGTCTAAACCAAGAATTTTTATTTCATCTCCAGCATCACTAACTGTCTGAGGTATATTCACCTTTAACTTCATACATTCAAAAATTTCTTCATTACGCAGAATTGTGGACTTTAGTTTTCTTTTCCGCATTCTAGTTGCCTGACGTGCACAGACTGCTTGCTCCTGATCATTGCTCAAATCGACAAAACTGGTAGCTAATGGCTCTTTTACTTTATCATCACACCTCCTCCCAAATTTGTACTGTTGTCCTCTTTCACCTTCTTGGAGCACCTTCTGCACATCTTCACTAACACCATGCAACCTCCCACCCGAGCTATGACTTACAATGTTATCATCATCATCATCAATCAGGTTGATGATGTCAGATGACTGTGCTGAATTGCTCAGATTCCTATCAGCACTCATCCTATGATAAACTCGAATGTGTTTCCTTTTGTTATGAAGTCTATTAAAGGATCTTCTGAACCTGCGTTTCCGATTGTGGACTCCTCTGGAAAGTTCTGTTCTTTGTGTTCGCATGAAGTTGGCTTTTTCCCCACAGTATCCTGCAACACATCACTGTTACTTCACATGTTCAATTCCTTATCCACAGCAGGACCCAAAAGTACATTCTGCATACATTCAGAGTCCATAGAACAGCAATATTGTGGCTAGTTGTTTAAGTTTTAACTGATTGGGTCATTGTTTAAGGGATAACAATTACTGTATTATTAATAACTATAATAACCTTAATATTAATTTTATGATTTATACAAAAAAAAAGTAAAGATGTGCTACCACCATCAGCACATACGAAACTGACAAACTCTCCTTTCATCCAAAATAAAAGATGCCAAAACTCCTACTTCTGATCATCCTAAGTGACAAAATCCAATACTAATGCTCCCCCCTCCCTTTACCACATCAGATTAAAACATTTCTTACAAGCTACCAACTATATAACTTACAGTATCACACTCGAAGATACAAGAAAAATGAAGGAGATGGGAAAAGTGGTAGATGTTACAAAAAGCACAAACAACTACCACTGCCTAATATTTCACACAAAAACATGAGGACAGAAGGTGACACACACACACAATTACTAAACTCTTTGTAACATGGCACATACATATAAACGATACACGTGAAAATCAACTCCTCCACTTAAACTGCAGACGGGTTTGTACTTCAATGTCTGACAGCCAGAACTGTCAGTAAGGAAAGGGGTCAAATGAAGAAAGAACCAGAAGAAAGAAGGCGGACAGATTTTGTGGACAGGGTTACATCTCATCAGGCAAATTCTCTGTTTCATATAACTTCAGTAAAATTTGACAGAAGTTATGACCAACCCACACAGCATATATTGTCCATTTCATATAAGTGGTATCAAATTTGACAGTTCTAGGAAAGTAGTACCAATGGCATCTGAGTGGCTATGTATCCTTCCGCCACAGCTGAACTGTCATTGAAGGTGACTGTTTGCAAACAAATACCATGTGAAAGCCAGTATTTGTAAACAAACTTCATGTGCCTCCTCCCAAATTACATTTAGAAACTGTGAAGGACTGTTCAAACAGTTGCAGGTTGGAAACAATCCCATGTAATAGGTCTATAAATTGATAATTTTTTTACCTTGCAAGAAATTTGTAACCAAGATGCACAAAAATGAAATTGCATTTTGACTGTCAAATGAATAAAAATTTTTTTTACTGTTTTTGAATACACTCTAAATATATTAATGACAACTAATCTTGTCACACTTACCTGAGGAAAGTTCTTGTAAACATAAAAAATTAGCATGGTTTCCACAAACACCAAATACCAAGATCCACCCCCCTCCCCCCTTTTCTAAGGAATGTACAAATACGGAAATACTATCTCCCCCCCTTCACCCTTTTTCTGATACCTTCTTTTCAAAGACCGTATACATTCTTGCATACAGGCAATGACTATTATTGCATTAAACGTACATAATTCAGCATAGTGGTATGATATGACAAACTCTCTAAAGCCTGCTTGCTAATTTTATGGTGGTTATAATTCTCAAGGTGTTAAAGTATATAGGTAACCAAAATAATATTTAAGCTAATGTTACTTAATTTCAGTAATTTTAATAACTCTCATTTAGTAACTCAGATGTCAAGTATTCCAGGTCTACATACAAAATACTTTAATAACTTTTCTCAAATACCTACGTGTTCAGATTGTCATACTGTGAATAAAAACTTAGTTCTAACTAACTCAGTGTTGGTATTTACACTGAAGTTTAGTCGCACAACCTCCCTCCTCAAAATTGTTAATACAGCCCTAGGCTTGTTCTCGGGTACCTAATGAAAAAATGTATTTCAGTTCAGAGATGTTACAAAGCGATATATCAAACGAACATGTTACTTACACATTAAAAATATGCTCCATCTACCCAACATTGAAGACATCATAAAGTTAATTTTCCTTAAATTTTGGAATGTCACAATTCCTGCTGATGCATGAGACACTTCTTTATTATGTTGGAGCACCTTTGTCGGGTGCTTAAATTGAAATAATTTTGTTTGATAAGCATGTTTTAATTTACATGATATCAAAAAGTTGTCTTTCCAATGTAAATACTGTTTATGTGAATTATTCTTCTGTTACTCGTACAATATTCTTAACAACATATGCTAAAAACATATGAGCACTTTTAATTTGCAAAACAAAAATGCTCAAAATGTTTATGAAAGACTCCAACATTGAAACCTACATGCCATTATGTTACTTTCAAATACAGCCTTTAAAAACAGGAATAACCTTTAAATTTATTTGCTAACAAGTATCCCTGCATAACAAGCTTGACAAATTTGATGTACATTCTAAAAAATACAAGTGATACAACTACAAGTTTGTATGGCCAGTAAGCTTTACATTTTGAAACTCTACAGAACCAGAGTGTTTGATTTTCAATCAATAATTATACAGAGAAATGTTCATAGCAATGAAATATGGGCCCAATTAGAGTATCATCGTTATTTTATTTTGAGGGAAAAAGGAAAATGTGAGTAGAATGGGGGGGGGGCCTTTAGTTTTTTGTCTTTCGTCAGATGGGATTATTTTGATGTTCTTATGATGCCAGAATCACATAGGCCCAACGCGCACAACACAATGGCCAACAGCCAATGAAATATAAGGTAGATCGTCGCAAGCCTGCCCGATTCTGTCGTCCGACCAGCAATTTTGGATTAGAAATAATTTATATTCTTCTTCGTGTCGTGCGGCACGACATACAGAATGTACAACATTGCAAAATGAAATTGTATTGCAAGCTTTCCCTACAATTGTAAATACGCAGCTTAAAAGAAAAATAATTGAAAACTACAGTATCTATCTCTTAAAAATAATAAATAATAATTTTACTTTTGTATGCATTAGCGATACCAATTTGTCACCATTATGTATTACAAATTTCCCTCTTGCTCACCGCCTTTCAGACTAACGTAGCCTATCAGCGCCTTCTAAATAGTTAGGTTAAATGATGAGTGTGTGTTGATGGTCGTGCTGTAAATTCAAGTAGTAACATTGAAATGTGTCGTGGATGCGTTTTTGGTCGTGTCGTGTTGTGTTGATCAGAGCTATATGATTCCGGCATGAGTGTGTGGCATTTTGAGTTGCATATTGTTTTGATGGAGCTCAGTAGAAAATTTTGCTCGTATGGAAATATCATTTTAATTATTTAACTTGCGAAAATTATAAATTTAATGAAAATACTAAATGTGATACGTCGGTGTTCGTATTTGTACAGGTGCAGCACTATACACACCCACACACTTTGACCGAAGTTACATTACACTTGAATTTACGATGTAGACAAACAAATATTATTCACTCACTACACAAGTGCGGAAAGCGCAGCATTTTTCAGGCCACGTGCATTTCAATAATTATATCAAGGGTTTACAAATACATTTACAAAACACACAAATTTACTGTTGTAACCTCTTGAACATGTGCTTTTCTATGGCAATCCTTGTGAGTTTACTTCACTAAAATCACGTTTGTTCGTCACTAGCATTAAATAATTGATTCGCAAAATCATTCAGTAAAATCAAAACTGTGCAAGTTTCCTGATACAAACTTATACAAACTTATATACAGAAATTACATTCATGTCACTTTATTGTGGAAGTCGGTTAGGAAAATGGTGGAAGGAGCAATTTTAATGACGTAACGATTAATATTACAGGTTTGTTCGGGCTACCTGAGCTTTCTACTACTTCTGCTCATTTCCTGCTCTTTTCTTGCTCCTTTTCATTTTGAGCGTTCGTTTGACCAGAAGTGTTTCTTTGGATACTAGATAGTGCTAGTTTTGCTTCATAATCTTTTCTGCCGCGTTTATTTATTTGCAAATATGTTTTGGTGATCCTCCGAGAATTGCTGTAGGACACGTAAATGTAATTGTACATAATGATAAAAATATTATATATGTTAAAATTACAGTCACAGTGATTATTAAATACTTGTCATAACAAATCACAGACCACTTTAATATGCCAAACAATAAAAGGCCCTGAATTGCCCCTAATAACCAATAACATTGGCAATAACTTAGTTTTTGTTTTAACAGGTATTGCAAGGTTACGTCGAAATTACGAGTGTAATTGCATAGCCCATTTTACAGTATTTGATGCTAGTAGGGTTACCAGGCATCTCTTTTAACTGGACATGCCCTTTATTTTGCCGCCTCGAAACTGTCCGTTGCCCTACAATGCCATACTCAAGTTTAAAATTACAGACAGATGATGATTTGATCAGCTGATAAGTAGTAAACCGTTCCATGGCTTTTGGCATTCGGTTGGTAGCAGAAAAGAGCAATGCGCTTTTTGCTCTTTCCTGCTCTTAGAAATTCTCAACTTGCTCTCGAGAGCTAAAAAGCTCAGGTCGCCTGAAAAAACCTTACATTTCACTCAACAAAATGCACTACAGTGGTACCTACAACCCACTATGTTTGGAAAAAGCAAATAAAAATAATTAACTACAGATTAAATATTCCGACAACACCAATAAGATAATCGTATAATAAACACGATGAGAAAAAAAGTGCACGCCTAACTGCCTTCACTGGACTGGAAACACAAACATGACTAGCCATTGGCTGGAAACGTTTACTGTTCGTATGTGTCGACATACTCTGTCATAACTGCTGAACATGTTTTTAAAGTGCCGTTACTAATAGCCAAGAAAATTTAATAGTGTTTTAGAAACATAATTTAAACTATAAATGTAAGTATAGTTAAGATTTTAAACTATAAATGTTGTAAGTATAGTTAAGATTTTAAATTACGTTTAGTTCAGAGTACTATTTTCTTCCAAAGACATCATCAAAATAGTTAACCTAACACCACGAATCCCGCAAATGTTCATCAGCTGATACAATACTGTAGGAGCAAGAGCATTTACTGTTTACATAGTGTGTAGGTTGGTCACATTGTCTGTCACATTTGAGACCACTTATATGAAATGGACATTAAAAAGTAAATGCTCCCATTTGCCAAGTATGGTGTCAGCTGATGGTGATTATGGGATGCGTGTTATACTGGCAGTCTTTGCAATGATTGTAGAAGACAATAGTACCTGGCACTAAAAATTATAATATAGAAATTAAATGATAATTACAACACTTATGGTTAAAATTATGCTCATAAACTAATGAAAATTTTTTTCTGAGCTATAGAGCAACAGCTTTAAAAACATTTTGAAATATTATGGTAGAGCATTTGAAAATTTCAGTTATGTGAAAGGTCTCCACTAATTTCCTGTGTATATGGTCTCCATCCGCCCGGAGAAATACTATTACCATTGAGATCTCTTCTACCATAATTGATCTATACGCGCGAGTATTATATATAGAGTTAATAATTTTGGTATTTGTGTATTTCATTAAATGTAGTTCATCATAGGTGCCTTTTTAGAACAGTTCCTCTGTAAAACGAATTATCAACACGTGTCTGCCGCTTTGTAAAAGCGTTTGTGTGCTGTGGTCTGCAATTATATGTGACCATCGCGAAGCATGAGCAAAAAAGTATTTACGTTGCAAAGTCTAAATTTTTTTTTGTTTCAAGAAATAGCTTAAGTGGATGAGTGAACAAGTCAGCAAATAAATTATTTTGTATTACTGGCAGAGAAAAGTAATTTTAATGAAGTAATTATCCAAAGCTTGCCACGTGTTTAGGAATTACGAAGTGAACAGTAAGTTTGTTTGTTTTATATATAAAGTTTTCTTAAATTGTTGTTAGAATATTTAAAATGTATTTGGCCTTTAAAGAAATATTGTTTTACCCCAATTTATTTTAATGCAACAATAACAATTTTTACGCGGGAAATTAAATTTGCTGAAAATATTTACATTGTGCATTTCACACATCAGTAATAACAGTGACGTATTTATTGCGTTTTGTTCTTACAGAAGGTTTTCAAATAAACGTGTCCTAAATAAACACCATTTTTAATGTAGTCTTATACAAAAAAGATAGTGATAGGTTGTTCGAATCTATAAATCCTCAAATACCCACAAATACTATAAATTAGAGGTTTGAGATTAGAGTGCAGGATTTGAGGAGCTGCAAAACATAAAATAATAACACAAAAAATATTGCATTTTGCAATTTTTTTAAAAACTAAGTTTCTTAAATGATTTAGTCACCAGTAAACCTCCTTAATGAATATTACAGCTACATATTACCATATTAACGCATGTATAACACCAGCACGTGTATAACACCCAACCTATTTTTAAACAGAAATTAAAAATAATTTGTATTCATGTATAACACCAAGGTAAAAACTGTCAACCCTCCACCCCTTGAGTTGGGAGACAATGGACTCGCCCGGGTATTGATTTTTACTGCCAGCAGATGGTGGTGACCTTGTGTGTCAAGATTGTCCAGTTTAGCATGGCACTTGCACTGAACACATGTAGCGGCCTTTTAAGTAAGAGCATGGGGAAAATACGTAACAGTTATAAAGCTGAATTTAAGTTGCAGGGATTGCATGTAAACTAAATGGCTCAGAAGACAACATGCTGCATATAATGCACAAGAATTTGATGCATCCTCTGGTGGCAATTCTGATACTGACAGCGACGAAGCTGATGAGTGGACACAGCAGCTTTAAAAATGAATAATAACCCCCCAATACATAGCGAAAAAAAAAAAAACAAGAAAAATATGCAAAAAAAATATTTACATTTCCCTTGTAAATCCTAATTTTTACGATGCTAATTCGATAAATTGTTTCAATATGTATTCGGAATCTGGAAGTTGACACAATCAATGTACCAAATATACACTGCTAAAGCGATATCGCCAACGAGCATTTACTCCTTCGGGAAATCACAATGTTTCGGAAATAAATTGACCTCCGTGCCTTTCTAAAATAAACTAATGTTGTTTGCACTTCGTCCTTTATTTTTTCGTCGCAAAATTATCAAACGCTTATCTCAAAAATAACAAAATAACATATAACAAAATTTTCTGTTGCCACAAGGTGCTGGCCGCACGTTTATGCGGCAAAGGCACGCAGTACCCTCCATAGATCCATATTTCTATGGAATTACCAAATTTTTGGTTAAGTTTTATGTGAACATATTTTTAAAATTACCCAGGTTATGTGAGAACAGCTTGTTGTATCTGATGCCATTTTATTTTTGTTTTGACCAAGTAATATATTAGGCAAGGTTCTATTTATTTTATTGGTGGGGCGGAAACTTTATTTTATCACATTTATCGTCTTTCACAAGACGAGGTTGTTTTGCATCTCTTCTTATGACAAAGTAGCAATTTGAACAACTCATTGTTTTGATGATGCAGTGGAAAATTTTGCTCGTACGGAAATAACATTCAAATTACTATAACTTGAAAGTTGTATCATCACAGAAAGAACAAAACTCTAAAAACATGATGCTATTATTTGAACCGAAGAAAAAATTAGACAAAAAATATTTTCAGTAAGTTGAAAATCGTTGGATTTTTTTTATGAACTACACTAAAATCAGTGAAATCAGTATGGATTCCAGTCAGTAATGTAGACATTGAAAATAGTTTCTCAATGTCTGGGAATATAATGACCGACAAAGGAACCAACAGAAAGCTAAGTAATTTGTAAGTAATTAATGACAGTGCTTTCATTTTTAAATTAAGTGTAGCCACTTAATTTTTGTACCATCACTAAAGTAGCCAAAATTTGTTGCAATATGAAATATGTGTTAGTGCTTGCATCTGTCCCGATTTATATGCAAGTTTCTTTTTGTTGAATTGCTGAATCAAATTTTTTTCTGAACCGAATTTC
Organism: Dryococelus australis; assembly: GCA_029891345.1. Lineage (NCBI taxonomy): Eukaryota > Metazoa > Arthropoda > Insecta > Phasmatodea > Phasmatidae > Dryococelus > Dryococelus australis. Next base: position 150,837,359 of record CM056999.1, on the reverse strand, counting down.
AGCACAATTTTTTTTTTATACAAAATTAATTTAAAATTGATGAAAAATTCACCGAAATCAACGAAAAAAATTTATGAACTCTATCAACATTTTTTACCACAAACATGTGTGTCTACTGATGAGGCTTAAAAAATTGCACTAGTGTTTGTTAAAATATATTATACCAAAGGTAGTGTTTATAAAATGAGTATTGCAATCAGTGTAGTATTGTTAGCGATGACTGAGAGAGAAAATGGTGGCTGCCATATTTGTTTACCATGCGAGTACTTTTGGAATGCTTGATGTGATGTAAATAAATATTATTTCAGGCGATTTCTTAATTATACGAGTTGAAATATTCTATAAAAGCAAACCATTTTAATGGAAGGGTTGGTACAATAACTTAATGGCCAAAACCTGAGTTTATAAATTTTTCTCATGTGTAACACCTCAACTTAGTTTTAGACATGTTTTTTTTTTGTAAAAAAAAAAAATGCATAAATACAGAAAATCCAATGAAATATAAATTTCGTCCTGCCAAACACTTATTAAAACAGTGCATTATTTACCTCTGCGAACATAAATTTATTACGTTTACAATGGTAAAATTATCTCCGTAAGTAAAAATCATCTCATTATTGAAAGATAAAACCCAGGTATATAATAATTATTATTTTCTTGCTTTCCTACCCTGGGTAATATCATTGTCTACTGTTCAACACAAACATAAACAAGCCAACGTATTGTCTTTCCTAGTGCCAAAGATATAGTGCATGAATGTTGCACTTCTCACAATACTTTCTACATTTCATTATGCATGGCCTTGGCTATAGCCATTTAGCCAGAAACAGCTTCCTACTGTAGTGGCAAAATACAGTACCATGACTCAAGGCACCATTCACAAGTAAACACACAATGTATACGTGCATCTGCAACACTCATTAGGTGGCAATTGTTTACAGCCACAGCTAGCATTTTTTTTAATAAACTATTGTAATTGTATACACTTTTTTGTATTTTTATGTAGTTATAATTAGCAACTGAACTTTTAAAAACAAATTTGAAAAAAAAATAATAATAATTAGACCCATTGCAAAAAGAAATGCAACAATATTTATGTGTTGAATATTTCTAGCATTGGTATGAAGAGTGACACATTTATCGCATTTAACACTTCTGATGACGTTAAAACTTTAGAGTTATAGCAAATTTAATGTTATTTCCATAAAAACAAAATACTTCACTATATTCTCATAACAATGTATTTTGAATCAGGAATCGCCTAACAATGTTTGTATCATACATTCTGACACCAAGTCGATCACAACTCTCTCATAAGAAGCACAGCAAAATAAACATGTCTCACAAAATACCTTCTACTAGAGTTCCCCACACCACCAATAAAATAAATAAACAGAATCATAACTAGTATATTATGTCATCACACCAAAAATAAAACAGTTGGGAATTGTAACTAGCTACAATAGCCTAAGTACTGGACTGAATTTGTCAGTCATTCACCTGCCATTGGATTCATGGTTTAACAAAAATTGTTTTCTTCACCTATAGAATAACTATGGTGGAGGGATACATAGTGGCTGCACTTATTTACCAGAACTGTCAAAATTTATTGAAGTTGTATGAAAAGGAGAATATGAGTGGGTGCAAGGGTATTCAACTTTCTCTTTCATATATCATCACTACAAGCACCTCAACATGAGAACACACCTACAAATAAATCAATATATTTAAATTTCTATTCAGCTCATTTCGATACTAAGTAAACAATTTTGGGTTAAGTTGTTGAGATGGTTTCCCCACTGCAGATGATGCATGACAGCTGATGCAATCACAAGAGTTACTCCATTCTGCAACACATAAAAAAAATTTTAAATTGAGAAGTTCAACCATTATCGCAACTTTCAAATCAATCTCTGTTGGTAAATTATTACAGATTCTGATAACTTAATTTATGGAAGCAGCCTGCTCAACACACATAACTACTACTGTATCATAAAAGGATAGAAAAATTTACCTCACCTTAGTTATTATTTCATAACAAAATTTACAAAAAAAAAGTTTGTAATATATTTAATTAGATAAATGTAAATATTGCTAGTGATGAAGGTACCACAACAAACAACAGGGTAATTCAATTATGAGCCACCAAAAGTGTCATATGTTGTTTGGCACTAAAAGCAAAACTAGTGAACACAAGCTGCACACATGTGTACATGCATACACACACACACACACACACACACACACAAAACTGTCCTAAAAATCATAACAGGAATTAATATATGCTTCTAATTTCCACAGAATATATTTTTCAAACAGTATTCAGGAACTATCATTTGGTTTTCACAAACTATGTGCAAAATAAGCTAACACTTGTGTGGCCATCCCTGGTCTGCAAAGCCAGCAACACTCAACGAGATCCTAACAAACAACCATCCAGGCAGCGGTTTTTATGTGCCCAACATCTACTAGCATTAATATGGTCCTACAGCAGACATCTCAGCATGGCCTGTATGTACGTACTTCAATGGATCACACATCCAGATAGTTAGCAAATCATGGTACAAGTGACCCACTGTTATCACTCACAAAGGAACATATCATAGTTTTACACAATATGGTACTATATTGTCATCGTAGAAATAGATACTTCTTCCAGGAATGGAGTCTGTACTACTCTTGGATTGTTGCTGTAACAGAGCTAGTAAAGGAATGGGCATGCACAAAAGGTGACAAGCTTTTATAAAAAAAAAAGTATCAGAAACCAAAAAGGTTTACACTGCTTGGTATGCCCAGTGTAAACATTCTCTTCATAACACCTCACGGTGATTGGAGAATATGAATCCAACCATAATTTCTTCCTATCAGAATCATTATCTATTTTAAAACACTATACTCACCCTTTCAATCTGCCGCTATCTCAGTTTGGTACACCATTTGCAAAATGATAGTTTTTGGTTATTTTGTCCAAAGGAAGCCTCTGGAGAAGCTGATTAGCATGCAGCCTAAACGGTAATGAGTAATGATGAACCATTGCAGCAGAAGGTAGATGAGCACTGCTGTTCATGAAAATTGCTACACCAAAAGGAGCAAGCCTATGAAGATGCTTCACAGCTCACATGGTTGCACGGCAGGGCCGGTTCAGTTGCAAAATAAAAATGGCACATTCAAGAGCTTGCAAGCAGTTAAAGGTGACCAAATTGAATGATATTAATTCAATCTGACACTCAGAAAACAGAAAATTGTTGGGATGCTAGAAGCTGAAATCATAGTACATCCACAGTGGAGAAGACAAGTCTTCTGTACAGAGATGCGAACATGACAATTAGCTGGTATTCGTATGCAGAGACAACCTTGAAACCACACAACTGACAGGTAGGGTAGACCTTCACTGCATGGCCATTGTAGATCATACTTCACAGCACAACAGTAGAGCACTTACTGGATGCCCGCAAGTATGTCAGACCTCGTCTGTTGCAAAAGAACTAATAGACATTGGCAACAGGTTGTCTTTTCAGGATGAGTCTCACTTAGAATTGTTGATTATAACAGTCACATACATTTTCAATAACTTCATGATGAATGACATCCAAAAGCAGGTCTCTGGCATCATTATACTGAGCCAAACCTTGGTGTTACGGTCTGGAGTGCCACTGGGTATCACTGGATACAATCTAGGAACCTGCTTGCTATGAAAAAGGGACATGTTCACCAGCCAGCAATACAGCAGAGATGATACCCTTCCTTCAAGGTGCCCTAGAATGATGTCTGGTCCCATGTTGTTCAAATTATTGAAGTGACCTTCTGTGAGCAGCAAATACCATTCATCCCCTGGTCTAATTGTTATCCAGACATGTCCCTTTGGAACATGTGTGAACCATGTTTGAAGCTAAATTGCTAGGTACTTGCACCAAGCACCACTAATGAGCTTTGGGCTTGCATGGAAGCAGCTTGGTAGTAGACTCTCTAAGAGAATATACACAACCTCTTCATTCAGTGACAGGTAGAGGCTTTTGCTGCATATGGTTGCATTTCCTTCTACTGATTTTCATATTGGAACATTACTGACAGACTGAACATGTAATCAATAAAACCACGTCCAAGGTAATCTGAAGAATAAATTTCACTGTTCTAATTTCAAAATTTTTGGGCAGTAAAAGTTTTTTTACAAAAAACACTAAAATTCACCACCACTACTGAAGAAATAGACTAATCACCTACAGACAACCTCATGTGAGGCCTATTACCTTTTGGGGTTGTATGTGACAGAATAAGCAATGACAGTTCATTTATAACAATGATTTTCTCACAATAGTTTACACAGGTAGTGTGATGTGCAAGGTCTAGAAACCCATCATAAGTTTTCAGTTGCTGGAGGAAAAAAAAAAAAAAAAAGTATAGGTTCTGATATTTCCAATCTAATAAACCAATTCAACAATGTATCACTATTACTTTATGTGCAATGACTATTACGTTCTAGCCTTGTAACAGTCATGGCCCCCTCCTAAGTAGAGCAGTAGGCCGTACACATCACAAGCACCACTCCTGTGATGCCCATGGATTCACATGTGGACTGGCTGCTGCAGCCTGCTGGTCGACAACCTGCATCACAACCAGGTGCAATTCTACTCCTCTGGCCACAGAGGAGTAAGCAGCCCTGTGCTCTGCCAAGATCTTCCACCTTCACCACAGTATCTATGCCTCCCTACACTGACTCTGCATTTCTGATATAAATAAGACTAGCGGTCCTTAGTTCGGGGCTGTCTCTTGCAGCTTGTGTGCAGGATGTCACACTGCCCGAACGTGCACAGAAGCCTTCAACATCAGTCACACAACTTCACCATCTCTTTAGCATGGAGCTATTCTGTGTACTCGAGTCAAGAGTATCACCAATCTGGGGTTATCCTTACCAGATGCACCACGTCTACCAAGACCATCCCCATCCCACCACCTTTGTTAGCAACCTAGGTTTTGCTTTTCAGGCACCAATCATGGTACAGGCTGGATATGAATGTTCTGTTGTCTCAGCAATAAACAGACATATTCAGAGTAGTGTGTGCTTATCACTCTCAGTCGGCTTACTTTTCACGTTGTTTCCCGTTACTTTTCTCTTTGACATAGTGCTCTGCCAACTCTCTTCCAGGAGTATGCATGTGCCGCCTCCCCTTGCTCTTCAGGTGTTTAACCAAAAAGGGTTTTGTCTGTGTGTTGCTGAGTAACATAGGAGCGGCGCTCACCCTATTTTCCTTTTCTGTGTAGTGCTCTGGTCTGCCACCAAAGTCCTGCCAGCCAACATACTCGCAGAAAGCCAACAGTAGGCAACCCCTAGAGCTGTGAAACATGAAACTTCCAATGGGACTTGAAATTGCCGGTGACGTCTTGCCCTCTCCGATAACTGAGGAACAGGGACACCTTCTACGCAGGTAATTCAACATGAGAGAAGTCACTTCCCTCTGGGAGACCACCCAGGCTCTTCCACCAACCACAAGCCTCCTCCCTTATTTTGATGTGCCAAGATGTGTACCCTCCTACAGTTCACTCACTAAATTTTGATGTGCCAAGATGTGTACCCTCTTACAGTTCACTCATTATTCCCTGCCTGTGTGCTGTCACCCATCTTGATGCCTTGCCATTGGTCTAAATATGAGAAAGTGGTCATACAGGCCCTGGCTCTGATTGGAAGCCTGGTGGCCACCAAGTATAGTAGTGACAGGGTATACACGTAGAAACTTGAAGCTGCTGCAAGCCAGAGGGGAACCACTGTCAGCTCTTCAGAAGAGAAAAGAGATTCCTTCTTCTGTCTCCTGTGGCACATTCCACGCACAATCTTGCCACTGCCCCATCTCCACCCAATAAGTCAACTGCCTGTAAAAGGTTCCCGATTGTGGGCAAAGTAGTGGAATGACTAGAGCCCCAACTGCAGGGTCCCCCAGAATACAGTTACACTCCTACCAGAGTACTCACAAGCCCCACTTTGAGCAGTGCTCCACCCAATGACCAGTGGGCAAATATTAAGCTGACCAGAGCTCAAGACTCTTGCCTCCTCCAAAGACCCCCATCAAGATGATGTCTGCTTCCTAACTGTCAGGGAGGGAAGTTGTCCAAACTAGCCACAGCCACTAGACTCCACTCACCCGGTGAGGCGTCATACTTAATTAAACCCAAACTGGTGAATGATAATTACAACACATTTGGGTTATCATCAGTACAAAATAAAAACCTGTAAGAGTGTAAATTTGCAAATTGCACTTTTAAGGCATCCCAACCCGTGATGATGCATTTGAAATTCAAGGTAAGTTTACATGGTTTTTTTATATTAGTGTAAGTACATATTAAGAAGAAAGTACATTACTTTTGAATGGTAGGTTAATCTGGTCCAATTTTAAAGGCTGACTACATTAAGAACTTTTAAAACATGTTAAACTTGTACTTTTTATTAAAGCTTATGGAGGGAAAATAATACCATACATTTTTTTTTCAATATAACATGCCAAAATTACTAAACCAGATAAGACGCACAATTTAATTTCTAAAGTTTAAAGTTTAGACACTGTATTACCAAGCACATAGCATCTTGGCCATTTGTGGTCAGCCAATCTATCACACTCCTCCCCCAAGCCAGCTCCAGTAACCAGTAACTACTGTGCACTGGTATCTAGTTCAAATTGTCCAAGAAACTACGCAAGTAATGCCAAATGTTTCTCAGTAATTTTGCCCTGCTCATAGATGAAGGTGGCAAATAATTTTATTTCCTGCTTCTGCTGCAGAAGATAATTTCTACCATAGCCACTTCCTTACACCACCGAGTGTTTCTGGTAGCCTGTACATATTGTGACAAGCATTTGAATGAATAGCATGCATGTTATTGCTTACATGTAAAACTGTGTTAATGACATTGAGAAAATATAGATTTTCTTTTACAAAAATCAGTGACTTTTTGATTACGTTTAGTGACCTTTTCCTACAAATTTTGGTAACATCTCTCTTTAAATTATAATTTTAATTAAAACTGATATAACTGACTTCTTGGCACTTGGTACCCAAACAGCCTAAAATCCATATATACACCATTCTCATGACATTTTACAGCATTTATGCCAGAGTGGGATACATCAAAATGTTATTACGCAGCATACAAAATACTGAGAATTTATCCTCTCCAGTTCTCAACCATGTTCTCCATCCCTCCTCTTCCAACCACATTGCCTGGAAGTAGAACTTACCCGCATCTTGTAAATAATGTAAACAAATAACACTGCTACACAGAAACTTCATTCTTTGTTTTCGGTAAACACAGCCAAGTTAGTAAACCTAACAGTAATGTATGCATGCTTTAAGATCAATAGTTTTTGATTTCCAACTTTCGAGACTTGTCAACATTATAAACACTTATTTGAAAATAAATAACACACATGCAACTGACTGTATTCATCAAACATTTGTGCACAAAACTTTATCTTCAGTTTCCAATTACAGCACAATGAAGAGAAGTGAACATTTACTTAGACTTGGCCAGACAGACATTATTTATTACTGCTATAACGATGTTAGCCAATTATATTTGCAACAAACAAAAAATTACAGCCAGTATTTCCACCGGGTTTGCAAAGTTACTGAAAACCGAAGAAGTAATTGTAAAAACAATGTGCAAATAAATTTGAACTACACAAACTGTTTATTTATTCAAAATAATAAAGTGGAAGAATGGGGCATTTTTTTAAGGTAAAATGTAACAGGTACAGAATGAAATTTAACAGCATTATTCTGGTTGCACAAACAAAAACAATCAATTTTGTCGATGCCAGTGTTATCACAAGTCATGAAAACTTACTTACCTTACACTAACTGATAAATTAAGCAACTCACAATTATAAGGCATTAACTTTATAAAATATATAACCATAGTGGTCCAACAAATGGTGTACAACATTTTTGAGAACAAAATCTGTACATATCTAAGCATCAACACCACCACACCATTAACCCTGTTCATCGCTAAGAATAATTTTTGTGCCATTAAAATGGCAAATTCTACCAAGAGATTTCTGCATTACTCCACACATCACCAGCAAAATCAAGCTGTTTCACAGGAGTGAAAAAATATTCACCCAGAACCTTGAACACATGCTGAAGATAGACTAGACTGTATGTAACCAACAATAAAAGAAAACATGTCTAGAGAGCATACGCTAATTTTAAAAATATACAATGCAGAAAGTGCGTGCAAAAATTATTAAAACAATTTTCTGGGGTTGAAATAATTTTTAATAGACTGCAGAACTTAGGATACTTTTACATGAAGCTATTATCACACTGATTGTAAATAAAAACATATGTAATGACAACACATGAAGAGTACAGGAGAAAAAGGACGATTGTCCATTTTTACAGAAAATTAGTTTATGGTGTCATCTGATAGAGAATTGCCAGTACTGTTGACGTGCCAAAACATAATGGTAAAAGAGACGAGAGTCCGAAATAACATGCCTCGGAAGAAACACTTTGCGAAGCTTATAGCTTGAAGTTCATTTTACTCAAAACTAGTAAATATGGACATTTGTCTTATTTCCCTGCACCTCACACATGCTTTGGTAATTATGAAGAAACTACAATTTTCTTACAAATGCACAAATGGTGGCGAAAATAATCATTTATATGTGCACATTTTAATGAGTTAATCATGCAGTGACACATATTTGAATTCAGCCATAATGAAATATTAAGACAACCATTATAATATGCGAGCATGAACTCCAACCTATACAAATACGTTTCTTGCATGTATTACATTTCGCACCCTCACCACATTCCTCATGTGTATGAAGATTACAAATAACACTCATTTTACTGTTTTTGGACATGGACTGAATGGGGGTTAAGTGGTCCTCATTATTAATTTCTTCCACGTTATCCATTTTTGTATTTTTATCAAACCTTACAATGAACGGAACCACAACACAATGTAACTAGAGAAGCATTGGTAAAACAAACATCACAGAAATATTACAGCAGAGAAAAACGCCTCGACCAACAACGAAAAAAATTTATATTTCTTACTACTTCAAGAGGTAAAAATAATTATTTGACTCGTAACTTAGCTAATGCCTACGTGAAGTTTTGTTAATTACTAGTATACCATTTTTAAATAATATGCCACTAAATATATATATATATATATATTATTGTTAAATCACAATCCTATTCTTTTCTCAAAAAGTTTTAAGTACCTTAATTGCAGACATAGACCGTGTACAAAGCATCAATAGTACGTGTAAGTGGGAGATATCACTCATCCAAGTGCATGATATCAGCATCGGAAATTGCATATACAAAACATTACTATTATTTGCTAAGAGTTTAAAATATTCAAGCCAAGAGGAGAGTTTTTACAGGTTAGTACATAGTACTTTTATTTTGAGTTTACGAGATATTTATGCCGGCAATAATAAAACACAAGGTTATAGCAAATAAACCAGTTGGTTAGGCTTGCGGTGATGAACTGATTTTTTTTTTTACTTCGTCCAACACACCTAGTAACAGGAAAAGGCTTTGCAAACTTAAAAAATACTAATAGTGATATGGTTTGTGCTTCAAACTAATTAGTTTTATTCCATGTAGCGATAAACTCTTAGAACTGTTGATGGACTGCATAGCAGATAACATCAAAGTAAATGAATTATTCGTTTGGGAAATTTCTTATCGATAATGATAATCAAAGGCAGATATGACAAATATATTTGCACAACCCTATTATGTCAGGATTATAAGCGACTCAAGAAAGATGCTCTTACTAGCTAGTCACAAATGCCAAGACCATCAAGCCTCTACAGATTATGAGCTCAAAAATACAGACTTTGGAACATTTCTCATACTATGCAACAGATAACACATCAGTTCTGATTCACTTTACTATTCCAATTTTGTTCTATCTTTGCTTGTTTTAGGTGTTAAAGTCCATGGTATTTCGAGTGTAAATACACTGCTCTATGTGTGCATATAGTACTTTTCCCATTGCCAGATTCAAATGTTTTTTTTACATTTTATTAATTAGTGTGCAGTAATGGCTTCAAAACGGAAAACTAAGTTCAAAGATGAATATTCACAAAAATTTCCTTCCATTAATACAAGATGCACTGAGTTAGAAGCTTCATGCCTACTGTGCAGGTAAGATTAAGTGTAATGTGCACGTTATGTTAATTTATGTGCAACAAATAAATGTTTAAGACTCGAAACAAAATCTTTGAAATTTAATTACATTATATGAAATATGAATTATTTTATTAAGAGTTTTTATTTTTTGATTGGACATGGAGGAAGGCGTAACCACATTTCTACTGCAAAAAATAAATATGCTGTAAACTCTGCAGCATCCAGTAAACTAGTAACCAGAATTTTTCCGACGAATAAATCAGAAGAGAGGACACTTTCCACAAGTAATTATCAAATGTAGGTTCCGGCTGGGGGATGGGGATGTGGGGACAAGCCGGCCGCCATCTTGGATGACATTACGCAGCAACACCCTGCTATGTCATTCCTCGCCAAAGGTGTGCATTTTTCCTTTTTCATCTTGGAATTCCTATTTTCTCCTTCAAGAATTACCAAAATTTCCTGAATTTACCACAAAATCAGAAAACTTACAAGCATAAATTTTTCTTATAGTTAATTCACGATAACTTCGGCCTTTTCTGAAGCCCTGCTAAATTTATACCTTTGGTTACTAATTACGTATCCTTCCGCTATATGTAAACATAAACACTGTCATGTGACTTCTACTTTTATAACTGTCAAATGCATTGATTATTGTTTAGAGCTGTTCAAAGAATTATGTCATACTGCAGAAACCATGTCCTACGAATGTTCGCAATTTAGGTCTATAACAATATTTAGGTCAGCTTTATAACTATTTGTTACACACAATATAGCACGTTACCCATAATACACACTAATATTTTGCCACGACGGTGTTTGTTACAACTGTGGTGGAAACAACAACAGTATTTAACCTGTTGTTATTAATATGTGTTTGGAATAAAAATTAAAACGAAGGGACGACCAGTCCAACGAAACTACACAGTAAATTCAAGCACGCAACTTGTGTCGCTTAGTTAATGTACATCGACAAACGTAAAATATAGTGGTGAACATGCAAACATATAGGCTTACCGTAACATTTATTCAGCTCCTGTTTACATGCATTGGTACTTACTGGTTTATAGGTTTGTTTTATTATTAATTTTATTTCATTTGGGTGGGCTTAGTATTTCATTGGGATTGTTGCAGACTTTCAAATCACAAAAATGTAAGCTCGTTACGCAACTGTTTTTCAAACACCTAGCGGCAAAAGTACAACGTTGTGATAGACGTAAATATAACTAATTGACTTTGTCATAAAATCAGTTCATGGTTAAAACGTATAAACTTGGCAAATATTTGAAATCCACACACACCTAGCCGGTGTAACGATTACAACGCAGACACCGCGCTCGTTTACACGCTACGCAGCGATCACAACACATTTAACCCTGCCGTGGAAACACATATTTATAACAACATTGTAACTTGACAAGGATGTTTCAAAAACACGAGTACGAACTTGATGCTTCGTTCAGAAATACACTGTGTCATTAACATGTCGCCACACCACTGCCAGTCGTAAGGCACAATAAAAACTGGGAATAATCGCCCACCATGTTGGGATGAGGCTAGGGGAAAGATAATCAAATCCTAGATTCTCCTTTCCACATGTCTGCCATCCTGCTGGATTTGTAAGCATTGTGGATTTGTAAGCATCGTGCGATCACATTTAAATAACATATAATATGTATTTAAACAATACAATCTCGTTTCAGTTGTAAATTACAATTTCAAACATCATTATTGTTGCTGTAATTAGTATGAAATATGCTGAAATTAGAAATGACAAGATTTATACCTTCCTGTTAGATAGGTGGTACGAACTTCCCGAGAGATAGAAGAGAGAAAGAGAGAAAATAAGATCCGCTTCACTTATCGAACTTTTATTCAGAACGAAAAAAAAAAAAAAAACTGTCACTATAGCGAGCCTAGGCACTGTAATTTCCGCTGATATTTTTAACTGCAGCAATGAAATGTGTTTCCGTCAGTGCTACCTAACAATACAAATATATCAATTGGCAACGTTTAATTTACAAATAGTATACATAAAAACGAGGTTGAACTACATTGTAACTGCAAACTATTTCTTACCGGCCGTTGCCAACATGTCGCTGCTCTCAATGTTGTTCATTCATATTAATACGAAATGAATATTACAAGGTATAGAAGATACTAAGTAGATTATTAATCTATTCAAGAATACAGTACTGTAACATTAATCACAGGATTATATAATCGTGGAATTCAAGTGATCGAACACAATAGGTTGACATGTTACGCCTAGGGTGATTTTTCAAAGGTTCAATTCCAAAAGGCAGAATAAAGCGTGAATAGACTATACCAAAATTCATGTGTGTCACGCAGTCCGAAAATAACATGACTATACAATGTGGCTAGATGACTTCTTTTTGGGAATGAGAGGTCGAAGGTTTGAGCGGTTACCCTGACATTCACGCTCTGCCACTCCACGCCATCTTGTCTGAAGAATGAGTCTTTGCCCCATCATGCAACTTCTCTCATTGCATCCAGTCTCTATCTCCCGCATTCTATCCCACTGAAATTCCACCTTGGTCATCTCATATTCTTTCTGGTCTCCTTTCACCTGACCTCCTGGCAGGGATGAGACTCATTCTCTGTCATTCCACCAGTGCGACATGGAGCGAAGCCTGCCCAGGCACGCTAGCCTAGTCACACCACCCGCACGTATCAAGTACCTCCTTAGTGCACTTATAAGCATAGTTGGCTGTAATTTCAGAACCAATTAAGATACAGCAACCAAATTCATAACATAGGTATCATCCTCAACGACAAAAAGGATTGTGCACATTCAAGTATGGCCTAATGTCACTTAAAAACATAACTGGTTGTAATATTTGAACTGTTCAAGATAGTCACCAAATTCATAACAAAGGCATCAACGCAGACTGCGAAAAGGACCGCAAAGTCAAGTATGCCCTAACCCCACTTATAAGCATAGTTGGGCTGTAATTTCCAAACAGTTTAAGATACAATCATCAAATTCATAGCATAGGCATAACCCCCGGCAAAGAAAAGGGCTGCAGGGTCAAATATGGTCTAAACACACTTATAAGAATAGTTGGTTGTACATTTCAAACAGTTTAAAATATAGTCACCAAATTCATAACATAGGCATCAGTCCCGACGACAGCCATTTCTGTCCATCGAAGCTATAGTCGTCAAATTCATAACATAGACATTGGCACCGACAACAAACAGGATGGTAGTGTCAAGTACGCCTTAAGCCCTTGTATCAGAATAGTTGGCTGCCATTTCACAACCACAGAAGCTATAGTCACCAAATTCATATCATAGCTATCACCTCCAATGACAAACAGGACAGTAGAGAGAGGTATACTTTAAGCACTCTTATAAGCATAGTTGCTCATCGTTTCCCACCCACCGAAACTACGGTCACCAAAGTAACATCACAGACATCAAGGAGATATGGTCAAGTAGGCATTAAGCCTTGTTTTAAGAACGGTTATTCAGCATTCCCAAACCACTTAAGTTCGGAAACATGTGACGACCGTCCACGCATGTAAAGAAAATAAAGGTAATAAAGTGCATTCCAAAGTTACCATTGCATGTAGGAGTGTAGGTTCTGAAATATCACACCCATATGCATTTACTCGCAGGCACTGGTCAGTAGCCCATAGCATCCTTGTCTACTACCGCAGGTGTCTACCAACTTGGATCCCTCACACAGACATCCAAGCAGTATAAATAAATGTGAAAATATATACAAAAACACTGTGTGCATGACGTACACAGTTATGGGAAACTGTAAAATACATATGTCTATATTAATATTATAAAGAGGTAATGTGTGTTTGTTTATATGTCTCTAGTAATCCCGGAAACTACACGGCCGATTCTCATAACTATTTCACTATTAGAAACGTACATTCTTCCAGATGGTCATAGGCTATGTTAAATTCAAAAAGAAAAAAAAATTCCTTGTGATATTTTAAAATTTGTAATCCAAGTCGGAGTAAAATAAGCTACTGCTGCTTTCTAAGAATGCTCTACCAAAACTGCAGGGCCGATTGTTATCATTGTTTCATTGTTAGAAAACTACGTTCTTCCAGATGGTGATAGGCTTTGTTGAATTTAAAAAAAAAATTCCTAAAAAATTTCAAAATTTGTTAACCAAGTCTGAGAAAAATGAGCTACTTGGCTGCTTTCTAAGCATGTTCTACCAAAACTACAGGGCCGATACTTATAATTCTTCCATTTTTAGAAATCTACATTCTTCCAGATGGACATAGGCATATATCAAGTGGGGATACAGAGACCCAGTGGATAGTGTAATGCCAAGTGGAGCCGCAGTGGCCCAGTAAGTAGAGCAATCCCAAGTGGTGATGCAGTGGCTCAGTGGCAATAGCACTCTAAAATGGGGCAGCAGTGGCTCAGTGGATAGAAATATATCAAGTGGGACCACAGAGGCCCAGTGGGTAGAGTAATGCCAAGCGGGGATGCAGTGGCCCACAATTTTTATAATTCTTTCACTGTTAAAAAGATACCACATGGACATAGGCATATATCAAATGGGGCCAGAGAGACCCAGTGGGTATAGTAATGCAAAGTAGGGCCGCAGTGGCCCAGTGGCTAGAGTGATAATATAAAGAGGTAATTTGGAATTTGTTTATTAATTTATGTCTCGGGTAAGCTCTGAACTACACAGCCGATTCTCACAATTCTTTCACAATTAAAAAAGTTACACTCTTCCAGATGTACATAGGCTTTGCTTAATTCTAAAGAAAGAATCCTTGAGAAATTTCAAAATTTGCAAACCAAGTCAGAGAAAAATGAGCTACTAGGATGCTTTCTAAGCGTGTACTAACAAAACCATTATTAAAGAAAATTGAAACAATGTTAGAAGAAATTGTAAAAGGGTTAGGGGCTTTACTCTGCACTCCCTTGGACCTTTGGCTATCCCCCCCCCCCGAAACCTTGCCCTTCTCACCATCCCTTGAGAGTTGCCAACACCAGCGTGTGTGTTTTTGGCCTTCTTTTCCATCTGGAAGGTACATTTTTCAACCAATTTTCTTGGGAGTTGGGGAAGGTTGTCTTTTTATGCCCCATACTCCCCCAACAGGAAGTTAGGCCCTTTAGGCCAAGTCTTAAGTCTTACATGTTTAGTCTTACATCTTAAGTGTTAAGTATTATGTCTTAAGTCATGTCTTACATCTTACGATTTAAATATTGCATCTTATGCATTAATTTGTTAAATCTTTATGTTCCAAATGCAACTGCAGGACGGGATGCGCGAGCGAGCACCGACATGTGCGAGCAAGCACGTGCTAAAGTTCCCAGACAAAGTCGTGGGTAGTTGGTCACACATCCTGAAGTTTCAAGCCAAAGTCAGGATGCATGAGCGAGCGCTGGTAGGTGCAAGTGAGCACATGCCGAAGTTCCCGTAGTCGTGGGTAGTCGCAGGTAGTCACGGGTAGTCGCAAATTATTGAAACGACATAGAAAAAGGTACATTAGTTTTTGGAAAAACATAGTAAAACTACGTCTTACCCAAAAAACTCCACAACCCTAAGTGATGTGATGGCGGGCAGCACGTGCTAAAGTTCCCGTAGTCGCAAGTATTCGCGGATAGTAGTTGCAGGTAGTCACGGGAAGTCGTCAGTAGTTGCATACAGAGGTATGTATTTCAATAACTCCATTAAACCTGAGCGAAGTGATGATGGGCTGCTAGTAGTAATTAACAAGCACCATCAGTCCAACACAAGAGCCGGCAGCCCGAGTTGTTAGCCTGGATAAACCTTAACAACCAGTCATATATTGAAAAAATGAAGCAGTATACAATTGCTCTGATAACAATACATATGTAGTCGCAGGTTACACTTAAACATGTATGCGTTAATATAAATAAACACCATCAGCCTAATGCAAGGGTCAGGGGGAACAGAATGTAAAACATACGAAACCATTCTGTACATCGAAAAATCAGTCACAATAAAGGACTGGCTATATGCAAGTCATAACGAGACACTATGTAAATATATATAAAATACCAATGGAACCACAGCCCATAATAGTGATATTCATGTTGCTATTACGCCAAGATGTTAATAAAAGCTAGAATACATTTCAACATGAGAAAGAACGAATGATCACAAGTCAACCCTAAAAAGTAGTACAATGTGTAAGTACGATACACATTATGCGACTTATAAAGACTGTGTTACTTTGCTTGACAAAAAACAAAATAAATTTTAAACCATTAGTTTTACAAGAGAGAGGTCACTGCTATTCGCCGATGCAAACAGATATAAAAATAATTATTATAAAAGCAAATAGTGATAAGCAATTAACAAACAGTGTATATTGCACTAGCATCAAGCGCTGTACGTTATGTTAGGCAAAAAAATTACCACTGTGAATTGCGGGAACGATAACATAACACTGCTATACACTGATACAAACAAATACAAAAAAAAAAAAAATGAAAACAGTTATAAGCACTTACCAACCAGCGCAATCACATGTTACACAAGTGTTGGGTGCTATACGTTGTGTGTTAAACAATGCTAGACAAGGCCAGGCCGACCTGGCCAGTACAACAGAATAGCAAACTACTTCCTTACGAACGAATGAAAGAAAACTGTCAAATCTAGAGTACAGCCAACACTCTCAACACTAGCAGTGGAAAGTGTCTCACCTGACTGACGTTATGCTATCAAGTAAACCCTTAAGAATCTGTAAAGCAGCCTAATTGGTCAGCCAGTGGCGCGAGCACCGTGCAGGTCTCGGCAAAGTGAAGGGATAGCACATAATGCTAGCCGAGAGAGACACGACAAGCTCCAGGGTGGTAAACCAGTCAAGTCACACATGCACATGGTAGCCAACTATGCTTATTAGAGGACATAGGGTGTACTTGACGTGGCCATCCTGTTTGTTGCCGGCAGCAATGTCTTATGTTTGAATATGACGACTATAGCTTTGATGGAGGGGAATGGTGGTCATTGTCGGTGGTGATGTCTACATTATGAATTTGGTGACTATATCTTACACAGTTCGGAAATTACAATCAACTATACTTATAAGTGAGTTTAGGCCATACTTGACCCTGCTGTCCCTTTTGTGGTCTGGTGTGATCCCTATGTTATGAATTTGGCAGCTATATCTTAAACTGTTTGGAAATTACAGCCAACTATGCTTGTAAGTGGACTTAGACCATACTTGACTCTGTGGTCCTTTTCATCATCAGGGGTGATACCTATGCTATGGATTTTGTGGCTGTATTTTAAACAGTACAGAAATTACAGCCAACTATGCTTATAAGTGGACTTAGGACATACTTGATGCACGTGCGTGGTGCGACTCTAGGCTAGTGTGCATGGCCAGGCTTTGCTCCATGTCGCACAGGTGTAATGACAGAGCATGAGACTCGCCCCACCAGGACGTCAGATGAAAGGAGACACGAAGGAATATGAGAAAACCAAGGTGGGATAGAACATGGGGGGGGGGGGAGACTGGAAGGAATGAAAGAAGTTGCATGACAGGGCAATGAAAACATTCTTCAGACAAGATGGCTGTGGAATGACAGAGTATGAGTGAATGTCAGGATAACCCCTCAAACCCTCCGTCCCAAAAAGGAGTCATCTAGACACATTACTGTGTCATGCTATTTTTGGACTGCGTGATTTGTATGAATTTTGGTAAGGAAAATTTCTGGGGAAGATTTTTCTGGTTTTGAGGAAAATTCAGGATATTTTAGGCATTTTTGAGGGGGGGGGGGGAAGGGAATTCTGAGGGAAGAAAGGATAAATAGAAACCTTTGGCGAGGAATGACAGAGCAGGGGGTTGCAGCATGACATCATCCAAGATGGTAGCCAGCTCATCCTCAGCCCCTCGCGGGGAACCCCCATTTTATAACTATTGCCACAGCAGAGGCAATGTTTGCTTTCCCCATTGTATAATTCCACAACATGTACAAACAAATTGTTTCACTATATGTTTGGAGATTCTAAAATTGCGAAAACACTTTTGAGTGCCAAGACCAAAACTGAAGCAGTCGTGAACAATGCATTTCTCCTTGCAGTCAGTCAACTGTGCAAAAAGAGCCTTATTTAAGGCAATTACGCAGGTGTTAGTACAGATGCTAGTAATCATAATTATCACAAGATATTTTCAGTGATTGTATAATATTTTGACAATGAGAAAGGTTTTCAGTCAAAACTTGTAAAACGGGCAGAGTTGAAAAATGAAATTCTGACAGTTTCAAAATTTCTTTTTAATGTTCTGAAAGAGAAGGGAATTGGGGAGAAGTTTAGTTTATTTGGGAGTCATAACACAAATACCAAATTTTGGAAGTTTGGCTAGAAAAAGGGAAAATAACATTTTTAGAAAATTAAAGTGTAAATTAGGGAAATCACTTGTTAGGTTTCAATGTCTTACTCATATTTTGGACAACTCCATACAAGCTAGTGTTGACAATCTTACAGATGATGGTGAATTTATTATAGTGAAGGTGTATAATTCTATATTTATTTTTCTGTATACGCTTCCACAGTTGCAGCACTTGCAGATAATTGTGTTTGTAAAAGAAACACACCAGGATGTACTTACTCAGGTAAAAACTGTTTCCAGCAGTTGAGAGGTTTTTATAGATGTACGAACCACTGAAATTTTTTATCATTGGACAAATGTCCAATTAATTTCAAAACTTCTCTCTGATGAAGTTGGAGTGGCCTATTTCTAGTTCTTGAGTGAACAAATGAATATATTTCTAAATACTGTAAGCAAGATTGAGGAAAAAAAGCATTTCAGTTAGTGAGGTCTGACAGAGATTGTTGGGTGTTGGTGAAACTTTGAAAGAAAGACAAAATCTAGGTTTTGTTAGTTTGAAAATGAAGTCTTTGCTAGTACATGGACCTAAAAGCAAATTCATGAAATTTCAAGTTGAGTGTATGATATTTTATGAAGACACTAAGTTACTTAACAAAATGAATTGAGTCTCTCTCTGAGCTCAAACATTTTGACTGGGCACTTTTACACACCCCAGCTTCTTGGGATGATGTAGGACTGTAAAGTGGCTACAGAAAAAAAAAAAGTATCTGTGACCTTAACAAAGATTCTTTGTGTGATCAGATTCTCAAACTAAAGATTTTTGTTTCTGACTATCAAAAAGATACTAGTTTTAATACGTTGTTGGCACATGAAAAGTGGGGAGCCACTTTTAAAAGCTGCTTTTCAGAAGAATATTATTCGGAGCATCTAAAAATAGCTCAGTTTTAATTTTCCCTTTCAGATCATATGCTAATGATGATGAAAGAGTGTTTTCGCTGATAAATGTCCAGTGGACACGCGAGAGAAACAGACTAACTCTGTCATCCATTAGGGCAATCATTGACGTTCAGTACAACATAACCCATGTAAATTGCATGAATTTTACAAACTCATGTGGTGCAAATCATTCAAAGTATCCTGACCAAGTACAGTCATCCGAAAAATATGTTTGGTAGGTACAAGAAACCTTGTCACGTTACAGATATCTCTAAAGACTGTAATATATTCCTGTAATCTGTGTGCAAATTAAAACATTCATTTCAATTGTTAATATAAAATCATTATGAAATAAAATTTGTTGTTTTTCAAAAAATAATATCACATAAATACAACAAGGAATATACAACAAATATATTTTTTTATCTTCACAATTCAATCCCCTATTCTCTACCTTTGTCCTGGTTTTATGAAAGAGAATTATGGCAACCCTAAGTACACTTACAGCTGCCATGAGTAAAGCTACGCTTATTGAATAGGCCCTTTCAGGATATCACTTTATTCATATGACATGTGTGTACTGAAATCAATTAATACAAATCCTCCCCTCTCCATACAAGAAACGGCTGAAAATGAACTTCACACTTGGTAATACAAGTCGTTCAATGATCAAACAACTTTTTGCGACAATGGGAGGTCAAGTATGTGCTTCTGGGAACATTTTATTCGGAAAATGCTGTATATTGAGTTAAATTAATATATCGTTAAAAAATAATATTGATTTTACACCCGACACAATTAAACACAATCTTTACTGTGAATAAAAAAATATTTGAACGCAAAAGAAACCACCTTTGTAAAACATAATTACTGGTTAGAATTTATTGCATAACATTTTCAAACAAAACCATTTGCTTCAAAATACTACAGTGATGATAGGTGAAACTATTTGGAGTGACGGTTAAACTTGATAAAATTCCTGCGATCTTAAATAACGAATTGCTGATGAATAGTCAGTGATTGCAATGGCCTTGTTAAAGGTCAGACTTGGTGAAACAATTAGCCAACATGCTGTGCATTTGGAAGGATAACTGAGCATCATATAAGACCCACATAATAATTTTAGTATTCGGTATATAACAGTATCAATTTTATACAAGTTTGCTTGGAACTGTATGTATCATGGCCAGTCTTGATTATAATCCAAAGAATGATTTTGGAGCATTCAAGTTTGTCACGAAAGGTTGGCTTACAATACAGTACTTCAGAAAAAAGAATTTTCATTAAGTTTGCAAATTTTACACCAAACACTTTGTGAAATTTTTTCAGTAAATATTGCTCACTAAAAACAAATTACTTTCTCAGTAACATTCTATCATTTCCTAAGAAACACCTGGCCGTAAGATTATGTGGAATTGCAAACTTCAATTCTGAATAAAAATCTCTTGGTATTGCAATGAACATAGCTTCGGTTCAACAGGTTAAGGAAGTCAGTGATAAAAATTGAGAAATCAACTGCAACTTCTTAAAAAGTAATTTTCTCAATTTTTTTCACAAAAAAAATGAACATATCAAAATAACGGAAATATTTATTTGTCATAAAAATATAGTACAACACATATTACATCATCAAATAGTATTATTAAAAATTATTTACTAAAAATCTTACTATCATAAAATTGTGCAATTAGTGTATAAACAACAGCTATTAGCAAGGACACAAAATACTTCCCCAACACAATACGTGCTTTAACCAAGGGTGCCAAACCCCCTAATAGTATGATAGAAGGAATCTCCCCCCTCCCACACAACCTCTTATGGCGGAAGGAATCTCCCCCTTCCCCAAAACCTCTTCCGATCTTTTCAGCCTACTTTCCAAAGAAAAGCTTACAAGATCACGTTATTTTCTGCGTGTCTGTGTATGTATGTGCATCTGCGTGTGTCCCCTTTCAATTTTTGAACACATGAACTGAATTTCACCAAACTTGGTACACACATAGCACTAAATGAGGACACCTAACTTCTAAAATTTTAGGCCATGTTGGCACTTACTTTCAAAATGGCAAACAATTGAAATTAAACTGTGATATTTCATATCTTAGAAACCATTCAACCAATTTAAATAAACCAACTTTTGTATGCTGACAGCGCAGGTTGTAAGTATTTTGGAAGCAAAAACCACATAAAAATTCAAGTTTTTACGTTATATCTAAAAAACTACAACAATTCTCGCAAAATTTGGCACTTATGTACTATTATGACAGGCCAGGTACATGTAAGTAATTGAATAAATTAGATGCTAAATTTCAAAATGGCAGCCACACATTTTTTTTTTTTTGTTTATTTGTTATAACTACAATACCATTTAACCAATTTCAACCAAATTTTGTATACTGACAGTACCTATTACAAGCATCATATAAGCTGAAAAACAACCACTTTTTCGGCCATTTTGTAAGATAGTTCTACATGAATTAATAAAGTTTTTTGCGTAATATCTTGGGAAACAATCAACAGATTGCTACCACATTTGGCAGACAAGTAGCATTGCTGCAGTTGATATAAACAAATATGTTTCAAGTATGTCAGACACTTATTTTCACTAGCTATTTTAGCATAGTATGCTGTATCTTCGAAACCATTTACTCAATTCAAACTTAACTTTGTATTATCAAGTGTGTCCACACAGAGCCTCTTTTGTCCTTTATTGATAGTGCTACATGAATAAATAAAAATTGTTATGGTATATCTCGGGAAACAACTGACAGATTCCTAACAAATATGGCCTGGCTGTATATGCTAAAGTCATCAAATGTGTCAAAACAAAACCTAAAACAGATTTCTACCAAATTTGGCGAACAAGTAGCACTATGGCAGGCCATCCTAACTAATAAACTTTGAGAAGGTCAAACACACATATTTTCAAAATGGTGGATATTATATATATATATATATATATATACACATTTTAACTCAGAATTTACTATCTACAAAACCACAAAACAAAATCTCCACTTAAATTTAAATGCTGACAGTATCAATATTGTCTGTGCAAAGCCTCATTTTTCCATCATTTTGTAAGATAGCCTAACATGAAATAATACAATTTTTATGTTGTATCTCGGGAAACAATCAACCGATTTCTTTCAAATTTGAAGAAGAAATTGTACTGAGGTAGGCCATATTAATAATAAACATTTTTTAGAGAACCACTTCTTAGGTATTCTGTAAGATAGTCTTACTTAAGGATATAATATTGCCACTAAATGCCACACAAGTAGCATTATGGTAGGCCATGTGAACTTATGTTTTTAGTGGCTCAACCACTAATTTTAAAAATGATGGCTGAGTACATATTTCAGATTAGAGAACCTTATCATTCAAACCATCAGACTTATTACATCCTAAGTTGATGCTCCGAATCCTACCTATGTGATTTAGTCGACTGTACATTAGTTTAATTTTAAGAGTTTTCCTAGTTTGAATCTCGAGTAAGACACTACTTTATTTTGTCTTTGTACTGTTTTGCATGTTTCTGGTTTTGTCTCTACATGATATTTCTGTCAATGAGAAATCAACGCTACCTACCATCTATGCTTTTGAGAACTTCAGTAAACTTTATGTGCACCCATGTAGAGAAAAATAAGTTTATTAGTTATCAGTAACTTCATGCATGCTATGAACAATATTTTATAGTGTGTGCAGTGAAATTACTAAAAACGTCTTATTATAGAATGTTTACATTTTACAAATATCTTTGGCTTTAGTTGCCAATTTTTATGCATGCATTATCTGATGACCCTGAAATGGTATCTATTTATGATTTTTAAATAATGCTGCACTAATCACGTCATAACTGCGTGTAAGATGTTATGAATTTATGAGCGTATCACAAGGCAATATATGTTACCAGAAAGCTATAATTGCATTATTTAAATAGGTGTTCCTAAACTATCAAAATAACCAAAAAATCAGAAATCCTAACATGGCTTGTGAGAACCCACAAAATAAATGGTCTCAACCTCTTGCACTAATTCTTAACCAATTTACTAACAAGTTTGCAGTCTTGGGGGGTTGGGGGGGGGGGAGAGAAGGCTTAAAAGAGATGAATTGACACACATTTCAATCTTGAGCTGGTGCTGAGAAAGAACAAAGATAACATCAACCGGCTACTATATAACCAACTAGCTAATATTGTCATGATAGTGATCAACAGTAAATTCGCAAGCGCATCCCATGCACTTAAGACAGAGCAGTTTAAGGGAAGAGCAACTTTGAACTGCTTAGCTATTTTTAGATATCTAGTTGACCACAAATTTATTATTCCAGGGTTGCAACAATAAACACTAAAGTAAATATTTTTTGTGGTAAAGGCGGGGGAAAACGTGAGATATCGGGAAAAACCTGTCAGCCAGCGGCATCGTCCAGCACAATTCCCACATGTGAAAATCCGGGAGTGACCCCGCTGGGGATCGAACACAGATTGCCTTTGCTATAGCCGCTACACCAACGCGGCCCCTCAACAACATCTGAGAAAAATTAGAAAGTAATTTATGAAGCAAAGTACTGATTGATAAAATTTTGTTTCTATGTATTTCCTTCTAACAATGTAATCTGGACATATGGCTTCTAGCTATCACCATCGGCGTACTTAAATTCTAAAACTCGTATCATTTTGAATTATACATTTAAATTATTTTTAGTTTTATGGGCGTGCTTTTTTCTAAAATGTTCTGACCACTTGCCCTGTCTTACTAGTTTATTGCACATTAATTCTAGACATCTGTACTTATAAAGTTTCTGTTGTTTAGGCATCATCTATATTTTTTTACATTCTCGCAAAAAACCTGCACCTTTAACTTTCCTGGAAAACACTATCTTAAACATGTGTACGTGCACAAGATTCACACAATTCGAACCAATGGACATTCACATGAACTGTGCATGATTGATGAGGACCTCCCCAGACAAGGATGTGGTGGAATTGGGATGGTACCGGCCATTTCCCAGAAAACAGGGAGTGGGCAGTAGTAGTTTGAGATCACGTGCCTACTTTTCATCAAACTAATTACCCCCCCCCCCCCCCCCCCCCCCAGCAGAGGGAAAGGAGCAAAACCAATACTTCAGACGACTTGCTTTCTTTTTCCTCTCATCCAAATCAGTCCTCGCTCTTTTCCCCACACAGAAGAATTCCTTTAAACACATGATTTTTTGAAACCATTCTTCCAACCTCCCTCCCCCCCCCCCCCCCCCCACTGCCCTGAAATTTCTATGACGCAACTTGCGTCATGGACCCCCCTCCCCCTGTGTAGACTTGCATCTTTCTTTCTGCCTTTAATTTTTCATTTCATAAAATATATTCTGCTACTACCCTTCTACAGGTTGTTTTGAAAAATATGTGCACTGCTTACAGGATGAGTGGTAGATGATACGTATATAAAGGAAAAACATTATACGGCAGATACTGCTTCCCCTCTACGCGATCACCCTCCAAAGTTAGAGGGAGTTTCAGACACAGGCAATGCTGAAATATGCAGCAACAATAAACCAGCCAGAACAATTGTGCTTATACAGAAGGTAATGATCTAAGTCGTAAATCATTATTATTTTCTATATTTGTTATATAAGAATCAAATTCGCTGGTGTATGTGTTGTATCGCCAGATACATGCATCATCAGTGAAATGGACTACACTAAAGCAGGAATGATGGGCATGATCCTAAAGTATGGGCGTGCTAACTGTAATTGACGGCAAGGCTTTTGTACATAAACATTTTTCCAAATAGACGACACCAGAACAAATAGGAAATTTCAAAGTCGTTATGATTGTCTATGGGAAACAGTGGATGACCACCACATGCCAACCACAATGTATGACATCTGCATGTCTGTGTTGATGACCATGGTGCACACTTTGAACATTTCATGTAGCATGCCACACACACACTGTGCAGTGTACCAATCATTCATACTCCATCTGCCATACAGGTGTCTACCAAACTACAATCCACAAATTCCCAGTTCTTCAGTTTTCCAGAAGATTGTTTTATAATTTTACTGAGCGTCGGTAGTGAGTTTGACACTTAGTGGTAGGCCTTTAAAAGAAGGCAAATGTCTGCCCCATCACTGCACGAAATCCAAAAGTTCTGGTATATGTAACAAATTTAACCAAGTTTAAAATTGAGTAGAAATGGACACTTTGAGAAACACAATTGGCACCAGCGATGATTTGTCATCACTGGGTCAAAGCACTCGGTGCGGGCAAGTAGAGTGTCTTTGCCTCCCAAGGCAGTCATACAGAACTCCTTTCAATAACATGTCATAAATAATCGTTAAATGACATGAACATTATTTTAAATAACATGTACTAGGAGAATGGCATATTTAAACACCTTCAAATAACATGTAATTTTATTCCAGTAAAATATTAAAAATTCTGCTCTCCCACTGCGCACAAAGAGATCTAAAATGTCCTGAATACCAAGAATAAAATAAACCTGCAAATTAACTGGCTTCCTGCTAAAGCAAGATAAATAAATAAGTTGTTTACTTTAAAGTTGTTGCCACAACATAAAGTTCTTTATTGTAAATTATTTTACAGATACTGTCAAGTAATTCCTTGCAAATAAAACATAAATCAAAATATTTCAATGATTTTACAGCCCCGAAAATGGTTTAACGTAAGCATTCAGTAGAGCCTGCTGTGATTGGTCAGAATATCCCGCATGGGGTAGAGCCACAATTTCTGCATCAAGAGATAGCAGAATTGTCTATTTATTACATGGGACACTCGTAATTATTTTCCAATATTTTGCTTTTTAACTTAGATAAGATTAATTGCATATAATACAAGAACAGCATACTGTAAACATCATAAATCTTTGCAACATATATGCGCATTCCACGAAACAAAATATTGCCACGTTACTGCAGTGTGTCATTGGCAATCTTTAGGCTTTGGTTAGCTTGCATCTGTCATTAACATAGAAAATTGCTTTACATCAGAATTTTTTGGATAATTTACATTAATGAATTATAACTACATTTTCAACTTGATCGACATCTAACAGGCAACGGGGTCTGACCTTAGCATCTTTACTGTAAACAGGGTCATTACAAGTAAACTGTGCATGATGGTCACGAACATAATAACAAAGATTCACTGAGCTCTCAGAGTTGCTATTCAATATCGAAGAAATAATAAAATACCTTCACCCTAATTATCTGTAAGTTTCTCCAGGTTTTAAATTAATATAACCAACAAACATGTATACACACTAGCCAGGTAGGCATATTGCATCATTCCATAAGCTGGCATGCAACTAACTGTATTATGGAGGTAGGATTATGAGCAGCAACTTCATTTGTAATCAGTCTAATGTTTTAGTAGATACGGGTTTACTAACCTCAAACATTTCCAGGCCATCATTTTGAAAACAATACCGTAGTCACTTTAATCATGTACAATTTACATGGTCTACTGTGTACAAAATTAGGTGGGAATAGGTTGATAGGTTCCTGAAATGTGACATTCTCACAAAAGGTACCTTAGGGTGAAAACATAAGTTTTGCAGGAGGACCAAACAAAGGTTGAAAATGCGAAAATTATAGTTTTTGAGAAATGAACGGAACATTCTGAGAATATAAAAATTAAAAGGGTGCGTCTAGTTTCATTGGATTCCTCGTCTAATTGTCTACAAAACAGTCCAAAACACACAAATTGTTTTTCACCCTAAGGTACCTTTTTTGAGAATGCAAGACAAATAGGGCACAAAAGCTTCATTTCCTTACGTGGTTCTATCTTCATAAATGGTGGTTTAAATTATTTATTCAGTTTTAAATTGTTTGAAACAAATGGCATACCATCCTAAAACCAATTTAGTCAATTTAAATTGACTTCAAAAGTATAACTTGCCACCTGAATTTGATACATGCAGAGGTCAAAGATAACATATTTTAAAATAGATTAATATATATATATATATATATATATATATATAACTAATATTTATGCAGTGTTCCATTCAAACCAATATACCAGATGTATCAAAAGTGATTGTCAGAAATGTAGGGATGTGAGATACAAATGAAGAGAAGCAAAATAGGTCCAGGAAACATGTATGAGGAAATTAACCGTTTACAAGATAATGGCATCTGTGTTGTAACACCTGGTTTTTCTTCCTAACTTGATGAATAATGTTAACGTAAATTTAATGTCACAAGTTGTACATATGTGTAAAGTTTGATCTAATTCAAAAGGTAAAATAGGTGTACAAATGTTAAACAGATTCCTTAGTTATAAATTTGTGATATTTGACCATGTATTTATCTATGATAAAATTTGTTTTATAAACTGCTTTCTCTTTTTAAAACATAAACAGTACTGGTTGATAAGGACAACTGTTTTTTGGAATGTTAGGAACATTTTAAGGATGTTCAAAAAGACTTTGGCTGACGGAAGGATGTCAGAGTGCCCATTGACGTTATGGGATTGCAGTCTGCTGGAAGATGTGGAGTACCAGGTTCGACTCCAGTAAGAGCGCTTCAGATTCAGCTGCGAACTAATTGATTTCTCTTCAACAGCCAAGTCCAGCATCTCCGTGGTTATATATGAATTTTTTTTTTCCA
This sequence comes from Dryococelus australis, assembly GCA_029891345.1. Classification (NCBI taxonomy): domain Eukaryota; kingdom Metazoa; phylum Arthropoda; class Insecta; order Phasmatodea; family Phasmatidae; genus Dryococelus; species Dryococelus australis. Next base: position 150,809,337 of record CM056999.1, on the reverse strand, counting down.
AGGCCAGGTATTAATGTGCTTAAAAAAGGTGACACGTTCATTTAAATTGGAGTCCATCCTTTCTTATTAATACTTATGTGGGTGATTAACTTTCTTAGTAAACCCATTTATGTTTTTTTTTTTTTAATGAAACAATCTTTTAAGGTCTTGTGCAGAATAAAGATAAGTATTTCTAATTTTTATTAACACTCGTAGAAAGCTAAGAGACCAAGGAGTATCCACTTTGTGTTCATTTCAATTTCTTCTTTTTCATATGCTTCATAATAAATAATGTCAAGGGTTTTTTGAGTTTAGTATTAATTTTAGTATATTTTTAAAAAATTCTTAAAATAATATCCAGATTTAATTTCTTTCGTAATTTGATATAATAGTGACTCTTTCACTTCATTTTAAAGTATTTCATAGCCGAGGCAAGTGAAGTATGAATAATTGCTCTTAAAACTATACATGTTAAGTGGTAAATGTTACTATATTTCGTTGAATGAAAACTAAGAGTAGCATGCAAATCATACTTAGTATTGTCATGTTTTACATATTTGGCCAGTCAAAGATTGACCAATATTAATGTGACGGTTCAGATAAAAATCACTGACTGTTGCAGAGTGCTGGTTGAACCGCCAGTGAACTCAAGAGCGCCTGGATAGTATAACAAGGCTGTTTTGTTTACAGCAGCAACGGACATGCCTCATACTACATCACCCTCTCCCCAGCCGCTATCCGGCCCATTTAGCATGGTGTGAGCCTTAGCACTACACAGCACACAAGCAGTGTGTCGTTAAAGTGGTGGCTATGAACATTGTGCATGAAAGGTCTGTACAACGGTGCATACAGAAGCATGATTTACTTGTGAGAAGGTGTTGTAAACATGGACGACAATTACAGCAACATAGAGTATGCAGATATTCACTTAATGTAAGGCAAAGCCAACAGCAATGCACTTGAGGTTGCGCAACTGTATGCAGAAGGATTTCCTTACTGAAGGCATTCCGACAGGTGAACTTTCATCAGGATCCATCAAGCCTTAGAGAAAATGGGTCCTTCACAAACCACCAACGACAAGGTACACTGAGCTCCATAGCTCCTGATGTAGAAGAACATGTAGATGTGCAAGGTCACACGAACACAGACTTCCTTCCCAGATTGAACTTCTGCCAACAGCTTACAATAGTGAGCACTAGACCCCTAGTTTTTAAACAATGTGTTGTTTACAGACAAAGCTGGGTTTAACCATGACAGCATTTTTAATTTCCACAACTGTCACGTGTAGACCGCAGTCAATCCTAATGCAGTGAAACAGGCACAACATAAAGAAACGTTCTCAATCAACGTCTGGGTAAGAATACTCAGCGACTGTCTAATTGGTCCACATTTTCTACCACAGAGGTTAAATGGATAATGGTTCCTGTGCTTTCTGCGAGATGATCTTCCAACATTGTGTGACGGTGTACCATTGCAGCAACGTCAGCAGATGTGGTTTATGCATGATGGTGAATCAACACATTTCCTTTTAAGTGTAAAATGATATCTAAACAGACACTATGATGACTGGTGGATAGGTAGAGGAGGACCTGTACCGTGGCCTCCTAAATCACCAGATTTAAATCCGTTGGGTTTTTGTGTGTAGGGTTTTGCCAAAAGCCTAGTTTACAATACAGCAGACATTGCCACACGCCTGAAGAATTGCAGCATCAGATTGTACATGCTTTCTAGCAAATGAAGAATACCCCCACATTGCTCAAGCGCATTCGGAAGTCTTTGTTGAGATGACTAGACAAATGCATTTAAGTGCATGGTCAGCATTTTGAACACCTACTGTAAACGTCGTCGGTTATCACTTTCATATTGTACTTTGTGTATTCACAGATTTCACTGTTGTTCAACTCAAACCTTGGTTTTGTGTATGTTCAATCACATTTCTGTGATGCTGAAGCCACAATTATAACTTGTATTGTATCGTGATTGATACATTAAATCAAAGTGTCACTGTTTTTGTTGGCATTTATACCTAGTATTCAGCAGGCCCCAGCCACCACACAACTGACATTATCTCGTAAACTGTTAATTTCTGGACCCATGTTTACTGGACTTTTTTTGCTTCTCTTCATTTGTACGTCTCATCCCTACATTTTTGATCATCACTTCTGAAAAACCCTGTATTCAGTGTTGCATACACTATTGAAGTATTGCATATAAATTTTGCACTTCAAATGACCATATATATATATATATATTACTTTTCTTTTTTTTGTAAAGTATTAAGGTTTAAAACAACTCTAGTGTTTGATCTTCCAGCACAGCCTCTGCTACAAAAATTACCAAACAGGTGGATCAGTTTGCTGTCACTATCTCTGGTGTTCCTAAAACAACCAATATCCCACTTGTATGAGGTAGAAATTTACATGGCCAGTGCTTTGAAGATGTACAGCAGTATCAGCATGATCATCAACTGCAGACATGTAGGTCTTCTTGCATGATGCAACACGCAACCTGAGAGAAGTACAATTACATCACTTTACCGAAATTAAGTCAAAAATCACAATGCTGTTAAGTCTAACACATACAGACAAACCTTACTCTGCAATATACAATGTTGCATACCAACAATTACAGAAAAGCCAAAGAGAGATGAGAAAACCCAAGGGTGGTGCAGGAGATCGGGAGAGAGAATGGAGAACAAGGAAAAACTGGCTGGAACCGGAAGGAGAATGGGCAGAAAATCAAGGGAGAACTGGTGGTATAATGTCAGGACAAAAAGGAGGAATTTGGGAAAAAAGTGAGAAAATTGGGGGTGGAGAGTGAAGTGAGATAATTAAGGAACAAAAACAGAGTGGGAACTTAAGGAGGAAGAACAGAAGGGAGAATATGAGAAACATTGGTGAGTGCAGAAGACAAACAGAATAATGGTAAGAAAATAAAAGAAAAATTCAAAGGATAGAATGAAGAACTGGGAGATAACTTTGTTTGGAAATATGGGAGAAGGCGGGCTGGTAAGAACAGGAGGAATAATAGGGTGAGAATCATGTGAGAAAATGGGTTAATAACTGAAGAAAGAAAATGTCGAGATGGGGGGGGGGAGGGGGGGGCCAAAAATCAAACTACTTATGGGAGAAACCAGACCAATATGAAGTGGAGTGGGTGGAAAAGGAAAAAGGGGAGGAAGATAGCACAATATTTCTAGTTTTTTTATAGTTATACTATATAAAAGACATTACGGTAAAACAATAAAAAAGAATTAATTATAGTTTATTTACACTCAACTATGTACAGTGGCAGACTTTGTGAGAGTAAAAACATATATACAAATGTGAGGATATTTACTTATACCTTGATTTCATTGAATGCGAAAGTTTCTTGCCACAGAAATATTTTTTTTTTAAATATCACTATCACAAAGTCAACTTCCTTTATGGTGCCCAATTTATCATAATATCCTAAATCACAGTCTAAAAATTTTTAAACAATATTTTTCACTTCATTTACAACTAACCACAATAATAATTGCACATAAATATATTAAATATGACTTACCTATAGTTACATAGAAGTGACTGATCAGCACATTTCGACAATGTGTTTACTTCTGCACTTGCCTGATGCACGCATATTCACACACATTACAGTTTCGCCAACAAAACACTTGTAATGTCAACATAATAAAAACAAATGCAATAACTGTTATCACATACTGCATTGAACAATCCTTGTTTTGTTGCTTTGCAAGCATGCAAGGGATTGTGAATTTTACCTAATGTTATCCACATATTCTATTGAATTTTTTGACAGTTAATTCCTAAGTATATGTTTACTCATGTACAAGTTTTCCATTGGAAATAAATGGCCATTTTCTTACACTGCACAACTACGGAGTTTGGGAATGGAGCAGACAATGTGCATCACTAAGAATAGTCTTCATGTGCAGCAATACAACTTCTTCCTGTAAAATATGGCTTCTATAAAGCACAGGAATTCCAGAAGGCACTTTCTGCAATAGGCCCTACCCCTATTTTTGAACACCCTGTCCTCCAGGAAGTACAATTATGTATGGTAGACTGGTAGTACTAAATCATGGAAACATAGAAGGTGAAGTACAGTTACTCAGCTCCTGTTACATAACTGCTTTGTCAGGTTTGGCATGGTAGGCCAAAAGGACTCTTCCTATTAACCAATGATGGCTGCTTTTCACACAACTACTGGTGCATTTTGTCAATCTCTGCACAGTATGAGACTACAGTAATGGTTTTAACAAAAAAAAAATAGCACATGTAATGGACAACACCCAGTGTCATTATCTACAACATTGACAGCAAAACCTTGAGTAAGCTCATCTGTTGTTTTGAAAGTGTTCAGGGATTTCATCAACATCCAGCTACTGATCAAGTAAAAAATCCACTATGACATGTCACAATACAATAGAGTAAGGGGTTTGTGGTGATGAACCAAATGGTTACTGCAGAAGCTCATCTCCTGCTGTTCGTGAGGCTCAATTACAGCATGGTGTATCCAGCTGTCCTGTCTTTTCTCTTTCCCTATTTTTGTAGATAATTGGAAATGGATGAATTGGAAATGTTGACAAGTTTTGCAAGTCCTGTGATGGTGCATGGATTAGCCTGCACACAATCCTGTGAAACCTTATTATCCACCTATGAACTGCTTCCTTTACTTTTACTCTGAAAACTCTTGTTCCGGTACATTTTTCAAACCAGTGATGCACTGTCCCTTTAGAAGTTTCACCTGGATACCCCTGGTATCACCATAATAAATTAATTTTTGCCACAATATGTCCCAGTTTGAACTCAAACAACAAAATATACCGTAAATCAGCATGTTACATGTGACAAAACAATGTGCCACATCCTGTGACACCTGCAGTTGAACTGCAAATAACATGAAGGCTACCCATGCCAACAGGAGACTGGGAAAGTAAAAGTGGACAGCAAGCACTCTGACCATTCATTTCCATGTGAGTTACTGGGCTTCTTTTAAGTTGAAAAAATGGAACTTGTAGAATAATATATAGAAACTACCTTCAAGAACTCAGAAATTGCATTTTTTAACTTCCCTAAAACATTAGTATCTATTTAATTTCAGGGTAGCCACTTTCTTCAGCTAGAATATTCCATAACTTTTTCAAGGTATTTTGACAGACAGCATTTATCAATGTAAAGAAACTTATCAGGCATCATTATACATAAAGGCAGATGTAATGGTTAGTGGTGGTGATGGTGGCAGTGGCTGTGACTACAGTGATGGCACTAGTAGTACTTACAGTGGTACTGGTGGGTGTGGTCAGTGGTGGTGATGGTGGCAGTGGCTGTGGCGGTAACTACAGTAATGGCACTAGTAGTACTTACAGTGGTACTGGTGGGTGTGGTCAGTGATGGTAATGGTGGCAGTGGCTGTGGCGGTGACTACAGTGATGGCACTAGTAGTACTTACAGTGGTACTGGTGGGTGTGGTCAGTGATGGTAATGGTGGCAGTGGCTGTGGCGGCGACTACAGTGATGGCACTAGTAGTACTTACAGTGGTACTGGTGGGTGTGGTCAGTGGTGGTGATGGTGGCAGTGGCTGTGGCGGTGACTACAGTGATGGCACTAGTAGTACTTACAGTGGTACTGGTGGGTGTGGTCAGTGGTGGTAATGGTGGCAGTGGCTGTGACTATAGTGATGGCACTAGTAGTACTTACAGTAGTACTGGTGGGTGTGGTCAGTGGTGGTGATGGTGGCAGTGGCTGTGACTACAGTGATGGCACTAGTAGTACTTACAGTGGTACTGGTGGGTGTGGTCAGTGGTGGTAATGGTGGCAGTGGCTGTGACTATAGTGATGGCACTAGTAGTACTTACAGTGGTACTGGTGGGTGTGGTCAGTGGTGGTGATGGTGGCAGTGGCAATGGTGGTGGTAATAATTGGACAGTCAAAAGGTAAAGAGCACTCCGGGTGAACAGTCAGGATGATTCTGCAATGGTTTGCCACCGTCTTCCACAGTATGAACAGGCAAGACTCACCAACCATTTGAAAATTACAATGTTCAGTACTTGGACTAACAGAGATTTCCTTGGTAAAAGGCAGAAATATTATCCACCAGAACATGGCAGAGGTCATTTGGAAAGAGTGTAAGAGGAGGGGGGTTGAAAAGTATTAAACACAAGTAAAATTTCATATAATGTAAACGTAAAACACACTTCTAATGGTTTTTGGTTTTGTAATCATATGGAAGCTAATTTTGGGAAATAATGTTGTGAAACCATTTCAAGTTTTTTTACGTAAGACTTTATATACAATGCTGTAACACTATTTCTGTGTTGCCAGCCCTAAATTACAATCATAAAATTTATAACTGATCACCAGCCCCAAATTATAAAGAATTGTAGGTCATCCTTGACAGTTTCAATCTTCAGGTTGTTTGCCATCATTTACCTTTACACTTCTTTGGCCAGATTCAACTGTGTTTCCAACATTTACAGGTATTTAAAACAATTCTATTAATTTTTTCAGTTTTTCCTATTTTATACCATTAGCATATTTTCTCATAGGAGTTCGTAACAAACTGAGTTACTGATTTTGTTATTTCCATATGTTCAACACAAGTCAGAGAAACTGCACTCTGAAACAACTGTATTACATAGCTCAAAATGAATGCTACAAAAATCAGCAAAACAAAATTAGGCTATATAATATACATATGTTTTTCAAGACAAGCAAAACAATAAAACACACATTTCTAGGTTCATGATAAAATGAATTCCCTGCCCTTTCCTTATAAGGTTCAGTGGCCACCCTGAGTAGCTCATCTGGAACACACCTGTCCAAGCATTTCTTACACAAAGATGGACTAAATACATTTCTAACACTAAATCAACTCAGCAAATAGTGAAATGTGAACTACTCATGAGTAAACATATACTGAGGCATATATGCACAATTTAAATGTAGGCAAAAAACACAAAACTCGCAAATTAATACCATGTCTAACTGTCAAAATATAGCACTGATGTTTTTTTGTACAATTATACCTCCAACAGTAAAGCCAACAACCACCTTGAAGTCTCAAAAGCTTCCACAGAATAGTTCAAACTACAAAAATGTATGGAAAAATTCTCCAGCATTTGAAATGGAACAATATTTTTGACAATAGATTTTTTTTTTTATTTATAACCATTTTCAAACTCTCACTCATCAATTGATGACAGAAACAATGCTCAATAAAGTAACATTTTGCAACAGCATGAACCGCTGATGTGATGGCATGATACATAGCTGTGTAGAGATTATGAACTCAAAATGTTGTACACCATAATCTGAATCTCAACAAAATCAAAACAAGGCATAATACACTTCACAACTAACTACAACTAATGGCTGAAAAGATTACATAGTACAATAACAGCTTGAGGGCTCCATCTGGCTGGCACACGAAGTGTGTTGCAGATGTTTGGTACAATAAATATGACTCAAAAATTCTTGCATATTTTGTAGTGGTGTTTGAACAAGAAAAGCATTTAAGAAACATTTCATGTCCACAAACAAGTTTCAAGTTCTCATTTCAATTTTCAACTCCAAGGGTTATTCTTTTAAATGTAAAAATGGCTGAAATTGGTATTTCCAGAATCTGTTTTAGCTACTAAATTTTCTACGCCAAAACCTTAGCATTGTATTTTAGACATACATCATACTTTTATCTTTATTAACGCGTAATGGAAATATAGGGTCACCGCTTAGTCACATTCAGAAGGTATGGCTGCATGCGAGTTGAGCGCCTTGCATGTAGAGGTGATGAGTGGTAAGTGAGCCAGAGTCCGTCTTACTGTTCACACGTTCTGAGTCTTCAAACATGCAAAATAGCTGCATGCAAGCAGAATCCTTAAACCATTGACCAATACCACTAAGAACATTAGCTCAAGTCATTCTGTCAATGAGAGATGCATAAATTCTGCACCTAACACTGATTTCTGAAAATCAAATTTAGTACATTAATATCACAGTAAGGGCAGGTTTCACCAACGAAGATTAACTTTTCAGAATATTGAGATAATTTTATCCAGATGAGAGGTTTAACTTCTATTTTAATCTTGATAATGTTCAGCGTGTTTCACCATGTTTAATCTCAGTAAAGAATATCTCGTTAAAATTATCTCGATATTCTGACTTAATCGCGATTTTCTCTAGGGAAACATTAGAGATTTTGCTTTAAGCTGGTACACAGAAATAATTTTTAAAAAGTGTGGCAAGTTGGGAAGGCATTGTGGTCATAAGGAAACAGCGAAACTGAACTTTTTCATCCCATGAAAAACACAGTTTGTTAGAATTAATTACAGAACATTTCAATAACATTGAAAATAAACAAACTGATGCTGTGACACAACAAAATAAAGCGAAATAGTGGTGAATATATAGTATAGTTTCAATTGTACATATTGTGATCACTACAGGACAGCAGACAACTTGAAGGTGGAGTGGGATAACCTATAAAACCATATGCAAAAAACCTATGTAGAAGAACGTGCCCATAGGGGTGCAGTGTGTTCTGCCCTCACAATAGCCACCCAAGATCACTGTATGCTACCTCTAGTAAAGCCAGCAGAATGTCATTCCAGTAGAGACTCATCAGTTGTCATAAACACAGCTCAGATGAGAAACCCTGCAAATGCTTCAGATAACGATGCCTCAACTGGGTCCGATGGTTGGAGGACAGTCTCTGTGAGAAACCGTATGGCAACATTTTCCTGGACAAGTAGACGACGACCAGCAGTGCACTCCAGCAAAAAAGGCTGAAGTAAGTGCCCGGCATATAGCAAAAATTGAGTTAACAAAAAGTTTGTAATAGAAAACAAGGCAATGATAGAGATTCGTAACTTAAGATACAACAGGAACAAGAAAGAACTAAACTGGAGAAGCTTCAAACAGAGCTCTTAACTTTGCAGATCCTAAAATTAAAGACAGAACTAAGTAACTAATGTGTTATCTGTTGTGGTTTAGTTCAGAACATCTGTTTTTGAGTATATTCGCAGACATTTTCAATTAAAAACACTACTGGTGTTCGTCACATTCTTGATTTGAATTAGGCCTACAAAAGTAACTGGTTTATTTTACATTTATACCTAATGTTAATGCAGAACAGTTGTAAAGGAAAATAATAAAACAATATAGTCTGTCTGACAATCAATCATGTGTTTGACATCGAAAGTGCATTTTAACCTCTACATAATAAATTTCAAAATAACTTATTCTTTCATTTGAACATCGCGGACAACAAACAATAAAATTCTCGTCATAAATTTCTTCTTCAAAAATTAAATTGTACATTGCCTGAGCCATTTCTCTTTATTCTCGATGAAATAACTTTGCCTTCTTGTCACCTTCCCAAGATATTTGTTTATGTTTTACAGTTTAATCCCAATAATGTGACTTAAACCGCCGAAATCGGCGGTTAATATTTTATTGAGATATTCAGGGAAAATCAAGATTAATATGTGTGGTGAAATGCAAAATACCGATTATTGAGGTTTTTTGTCAGTTAATCTCAATAAACTACCATTATCTCGCATGGTGAAACCGGCCCTAAGAGTAACAAAATAACCATTACGTACAGAAAAATACCTTGCAGCTAAAAGTTTTCGAAATAAACTTTAGTTCCTTCATATTTATGTGTTATGGAACTGTTTCAAATCTATTCTTAGATCATAGTAATAGTGTTCAACAAAACAGATATGCAAATAACATAGTAGTTCATGTCTGCTGCAAACAAATTAAAAAAAAAAAGTAAATTTTAAAAAAAACCTAAACCTACATGAAAGGTTGGAAACAAGTACTTATAAATGTCGGATAGAATATCATATACCATCTGCTTAAAATGGTCATGATTGTCAGCCTTTAGGCAGTGACTGCTAGGGGAAAGAAAATATCCTGGGCTCTAAAATTCCTGCTATCAAATGGTAACATGCAACCAGAGGCTTCAGACATTTCTGCTCAACCTGTGAATACATGTAATCCATTTAAGCCTCCGACTACAGGCTATTATCCATTTCATGTAAGTTGGATAAATTTTGACAGTTCTTGAAAAGAAGCATGGTCACAATGTATCCTTCCACCACAGCTATTTCGTCAGTGATCAAAAAGACGTTTGAAAACAAATGTTTTGAGTCCAGTGCACACTTGCATTTTCTTCTTTTCTCGTGTTTTCTGTAATGGCAGGCACTGAAAGACTGACATTAGCTAACCTCCATCCAGTGATATATGTAGGATATTATAGCTATGTTGGCATTCCAAATTGTTTTATTTTTGTAAATGCCAACTTTGTTGCGGTTCTGTTCATTTTATTTTGTAGAAAAAAAAAGTGAGGGGGAGAGAGGGCTTTAGTTAACGTCTTTCGTGAGACGTCATTGTTTTGAGGTTCTTAAGTGTGTGTGGCATTTTGAGTTACATATATGTTTTGATGGAGCAGTAGAAAATTTTGCTCGTAGGGAAATAACATTCAAATTATTATAACTTCAATGAAAAAACAAAATGTGATACGTCATTGTTCATATTAGTACAGATTGAGCAATAACGCATATCGTTATCCCAACCTGTGTCTAGGGATACGCTGATTAGTGCACGTGATCCACTGACATGGCACTGTCCCAACTCAACCTGTGACCCAAGTTAAAACAATCAGAAAAGTGAACTTTTACCCCAAGTTGTTTCCTAAGCTAATAGAAAAAGATGAAGACTTCCAACACTTTCGTGTGCATTCCGGGAATCTTCATGTTGTAAAAGTAAACAAAGGAGATGCAAGGTAGTTTTTCAGGGGGGAGGGGTGGGGAATGATGAAATGCTAACAAAAAAATTTTTTAAAAGAGAAAATTTATGCCTGTCGATGAATTTATTTAAAATAAAACAGGTAAGGCATATATCATAAATAAATATTCAAATCACTCATCTCAACATTAAATAATTGATAATTCGGCAATATTTAAAAATCACTATGTAACAACACATAGCATGCTGAATTTATTTCAATCTGGTATCAGATTCTGAAAGCTGACTTCGGACAATGCATGGTAGACCATATTCCGACTGTCAATGTGACCACTTGAGGCCGAGTTTTGGACATGTCCACGTCTACAGGTATGGCCTATTGGGGACAGGCCTGGACACACAAACACCTACACCAATGTGCACGTACATGCACACACGCGCACACACACACACACACACACTTGGGCCGAAGTTAAGCTTACACTCGAATTTACCGTATAGGAAATAAACAAATACTATTTACACACTGCAAAAGTGTTGAAAGTGCAGCTTTTTCAGGCCACGTTATATTAACGATTTACAAATACATTTTCAAAACACGCAAACTATTTGTAAAATTCACAACCTCTTGAACACACGTATTTCTATGGAAATCATTGCAAGTTTACTTCACTAAAATCACTTTTGTTTATCACTAGCATCAAATAATTAATTTACATAATCATTCAGTAAAATCTACACTGCACAAGTTTCCTGAAACTAACAAACTTTAACTTAGAAATGTAAATTTTATATTTGTGTTGTTTCATTGCAGACGGCAGTTAAGGAAAATGGCAGAACAAGTAGTTTTACGAAGTGATAAACACGTACCGATTAATATCACATTTCACTCAAGCATTTACACTACAATGGTACCAACAACTAACTATGCTCAAAGAAAGCAAATAAACAAAATAATTAACAACCGATAAAATATTCTAACAACACCAATAAGGTACTAGTAAACCGTAAATGTTGTAAGAATGCATAATCAAAATTTTAAATTATAACTTTTAGTTCTGAGTACTATTTTATTCCAAAGCCATCATCTACATTGCCAACTTAAAGTTGAAGTAAAGCAACTGCCTATGGAGCACTGCACCCAACTATACAATGTGAAGAACTCATATAGTCTGAATCTTTAACAAAATTTAAGCGCATTTCCATTCTGGATGCTTCGGGAAACAGAATTTGCAAGAAAATCTTTGTCGTGGGATATCGTCATAAGGTTTACTATGATTGCGTGTAAGAAAATTGTAATAATAATGTAGGAAATTAATTCTATAATTATTTATATGTGCGTCCATTTGTCACAAAACATTTATGGCTGCAACTAAGTTAGGCTTAGTGATAATCTGTAGTCAATCCAGTATAGAACATTGTAAGGGCTAGTTTAAGAAGAAGCCCACGCATTTAATTTAGAATTTTGGTGCAATTATAAAGAAAATGACACCATCATCAATGACAGCTCATGTACGACTAGACTAGTACTGATACATAGTATGAACTGTGTTATTACTCATTTAAAATGGCTTTTGTTTTGCAATGTTTATTTTATTTGGTGTTTAAAGCCATGATAAACTAATTAATAATATGAACGAGGGCCTTAATTAGTATGCTCAGAAGTAACGAGAAGGAGTCCGAAATTGTGCTCTACTGAAACTGCAACTAATGATGAGTTGGATGACTAAATAGTTTGCAATGCAGTAAATATTGAGCCAGATCTTAAAAGTTCCAGATTATATTTCACAAAATTAGCTTGTTGTTATAACTGTTAAGAGAGGTAAAATTTACAGCTTCTTTCATATTTGAAGGACAGCGAATTTAAGATTAATGAATTTTCTGAAGGTAATGTTAATTATGTCTAATTTTTTACATAATTAATGGGAAATTATGTTAAAATCAATCATTTCTAAGAGCCTAATCCAGGCTTGGATTAATAAAACTAAAGTTTGAAATTTTCTTCTCGATTTACAATTTATGGTAGCTTGAGATATCTGTTGAACTTTGTCTTAGTATGACCTCTACTGCAGCATTGTAGAGCTATTTTTAAACTAAAGGAATGAAAAAGTGTGAGATGTTCTGTTTCAATGAGAATTTCCTAGATGTACCTGGTAAGTCTAGTGACTGATGCGTATTTGTGTTGACTGCCATTCTGTTTCATTAAAATTATTTTACTGAGCAATAGATATGTTTCCTAAAATAAACCTTCAGGGTCAAATGCAAGCCAATGTTGATCTTTTCTGCTGGTGATTTTCTGCTAAGAGCATAAGGACTCACATGCCATCATCAGCTCATCATCCACGACCGACAACCCCCCCCCCCCCCTAAATTTTCCTATTAGGCACAGTGCGGCAAGGGAACCAGGGCTATGCCTGACTATCGTTATTTACCTCATATCTGGGGCCTTCCGCAAACTGATTAATGCAACTGAATAAAATCTGTATAGTACCTAGTCAACACCAACCATACCCACAGACATTGTTACTATTCAAGGCAAGACCTTACACTATTACTCTTGCAAAAATATTACAAAAAAGGAAAAAAGTAAGTACTACTTTAACAGTGGACATATTTGTTTCAATTTTTCTTTTCATTCATTCTCCTGAGTCAGTAATTTTTGTTGTATTTTTTATGACCAGCGTGTTATGTAAATAATGTATTTCGAAACTGTTACTATCATGTTTGAAATGCACATGCTCTAAAAAGGCAGCACTTTCAAATCTTTTCTTGTAAAAATACTTGTTTACTACGCATGTGTTGTACAACCAACGAGTGTACGGTTAACTTCTGTAAAAGTATGTTTATTGCTGTATCATTGTGCAATTTAACATGACACACTCGTAACTTTGCATGTTTTGTAAACATATTTGTGATTGAAATGCATACGGCCTGAAAAAGCATCACTTTCCACACTTCTGTAGTGAGTACATAATATTTGTTTATTTGTCTATAACATAAATTCAACAAGTGCATGGTTAACTTAGGCCAAAGTGTGTACGTGTATTGCTACATACGTACGAATACAAACAGTGACGTATATATCGCATTTTGTTTTTCATTGAAGTTGAAATTTCCAAAATGACAATAATTTGAATGCTATTTCCATACAAGCTAAGTTTTCCACTACTCCGTCAAAACAATATTCAACTCAAAATGCCACACACTCGTAAGAAATGAAAACAATGCCTTCACACGAAAGACAAACTAAAGGACCCCCCCCAATTTCTCCTCAAATATAAAATAAAGAGAGCCCCAACAACAAAAATTAAATTGTTGGAATGTCAACCTAGCTATAATACCCCACATTGATTATTAGATGGAGGTTAGCTAACGTTTACCGCATTTGCTTTCACATTCAGCCTAAAGACAAAAAAAATCATACGTATTGCATTTCGTGAAGAATTCACTTTGTTGTTGCAATGCGTGGGATGAGTAACAATCACGAGTTCCTGCCATGATTTAAATAATGAATTTAAGAAAGTAAATCGAAACTATGGAATCAAATAACTGATGGACTGATATCTAGAAACATGACAGGTACTTGCAAATATGTGGTTTTAGTATTAAATTGAAAAGAAAGGAGTTAAGTTTCTCATAATAGGCAAGCTGAATGTCTCACTACATGACATGTGCACTACGAGAGAGAGCAGAACTATGGTAACAATTATGGGGTATTCCAATTGACTACTCTGCGTGCACACTTGGTGCACTTTGAAAACTGAAAAGTGCACGTGTCACGTGATTGCCAGAAACGAGTGTATATTATTTATGCACCGACAACTGGAACACGCCACGAAAACAGTGTAAAATATTTGCGACAATATATCATCTTTTGGAGAAAATGCTTAAAAGCGATGTTGATAAAAGGATAAATTCCTCCTAATTTACTTTTTTAACTCGGCGAATGTATGCACGAGTCACTGGGTGAAATTATCCTCATTGCAGCTGTAATTACAAACAATATTGTCAATATAGGCATACCAAGAGAATAATTGTTCCATCTTAACTATTATGTATTATTCAGCTGGCGAAATGTGAGTTACTATAGAATTTCCAACAATAATTTTCATGTTGTTTTCATAATCACAGGTCACCACCATATTGCTCTTAAACTGCCGCACTGGTTCCAGACCCTGTGCGGAAAAAATTGCTGTCAGTGCGCACTCGTTCAGTGCAACTTGCAATTGGAATAAGAAAATCCGACTGCACTCAGAGCAAGTTCCAGTAACTGGAACACACGGAACTCGGCCAGTGGGCACAGAGTGCAGTCCAGAGCAGTAATTGGAATACGCAATAAGTGTACCGTTTTTGCTAATTGTACGTGATAGGAGGTGTCCAGACCTCCCGTTCGTTCATAGATCAAGATCGTGACCATCACAGCATTTCTCAAATCCCCGTCAAGCAAAACTTTTTTGCGCACTGTAAATATTGGCTTTATATTTACAAATAAGAGAAATTATTCTGGAACACTTACATGCTACTTGATCTTTGGTGGTTTGTGATTGCTTCTTACAAAAGTTTACGAAAAAGGTATTGTAAATAGCTTTTCGCACTGCGCTGTGAATAACGCTGTGACTGCCACGACGTTACGACCTACAAATTCCTTGTAGGCCAACTTGAATTCTATGCCAGGTCACTAAAACGCAGCAATTATTTAATGTGGATAAATACAAAAGATTGCGTAGTACTAATTTACAAAAAATTTCAAGGTAACAAATATATATATTATATATATCTTAACCACATGACAAACTATGTATTTTACCAAATTATATATTTTTATATATACCTTAACCACATTTTCATAAAACGAAACTACACATGCCAATAAACATTCACACAACTTAATTTTCACTGTTGTCAAGTTCTTACCTTATAGAGGTAAGAAAGTCCAAACACTTAAATGTTCTTTTCCAAAAACAATAAACTGTCAACTAGAAATTGAAATTCACTTCCCAGTTAAGATAAACAACCAACCATAGAGCAAGAAGAAAATATATTTTACAAAGATAAAATCGATTAGAAACTACCAATCTGCTTGTCAAAATTAACTACTTAGGGCTTATTAAATACACGTTTCTATGGGTACATCGCAAAATTATCAAAAGCGTTGAACCAAAATGGAATTAAATATGAAAAAACAGAGGTGCAAAAAGTTGCGTACAGCGACAAAAAAAAAAACAGAGAAATCTGCTTACAAACAAATACCTCGGGGGCAAGTGCAATTACTCTCCGGAACCACACATAACTTAGAAAATCACAACTTATAACAGTCATAACTTAGAATTCTCGAAAATATCCACACCAGTTAGAACTATCATAACTTAGAACTGTCGTAACTTAGAAATTCATCATTTATAACTGTCGTAACTTAGAAATGTTGTAACTTAGAAAATCATAACTTAGAACGATAATAATTTAGAAAACACACAACTTAGAACTATCATAATGTAGAAACACGCAACTTAGAAACATCGTAACTTAGAAAAGCATAACTTAAAACATCATAACTTAGAAACACATTACTTAGAGAACTATCATAACTTAGAAACACACAGCTTAGAACCACATAACACAGAAACGTCATAGCTTATAAAATCATAACTTAGAATGATCACAACTTTGAAATACACAACTTATAACTGCCATAACTTAGAAACATACAAGTTAGAAACACACTGCTTAAAACCACATAACTTAGAAACGTCGTAACTTAGAAAATCATAACTTAGAACGATCGAAACTTAGAAACACACAACTTAGAACTATCATAATTTAAAACTATCATAACTTAGAAACACACAACTTAGAAACACACAATGCAGAATCACATAACTTAGAAGGTGGGAAGTGAAAGTATATATATTTTAAAAAGATTAATATAAGGATTTTTCTTTTGTATTTTCCACGCATTCAGTTCTGCACTATAGCGAGAACATTTTTACTATAACAATTAGTTACATATGTATTGTATAGATGGCACTGTCTGCATGACTAGAACGGAAACCATTAAGCAAATTTTCACTGGTATATTGGCAGCAAGCTGATCACTGGCGTTTCCGACAGTTTACTTTCACAAACCAGCGCGAAAGTGCACACTATTAACTATAGACGGCCGACTTTGGGCGGCAACTTTAAAACTGTGTAATTACTCTAGCTCAGTCAAAAATAGAAACGGAATATATAGACATAGTGAACTCTTTGTATGTAGAGGTGAATTATCTTCAGTATGTTGGCGCGGTTATACAGATACTGGAAAGAAGTAATCATTTCCGACTTCAGGTACAAAATTAATTTAACGACAATAATAAATCAATTATGCACAACACAATAAAAAAACACACTAAGCACTGAAACATTACACCGAAACATTGAACTATACGAAAATAAACACAAACACAGTAACAAATATAAAATAACTTCCCATTACGAAACCGAACTACGCACCTTCTGACCACTGTAACCAAATTTGGCAAACAGTAACAAACTGTTTGCAGAGCATTTACAAAGAGCAGAGTAACCACGAGCACCAATCCACTGATTTTACATTATTTGCTATCTATAACCGCGAAAATTCGCGGATCAACCATGTGAACATAATGATAATATTTATGATATTAGAATTTCTTATCTGATATGGAATTTCAATTTTGTGGGGAATGTAATGCAAACCAATGAACGTGCTTTGACTATAACTTTCCTAATATATCATCGGAAATATTTAATCATATCCATTTAAATGCCACGGGGGTGGGTTATAAGTGTAAACCATTATGATGGTGATTAGTAGCACCAGATGCTACCATGAAAATGGTGAGTTTATGCAAAAGGTTCCTGCATTGCCTGCTGGAAAACATGAATTTACATGCCTAGGGTTAAATTTTTACAAAAACTGGATTGTTTTTCGTATACTTTGCTGGCGATGGCACAGGGAGGGAGGGAGAACTCAATTTTTATCTGCAGGCTCCTCCCACCTGAATAAATAACTGTGGTTTCAATGGGATTCTGCCTGCAAGAATTAGGAAAAAAACGTTCTGCATTTCGGCTCTCGGCCTGGGTTTAGAATTAATATCTTTGTGAATTTAAATACCTCTTGTGAACTCAGAAATTCACCGAAATACTGTTTTCTTTTTCTTTTATTTCATTGATGGCTACAAAACTGTAACTTTTGCCTGCACATCTGGTTTTTGGAAGCCAAAAGTCGTTTTATTGACTAATGGTCAATCAATAAAACCAACTTGCTACACACATACAAATAATTATGTGAGCACTAATGTTTATACTGATAAATACAAATAAAACAAATAGTTTTTACAAACAATTTTGAAATATATAAGTTTTTATTCATAAATATGTTAAAGAGATGAGAATTGGTACACTATCATAAAGAATTATATGGAAAATAATTATTTAATAAATAAAATTTCCCTAGCAAAAATAGCAGTTGTATGAAAAAATAAAACTAACATAATTTAGTACAATTTCTGTTACAAAATACATGTTTATATAAGTGTAGCTATTATTATCAGTTTATAGTGGGCGAAATGAAATAAGCATTTAAAACAATATAAATTACGAGTTAATTTAATAATAATTTCCAGTGCGAATAATATTATTTTAAGTTAAATGTGAGTGCCCTCGCTTATCATTATCCGACTGGCATATACAAATTAAACCTACATCTTATGTTTGTTACTAAGGGAGTGAAGTGGAGAGATTTGGGCTGCTCTTAACAACGAGGTCTTGAGAGTCGAACAGTGCAGAGGGTATAAATGATGGTCGTTTAATGGAGTACTGTAAGCTCACTGGTAACTGATTAGTTAGCTACATACGTTTTTGTATTGAAAAGAAACATCAAAAATAGATATTGAAGAAACACTTCGAAATATCCAAATTCTCTCAAATTAAACATTCGTCGCAAACAGATTAAAATGTATTATGTATTACCATAAAAGAAACTATGTTCCCACAACAGTTGTGTTAAATACTCTGCCTTTGCTCTGTGGTGCTCTACGGTGCATATTATTTCGTGTGTCTGTAACAAACGACAGTTGGCTGTTGAATTTTGAGGGCAACGTCACCTAACTTTCAGGCATAAAATCAATTGTACTCCACTTTATTTCTGGAAATGTAATGTTTGCCTGCCTTTATCTCACTAGATTCTAGTTTTTGGTTAGACAAGCATATCTATAATGCTACTTTGTCTGTGATTAATTCAAAATTTTAAGATTCCTTTACGAGGTGGAAGTTAGGAATGATACACACGTTTCTCCTCATGGTTGTTCAAAACCGAAAGTTGGTTCTCTCTGAGATTCGCTCTTGTTTGTCACCTTTATGATCCCCAACGATGCCTGATCTGGTCCTCTTCTTGCGTGGAAACCCGACCTATCCAGCCAACTTGTTGAGAGCGAGAGTACAATTAATATAATAAAATTGTCGCAGGTAATGTGATCTCGTTAGCTGCACTTGCCCTGTCAGTGCGCCTCTCAACCAGCGAGTAGCCTTATCATAAATACTATGCGGGTGTTGCGCCCTCAGGAGACGCACTAGAGTTGTCAGGGTAACTCGATTAAAAATACTCCAACAGACATTGCAATTTTTTTTTTGGAAATATAAAATAACATTATAGACACTTAAAAAATATTCGGTAAAATTTGTACAATACTTTACTTAAAACAAATAAAACATCACAGCATCTAATTTTATGCCCATTGCCTTCTTCAGAATATTGGTATTAAAAATAACGAAGAGTGTTTGTAATGTGAGTTTACTGGAAAATACAAAACTGCTTTGAAAACAGTAATGTACAAATTGTGCAAAAATTTTCTTTTTCCCTTACATATAATATCTACCAATGGATAACACAACTAACCACACCACAGCTACAGTGAAATGCATGCACCTATGAAAACAAAGCGCTCGTCGGATTTTCTAAATTATCACATCACTGAACTAGTCGCTTAATTACATGTTATGCTTTTGGATGAAATGAGTATATTCCCATTAAAAAACTAAAGTTGATTTCGTTATCTCAGTACTTAATTACATCTCGGAACAGACATATACAGTGTTTTATGACCATATAATGCCACGTATTGATTCAAAATCAAATTTTCAAACATATTTGAAGTGACCATCCTAGCTGAATAACGCTGTATACAATACTAGCGACCCGCCCCGGCTTCGCATAGGTGCAATTAAGATTTTAAAAAATGCTTAACCCGGTGTTAATTAGGTTGGGTAAACTCTCCTAAAGCATTAAAAAAAGCACATTGTAATTTAATAATTAATTAAATAATTTATAATTTAAAGATTTTTGCTATTTTATTTGATTTTTTTTTTACTTTTTTATAATTTTTCATATTAATATACATTATATTACAATGCAATTTATCTGAGATAGAAGTATTTAATATGTTATTGACTAAGACATTCTCTGTAGACAATGTTTGACGTCCTGTTATTGTTTGGTAGCAAAATGTACTGTTTCTCGGGACTTCCAACTCGTAATAAACCAACATATAGTTGGCCATGGGAAAAACACTCTTCGTAGGTCGATTCCAACCAAAGAGATAGTTTGACCCTGGGACTTATTAATAGTAATCGCGAACGATGTTTTTTTACGGGAAATTGCAACAGTTTGAAAGATATTGGCAAATCCGTGGAAATCATGGGAATCCTCGGGATGTTTGCCAGCTGGCTGGCTGCTGGACCGGTGAGGATGGTCGCGACAATCAAATTTTCTTTCAAGTCTTTAATGAGCAATCTTGTGCCATTACACATGTTAGGAGGGCTTATATTCCTTAAAAGCATGATAGGAGTACCGACTTTTAATGATAGTTCGTGAGGTGGCAAGCCACAAGAATTAAGCGAATTTAGAAAATCTTGAGGAAAGTGGACGACATCGTCAACATTGGTGACAGTGTCAATCGACTTATAGGTTTTGACTTGGTAGGGAACTCTTCGTATAATGAGATTGTTGATTTCATTGACAGTGTCGTTCCTAGGCGATACTATTGCCCTGGAACACAACCAGTGAAAGTCTCTTTCTAGTAAATGTTTGAGGCCCGGATATACTACTGCTATAAGATGCTGCAGACTGTGGACTATCTGACCTAATGTCTCATTTAAAATGATTTCAGCAGAATTAGTGCCCAAATTTATAGAAGGAAAAACTCCTTCTCCAAGTCTGAGCAATTGTGGTGGGAAATCTTTATGCATGTCTCCACCAAGATAGGCTCTCATATTCGTTCGCAAATTTAGGTGTTGAATAGAACTCCATAAGGGAGATGATTTAAGACATGCTTTGATGATATCTGCAAGCGTCCCTTTTGTAACTACAGGGAGTGTCTGCCGAAAATCCCCAGAAAACACAAAAGTTACTCCTCCCATAATGGCAGTAGAGCTTATAAGGTCCTTTAACGTTCGATCCACAGCTTCAACATGGGCTCTGTGACTCATCGTACATTCATCCCACATTATCAGTGCCGCGTCCTGTAACAATTTGCCAAGAGGGCCGTTTTTGCGTATAGAACATACAGATTGTTGGTCCAGAGATACTGATAATGGGAGTTTGAATGTGGAATGCGCAGTTTTCCCATTACTTAATAGAGTAGCAGCGATTCCTGAAGAAGCGACTGCCAGAGCTATTTTTCCAGACTGTCTAACCTTTGCCAATAATAAATTGGACAGGAATGTCTTTCCTGTGCCTCCTGGGGCATCCAAAAAAAAATATTTTGCCTTTGTTATTTATCACACTATCAATTATTGTATTAAACACTTGCGATTGATCTGAGACTAATTTTGGCAAATTTTCGTTGATAAAATCATTCAAATCACTGACATTGTACTGATGTATCAGCATTGTATCTATTGAATCATTTCGTGAGCGAATTGGAGACGGTAATCCGAAATCACTTAAACTTTTTTCATTTAATTCCAAAAGTTATTTTCTATATCTATCAAGCCTTCATTGTACTTGTCGTCATTGAATAGCAAAGTTAAATCCTGATTTTGCTGTCGTATTCTGTGTCTGATGTCTTCACAAAAATCATCTTTGAAGCTATCCCACAATTTTAAAGGTTCAGAAGGCTGACAAAATAGTAGAATGACTACAAACAACTCCCTCATCTTTAATGGGCATTGCGAAATCGCAGCTTCTTTCAAAGTATTCTCCCAATTATCGTCAGTTTCAAGCAAACCTCTATCTCGGCAAGCTGCTTGATAAGTTTCTTTGACAATTCCATTTACAGTTTTTAGGTCATTGAATGATGTTGGACAGCGTACATGATGCAATAACAGTCTGAGATAAAAACACTCAGATTGAGAAGGATGTACACCATATACTCTTCCCAAAGCAACGTCTTTCTTTATTCCTGGATGCCCATCTACGTTTTGATCGCGCTTTCTTCTTGAAAATGTGTTATTAGCCCAAGTATAATAGTGTGGAACTTCGTGGTATAGTAGAGTTTTTGCAAATTCGTCCGTGTTACAGAGCTCAAAGAAAGCTAAAAGTGTAGTTTTAGGGGGTTTTGGGCAACTTGTTGAGCCATTCCTGTCGTGAAATACACCCTTTGGCAGTTTTCTAAGTGTACAGCCAAATGTACGACAGTAGGATACCGGTCGTGGATCGGAAACTCTAATATTCTGTAAATTTTGTTCTATCATCAATAGTTTTCGCAGCGCACGCAATGTAAGGAATTTTATAGGTCATTTGTTTACACTTTGGGTTACATTATTGGAGTTTTAGTATGGATCCCTATTGATTTTTAAAATAAAATATAGCCTATGACACTCAGTGATAACGTAGCATTCTACTGGTGAAAGAATTTTTAAAATCGGATGAGTAGTTTCGAAGATTACCTCCTACATCCAAACAAACAAACACACAAAGTTACAAACACTACCTCTTTATAATATTAGTATAGATAAAGTTGGATGATATAATACTAAATATTGTAAGGTTTTAATGAAACACATTAATTAAACATCATATTGGTACAAACATTTAGAATTTCAATTATGTTAAGTCTATAAATATTCATTGTAATATGACTTATTTTATGTTTATCAAATATGATGGAATGGATTACTTATAAACTACTGTTATTGCTAAACGTAGACCTAAAACAATGTTTTGAGTTCATGATTAGTTTGTTGACGAACCTTTTGCATATTTTAGAAAAATTAATAATCAAAGGATTTATTGTATTGATTTCTAAACAAGCAACGAAAATGAAAATTTAATCAATTTCGATGGTTCTGATAAAGATGCTGTCTTAGAAATTAAGCACATATTCATTTCTTACTACACATTTGTTTACTAAGTGAAAAAGGTCTCTATATATTTAGAATCTTGAATTATTAATTATAAAGTTATGAAAAGTGAAACATTTATTAATAATAATATTGTTCATTTCAAACTTGCACATTTAAAATATGTTTTTGATTTAGATTGTTGTAATGGTTGTCATTATGAATATACCCAGGAATAAGGTACAAATCATTATTTAACTTAAAATGTTTTAAATTGTTATTGGTAGTTTACTATTTTTGAATAAATCATTCTTATTACATATGTTATATATATAATTTTTAATTGTATATTTCGAATTTCTTAGTGTCCTTATAATCTGTGTCAAAATTGTTTTCTAAAATTACATGTTTTTCTTTTCGTGTTTTAAAGCTATTTTTAACATTAGAACTTTATATACCTCCGGTTTGTAAAATCACATTTAATTAATATTTCTAAATTTTTTTTTTCCGAAATATGTTTCTAGTAATCATTAAATATTATTTAATTTTTAACAACTAGAATTTTAACTCCTTTTGATTTGTTAATTTATTTAACAAAAACTTAAAATGCATTTGTTATTATTCCTAATCAACTTATTCATTCATAATTATACTATTACATTCATATTTCATCTTAACTATATATTTTTTTGTTCCAATGTAGCATATTCGATATATTATGTTTCAAATAACAACTAGCACAAAATACATTATTTATTTTTCATATATAATTTAAAATATTCAATTTTAAAATTATATATTAAAAACCAGTATCTTAGGAGCACAGTTATATATTTTATTTTCATAAATTTATAATAATCATTGTATACATTAATTCTTTTCAAATTTTCAAAATTTACAATATTGCAGTATAATTATTACTGTGTTATTTCGAAAAATAGCTTCTCATTTTTCACTGAAATTAGTAGATTTATTTTAAATTAAGTTTACAGTTTTTCTAGCATTATTTACTTATTTAATATGTAATTACACTCATATTTTCCATTGTTATTCCATAAACTGAATTTTTAATTATATAAAATGCTTTTTGTTCTCTGTTGCATATAAAATTATTATATTTTGAAGCCTTTTTCGTTATCACTTTCATGAGTATTTTTAATATTGAACCATTTTCTAAACAGAGTTTCAGTGTTGTGTTGTAAATCATATTTTTCTTTATTTTAAAATGATATTTATCATTTTGGAAGAAATAAAAATTTTGATAATTGTTACATAAATTGCTAAGGTTTTTTAATCAACTTCTAAACTGTAGCCTTTTTATGAATATTTCAGAAGACGTTTTATTTTTTGTTTAATTTCTTCTATATTATATTTTCTCGATCATTCAAATCGACTATAGAACAAATATTGTGATATAGGCCAATAGGCCAACCATGTAAATGATTAGCATCAAAATGTATTAAATAATTATAGGAAGTGTATTTCTGTCATAAGTTTTTAAATATTTGCTTTAACATAACTTTGCAACATTATAAAAAGTATTCTGTAACAGCACTTACCAAAATTAATTTATATCAAAATCACTTAATAAACTTAATTAAATTGTAGTTGTTTTTGCATTGAGACCCAAGATTATCTCGGCGATTATATCAAGATGGATATAATTCATGTGTTTAAACAAACATCTCTAAAAAATTTTAATAGGGCAGTTAAAATTAAAAAATCTATTTATTACAAACTATCTTTTACCCGCTGCTTCACGCACGGTTCCGCTATTGGGTGCTCTAGCCACTGGGCTACTACGGCCCCACTTTGGTGATCTAGTCACTGAGCTACTGTGGCCCCCTTAATGGGTACTCTAGCCATTGGGCTACTGCAGCCTCACTATTTGGTACTCTACCCACTGAGCTACTGAAGCACCACTATTGGATGCTTTACCCACTGAGCTACTGTGGCCCCACTATTGGGTGCTCTAGCCACTAAGCTACTGCAGCACCTTTAATGGGTGCTGTAGCCACTGGGATACTGCGACCCCACTATCGGGTGCTTTACCCACTGCCCTACTCCGGCCCCACTATAGGGTGCTCTACTCACTAAGCTACTGCGGCCCCACTATTGGGTTCTCCACCCACTGAGCTACTGTGGCCCCACAATCGGATTCTCTACCCACTGAGCTACTGCGGCCCCTCTATTGGGTTCTCTACCCAATGAGTTACTGCGGCTCTTGGGAAGGAATGTAAGACAGCCCATAACAAAAAATAAAGGGGAAATGATGGAATTTTTTTTAACAATGTTTTTTTATGTAGTAATCCTAAGAAAAGTTTAATCCAGTACCTATGTACATCCCTAATCATCATTTCTTTGGAACTGTTTGAGATATTTTCCTGGGATAAATAGTAGCATATGTCACTCTCTGGACTTCCAACTATATTCGTGCAAAAAACCACATCGATCCATTGCTCCATTTTGACGTGAAAGAAGGACATCGAACAAACACACTTTTGCATTTATAGAGTAATGAGGATTTAGTATATCCGGCATTATTTATATAATTTAATTTTTAATTTTTTTAGTATGATAATATTTACCAGGAATATGGTTTGTATTTAATTTTGAATAAATTTCATTGTGCAATGATAGTTTAATTTCATTAAATTTTTCTTCTGAATCCATGTCTTCACACATTTTCATGTTCATGTAAACTGCTTTTTTTAATCTACATATATTTAAACTAATGCATATAAATGTATCTAAAACATTTAATTCAAAACCATTATAATCTTTTTTAGAATATTAAATAGATATTTCTTAATTTTTAGTAATTAAATCAATATTTTCAAAATCGTCCCCTATTTCCTTAACAAATAAGCATCAAAACTTGATAAATAATTAATATATTGTCACAAGATGCCAGAAGGGTATAATAGAGTTCGCGAGGATGGAGGTCTTAATAGAAATAAAATAATTAAATATGATTTTTAATTTATTGACACACACATTATTTTCGAAATTAATCTATTACCATCAATACTCTTATTATTCACAATGAGCGAAATATCTAATGTATATTTCAATTATAATTAAAGTCCTTCTCAGTGTACACATATATTTTATACTCTACCTAAAATTTACAGCAAAACATATAAAATCCAACAGAAATTTCAGTGTTTGTAGAAACATTATTGTAATGTATTTTTTTTGTTTTCTGTTGTTTTCCATTGGTCACCCAGTTGCTTGTATTGGATTCCAGTGGTTTGTATTGTATACAAATTTAGTGAACAGTGAACATTTCATGGATTTCTATTGGTTCCTGTTGTCAGAAACACTGGAACTATTGGTTTTAATTGTTTTCTATTGGGTACAACAGCTTCTAGTGGAATAGGTTGGTTTCTGTTATCAATTTATCTGCTGGTTTGTGCTGTATTCTAGTGGTTTCCATTGACTTCTGTCTGTTAGTTTCTGTTGTGTTTTGTTGGTTATTTTATGTGCCATATCATGTTGGCTTGTGTTGTATTCTAGTGGTTACCATTGGTTTCTGTTGCATTTTGTTGTTTATTTTTGCTGTGCTGTAGTCTATCATTTCCTGTGGAAGTCTACCAGTTTCACTGGTTTCTGTCCTGTATTCTGTTAGTTTTTTCTGTGTTTTAGTGACTCCCACTGGTTTATCTTTTGTGTATAGATGTTTGATTTTTGTTGTATTTCAGTAGTTTCCATTGGTTTCTGTTGTTTTGTTGATTCATATTGTGCTGTAGTCAGTTTGTTTCTGTTGTATTCTAGTTGTTTCCATTTGTTTCTGTTGTGTTTCATTGGTTTCTATTGTGCTGCAGCCATTTTGTTTCTGTTGTATTCTAATGGTTTCCACTGGTTTCTGTTGTGTTTTATTAGTTCCTATTGTGAAGTTTGTTTCTGTTGGGTTCTGGTGTTTTCCATTGGTTATTGTTGTATTTCTTTTTGTTTTCGTTGTGTTGTGGCCAGTTGGTTTCTGTTGCATTCTAGTGGTTTACATAGGTTCCTGTTGCATTTTGTGGGTTTATATTGTGCTGTGGCCAATTGGTTTCTGTTATATTCTAGTGGTTCAAATTAATTTCGATATTTTTTTAAATTAGTTCCTATCAGGTTTTGTTGGTTTCTATTGTCGTAAACTTAGTTGGTTTCTGTTGTATTTTAGTAGTTTCCATTATGTATGTTGTGTGCTATTGATTTCTGTTGTGGTGTAATGGCCTTAATAGTTTCCATAGTGTACTGTTGTGTCTGTTTATTTCTGTTGTGTTCTGTTGGTTTCTGTTGTGTTCTGTATATTTATGTTGTGTTCCATTTGTTTCTGCTGTGGTTTTTTGGTATCTATTTTTTTTTGTTGTGTGTCATAATCTTTTGGGTTTTATTGTATTAAGATTGCTTATATTGAATTCTGCTGTGTTTTATTGGTTTTTGTTGCATTGTAGTCAGTTTGTTTCTGTTGTATTATAATAGTTTCCATTGAGCTTTGTTGTGGTGTCGTTTTAGTCTTTCTGTTATATTCTAGTGGATTTATTTGGCTTCTTTGTGTTCCATTGGTATATAGTTTATTAAACTTAATAACAATAATTGCATGGGCCTAACTGCTGTTCAGAGTAATTTATTTTTTAACAATGTTTGTGGTGTTGCGATAAGAATAACTGAATTGAGAACTAAAGTGAAACAACAGTGATAAAAAAGAGATAACATTTTCCAATTTAAGGATACCACTGGTCAATTAAATTTGGGAGAAAAAAATCAGTTTCCAGAAATTAAATATGCTAATATTTGCTTAAAATTCGGCCCCTTTAAAATATTACTTTTATTTTGGGTTATTTATAAGTATATCATTAAGTAGCCTGTTACATAAAATATAAATACATAAATCTTCATTTCTGTAGATATTTTTTTATCCATACATAACAGACACAATATAAAGTTATGATTTTTGGCCGAAAATAATGCCAAAACTACGGGGGGGGGGACAGGTGTACTTTAACACACATTATGCATAGAAGAGGAGCCAATTTTCATATTAATATAATATGGGCGTAATGTAATGAGCTGGATTGTATCCAACTTACATAAGACCAACTAAAATGAGAAGATTTCGTTTAGGTAAACAACTTCGAAAATTAAGAATGGGCTACAAACAACTTCTAAAAAGGCTGACTGTAGCCGTGGGAAGGGAAAAAAAAGGGGGGGGGGGAGGAGGAAATGAGTTTGAGTGGAGATATTTGGGTGACTCTTAACAATGAGTTCTTGAGAGCCGATGATGGTGAAATTAGGCGAGAATGGATGAGCAGCGCCAGAATGCAAGGACGAGGGAAACGGGAGATCCTCGGAAAGCCAGCCTACCAGCGGCATCTTCTGGCAAGATTCCCACTTGCGAAAATCCGGTAGTGACCCGGCCGGGAACTGAGCGCAACTCGCCTTGGTGAGAGGCTAGTAGTCTAACCGCTCAGTCACTGTGGCCCCGGGGTTGGACGGAATGTTAATATAATAACATTTTGTCAACCACGACAAACCTACAAAAAGTATGAGTTCTTTAAACTGGAAATAATAATTTAGATACTGTGGTTGTTAATGACAATGTAAAGCAACTTGAAATTTTGAATAATGGTGTTGTGTAATAATCGGATATATAAAACATCTAATAGATGTTACAATGTTTAAAAATGAAAATACAGAAACTACAATTGCATATATAGCTAATGCATATAAGCCCAATTGTATACACTAGACATATTGTGAATTTTTATATGTTCTGTTGTTCTGAATTTATTTGGCTTAATGAGGTACTGGGCTTGTGCACATTCCGACATTTATGTTGTTAGGTTAATTGGAAGCAGGTAACTTATTTGTAAACTATACATATTAACTTATAATTTAAAACGACTGAAAAATGGCAATGTCTCGCCCAATATAAAAAACCACAATCTTTCTCACTCTAATCAGACACACAATAACAACTATTCTTTTCAGGTTACCTGATTTCGATAATTTATCTCGCAGTATTTGTTAGTACTAACAAGAAATTACTGATAATTATTCTACATTGGTGAAAATAAATCTTAGTGAATTTCTTAGCAGCTTAGATGCCAGGCATGCGTTGACGTCTCATTGACAGCAATATCATCAGTGATAATGAAACTGTGTGAAAGAGTACCAAGACAATTAAAATATGTACACGAGTAACTTACCCGGGATTCAAATTCAGAAAAACTCTTAAAATTGAGCTACCATGCAATCAACTGCTTCACAGAAGCGAAATTTGGTGCGTCAAATTCGGATGTAATCAGTCTAATGTTTTGAATGATAGGGTTCACTAACCTGGAATATTTAAATGGCAATAATTTTGATATTAAGCGTCTGAGCCACTAAAAACACATAAGTTTACATGGACTTCCATAATGCCACTTGTGTAAAAAAAGTTGGTGGAAAAATCACTTGATTGGTTCCGAGAAATTACATAAAAACTGTATTTTTTTAAACAGGGATATCTTATAAAAACTGCCTTAAAAGAGTTTATGTGTAGGTGTTTCCAATAGATCCTATCAGCAAAAATTTTGATTGCATTTGGTTAAATTGTTAAATAGATATGCCAAACATATCTAAATCTTTATATCTCCACCATTTTGAAAATCAATGTCTGGCCATATTTAAATCATGTAACTTTACATGGCTTCTGTAGCTGTCTCCAACTACCTGTCCAAGTCCCGCACTTGTGGTCTGACCGTTCAACATAATAATAGATTTATGATTATAGTCTGTTAGCGGTTTCTTCACACTTTTTGAACTAAACCGTTGAAAAATCACCCCATGTATGACATGATTGGTGGTTTACGAAATAATGCCATGTATCACAAACTTTTTTAATCTTTTGTTAACATAAAAAAAATTCTTGTTCAATCGAACTTTTTATTATATTTTATCTGTAAACTATATTATTTCGTTTATAACTGAAATGCATAAATACAGGGAGAATGTGCATTGGTAATGCCTAATAAGAAGTCGTTCTTATGCAAATTATTTTATTAAACGGAATGCACACGAACATGGTGCGCTGTCTCTTAGGTGTCATTTTCTAGGCTAGGTTAAGCTGTGTTCGCATGAGGCGGAGGAATATCCTGGAAGAAGAACTTTTGCAGAGTTCCAGGAAAGTTTGAAGTAACTGTGAATGGACTATATTTCGTTAATGAAAAACGAGTGCATGAGAACGTGAATGACATTATTAGTGGTTGTTCAAAGAATTTGCTCGTCTTGCATCCAGCCAATCGCACATGGTTGTATATTAATATGGTTTTAACAAATTAATGTTGTGTTATTATACTAAAAACCGATTTTATACTCGTGTGGCAGCAGCACACGCCGAATTCCAGCATTACTGTTCTGCATTACAAGCCAATCATTACCTACTGCTGATAATCTATATTA
The DNA here is from genome assembly GCA_029891345.1 of Dryococelus australis. Taxonomy (NCBI): domain Eukaryota; kingdom Metazoa; phylum Arthropoda; class Insecta; order Phasmatodea; family Phasmatidae; genus Dryococelus; species Dryococelus australis. The sequence continues at coordinate 150,778,872 of CM056999.1, read as the reverse complement.
GCCATATGTTGCAACATATAATATATATTTCGAGTGAGTCAAAATCCGCCTCTCATCCGTGGTGTGTGTGTATATATATATATATATATATATATATATATATATATATATATATATATATATATATATATATATATATATATATTGGACCGGTGTAATCTACTCATTACTGGATATAATGAACATAAGCAGTGAAGAAAAAACTCTCTTAAAACTATACACATTTTAATGCATTTGTGCTTACTATGGACGTACTGTTACTTTGAGAGACATATAAAATCAGGACAAGTAACCGCAACATCGTTATCCTATTTTAATATGTGTATATAAGGCCTCGTTCATGGTTTACCTGTCAAGGGAACTTCTATTTTAAAGCAGGATTACACATTAGTTTTGTAGCAAGTGGTTTTTTTTATAGAAGGAAATAAAATTATTACAAACCTCAACAACTCCCTGATTCAAATACTTTTGGGCTAGACTTAATATTGGAATGTACTTTTTGTCAAGCTCATCGGCTAGTTGTCAATGACATTTTCTTTGGTTGTCTGTGATTGATCACTTTTTTTGTTTCGGATCTGCTAAGGGAACATGAGCCTTTTTTGGTTGGTATGTCAAATAAATTACTGCCCGAATCGCGACAGCAATTCAGATAAATAATACGTCCAGCTTGTCCCCAACTGAATCTGTTAATTCTTTAGTTAATTAGAAATTAGTAATGTAAATGGAGGCCTGATTTATGAACTGCTTTAATCCCGCTGCAGAGTTTTCCATTTACTAATGGTAGCCATTTACTAGCTTGAATTATTGCGTGCTAGCATTCGATTTGTTGGTAGTATCTCTGACTACATTGAAACAACTATGCTGGTCTGATGACAAATAGGGAGATTCTGATGTACTGTAGACATCCCAGCTTTAGCTGTCGCGTGGTTCACTAGCTTCTGCCTCGGTGAGTAAAAAACTGTTAAACGCAAATGTGCGCTGCAGAGCATCTCCACTAAGGTAGGCAAATTTTAACTGAAAAAATTTAGGAGTGATTTTACACCAAAAAAAAAAAAAAGTAAAAGATAATCAAAAAGCAAAATTTACATTTCTCTACTCTGCTATACAACAGTCAAATTTCACGAGTTATTATGGTAAAAATACACAGTTACTTTAGAAGCGTGTTTCTTTGCAAAAATGAAATGAAGCACAATGCATGTGTGCCTAATTCTGAAAGCATTTCGAAAAAGAAAATGGCTTGTATTTTGTACTAACAAATTCAGTAGGGTCTACAAGTGTTTTAATGTCCACAGATTTAACTTTGCAATATAGGCAAATACATCAGGAAGACGTTTTCCAAATTGTTGGCTAAAATTTCCCGCCCCGGGCGAGTCGTACTGGGACATCGAGCTTAAAGGCTGTTCACGATAAAGTGAAATCGACCTGATAAAAAATCCACTGCTGCTAACATCATATATTTTAATGGGCGCACAGAGTGACAGGCGCTCAGTAAAGTTGGTAATGGTGGAGGGAATGTAGTTCCATTTATCTAACCATTTATGATAACTTAAATTATTTCTTTCGCTTCCTGTTATTTTTAATACGTCGAAGTGTAAAGACGGGCAGATTTGTCAATTTAAAGCTAAAGTCACAATTGTTTATGTTATCCGGCATTTTGTAAAATAGCGTCACAAGAAATAATACAGTTTTTATGCCGTTTCTTGGGAAATAATCAATCTATTTCTTTCAAATTTGACGAAGATATTGTACTGTGGTATGCAATATTAATTAATATGTTTTAAGTGTTTGAGTCTTATTTTTTGAATGGCGCTTGTACAAACATTTTAGTTTAGTGTGCTTTATCTACGAAACTATGGAACAGATTTAAATTTAACTTTGTATATTGTATTTATGACAATCATCGAATGTGCTAATGCAAACATTTTTGTCATCCATTTATGATAATCTTTACATGAACAATGGAGGTTTAATGCCATATCTCGTTGACCAATCAACCGATTTATACTAACATTTCACGCAAGTATTGCTACAGTAGGGTATACAAAATAACATGTGTTATGTGCAGCAGGCATTTTTTAATGGGGGTTTATATAAATAAATTATTCTACTTTATTATATCTATCAATAGTTTCAACAAAATTCAACCAAATCTTGTATGCAAATTGTATTAATTAGAAGTATCAATTATGCATACAGAGATCCTCTTTAGCTGGATTTTTTGGCCAAGTAGTTTCAGGTGAGTAAATTGAACATTTTGCCATATTTTCGGAATAATTCAACTAATTTTCATACAATTTTGCACACCTATAAAAAGGCTATGCAAAATTACATTATTTAAATGGGGTCAAATAATGATTTTCAAAATGGCAGCCATATAAACATTTTGATATGTTTGAGTGCTGCAATCATACCTCCGTGATACAGTTGATAGCAAACTATCTTAATTTTACGAGTTTTTCTTCATTCGAATCCAGGGTGTCACTCGTGTATTTTAATTGCCTTGGTACTGTTTCACATCTTTCTGGTTTCTTCTCTAATGATATTGCTGTCAATGAGACGTCAATGCCTACCTAAAATATAATCTTTAAGGAACTTCACTAAAATCTATTTCCACCGATGTAGAGGAAAGTTGGCTAATACGTTATCAGTAAATTATTGTTGTTTCCCCCCCCCCCCCCCCTACGAATCTTGCACATTTGGATAAAGATGTAAGGCCATATGCAATCAGCACACAATAACAACTTTACTCTGACCCCGCAACAGATACTATTGAGGGAATTTTATTGTAACAAACGCCTAAGGATATCTAAAGAAAAACGTTTTATTATATTAAAAAATAGACCCATACCGAATATATTTCAAATCAGGCTTGTTCTCAGCAAGCCTAGTTTCTCTCCGGTCCTTTTCAGTGATAGGTATATTTAAAAGAAGTCAAGTCAAGAACATGCATTACACACACAACAAGCTTATCAAACAAATAACAACTTCTGTAAACAACAGTTTTTATAGGGGTAGAACTAAAACATCAACGATTTAGTTTCACTGAGAATTTTTTTTCGCATAGTGACTAGTGTAATGATGAGCGTAGATGAAGCAAATAATTAAAGATTCTTTGTATACAAGACTTTTGAGTTCTTAGAGAAATAAATGCAATGTTGCGAGATTTTCCAGATAAGATAACGTCTGGGTATTTATTGGCTGTGTGCGTTGTGGAAGGAAATAGTCATAATTTATGAGTAAACCTAACACAAACACTGTAGTTAGCTTCTCGTAATTCTTCGACATTAATACACATCAATATTTTCAAAATCATAATTAGACGGGTCAATATACGAAAAGTAATAGCCGAACCTAAAAAAAATTTAACACAAAAAGTTTCTAAGTTGATTTCGGCTCCTAGGGCTATGGTCAAAAATTTAGTAAAAGTCTAGTTTTATGTGGCCTTGAGATATGTTGTTTTTTCAAGATGGCGTCCAAGGAGCATATCATGAATTGAAAAGTGTTGTATCTCAAAAACTATTCAACCTTGTAAGGTAATTTTGGTGTCTAACCCCATGTTTATCGACCCAATAAATTAAATTAAATCAAGTTAAATACTCTCAGTTTATAATTCACCACCATTTCAATATTGAGTTCTAGGTGAAATTTTAATAATTTGGAATAGGCTGTTATTAATCGGATATGTACCTGATTGCTGGCTATTTGCATGTATGATTATTTTTTAAAGGCACTAATATTACATATAATAATGTAGTCAATGGGGTTTCTATTTACGCCAGTAATATTGACAGCTCCAGGTTAAAAATGAGTGCATTCAGTGCTGACGAAACTTGTCTAATTTGTCATATCCAATTGGGTGATGGATATGATGTAGACCAGATTTGACAAAAGGGTGCAGATGGAATAAATGCAGTAAGTGCTCAGAGAGATGACACTATTACTGTGACTGCTGGCAGTAAAGTACATACAAACTGCCGCAAAGTGTACGTAAATAAAACAGAAATAGAACTTCATTTGAAGAGGAAACATCTGGGAGAATCTGGCAATACTCAACGGAGTACTAGAGTGTCTGAAGGTACATTTAATAGCAAAATTGACTGCTTTTTCTGTGACAAATGTGTTCTGGAAGTAAGTAGTGTAGGATATAGTTATGTAAAAACTGGTATCTTTACAAAGACAATTTTGCAATGTTGTGATAGTCGTCGTGATGAGTGGTCATTCAGAGTAAAATATAAAAACGAATATTTTAATGGTGATCTTCATGCTGCTAACTGCATGTACCATCACACTTGTAGAAGCCATTTTCGTTTTGGCCATAATGCACTCCAGCTATTTCGAAGTAACCCTAAGATAAAGCGAAGGAAATCGGGAAGGCCTAAGAATGAAGATCAAGAACAAGCATTCTCAAAAATGTGTGCCTACCTAGAAGCAAATGATGAACAGCTAACAGTGTCTGGCCTGAAGAGAAAAATGAAGGTGTATTTGTTAGATATTGATTCCTTACCCTGTGATAATCAGTACCTGAAAAAAGAGCCGAGGGAACAGCATGGGACTTCTATACATATTGCAGAAGGAGATGGTTTACATTATATAGTTACAATGACAGAGAACGGCACACATTCTCAGAACATATTTCAACACTTCAACAATAAGGAGAAGATGAAGAGTCACAGTAGAAAGCAATAATTGAGGCAGCAGCAAGGCTTATTAAAAGTGGCATTGAAACAAATGTGCTATCAGTGAAAGAACATTATCCCACGACAGAGACTGTCGGTCTCCATACAGCTATTGATTACATTCCCGAATCCCTTCGTATTCTGTTAAACACAATGTTTGTGGGGAAAGATACTCAGCAGAGAGTGGCCAGCATAGGTCAGGCAATAATTCAAGCAGTTCGTCCAAGAGCTGTCATTGCACCATTGCAAATATATCTTGCAGTGCAAATGCATCACTTATATAGGTCGACGTTTCTTGTGGACATCTTGTGTAGGATGAGGTTCTGCTCTTCATATAGTGAAATGCAAAGACACTCCTATTTTATTTAGTTGTATAGATAACATTCCATGATTGTATAGATAAACAAATTTAAATATTTTACTTAGTTTCGTAGAAATAACACACTAAGATAATAGTTATATTTTGGTGCTTTTCGGAAAATAAAAGACACAATTTAACTACATAAATTAATATGGCGCAATACACTACAATTTCTTCGCCAGATTTAAAATAAATCGGTTAATTATTTTCTCGATATACAACATAAAAATTGTCTTATTTCATGTAGGGCTATCTTACAGAATGGCGAAGAAATGAAGCCTTGCATTGACAATTTTGATGGATTGATACTTCCAGCACACAAAGTTAAGTTGACTTTTTTTTTGTAGTTTGGTAGATAAAAAGTTTTGATTTAAAATTTTTACATGTTAGCCATTTAGAAAATATGTGAGTCTGACATTTTCGAAGTCTATCAGTTTACATGACCTGCAATAGTGCTACTTATTTGGGAAATTTAATAGAAGTCGGTTGTTTTTCGGAGATATCACAAAGTTTTGGTTTTCAATGTGGTACTATTTTACAAAATGGCGGACAAAAGAGATTTTTGTCTGCATTTGATGGAATGTAATATATACCCAGCATACAAAGTTTCATTGGAATTAGTTACTTGGTTTCGATTGATATAACATACAAAACTAAAACAGCTATATGGACGCCATTTTGAAAATAAGTATTTAAAATACAAAAAAAAAAGTTTTAATGTAACATCACCTATCACAGTACTACTTGTATGCCATATTTGGTAGAAATCGGTCAATTGTCTCCCGGATTATTACACAAAAAACTTGGAGGTCAAAAGAGGCTCTGTGTAAAGGCTGTGCACGACAAAGTGAGCACTTTTGAAATTAACCTTAGAAAAAATTCACTGCTCCTGCATGTATACATTGTAACGGGCGCTCCAAGAGACATGCGCACAGTAAAATCGATAATGATGGATGGAAATTAGTTACTGTCCGTGCGCCACCGCTGAAACCGCGGGGAATGCGGAAAGGGGAAGGCATGACAGTGAGTCACAGCTGGGAGTGGAAAGCTTGGTCAGGCATGTACTATCAGCAGTAACGCATTTAGCTCCGAAGTGCGTGAACATCGCCGCTGTGAGTGTTATGTCTGTCCGGAAGAATCTTAAGTAATATAATTGCAAAGTGTGATGAAGAGGCGAAACGAAAACGTTATGCCTTCACAGTAAACCAGGCAACAGCAAGAGTTGCAGACTACGCTGGAGTGTCGCAGACGTTAATTAGAACGATACGGAAAGAACAGAAAGAACTAGATAATAGTGGGGAGGGCGGTAGCTTGCACACGCCGAGTAAACAACGGAAAACTAGGCCGGAACATACTGTCGTGAATATTGATGACTTTGATCTATGTGTAATTCGACGGACGGTTCAGGATTCTTATATTAAGGAAAAACGTGTCCCTACCATTGCAAAATTACTGCCCGTGGTAAAGGAGAAAATAGACTTTCCGTAGTCGCATACTTCGTTGCGTAAAGTGATAAAACAACTAGGTTTTCGTTGGGAAAATTTCAACGTCCAGGAAGATACAAATTGAGAGGCCTCACATCGTATCTTGGTGCCACGACTATCTAGTTGAAACAACACACACAAGGTGGGAAACAAATTATCTACGTAGACGTGACATGGATAGGCGGTAATTTAACGTTTGGTGAATGTTGGCAACATGAAGAAGTGTTTGGCATATAAGCTAATGTGAATTCGGGTAACCGATTAATTGTAGTACACGCTGGGGGTATTAACGGATTTATCGAAAATGCTCTCCTTGTCTATAAAGCCGGCACTGCCAGTTGTAACTACCACGGCCAAATGAACAGTGTTAATTTCATAAAGTGGGTTACTGAGAAACCTGCTCCTAACCTCCCGCAGTCATCTGTAGGACAGTGTAACCAAGACCGACTGGGAAGGGTCCTGTAGTTACGTACAGAAGCTTGGGAATGAATACTGGGAAAATGACGGTGGTGTATCAGATGTAATTGACAGTATCGTTGTACATCTTGACGACAGTAGTGATTCCTCCAGTGCATCAGGCGCGTGCAGTTCAAGCAGTGAACAAGAAAATCCGGGTTCACCATTAGCGACCCCGCTGCCTTGAGGTGAGTGAATGTTTTCTTTGTAAGATAGTACAGTCGTTTAGAGTGGCCGGCTTATCGTTCCAAGGTCGCATTCCTGCCAGGGTTTCAGAGCTGGCACGCGGACAGTACATATCTTAACATCGAAAAAAAAGTGTTAGGTGACCATTTGTAAAAACTTAAATTATTAGTTTCGCTTTCTGATTTTTTAATGCATTAAAGTGAAAAAATGAACATGTTTGTAAAATGTTTACATTTCTTATAATTTCGCAGTTTCACTGGGCCGAGCCGACGTATGGATAAAGTTATGATGCCCATGGCAATGTTAATTTTACATAAGGCGGAGGAATACACAATGTGCGTACAAGTAGATCTTAAGCAGGTCTTTCAAAAGTCATTTTGAAAATAAGTGTCTGACATGCTTTAAACATATTTGTAGATGCCAACTGCCATAGTACTAATTGTTTGCCAAATGTGATAGTAAGCTGCAAATTGTTTCCGTATACATTACCCAAATATGCTATTAATTCATTTAGTGCTCTCTTACAAAATGACAGATTAAATTCATTATTTTATGTTTATATGATGATTTGGTAGAAATCAGTCAAACGGAATAACAATTGTAGGAAATAAACCTAGAATATTTGTATAGCCGCCATTTCGAAAACAAGTGCCTAATTAAGTTCAATCATTTACATTTACCTGTCCTATCATAGTACTACAATCGTTCCAAATTTGGCGAAAATTGGTTGAATAGTTCTCGAGATATAACGTAAAAGCTTTGTATATTAATATGGCGCTATCTTCCAAAATGGCAGACCAACCACAATATTCGCATATGAATTCAATGCTTACAACTTGGGATGACAGAGAAAAATTGGTTTAATTCGGAGAATGGTTTCAGAGATATGTATTAACCTAAATTTTAAAATGACCACCATTTTGAAAGTAAGTTCCCAGCATGGTCGAAAACTATAAAAATCACGTGTATTTACTTAGTTACGTGTGTGTATTGGGTTTGGTGAAACTCTTCTGAGGCTATCAAAAATGGGCTATTAAGGGGGCGGGGGACAAACAACAGACACACAGTCACACACATACACACAGGCACACTGGCAGGAAAGTGATTTCATAGCCTTTTTTTTTATTACACTTGGAAATAGGCTTAAAAGACGCAGTACTTTTGACTTGTAGTCAACATAAACCATGTTAATGTGATTTTATCTTAAAAATATTAATTAATATTCGTGTTTATATACATTTCTAGACGTTCACTTTCTTGATTCACGATATGCAAGCAAACACGTCAAACGATTACAGGGGTAGGCCAGTGTGCCAGTGAAGAGAATTTTAAGTTTTGCAACAAGCATATTAAGTGTAATCCGATTTTCTAGTGTGGGTGAAAAGTTTTCGGTATAGAAGCAACTAACGTTGTCCTGTAAATTTAGATTAAAGATTAATGGTACTCAATCATTTAGAATTCGCGGTATTCTCCTAGCTAACAGCACAGTTAAATCATACACAGTATTGCAATAATTAATGGCAGGCATTTTCAATGTCTAAATATTTGCGGGAGAAACATTTCAAGGTGCCGTATGACGTGAATCGTGTAGTAAACTCTTGTACGTATATCGGACACATGTTCTACCCAATGGGTACGTTGATCCATAGCCATACTTACGACTCTAAACACTCGACGATAGATTTATATATGCGTCATCAACCCAGATGTCCAACATTGAAGTGGCTTTGACTGTTGCAACTAGTGCAGGAAAATGTACCACTAGGCACTTTGGTTTTAATAGATTTAATATCAGTTCGTTTTATGAAACCCATTTTAAAACTTCTTTCAAGTCTGCAATACTATTGTTAAATATTTCACTCACAATGATTATTCTATTGGCAGTATATAGCTGAACGTCATCGGCATACATGTGGAATTTATAGTTCTTTGGGCAATTGTGGAGGCCATTAATGAACATTGCGAAAAGTAAAGATCCTAAAACTGATCCTTGAGGTTCACCTCTTAATTCACAAATAACCATGTTGGCAACGATACTTACACTAAGACTAATCCGAAAAATTATAAAAAGAACAAAGTATAACTAGTGATAAGTCATGGTTGGCTGAATCGAAAACTTTACTGAAATCTTTAAATGTTACTATAGGAAGGGTCCTTTCGTCTATTGTGAATCTTTGATTGTTTGTAACGTTTAGAAAGGGCAGTACGTCAGGAGCTATGAAATGGTCTGAAGCCAGACTGAAATTGACCAAGGAAATTATTTTCTGTGTTATATTTTAGCACTTGAGTATGGACAAAGTATTTTAGAGCATTCGACAGCACATGTACAGAATAATGTTTGGACGATAAACTGCTGCAATTTTTAATGAGGTAATTTAGGTATAGGACGTTCAAGAGTATACTTCTAGTTTAGTGGGAAATAATCGGCTGTCACTGACACATTACAAATAAGTGTAAATGTGTGCAAAGCTGTCAAAGTTAAATTGATCACTTTTTGAAAATTTGGCCTGTACTTAATGCTTTAGATTTAATATGACCTACAGCTCTGGCTATCTTGCGGGGAGTGATCTCGGTTAAGACAGTTTATATTTTGTTAGAAAAATAAATACGCTCTAAGAATTTTTCCTGTATGTTCTGGTTTGTACAATTTATACATGTTATTTAAAGTAGCGATTTGAGTCGTTTGGCGGATTGGTTGAACACATTTGCTTAATTTTAACCACGACTGCTCTTGATTTACGGAATCTTCCCGATATGTTTTCATTTCCATTATTAGAGTATTCTAACTTACATAAATATTTCATTTTAACATTTTCTTTTAATCGGTCACACATATAACATATTGGCTTGTACTGTCTTTCCATCAATATTGGCTGCATAAGTGTTTAGTTTCCTTGCTTGGCAAAGCTTGGCCAGGATGATTCACGAAGTGACACCAAGTTACAACCAGGGTATGGGTGGATGGCTGATGCGTTTCGTTGCCACAGGAATGTGTTTGTCATACAGACTGATTACATTATCATTTAATCAATTGTAGTGTATGATGTATATTTTGGTGTGTGAAAATTTCGTGCCATTTCGTCTCGGCAGTATCTTTCAGTAGTGCATTTATGTTGAAGGATATTATATTTTTGTATGTTAAAATTCTCGGTAGGAGTTTGGTTACTCTTACAGAATACGATACGTATACTAGGCCGTGATGTGATAGTCTGCGAACTGAAATTTGGCCAATTGCAAGGATTTTATCTAGTTTAGAAGTAACACTAATACCTAACAACGCAAGTAGAATGATTTAGCAAAGTTTGGCACAAGGGTATGGGGAACTGGAGCCGAAACCGGCCACCGCCATCTTGAAATTTTCCTCCCCCCCCCCCCCCCAAATTCTCCATTTTTCCCTTAAAAAAAAAAAAGCACCGATCACCAATTTACAAAAAAATATATATCCCCGAAAGGCACTTTTCGATCCAGTGGAAGGAATTTGGGGTGATCTTTTTCTAGGGCACAGCAGTGGCGGCCTTATTGGTTTTATAGGCCTAGAGTAAGCCTAACCGATACACAGGATTCAGAGCCGACCGTCCACCATCTCGGTTCTATCAGACATCTTAGCTGCCATGTTGTATATCAGTGACATTAAATTGACCTTTTACCTTGACCCCAGTGACCTCTGACCTTGAACACAAAAGTTCCAAGAAATTATAAAATAATTTAAATATAATTCTGGAAACTTCAGCACATATAAAAAACTTACAATGTGTAAATATAACATTTTTCAAATTAAAATCTTGAATGCTCGGCCATGACAAGATTCGGAATTGGAGCCAGAGCCGACCGACAGCCATGTTAATGTTACCCAGCTACCATATTGGATGTAAGTGACCTTGACCTTGAACCATTAACTTTAATTCAAAAAATGAAAACAAAAAATTCCAAAACTCTCAAAAAATACAAAAAATTTCCAACTTATTTACAAAATCTATAAAAAAAAAAATTACAAAATTTCCCTCCAAGCACCATATCTGTCATCCCCTCTAATCAATCATGCTGTATTATAATTCCCCTCTCCTCCCTCCTCACCATTGCTCATTCTGTCGAATGTACCCCACCTGCCTTATCGGTTTTTTTGTTTGTCATTTGTTTATATTTTCAAAATATTTGCAAAAATATTCCAAAAAAATATTTAAAGAAAACTGTTCCCATCAATTTTCCAATATCTTTCGCAACATTTCCAACAATCTTCCAATACTTCCATAAACCTTCCAATATTTCCATAAATCTTTCACAATCATTCCATCAATCATTCAAAATCCGCTCCGCACACTCCGCAATCAGTTCTGCATGTTCTGCAATCAACTCCGCAATCTCTGCAATTCTCAGTAATCTTTCCACAAATCTTCCAATATTTACATCAATCCATCTCAATCCTCCTCAGCAATGTTTCCATCAACTTTCGCAATATTTTGCAATCCTTCCATTAATATTTCGTTCAATCTCGCAATCTTTCCATCATTCTCAAAATATTTCCCTCAGTCTTCCAACATTTCTATCATTCTTTCGATGAATCGCAACACCTAGATCGAACCTTAGACCAATACATAGATTGGTTCGTACTCATATGTATATCAGTTACATTTGTATGCCAACTGTCTCTAAATTTGTAACTGATGACAGACTTAATATTTTGTATTCAGTGCACTATCTATGCATTTTTGTACTTAAACTCCTCATTCATATTATGTATGCAATTCTTTACAATAATAGTTAACGCTCATAGTACAAATCTAAATTTGTGAGAGAAAAAAGAATACAACACACTAAAATAAAGAAAAAACTGTTATCTTTTAATAATATTTTATTATTATTTGGTAATTATGATTCCAGAAAAAGCAGTTCATATTATCATATAACTAAAAACTGTGTGAGAGATCCCCGAGGTTTAGTAGGTCAATCAAATGTATGAATCTATAAACAAGTTCCTTAGCGTTTTCGGGAAATATGTAATGAGTAGTTTTGGCGCCTTCTGTCTACTTCAAAACGAACTGTCGAAGAGAACTTGGAGAAATGTATGGTAATATCGGGAGAATAATCATCATCTTCAACACTATCGCTGTATTCATAGCCATAATCATCAATGCTGTTTCATGGTCGTATTCACTTCCGGTTTCATTCAAAATTTCAATTTTGCTTTTCTTTTTTAAAGTTGCATGGTCATCATTAGTATCTAGATACGACGACCGTTTATTTTGAAGTTCGTCGACTTAATGCTGTCATCTTGCAAGTGTATGTTCCACACAAACCGAATCTACCACGCCTCGTAGGTCTATCAATTTTATCATTTTTTTCTTAACTGTCTCGCCATAGTCATCTGTGGAATCAGTACCCATCGAGGCAGCGAGGGATATTGTTGACATCACTTGCTAGCTCCCAGTAGACGAACCCTTCCAAATCTTGATGTGTTCCTTCAATGTATCGCCTTGCATAAACTGCACATGTCCATTGCTGTAATGCTTCATCGCACTAAAATATCCTTCGTATAGGCGGTTCTCTCATGTCTCCGAGCATGGCAGCTTTTGCTGGAGATCCTTCCACAGTAGTATCACTGTTTTCCATGTAATTTTCCAGCAGTGGGATAAGGTACATCCATAGAGGAAAGCTCTACAGTAGACTTCGTACAATCATTGGCTTGCATCATCAGCGAGATATAAGCAACATTATGCATCCATTCAACCAGGCATAGTTCCTTGATCATATTACCATGCAGTTACATCTTCAACAGTTCCTTCCAGTTAAATTTTTCGCTCATCTTGAAGCTTTAACTCATGCTCCGCAAATTATCCCTCATGTTCTGCAACTGATCTCTCATGCTCCGTAACTGACCCCTCATGCTCCGCAAATGACCCCTCATGCTCGGTAAATAACACCTCAAGCACCGCTACTAACCCCTCACACAATACGGGCTTTGTATCTATGTTGTGGTTTGCTGATATTTTATTTTGTAACTCTCTTCAGGTATAAGGAAGTAAGTAAGTGCCTATTTGTCAAGTGGATTGAGCCCACTTCTTCTCAGCTCTAGATGATTTACTGAAGCCAGGGTCAAATCCGAACCCTTGGAAACTTTTGCTTCTTCCTCTTGGCATAACTTGTGCAAAATATCGTCAACAGATATTTCTATTACAGTCGAGATCTTGAATGCTCTAGTACAATATTCATCATCTCTGCACTCTTGTTTCATATAGCTACAGTACAGCAACATATTATATTTTACACCTCATAGATAAGTTGGTTTATCATATTAGATTTCATACTTGACAGGAACCAACAAACATTTTTCGATATAATTTACATATTCGGTGAAACATAATACTTAAAAAGATCCCTGAATGCAGATCGCTTCAGGTAATGCCATTAACATTAGGTTTAGAATAGGAGAGCACTGGCGTAGGTTGTGTTGTACAATCAGGTGACGTTAATGTAGGTCGCGTCTTCATGTTCGTTGAGGTAAAAGACAGGCCTTCGTATTAACAGTTCATCTTCATTGTATGACGAAAGAGCCCTTTCAAATCGATGTTTTCAGAACGACAATTACCACTTTTGTATATAAAAGTAATTCTTTTTATAGTAAAAAAAACCTGCTTCTGCTCACAGAATAAATTCTTTAATACATTTTGAATGTAAAATACATAAGAGCATTCTGAGAAAACCCATATAAGTCATCGTTCGCTACAGAAGAAAACACGCAGGTACCCTAATGCCTTCATTATAAAAATAAGTGCCTGACATACTTAAAACATACTAGTTTACATTTCCTGCCATGGTACTAGTATAAGGAAAATTATGAGTTGGGCTCAAGGGCAACAGGTATGGGAGCGCAGGAGCCAGGGAGCCGCCATGTTGTTACATCACCGACCACCATCTTGGATGTCATTAACCTTTTACTCCTGACCCACTACCTTTGAACTTGACCTTTGACCTTGAACCTGAGGACTTTTGACCACAAAAAACTCAAAAACCCAAAAAAATACCCCCCAAAAAAAACCTAAAAAATTCCAAATTTTTTAATTCCGAAAAAGGTATTTAAATCTTAAGGATCGGGGTTATATCAGATAAAGTGGTGAACTGCTTTCTTGTGAAAATGTAATTACAAAAGAATAAAAAATATTATTATAAAATAATTGTTTTTTACATTATTTTTGTGTGTGTCATATCATTTTATCCCTCACAACTTTAAATTGGTGCTATGAGCACTCGTTTATAAACATTAAGATATGGAAATAGAATGATAATGAAGACTTAAGTATAAAAATGCACTGACAGCTGACTATGTACACAAACATTTATACTGCCGACATGTACAAATTTTGGAGACAGTAGGTGAACCATTTTTCTTATACGTATGGATATAAGCAGACGACAAACCGAAGAATTTATCGAAGGATCGATTGAAGGATTGGGATTGAGCGAAGGGTTGGTGTGTGGATTGGCGACGATTGGTGAAGATTGGTGTGTGGATTGGGATTGATTTGTGTGGATTGGTGTGGATTGGGATTGATTGGCATGGTTTGTTGTGTGGATTGGTGTGGATTGGAATTGATTGGTTTAGACTGGTGTGAATTGGTGTGGGCATTGGTGTGGATTGGCGAGGATTGGTGTGTGTATTGGTGAGAATTAGTGAGGATTGGTGTATGGATCTGTGTGGATTGTAATTGATTGGTGTGGATTGGGATAGATTGGTGTGGATTGGAATTGATTGGTGTGGATTGGAATTGATTGGTGTAGATTGGCGTGTGTATTGGTGTCTGAAAAGAGCACGAATGATAATCATACTAGCTGCCCTTGTACATTCCGAACCTCCAGAGCCTGGCAGTATTGAAATTTAAATTAAAGTCAATTAAGTCTATAAAAATGCTGATCCATAATGATTATAACAGTCGTGCATGTGGTCGCTATTAGTATGGTGGGCCTGGTTTAGTCACATAAACATACAATGTGAAGGTCACCTGCATTAAATATGGTGATAGTGGTTTGTAATGTAATGTGTTTGCTGACTTTTATGTACTTTTTCTCGAGCTTTGGTTTACAAGGTCATTCAAATGCATGGGGTCAAGGTCATTTTACCTGCATCTAATATGGCGGTGGTAGTCTGTAATGTATTATCCTTTCTGGATTTTATGTATTTTTTTCTCGAGTTTTTGTTTTCAAGGTTACTCAAGGTCGGGGTAGTCTGTACCCAATATGATGGTAGTAGTCTGTAATTTCATATGATTGTTGACTTGTATGTATTTATTCTCGAGTTTTTGTTTTCAAGTTTATTCAAGGTCATGTTGTTAGCATCATGGTCAGGGGTCAAGGGTCACAAAAAGTTATATTACTAATGGGCACTGGCTTCTAATATGGTGGACAAGTAATGTATACCAAGATAGTGGTCGCCTACCAAGATGATGGTCGCCTACCAAGATGGCTGTCACCTATCAAGATGGCTGATTAGGAATTGGCGAGGGGGTGGAGGACTGCCGACTAATTTGTTAGGCGAGGAAGGTGGGAGGAACCTCGGGAAATGTAAGTTTTTAAAAATTATTTTTGAATAATTTTTAATAATCAATTTTTTATCAATTTATGAATAATATTTAATGAATCTTTTTTTTTTTTTTTTTTTTTTTTTTTAATTGTCGTGATTGTTTTAATTTTTTGGATTTTTGGAGCGAAGGTTAAGGTCAAAGGTTTAAGGTCCCGACCGGTCCATTTGCCCCGGCCCCAAGGTTACCTGGGTCTGATTCTGGGTCATTGTTCCTTCTTGCCTGCTCCGAAAAAAGTTGAAATTTTTGGTAACCCTTTTTTAAATATTTTAAAATAAATTTTAATAACTTTCTAACAATACTTTTTTTTTTTTTGGAATTCTTTGGTATTTTTGGGATTTTTAAGTTGTTTTTTTTTGGGGTCAAAGGTCCCCGGGGTCAATTTCAAAGGTCAAAGTCAAAGGTAGTGGGTCAGGGGTAAAATGTTAATGACATCCAAAATGGCGGTCGGTGACGTAACAACATGCTCGTGTGCTCCCTTGCCCGATGCCCTTGTGCCCAACTCATTATTTACATACTACTGGTACTATTTGTTTGGCATATTTAGTAGTTATTTGTCAATTGTTTTCCGAGATATGATAAAAACTTTACTGGTTCGTGTTGCGCAATCTTACAAAATGGTGGATAAATGTCGTTTTATATAAAAAAATTGATGGTTGTAATATGCTCTCAGCATACATTGTTAAGTTGGAATTGATTACGTTGTTCTGACGATATAGCCTACTAAACTAAAATAGCATTTTGAAAATTATTGTCAGACCTACATACACATACTTTTATAGATTACCTGCAGCATTACTATTTTTTTGCAAAATTACAAGCTAATAGGTTAGGGTACTTAACTGTTTCCAGAAATATGTGACATTAAAACCTAATTCATGAAGCGATATCTTACAAAATGGAAGACAAAAGTTTTTTTTTTTTTATATATATGATGCTTGTAATCGAAACTGACAGCATACAAAATTTCGTCGAAATTGGTTAAATTGTATGGTATTTATAACAAATAAACGTAAAATATTAACATTGTCATCATTTTGAAAATAACTGCCATGAATTTGAACCTGAGTTCTATTTATGTGCTAAATTTGGCGAGAGTTGGCTGAGTAATTTTCGAGTTATATCATAATCTTTTTGCTTTTTCATGTGATGCTATCTTCGAAAACAGCAGACATTTTTAAAGTAGGTGTCTGATATAGTCAAAACATATAGGATCCAGGCATTCTTACTAGGTAATATATGTGTAGGTCTACCGAGTTTGTTAAAATTCGGTTCACAAATTCAAAAATTGAAAGGTTGGACGCGTACACACACACACACACACACACACACACACGCACACAATATTACCCTGTCATTCCTACTGAAAGAGGCATAAAACTGCTATTTATTGAAATCACACGTTTCATACCACTCATATTTTAATAAGTATATCGGGTGTTGTTAGTAACCGCTTATCTTTGAACAAAGGAAATTAATAAATCTTGGAGTATCATGATTTCCTGATCAAATAATTTATTATTAACTTAGAAAATCATAACTTAGAACGATCATAACTTAGAAACAAACAACTCAGAACTATCATAACTTAGAAACACACAACTTAGAAACACACAACTTAGAACCACATAACATAGAAATGTCATAACTTATAAATAATAACTTAGAATAACCGCAACTTAGAAACCCACAACTAAGAACTGCCATAACTTAGAAACATACAAGTTAGAAATACACAACTTAGAACCACATAACTTAGAAACGTCATAACTTAGAAAATCATAACTTAGAACGATCATAGCTTAGAAACACACTACTTAGAACTATCATAACTTAGAAACGCACAACTTAGAAACATCATAACTTAGAAAATCATAACTTAGAACATCATAACTTAGAAACATGCAACTTAGAAACACACAACTTAAAACTGTCATAAGTTAGAACCACATAACTTAGACCAGGCATAACTTAGAAAATTCCAACCTATGTGTTTCTAAGTTGTGTGTTTCTAAGTAATGACAGCGCCTCATCAAAATTTAAGCCAGAAGCACACTCAGAATGGAAAGAGGATGTTTTTTTAGTGTGCTTCTGGCTTAAATTTTCGCATAAAATAAGGGGATTTGCAAACCGATAACATTTAACTTAAAGATATTTTTTGACAATTACTAGCCATAAGTTATGGAACACAAGAGTCTTTTCATTAACTGACGAAGGGTGCGGTGACCATTGATGATAAAAATGCTTATGGCACGACATGCAACATGAATATCGCTAGAAGTTTACAAATGAAAATTAACTACAAATACTTTACATAAAACTCAGTAATCAACCTGAGCCCTGCACCAATTGCATTCGCGGAGAAAATATCAGCCATATGGAAATTTGTAATGAACTTAAAAAATATAGGGAAGAAATGCATGTTTTCTAAACAAAAAAGTAAGTAAACTCAATATTAGGTCGGTTACACTTTGTACACAGTCACAAATTGTATTAATGCTTTTAATATACTATATCATGTCTCTTCTTTAACGTAAATAACATCAAACACACAATCTCAAGCGTATCTGATATTATGTCGCATCATTAAAATTATAATTTCTTGTCTGCTATAAATTTGTAGTTGCTATGCATTAATCAACAATCGTCACACTTCATCAATTAGTGAAATAAAAAGCTCGCCACGTCCAAATGTCACAGTAAAAACATACCACTCGTCAGAAGCAGTTTTGGTTAAAACTACTACACAATATCAACAACTTTTAGGCGCAAAAAAAAACATTCCGCATATTCGCAAATTCACCGGTGCCGAAGAAAATAAACATGGTCTAAAATTTTCAGTGGTATTTAAGTCTACTCTGAGAGACAAATTAATACTGTTGCATACAAATGCCACCACTTCCATTGCTTTCTGAACATGAAAAATTACCTGCTCCCTGTTTGTTTATGTTATTGCTTTTCAGAAGCAGCGTTCGAAAATTCACCGTTGGAAGTTTTGATGCATATCAACCGGTTCGATCAGAAGTTCACCAAGCAATGATTTTTCGAACGCCCGATGTACATCTGTGGATCCACTGGTGAATCTACGAATCTGCGGATTATGCACTGCCACTTCAAAACACAGTAGTGCATGTGAAATCCTGTGCAATTTATGTATCGCGTGGCCGTGAAAACTTTGAAAAAATTATTTTATTGGCCACTATTGTTCGAATAGTGGGAGAGAAACTGTGTGGCCCAAAGAGCCCCACCCACTTGCATTCGGTGTATTTAATTGCACCCAGGGCTATGGGTGCAAGTGCAGCGGAGTTTTATTTGTGCTGTATTGTGCTAGTGCAAATGTTAAATACTTATATTTAATCGAGCCTCTGGTTAGCACCGCTAGCACTGCGATGGGTTTGCGTTGGACGAATTATGTTGTTTAGATTCTCGAGGAGCGGTGGTCAGTCTGGGATCAAGGAATTAGTGGTTGGAAAATATGTTTACCCAGGTGCCAGGCATCACCAGACACTGATGCCATGATTGGTTGGTAGAGTTGATTCTTCATCTCGAGCCGTGCGGCCGACGAACAAGGCGGCAATCATTCCAGTTAATGGTTTATCATCTCAGTAATAATTTTTAATACTATTGCGCGTGCTATGCAGAGGACAATCGGGGCTGACCATGCGCCCATACATTGCTTGGCTCTTGTGTGGACTATTTGGGCTAACCACATGCCCGTGAATTATGTAGTTATTTGATTAAAACATGAGCACTGCACACTAAAAATACATACTTGCAATTTCTTGGGAAGGTTATGGGCCACACCCTCAAATGCCTTACAGCTCCCAAAATAAAAATACCATGGTACTTCTCATTGATGCATTTACTTAGTTACTTACATGTTCCTCCAGGGAACAACTTACAATCCAGTACCTGCGATTAATCAGCCAGCTTCGGTGATACAGATAAGTACGGCACTAGGCCTACAATGATTTTAATGTGCATGAAGCTTCCCCAGGCAATGCAAGCACTGGGAAGAAAGAGGTTGAGTCCCGGGCGGATAAACGAAATGGTTACTTACATATTATTCAATTGATACACTAAATGGTTGACTTGCAAAAGTTATGTGCCACCCGGATGCGAAAACCGACGATGCGGCGAAACACATTCGACCTCTCAGAAAATCAAGTGGTAACTTATATGGAGCCATCGCTCGCATGCAGGCGATGGCAGGCCAGTGGGCTACGGCGTAACTACTTGCAAAACACATTACATATAAAAACGCCAAAGGAAAGATTATGGACTGGGGGAGATCCCCAATATTATGGACAGTAAATTCTAAAAATGGAGAAGAAGTGCAGAAAATTATATGTCAAGTGGAGAAATGAAGGGATGATATGTTCTAAGGAAATGGCGAAACATATGGGTAGGGAGTTCGAAAGGACGATCAAACAGGCAAAGAATGTATTTTTAGGAAGCATGGTGGAAGAACGAAAAGTCAAGGAATGGGCAGAAATTGTTTAGGTTTGTAAGGAAGTTAAGGGGAGGAGAGGAAGGGATCCCTCTGCTAAAAGTAAGGGATGGTAGGTATGTGACAAATGACCAAGAAAAATCGGAGATGCTACAAGGCCAGTACTTGTAAGTGTTTGAGGCAAAGGAGGATTGGAATAGGGGAGCAAATAGTGATCAGGGAGTTTTTAGTAAGTTCAAGATGAGGGAGTGGGAGATATAAAAGGTAATTAGGTGTTGAAGAGTAGTAAGGCAGAGGGACCAGATGGGATAGGAAACACAGCACTAAAGTTTAGTGGGAGAGAGTTGGTGAAATATTTGGAGGTGCTGATTAGCAAGTCCTTAGGAGAGGGTAAGTTGCCACAAGGTTGGAAGGATGCGATGGAGATACCTATGCACATGTAGGTAGAGGATAAGGGGAGGCCTGGTAGCTACAGACCGGTGAGTCTCACATCGAGTATGGGAAAAATTAATTGAGAGGCTGGTGGTCCAGTATGTGGCGAGAGTTATGAACAACACAGCATGGTTTCAGAAAGGGATACTCATGTGAGACTCAGCTAGCTGGACTATAAGAGCATCTGGTGCAGATAGTTGATGAGGGGAAGCAGGTGGATGCCTGCTTGCTAGATTTTGAGAAAGCATTTGATAAGGTGCCCCATGGGACATTGATGAGGAAAGTAGTGGAGCTGATATTGGACAAGAGGGTAGTACAATGGATAGAGGACTTCGCGAGGGGACGAAAGCAGAGGGGGAAAGTGGAGGAGGCAATATATGGGAAAGGGTCGTTATGTCAGGGATGCAACAGGGAAGTGTGTTGGGTCCTTTGTTGTTTACCATAATGGTAAAGGACGTGGTTTGGGGATTAAGGGAAAAATAAGATTGTTTGCAGACAATTGTGTTGTGTATGATGAAGAGGTGTTAGTGGTGGGAGGGGACTTGCAGAGGGATATTGACAAAATATGGCTGTGGACCAGGGAAAACTAAATGAAGATAATGTAGGAAAAACTAAGTTTGTGATGTTTACAAGGAAGAATGTTGACATCAACCACGAGCCTCAAGCCCGTTTTCCACGTGCTCTATGAAGTTAGTCCTCCACCCATGTGATCACAATGCTCCTGTCACCGATTGCCATGTGAGTTCGTGCGAGATGTCAGTGTTATTTTGATGTTTTTAAGGGTTAGGATTGACACGTGTTTTTGTTTACCTTTTTGAAAGTGTAATAAGTGTTATGATTCTATTTTATTTTTGCACTGCTTCGTGAAGTTCATTCGTTTAGTGCACAATATGCACTAATGCTTACGAACCACATCAAATATTCTTTTATTATTATTCTCAATCAGTGTTAATGTGGAATTGAGGGTTGTGTTGTGTACACAAGGGTTCGTGTACACATGTGTCTGTTTGTTTATTTATCCTTGCATGTTCCTATCCTTGCATGTAAGTCGTCAAGAGCTATGTTAGTCATAAGAGTGCTTTGTTTTGTGTTGTCAGTATTTAAAAGTGTCAGTGTGTGCTCACATGAGGTGTTGGAGTCGCACCGAGCACCCACATGTGATTGTTTGCATTTGCAGTGATGCACGGAAATTGAGAGGCTGGCTAGCACCATAGAATAACATGACAAGGTGACTACATTTCCATCACATTACTTAGCATGCAATTGGGAAATGTGGGGGTCCTGAATATTTCCAAGTGGATACATGGATATGTAGCGACACCACAAAATGGCTACAGTGTAAACCACATGGCGAATTATTTCCTAACCCTACTTATGTTTAATAATTATTTGAACTGTTTAATTATATACCACAGATTTTTACTAGGGTTAAATGTTTGTTTACATTATAAATTGTACTCGGGAACCATCCCGCGAGCCCCTGGCGCACTTTAGATGTGATCACCAGACGTAGGTTAAGTTTTGTGTGGCAACCCTGCACGCTAAAAACCTAATATTTTTATGTATATTTTATTGAAGCGTTTTTGTATGTTTAGAAAGTAATGGTTAGCGTGTTCAGACAATTTGAATGGCCACACACCATTTCAGTTCATTATTGATAATATGTTGTATGCCGATCATAGTTGTATGCCAACGAGCAGGCTGCGCACCATAACTCCATAGTAGTAACATCTGAACTTTGTCGTGGGGTGGTCATGTCGTCGTGCCGCTCCAAACCTTCTTTGTTTGATTCACCATTTATCATGTAATTTTATTTAATTAAGGTTAATACTTGGAACCTGTGTTTTTATTAGCCAGAAGAGAGCACCACCCTACATCTCTGGTCCGTTTGTTCACGGCCAGAGCATAAGATATCTTTATAATTCCATGGAGGCTATGCACCCTTTTTCTTTCTGTGTCCGTGGTCGCCCACTTGAATGGCGAATTGTAAGCATAACTGCCCTGTAAGGGGGCTTGAAGGTAAATAAATCAACATGTATTAAAAGCTGCACTATTATTCATCTCTTGTCATGTCTCGACTATTTGATATGTTAAGATGAACCAAAGTACATACTTATTAATGCTGTGTGGAAGCCTACATCCCTTCGCGAGTGAGTGGCATCTACCCCCACTAGACCAAACATTTCCAGGATTTAGAGCAGCAAGGTCTACAGCAGTAGTACTTCTGGATGCGGAGGGCATTGGAGAATAAGCCACAGACCATCGGCCACATGACGCCTGCACCACCATGCTCTCCCTTAGTTGGCGCCCTACCCAGAAAACTTTATAGAATTCTTTATTGTACCTATCCAGTACCTTTAACCTCCAATGTTTCAGTCAAGCACAGTCAAGGTGATAAGCAGGGACATGTACAGAAGGAAGTGACAAGAGATACAAGAAGCAGCAGAATATAAGTATCTAGGTATTGTACTGCAGGTAGATCTCAGATGAAAAAAAAACAGGTAGAGAGGGTGATTGCAAAGGGAAGAACGGCTCTAGGTATGTTGGGAAGGGTGCTCAAGGGAGTCAGCTGTGAGGCGAAGAATAAGGCATGTGGCACAATGGTATGGCCAATGTTAGAATATGTTGCGACAGTATGAGACCTGTACATGGAGGTCGAGGTGCGAGACCTGGAAATGGTGCAGAGAAGGACAGCAAGATGGGTGAAGGGAAGGTGGAGAAGGCAAGGACAGGATGATGAGGAAGAAGGTAACTATAGACCGTCAGTGATGAAAGAAATGGGATGGAGCTCATTGAAGGACAGGAGGAAAGTTGAATGGCTTGTCAGGATGTACATGGTGGTGAAGGAAGAGGGAGGATGGGGAGGGCTACACTGAAAGCAAAGAAAGGGAGTATTTATAGGGAGAGGAAACAACAGTGAGAAGCTTCAGAGGGTGTGGAGGTGAACAGAGCGGGATAGGCAGTCCATGTTTGTGAGGTCTGTGAGAAAGCAGAATATGTTGCAGAGGAATTGGTATCATTGAGGCAGGTTGGTAAGTTCCGGAAGGGAATGGAAGAGGAGTTTGGTTGGGTAAGGGAGAGGTGAGAGAGCTCGCCACCAGGCAGTAGCCTAATTTCGAATGTATATATGTAAGTATGCATGTATTATTATTATGATTAGTATAGAAATGCCGATTCGACCACAGCCCCCAGTTATCAGAAAACTAACGGTAAATTAAATGCTCGAGCCATCAGAAAATATCAACTGCAGATTTGAGCGAAGCCGCAAAAAAAAAAGTGACTACAAATGTTGTGTTAGAGTGCGGTTGCAAAAAGTGACTACAAAAAGTTGCGTTTGGGAGCAGCCCCCAGTTATCAGAAAACCAATGGTAAATTGAATGCTCTAGCCATCAGAAAACATCAACTGCCGATTCGAGCGCAACTGCAAAAAAAGTGACTACAAAATAGTTACGTTTGGGAGCAGTTGCAAAAACTGACTACAAAATAGTTGTGTTTGGGAGCAGTTGCAAAAAGTGACTACCAAAAAGTTGCATTTGGGAGCAAATGCAAAAAGTGACTACACAAAAGTTGCGTTTGGGATCAGTTGCAAAAAATGACTATAAAAGTTGCGTTTGGAAGAAGTTGCAAAAAAAAAGTGGCTCAAGAAATTTGAATATATAAAAAATAAAATGTTGTTTGTAAAAAGATGAATCAGTTGCTAAATGTATTAAACAATTTAAGAAACTTTCCGAACTTACAATTAGACAGTCCTATTCCATAGACCATGCTGAAATAAATGATACACGGTATAGATACAAAGTGGTAATTACTTCTGGAAATTTTAAAGTAACCTTTCCAGACAGATATCTTCAGATTTTCAGTGAAAAAGTTTTAGATGATGTTAATCATGGAGATATAAATTTTGCATATGATGGTATGGTGGATTGTGGTGCTAAACAAAGGCATTCTATTCTGTTTTTATTTCAGAGCCCATTTAAAACACTCTTATAGTGCTATTATATAACACTAAATGTTTTTAAAGGATAACCATCCATTAAAAACTAATAACCATACATGTTTGTGCACCATTGGACTTCAGTGATTCTTTCACTTTTAACATCATAAATTAGGTTTCTTTGGCTTACTAGTACCACATTACAAATAGTTAAAGCCGATATTGGTTTATTAAAGTCAACTGTAAGTTTTTCAGATTAGTTCGATCTTTTACAATAGCTGTTTTTCTGTAAGAACAATCAATATCATGCAATGGTCTTCTCCCAATAAATTATGCAGAGTTGAAACACAGTTCATTATTATGATAAGGGTTATCTAGTTTAGTCTTTGAATTTCTAAAGTCGTTGTAAGCAATATACATATCGAAAATTTTATCATCAATGTTTAAATTCCAATTCTCTTTGGGAAACACTTAATTCCGTCCATTCTTAATAGAGATATTTTTTAACAAAACAAGAGTCTAACATTGAACCATGTGTGAATTGCCCAGGATATTTTTTCTGTTATGCTGAAAACCAACAATGACAAAGTGTGGCATATCGAATTGGATTGAATTGAACTAATCTTTTATATCAAACTGAAATGAGTTTGCATTAGTAGGTACTGGTTTTTCAAGACATTGCCAATAATTAAAACCAATTGGAATTTTGGGGTGTTTGTATAATTTTGCTTTAATTTTGTCTGCATAAATAGGATCGTATTAAACAATTGGCCACAGAATTTTCAATTTCTCAATAACAATTTTACCAGCATCTGGTGTATTATCTGCATCATCAGATCCATCTGCTTTCTTAGGAGGTCTTTTGAAAAGCGAACCATCATCATTAGAATTTCGAATGAACGTGATCTTGTACCCAACTTTCCAGAATATTTCATTACAATCTATCATAAACCCAAACAAATATCTTAATGGATAGGTAATTTCGTTAAGCTTATCTTTCCTAACATATTTACCTAGTTCTGTCCCTGACATTTGGAAGTATGCTGATTCTGATTCCGAACCTAGCAATGTATGCATCATTGTTGAAGTGATGCCAGGGTTGTCAATATTTTCGATTATACAACCATGTTTAGAGATATGTATTCTTGAGAACTGGAATGGGAAGAAATTCTCACAACGATCAATAGTTGAAGTTCTTTCACAATCTGTATTTGTATCTCTTTTAGTTAGATTATACTGTTGGTATACATAAGCTTCATTCGGGTGTGAAATGTATCGCCAATAGGAATATCAAACTCAATGCGCTTGTTGTAATAATTCAAATTATCTTTTGTTTGGTCGTTTGGCAGAAACGACTGACACTCATAACTTTCGATTTTTTGTTGATACATTTATTATATAGAAAAAAAATTTCTTAAACAACTACACTTTTCTTATCAACCCAAGAATTATGACTACTATCAAAACCTAGCCATTTAATTAGCAGCTTATTTCCTTTTCTTTGCAAAATTGTTTCCACTAAGTAGTTTTTATCATATTTGGTCTTAAGCAGCTCTGGCTCCTAAAAAATACCTTTAATAAGTTCATTTTTTAAATATTAGAATTCTGTATGTCGTGGGGTTCATGTGCAATACTTCACACTCCTCAAATACCTCAGTTGACCAATTTGGTGTATATCCTTTTTCAAACAAATTTTTAGTTTTACTTATACGAACTTTATCTCCTATTGCAAATTTGGTTTAACTATTTTTCTTTCTCCTCCATACATGTTGATTAGAATAGAACTTTCAATCTTTGCATTTACATTGGTGTGTTTCATTCCGATTTGACTGTGAATAGTGTTATTGTATTCACTTATTAATTTAGGTAATATAGCCACCTATTTATAGCTTCCCAGCACAGTAAATATCATCCACATTTTCTCCTTCAATGTTCTATTAAATCTTTCTACAATGCTAGCTTTCTTTTCACTGTATGTTGAATAGTGTGTTATGTTGTTATTGGCCATTAATGTTTTAAATGATTTATTGTAAAATTCTTTCCCTTTGTCTGTTTGTAAATACATGGGTTTGTGATCATTCAAAATAGTTTTAAATGCTAACGTAACATTTCCACCAGTTTTATCTTTGATTGGTATTGCCCATGCATATTTTGAAGAAAAAAAAACCTTTATCACAGTTAACATATTTTAAAACCATTTGTTAATTCTGTGTATACCTTTTGAAGATCCAGAATTCATCTCAACTAAATCAACTTGCCAAAGATTATCGATACCAAAAGATAGAACTGTTCTTCTGGGGAAGTTTTTTCGCATTGGTTTATGAATTTCATTTATAATATCGTTTTTTATACTCACGCCAGTGAATACCGAGTTATTGGTTATACGACATCTACAAACACATTTAATTCTTACTTTGTAATTATTTGTAAGTTCATATGAACGTAGTGTATTTTTCATACATTTGAGACAGTATACATTTAAGTTGTCTTTGTTCATTTGATGTATTTATATAATAAATGAGACAACAAAAAATTGTAAACAATATAGAGAAGAATATAGAGAGAAGAAAACAATTAATTGAAAAGTTTAAAACTTTTAGAAAATTTCGCCAAGATGAATATGATAAAAATAAAAAAACACGCTCAACCATTGACAGATGCGATAGAAGATTTGGGGCAGAAAATGGGACATGTAACAAATGAGAATAAAAACTTAATAAAAGAACTTGTTCCATTTGCTGTTAAGAATTCAGACTACCCACAGACACCAACAGAAACTCTTTTGAGTGAAAACTGTTTGGTAAAACAGGCGCCGATGAATGCTATGACGATGAACGCTATGGCGATGAATGCTATGGCGATGAACACTATGATGATGGCGTTAAATGCATTGACGATGACGATGAACGCTATGACGAAGCATTGGGGTGTTTGTAAACTGATATCTCACAGTTAACTATTTACAAAACAACATTTATTGATAAGAAAGTGGGCAATTTCCTAATTGACTGCAAAGACAATGTTTTTGGGCTAAAGGCTGATAAAGGTAGATTGTATATTGGTGATAGCGAAGTAACATTCATCAATGACAAATTTACTGTAAAAGGTCGGACATAGCCTGGAACTGATGGTTTGATGAAATTACTAACTAGTAAGAAAGTAACAGAAAGCGACCACACTGCAACCGACTATGAACACTATAGTCGTATCCTAGCAGATACGAATACAGTTTTTCAAAATAATGATCCAAACTTGGGAATACTAAAATCCAGTAAAGGGAATAAATGGCAAATTATTGTTAAACCTATTTACGATTCGATTAAAAAGGAACGTCCCTCACCTAAAAAGGGGAAAGGTATAAAGAAGTATACAGACTACCCCAAAGAATACATATGGATGGATGATGTTAGGATGCTTATTGATCGACTTCTCGTTATTTATGGCGAAGAGAATGCTGGAAATGATAACTATTACAATGAAAAAGTAGGAATAATGAGTATGCTCAACAGTAAGTTTAGTGAGTTTGTTGTGAATAATCCAAAAGGTATACCATATCTGATACGAATGTTAAACACAATACCACATACTTTTTGGGAGTCGGAGCATCATGGAAAAGGGTTACTCAATGACATAATAAATTTGTTACCTTTTGAGTTGCATGCACCCGGTCATCAGTACTTAGGTCCGCGTACCAGACTAAAAGAGAGAATTGAGCATGGTGATAAACCCATTAATCCACTAGATGTGGCTGCAATGGAACATGATATAGCTTATCATCACAATAAAGATCTAGCTGAAAGACATGTAGCTGACAAAGAACTAGACAAGAAAGGGTTCAAAAGATTGTTAAGTTCAGGTGCTCATCTCAATGAGAGATTGTGGGCTGGTGTTACTGGATCTGCGATGCATATTAAACGTAAGCTTGGCTGGGGAATAAAAATGAAATTATAAAATATTTGTTATAATAAATGAAAGTAAAAAACATTGTATTTAAAGTTCCTAAAGATGAGTTGAAGGGTTTGAATATTGATTCTTTCCTAACGAAAGACCAATTGGATTGTAAAAACAAGAAATTAAAGGAAGCAAAGGGATGACTATCACAATTTCAGTTCCACAGCTTAAGAAAATGTCCAAAGAAATGAAAACTGGAAATGGTTTGACATTTCACAATGTTGGATTATTACCCTTAAATTTCGCAGCATTGGGAGCTCTAGGAGCGTGAGCTGGCGGTGCACCATCTATCGCTACATCAGTAATTACTGCTAATAAGAAAAACCAAGAATTGGAAGAACAGCACAGACATAATTTAGCTATGGAGGAATACAGCAAGGGATTGAAGAAAGTTAAGTGGGGTAAGAATGTTAAAAAAAAACAATTCCACTCAGTAACTTTGATATTGATAGAATGGTTAAAAAAATTAAACATTAAAAATTTTCGGGGTGTATTTATGATCGATGAGCTACTTAACACGCCACTCGATAATTAATGTGGGATTGTTAATCTAGATGTTTCGACAAACGCTGGAACACATTGGGTATGCTATTAGAAAAAAGTAAACAACAAATATTATTTTGATTCATTTGTGGAAATCCACCGTGACAATTAATAGCATATCTCAGAAGTAATATTTTTATAACGATAATAGAATTCAAAATTTCAATCAAGTAACTTGTGGTAATTTGTGTGTAATTGTGCTAAATCACTTTTCACATAATTTTAAATTTCCAAAAATTATTTCACTATTAATAAACAATGGATATATGCGGAAATGTATTTATGAGCTCTTGGATTGAAGATCAAATTAAAGAACACACGAATAATGATACAACTACTGACAAAATCAGTCCTAATGATTTTGTTTCCAACACACAGTTCAGCGACTTTACAGCCACACTGACAAGAAATAAAAGATCATTGGATAATGCCTATCTTACTTACTTGGAAGTATATAATAATATAGATTTAAAAAACAACAAGGCATGTGGGATCTCCCATTGCACCGATGGACGCAATCAATTTAGAGTACTATCAGAAAAACAGAATTAACATTATTCGTTTAGTTGGGAAATAAAATTCAAAATAAAAAGCATTTTACTTTGATAATCGAGTAGAATATTTTTTTAACAAGAGATGGAGCTATAGTTGAAATAATTACAAAACCTTAAAACTATAAAAGTGTTATCTACTGTTATCATGAACGGAAAAAAATTGACATGTATAGCCCTTTTCAAGTATACCCTGATGATATTATATATTTTTAAATACCAAAAGCACACAATGTACCCGAAGATACAATTGTGTTTATTGAAATAGCTATGGTATATGAATACATTAAAAAAGATCACATTATGTTAGTTTTTAATGGAAACACTTCCATTAAAAACAAACTTACAATCTAAGAATTTTAAATGTCTTTAATTTTATCACGGTACTTGACATGTTTTAACTTACGAGTCATATCTATTGTAACAAAACCATATTCATTTTCCAATATTATGAACAAGACTCCCTAAATTTCTCAAATGACATATCACCACAAACAAAATAACTATGAATATGTTTAAGATTTGTATCGTCTTGTCTGAATATGCAAAGAAAATTAGCATTGTCTATTATAAGCTGCTTAGGTACTTTTGAGTTTGTCTGAGCTAAATAAAAACAATCAATATCTTTGTGTCTACTGCGAGTAACGTAATCTCTTACCGTATTTTGATTTTCAAGTATGATATAATCGAAAATAACTACAGACTCTTTATGAAATTCATTTACATCATCCATTTCCACATTTGATGGAAAGAAGTATGCTATTGGTTCATTAAATAATTTTGATGCTACATCTATATCTCTCTTTAAATTGATATATTTTGGTTGGTCCAGACTTTTTGAACATACATAGAGAGTACCAAAGTCCAACCATCTCTGAGCATATATAAAATTATCTGTCGTGAGTGTAGTTTTTCCACAGTTACTAGGACCCACTATCAAACATCTAATATTATTAGGTAATAATTCACCATGACGTTTTGTCGATACAGTCTTGCCTAGTATTCTTATTTTAATATCCCAGTCTACATTTTTTTTAAATAATATAATAAATGAGTAAAGTATTCAAACTAAGTGATAAAAAATCAGTGTTGAAGAAGAGACTACATTATCCTTTAGAGATAGAGGGACACTCATTAGCTTTAGTTCAGTTCTATACTACTTATCTAATGCATAACATGATCTCTGGGAGAAATAGGCTATATTTTGTGGGTCAGAATGATATGGAATCAGCAATTGATATTCCAGTTGGGCAATATAGCTTAAAAGATCTTGAAAAAACTATTTAAAGCAATTTTTGCAGTTAGCGTAGATTCAATAGGTGGGAAAGAAAATTATATATCTTTTGAGCTGGATAAAATAACAAACAGAGTGAAAGTAAAATGTACGCTTAAATTACAGTTTGGAAAATGGGGTACAATAGGAAAACTTTTGGGTTTCGTAGAAAATAAAACTCTAAGGCGAATGTGGATCTTTTGGCGATACAATTCCAAAATTTGCTCCATTTGAAACAATAAATATACATTGTAATATAGTAAATGGTATGATACTAAAACATGATGAATATAATCATAGAGAAACTAACATAATTACCACTTTTAAACCAAGAACAACATTTGAATTTGGCGACACGATCTATTACGAACCAGCTTATCCACCATTCCTGCTCTGCTACGATGGTAGCTCGGAGAGCTTTTACACAGATAAAAATGTCATGAAGCCTAAATTATATATTAAGTGAAATTTACGATTCGGCCATGAACAAAGCTGTGGGGCCACACTCGCTCCGGGACAAAACAAAAAGAAAAAGGTTCCAGTTATCAAAAATTTAAAACAGTGAAGCTACATGATTAGTACAAAAGTTGAAACCCCCGGTACAGGCAATCATGGACATTCTAACTCACTGGCTACGATGACACTACTACTTAACGTTAGAGCGGGAGCCAGCCA
This sequence comes from Dryococelus australis, assembly GCA_029891345.1. NCBI lineage: Eukaryota > Metazoa > Arthropoda > Insecta > Phasmatodea > Phasmatidae > Dryococelus > Dryococelus australis. The sequence goes on along the minus strand of CM056999.1, from coordinate 150,747,330 downwards.
CATTTATGCGAGCCTCCAGCATGACAATACAAGTCCCATTCTTTGGAACAAATATTACAATGAAGTGTGAATTTGGGTGGGAATGATACAATAATGGTCAGATGTCACGTAAAACAATGGAAAATGAATTATAAAGATATACAGAGAGAAATAAAAAATATTAATTATTGTTTTCTTATTAAATCACTTGCCCTTATCTTGGCTGTTAACCTACCAATCAATCATCTTTACATAGCGTATCTCTCATACTGCAGCTCTCTCTCTTTGAATTCATTTGTGTGGCTATCATACGTTTTAATCTGTATGTTAATGCATATCATATTTAACACTAGAAAGAAATATGTTTTGTTTTGCCTCGCTTCTTTAACACTAAGGACAAAGTACTATTTCCCCCTTATCTCTAATTCACATGTACACAATTTCTATACATGCCAATTACCTTAACATACAACACACTGGAGATCTTTAATAAACACAAAATGGAAATACAAATATTACATGGGAACACCACTATAAAAATACAAACAAACCCATGTTGTTATGAGGGTGCTATGGCACACATGTGACAGATGCATGGTTAAACACTTTAAAATATTAAATTTTAAATGCTATTTTAAAATAAACACAATGACATGATACCTTGAGTCTGGATTATGGACAGGTTAAGGGAAATTGGCGTGCGGCAAAGGTTGAGGTTAGGATATGTACGTTGTTGCCCAGGGTGTCAGACACTGTCCCAACAGCGTCAATGTTGGTAGAGCTGACTCTTCTGTCTCTGGGCCGCGGGCCATTCACCTTGGGCCTAGAAATCCATACTGCTCACCTGATTCCTTCCTGTTGATGATTAACAAGTTTTACTGAATTTCCTTTCTGCAAACTCTCGGTGGGTGCTATGCCTTATTTTGTGATATTTACCAGCACTGCCGGGTGGTCTATCGTCTGGACCACACATTCAAAAATACAATGAACTTGTAATTGTAATAAAAGATATCCAAACAATGAACACTTTCATAGAAAATGGTGGGTATTATAAGGTCATACGCACTGAAGAACCTTAAGGTCAGACACACAAGAATACACTGAAGTCCTGTTTCACACGTATCTCAGTGTCTTTTATTTAACTTCCCATCTGAGAAAACTTACAGTTGCACTGGGCCTGGCCCATCAGCAGGACTATACAGACAAAATACACGTGTGGACAATAAGGATTACAGAGGTTATTAAGTCCACCTGGGCGGTGCAAATCCACAAGGGAGAGGGCAGGCGTTCTGGCAGCAAAAACAAATGGTTCTGAAGTAAGTGAAAGTCTATTGTAGTTAAGATGATTAGTTGCAAACATGAATGCCGCCAGACGCGCACGACAGAGCCTTGCCCTCGCGAGTCTCAGATGCTACTGATTTGGCCGGCTTGGCACGTTCACTGCCCGGTGGTGAGGTAGCACAGCAAGTGAGCACTACTTTATACTGTACACAAAATAACTCTCTCACTGGCAGTAATAAAAACTTACCTGCTCAAAATGAAACATCACAATTTAAAAAGACATTGTCAACTATCAAAAAACACAACACACTTGCAATGAATAACGATGATGTAAACAAATGAGATAAAAAATACAAAATACTAGAACTCTGCTTTTATAGCTTGAATTTAGTTCGGTCGATATTAGGACATACGTTATTGTGTATTCCTTGAGGAATGTTCCACAGTACCTGTCTTAAGCCCTTTTGAAACTTGGCAATACTTTCGTTTCCACTCAGGTACCTGGTGCTGCACTTCTCACCCCCCTACACAGTGTACACTCTGTAGGGTGTGACATAGGTCGTCATGATGTACCTGGACTTCTATTTTCCCCATCCAGACTGTGTGGGTTGTTGGTTCATGGCTTGCTAAGACCCGGTGCAGCCCACTCCACTTTGCCGCAAACCCTGCGAAAAAGTCCTTGCGGACAGTGGATTGCAGATGAGCCCTCACATAAACTTGCTGTCCTGCACTGACAGGCAGTGACGGCCGTGTGGTAGCCGGCAGCAATTTTGCCGTGTACTGTCGCTGGTTTTTTCCGGACATTCTTAAGTCGTTGTCGACGTCTACTCTACAGTGTCTCACTACTGGGGGATTAGCTGCTTCACCCGACTTGTCGGCACTGCGCCCCACCTGACAGTAGAAGGTTATGCCCCAACAGGATATCAACTTGTATTTTCCCAGCAGCAGGATTCACTCGACAGCATATCATGTACAGAGCGCGACCAGGTGTTCTGCCCATATAGTGTGTTTTTCCTTTACTTGTAGGTGGAGTTGCACTTTCAAATCTTGATTATGCCTTTCTGTCGGGTTGGCTCTCTGGTGGTAATTTGTAGTTTTCATATGCCTTACTCCCCACTTTACACACAAATCTGGCCCTTGTGTCCCATGAACTGCGACCCGTTGTAAGTTTTTCGGGTACCCCCATCTGGGGAAGAAGTCGTCACCTATTACTTGTGCGATTTTGCCAGTTCTTGCACAGCTGACAGGGTAGGTTTCCACCCACCGGGAGAAGCTATCTTGTTACCACCACTATAAAGCACTTTCCTTTGGCTGTTATAGGATAAGGCCCCATGAGTTATAGCAAACTGTTTCAAATGGTTTCTGGAGGGTCCTGGGCTCTTGTTGTTACCTCCCATCTGACCGTTTATCCCTGAATCCGTTTATCGTTCAGTAAATAGCACACCACAGTTGATCTCAGTGAAAGTGATAATGATATTCCACCAGCATATCAGGCAGCTTTCCAACGCCTGCTAATCGAGTGTAGGGAAATTTTCGTTTAGCATGATTCCCTGCTTTGCACGAAAGTTGCGGAGTACGAAATACCGCTAGAGAAAGAAGGACCTATCATAACTCCACCACGGAGCTACTATCCGCATCAGGCCAGAATAATTAGACAACAAGTGCAGGAAATGCTTAATTATGGTGTATTTGAGCCCACGAATAGTGCCTACAACTTCGCTATTACGTTGGTGCCTAAAAAAGAAGGTTCGTGGAGATTCTGCGTAGACCTCCGACTGCTCAACCAGGTTATGCGCAGCTCATTACCCCCTACATTAATGTAAGAGATGCACTCAGCTCGCCTAGACAGTCCAAAGTATTCATGTCGCTAGATCTGAAAAGCGATTACTGGCAGGTACCTGTCAAAGTTGCGGACCATGAGAAAACAGCTGTCACCCGCCAGATGGAAATATATACCAGTTCTTTACAATGCCCTTCAGGAAGAAGTGTGCACCCGCTACCTTTGAGGCCTTAATGATCCGTATCTTAGACGGCCAAAATGGAAAATTAACATTAACATATTTGAATGATGTTACACTTTAATTCCTAGGGCATGTTGTGAGCAAAGAAGGGAACAAACTGAACCCAGAACAAATAAAGTTAATAATGGGCTAAATGCCCCCATGCACTAAGAAGGAGTTAAGGAAGTTTTTCGAACTGGCAAACTGGTCGCATTAGCATGTAGATTAAATAGCCACAATAACAGCACCACTGACCGACCTGCTGTCACCACAGCGCCGGTTTCAATGGACTGAGAAAGCCGAACAAGAGGTCTACGAAATTAAAGAAAAAATCCAGATTTGCCTGACACTCGCCAGGTACGATGCTAGTAAACATTTGTATTTACAAACCAATGCTAGTTAAGAGGGAATGGGAGCTGTGTTGTACCAATACGAAGATAAGGGGAGCAGACAGATTATCAATTTTGCTAGTGCTAAGCTCGGCATGACAAAACACCACTACGATATGAATGAGCGGGAATGACTAGCGGTCATGTGGGATATCAAGAAGTATCGTGGATATTTAGAATATCAGAGATTCACACTTTGTATGGACAACAGTTGTTTGGTCTGGCTCCATTCCTTTTGTGAGGTGTGCAGTAAACTAAAACAGTTGGCCTTTATGTTTCAGGTGTACGATTTTGTTGTACAGTACGTACTGGGAAAGTATAATCATCTCTCCGACTTGCTACCCCAGCTTCCAGCATAAGTGTTGTTGTACGGGACGAAATGTAAATAACAACAACAAAATTTAAATAACTGGCGTGTGTTAGCGTATGCACATTGTGACAACGTGGCGGGACATCCTAGCTGTGAACACACAGTAAGGAACGTGTGCGAGAATTCATTTGGGATGGACTGTCACATGACATATGCCAGTTCTTTAAGCGTTGCATTCCATGCAATCTTTTCAAGGCTAGGCAGTCAGATGGGAGGCAACAACAAGAGCCCAGGACCCCTCAAAAACCGTTTGAAACCGTTTGCCTAGACCTCATGGTGGTAACAGACATTTTCTCCCGGTGGGTGGTGGCCTACCCCGTCAGCTGTGCAATGACTAGCAATATCATCCAAGTTATAGGTGATGACTATTTTCCCAGATGGGGGTACCCGAACAACTTGTTGATTTACAGTGGGTCACAGTTCATGGCATGCAATTGGGCAGTTTTGTGTGCAATGTGGAGAGTTGGGCACTTGAAAATAGCAAATTACCACCCGAGGGCCAACCCAACAGTAATGTGTAATCAAGATTTGAAAGTGCAACTCAGCCTACGAGTAGGGAACAACATACCACATGGGCAGACCACTTGTCGACCGCTCTGTACACGATACGCCATCGAGTGAATGCTGCTACAAGAAAAAACACCATCAGATGTTATACAAGGGCATAACCTACAACTACTAGGTGAGGCGCAGTGCCCACAAGTAGGGCGAAGCAGCGAAACCCCCAGTAGTGAGACACCGAAGAGTAGACGTCGACGACGACTTCAGGATGTCCGACAACACCATCGACAATACACTGCAGAATGGCTGCCGACTAACCCACTGCCATCTCTGCATGCTGATGCAGGTCAGCAAGTTCACGTCCGGTCTCATCTGCAATCCACCACTTACAAAGAGTTTTGCACGGGTTTGCGGCAAAGTGGAATTGGGCCGCACTGAGTCCTAGGAAGCCACGGACCAACAACTTACACAGTTCTTGATGGGGAAAATAAGAGTCTGGGTACATTGGGCTAGCCACATCGCCGAGTAGGCCGGGCCCAATGCCCCAACGATCCAAGACTGAAACATTCCTGTCGAGCTCCTGGAAGTCGGCAGCAAGGAACTAAGTGGTGAAGCACCTCTCCCGAAAGAGACTTTAGATGATCCACCAGGTCAAGCAGAAATCTGTGATCCCACCCCTGGATAGCCTAGACGGCATCGCCAACAACGAGCAACCCATGGGGGAGTAGTGAAGTGGAAATTGCGACATCACCTCCAGCAAGTGAGCCATCAGCTGGGGCAGAAAGCCTGGAGTCGCCCGGCACCACTGCACCTTGAATGGAGGTTCAGATGGCTGGCCCGGATGTGATTAACAGCACAGCTGCAGTGAGCGCTTCTATCACTACATCAGCACAACCAACAGCTCCAGCACTTCAAGTGGAGCAACAGCAAGGGGACACCCTGATGCACGGCATCGTGACGCTAAGCATCGATGAGAGAGCAGATATTTTTAGGACACCTGCACCATGTGTCTACCCAGGTCACCCTGCCCTGACATCGACAGTATCAGGGCTACCAGTGGGTACGAGAACAATAGGAGAAGAGATGAGCAAATCTTGCAAGCCACAAGGAAGATACAAGTCGGTTAGGGGGTCAAATGCACCTGACCATCGGACCATAGCGGCTGTCTGTCTGGGTCGCTCCTTGCGACGGCGTCATGTAAGTGAAAGTGACAGCGGAGAAGAAGTAACCATAAGCGATGGGGACAGCAGCATAGATTCTACGGCTGGTTCTGCCCCTACCGAACACGTTGGAAACTGCAGCCTACGCTGTTGTGCAGCACTTACAGGGCCATCACGACACCCTGCACTACGGGCCAGCGGCAACAGCATCGGCATCGGTCGCCTCATTCATGTGTGGCTCTACAGGTCCATTCGTACATGTTGCAACTCAGGATTCATGCGAGGAGATACTTGTGCTGCTAGTAGTGGCAGTAGGCCTGCAAACTGTCTCTGGCAGGTGGGGATGTATGCTGAGTCTCCCATCTCATAGACCGTTCACATGGCCTGCACCAAAACCCATATTGTGAGCAACACACACAGTGCAAACTACGTGTGAGTGATGTGCCCATGTGCATAGTTCAACATTAGGGTAGAATGCAAGTCAGTGCAAGTTAGTGCACACAGTGTAGAGTGCAGAGAAGTGAAGCACCAGGCACCTGAGTGCAAACGGAAGGAGGGCCAAGATTCAAAAGGGCTTATGACAGACACTGTGGAACATTCCTTAAGGAATACGTAATAACTTAAGCCCTAATATCAACCCTATTTAAATCAAAGCAATAAAAGTAGAGTTCTAGTGTTTTGTATTTTTCATCTCATTTGTTTACATTGTCCACATCATTAATTGCAAGTTTGTTGTGTTTTGCTCATAGTTGAAAATGTCTTTTTAAAGCTTTGTGCTTCATTTTGAGCAGGTAAGCTTTTATTCACGCAAGTGAGAGAGTTGTTTTGTGAATGGTAGAAAGTAGTGCCCGCTTGGCGCGCTCCCCCATCCCAGAGCGGTGGGGTGCCAAGCCGGCAATGTCAGTAACATTGAGACTCGCGAGGGCAAGACTGCATCATGAGCGTACGGCAGCATTCATTTTTGCATCTAATCATCTTAACTACAATAGAATTTCAATTACTTCAGAACAGTTTGTTTTTGCCTCCGAAACACATGCCCTCTCCCTCTGTTGTTTTCATACCCAGGGGGACTTCATAAGTACTGTAATCCTTATTGGCCACGTGTGTCTTATGTCTGTATAGCTCTGCTGGCGGGCATATTCCAGTGCAAGTGTAAGTTTTCTCAGATTAGAAGTTAATAAAAGGTACTAGGATATGTGTGAAACAGGACTTCAGCATATTCTTGTTTGTCTGATCGTAAGGTTTTTCAGGGCACGGGCCCTTATAACACCCGCAATTTTCTAATAAAGTGTTCAGTGTTTAAATGTCTTTTATACTATTGCAAGTTCATTGTATTTTCGGTGTGTGGTAAGCCAATAGGCCACCCGGCAGTGCCGGTAAATATCACGTAATACAGTGTATCACCCACAGAGAAGTTTCAGAAGGGAAATTCAGTAAAACACCTTAAGCATCTACAGGAAGAAATCAGCAGAGCATTGTGGATTCTACACCCTGGGTGAAAGGCCCACGGCTCGGAGACACAAGAGTCAACTCTAGAAACTTTTATACTGCTGGACAGTATCTTGAGCCCTGGGTAACATTGTAGATATCCTAACCTCAACCTTGCAGCCAGCCGAATTCCTCTTCACTCATCCATGGTCCAGCCACACAGCATCAGCATTTATTCTGCTAAGTACATAAGGTACTGAGCCCTGTAGCAGAATTAATATTATGTTTATTTTCAGTGTTATATATTTCTCATTTTCGGGCCTACCTCCCTTAAGCAGATTAAAATGTGTGCAAGAATCTGCATGACAATTCTCCGACAACTTCGTCCCTTAGAAAAGTAATTAATGCAATTTAATTTATAATTAAATTTAACTCTCCTTCAAATTGACTGCATATCTACAGGTTGCTGTAGGCCGTCGGCTTTACAACCCCTTCATCATCGTTCACTCTACCGAACATGTCACTGGGCAACATTTTCAGTTCCTGTCCTACACCTGCTACCAGGTAAGACACGAAAACTATACATCACATCTTGAGGCACAAATATTTGGTTTGAAGGGAGCACCCACAATGTTCCAATCAATGATTGTCCAGGGCCTTGACAGAATCATCGGCGATTTCACGTTAGCCTCCCTGAACGACATAATTTTATGGTCCAGTAGCGGGGAAAACCCCAAGCAATTGCAATTAATTGAGAATTACCGAGCACCACACACTTGCAAACAACGGTGCCGATTTTTCGGACTGGTTAATTGGCTCCGGGACATTATCAAAGATTTTTCAGTAGTAACCGTGACCCTCATGGATCTGCTTTCACCACAGATATGGTTAACGTGGGGTGATGGAGAAGAAAAGGCATTCAATTAGATCAAATTACGTTTTCGCTCATGCCCTAAACTAGCGAGATAAGATCCAAGCTAGCATTTATATTTGTAGATGGACACCAGCCAGGAAGGGCTGGATGCCATATTGTATCAATGCGCAGAAGATGGCACGAGACTCATAACTGACTTTGCAAGCGCGAAGTTTGGTCATGTAGAAATATGCTACAAAGTTAATGAGTGGGAGATGTTAGCAGTTGTATGGGCCATAAAGGAGTATAGATCCTAACTGGAATACCAGTGTTTTACCATCAGAACAGATAACAGATGTCTTGTATGGTTGCACACTATGAAAGAGGCACACAGTAAGCTGATCTGGTGGGCATTGCTCCTACAGTCGTATGACTTCACTGTAGAGCACGTTCCCGCATATGAAGATTAACTAGCAGATGTTCTATGTCACGCACCATACCCGAGCACTATCATAACAGACGATGCAGAATAAGATGATGTATGCTGCCGGATCCCCAAGAAAAGTTCTGTGAGTTACATGACGAATTGTACCACGAGTTAGTAAGCATGCAAGACAGCTTTGCAATGGCGAGGGAGAAGAAGGTACAATGTGAGATGCAGACAGCAGAGCAGTGGTGTTTAATAGAAAACCGTTTGGAAACTGCTCAACAAAAGATGACACAAAATGGAGACTGTATGTGCCACCGTACTGCAGAGGGAAAGTTTTAGGCTATGTGCATGCCAGTCATGTAGCGGGACACTCGAGAACACAGTAAACACTCAGGAATGTGAAACTGCACCTTTTATGGTCCGGCCTGTCACGTGATGTTAGGAGATACGTGCAAAGTGCGTAAAATGCAAGACTTTTAAATCACGCAAGAATGATGGAATTCAGCAACAGCAGCCATGCTTATGCCGACAGCCGTTCGAGACTTTTAATCTCAACCTGATGGGACCGTACCCATAAACATATTGTTTGAGGGGGTGGGGGAAGAAACTTATCCTTATGGTCATGGATAATTTCTCTCTGTGGGCGGAGGCTTACGCAATGAGCAGCATGCATGTGGCAAGTATTGTGAAAATTCTGGAGCGAGAATTTTTTCGCATGTTGGGGTTACCCAAAGTAGGGGCTCACTGATAATGAAACACAATTTTCATGACATAATAGGCATGAAATGTTCACCAGGCTTTGGAGGGGGGGGGGGTTATATCATTTTAAGATGGCGTGTATCACCCGAGGTCAAACCCCACGGAACACCGCAAACAAGATTTGAAGCCACAATTGTGGTTCCATGGGGTGAGTTACATACAAGTAGGGCAGAACACCTGCCTGCTGTCCTCTTCACCCTCCGCCGGGATTGCGAACGCTGAACAGGATGCACGCCAGCAGAGGTACTGTTAGGCCACAAACTAACAGTATCTGACTAAAGGAATTGCCCGCAGAACGAGTGTAACATGAGCAACAGCGACAGCACAGCATGATCAGAAAAATGCCACCATGACAACAGGGAACTGGTGGAGTGATAGAGTGCTACATCGTGAGGTGGGTCCCTATGAGTACAAGGCTGCCACCAATAATACGACCTGGTCAGCAAATGTACCAGAAGTTGCGCCTGCAATATGCAGCCTGGTAGAACATCTATGTCGGTCTTGCTGCATGCTGGAAGGGGTCGCACCAGGTAATAAAAGTCATCGGACCCTGCTTCTATCTAGTCAGAGTGTGCAGGAAATGTGTGAGGGCACATTGGGATGCAATCCATCTATTAACCAGAGATGTTTGCTGCGAAGACACACCTGGAGCCCAAACATCCAATGATTGCACACTGCCTGCCGAGCAAGCCACACAAGTAAGAGAACAGGAAGGTGGTGAAGCATCTCCCACAGGAGTGCCCCCACCATATACCGAAGCACCATTGATGCCGGATGTGGCCACGTCCCCCAGGTATGAGACCAGCGTGGGCACAAGTGACAGGAGAGGTAGAAACACAGTGGAAGTCGCAACTTCAACACCCTGTAGCAAGTGGGGAGCAAGTAACAAGTGAGAAACTAGAAGCACGTGGTGAGGAAGTAGCAAGTGGACAAGAGCCCCATGATGACAACGTCAGGGAGGAGCTCCTGGAGGAGATGGCGAAGGAGGAAGGTTAATCAGTACTTTTCCCAGTGACATCGGCAACAAGTGAGGGAAGCATGGTGTCGCCCGGCAACATTGCGCCAGAGGACGAGCGTCCGAAATTATATCTAGCGGTATCTGATGACATAGCAGCAGCAAGCACCTACATTTGAGACCCGGGACTGTAAGCAAGTGCAGCACCCATGGGGAAGGTTCCCCCAACCGACTATAGGATGTCCGTTGTCACGGCCCAAACATCGATGGGGTCAGCATGTCAGCAAGTGAAGCAACAGTACCAACATCAGCTGGGGAGTCACCCAAGAGTGGCCGATCACCCCCAGTCATCGCCTGCCTGACTAACTATCGGCGGCGGCAGAAACAAATGCACGAGGACAGCAGCAGCGACAGCAGAGATGGTGGTTCAGATGACTCATGGGAACTCTGATGGTCATTGCGGAGGAGACAGCCGCCGGTAGGATGTGCAAGGATGTGCAAGGTGCGTGAGCATCCCTTCATCACATCGAGTACAAGACTGCATGGGACATTAGCAGCAGTTAGTGATTCTGGAGCATGGGGCTCTGACAAGAATTCCCTATGCACTACGTCAATGATGAGCAGACACCAAGATATGCCTCTGCCGCATGTGATATGTACGGATGCAAATGGCCTCAAACAGTCCCACCACATCTGCAGACATACCTCGTCTTTGCGGGATCCAAGGGGAGGGCTGTTCCCGGAGAGTGAGCGATTCCGAGCGTGATGTTTATCCCACAGCAGCTCAAGTAGTGGTTGGTGAGTTGGTCCTCAGAGTACGAGTTTTGTTCAGGAGCAGGTGCACTCTAATTGACCAATGTGTGTTTGGCTGGCTGAGCAATGCTGTGAAACGGTTAAGGGGCTTGCGGTTGCGGGCTCGTGGCTTGTGTTACAGCTGGTTTTCCACATTTTTACTTTTTCTGCATTCATTTCTTAGATTTTGACTAATTTTTGCCCCACCTCACATAAGGGTTATGGGGGATGGGCTGATTCGCCAGGGCAGGTAGTGCCATCTCATTTTGTAGTCAAGCATACCTGTTGTACACATGTACAGGTGCTGGCTGTTGCTGTTGTGCCGACGAGAGCAGAAAGGTGTTTTTCTATGGTTGTACGTATGTTTGCTGTGGCCCTGAAGGGGCCTTACTCTGGGCAGGTTGCTGCCTGGCTGTAGCAGACTGTTGCCATGCTGCTATGCTATTTTTTTCTTCACGAATTGCAGTTTGTGACTGTTGCTGCCGAGCTTGTCATGTTTCAGGCGCATGGCAGTTCCATTCCACTGTTTAATATATTTTACAGCCTCGATAGTTCGCGCAATGATTAAGGCCGCAGCCCAAACATTTTACTTGACTTCTGTCATCGACAATTTGGCAATCTTTTATGAAGTGTGGGCCACTACAGTACCTGCATATGGGTGTGGCATTACATCCAGTGACCACATGATTGAACCACTGGCAGAGGGAACATTGCATGGGTCCAGTGGGATTGTGGATCTGTTCCACACAGATTTGAAAGCCTGTAAAGCCTGTAAGAGCGAAATAATGTGCTGTGTTTATGCCATGAGTCAATTCAATTGCTAATTTGTTGATTGGGCGGCTGTTTCGGTCATGGATGAACCATATCCTTGTACTGTCATTCCAAGGTGCTGGAATTCTTCATTTAGGAATTCCATTTCGGTGTCTGCTTGAATCCGGCAGAATGCCAGCTTTACAGGTATTTCATCAACCTGTCGAAGCAGGCTGTGCTAGTACCACATGTCTTTGATAATGCGGACGGCTGTGGCAAAGTCTGCCATAGAGCTTGTGTGTATTCTTATTATGTCCGCCCTGACACAGACAGCACTCCATGAAAGTGTCATGGATTCATCCCGCTTTCACTTGATAGTGGGGTACTTGTGCGTACTTATCAGGTAGACAGAAAATGGTTTGATTTGCAGCTTCTTTTGTGGCTGCTAGCTTGTTTGTGCGAAATTATGGCCCACTGGGTGCTGCTGCGAGCCCTGATGGGGCTGTGGTGTGCCCTGAAGGGGCTGTTCGTGAGCTTGTTTTGCATGTTTTGCATAGTTTTTTTTGTGCATCCTGTGCATTTAATGACACTGTGTTTGTCGGAGCTTGTGTCTCCATGGTAGCCACGGAATTTGCCATTTTCGCTGGTCACAGACAGCTAAGTGTGCCTACAGTATGACTCATTCTGTTGTGTTGTGTGCATCGTTCAAAGCCCCTCCCTCCTGTCATCTCCTCTCTACCAGAGACAAGGCTATGGAGGCAGTTGGCGACTGGCACTCTGTGTTCTTCTTACACTAAAGAAACTTAATTTTTGTGTTTAAAACTAACAAAATGATAGGGGATTAACTTTCAATTTGTGTGGTGGTTCTAAAAAGAACTATGAAATGCGAGCAGTTCTAACAAGAACTACTCCCCTACTTAATTTCATTTATTTCTTTGTGGTAATTATAAATTATATTAACTTGGAGGCATTAGTTCTGAACAGTAAGTGATATCAATTTATTGTGAGATATTGAGTTCAGAGAGTCCATCCCTTAACTAACTCGGTTTCGCCCACTTAATTTATAGAGAGAGAAATTGTAACAATAATTAGAGGAGACAGAGAGGACACTACTACAAAATATACTCCTCCTGGTTTAAAATTGTAAATAGGATGGCTACAAATATCATCAGATTTATAATGCCTAGGTGGAGTTATGGTCCCACATGCATAGGGATTGGTCCACTCTGCTAGACTTGCAAACTAGTTATCTAGCGCGACAAAGAGTTGACAACATTAACAGCTCAGAACGACTCAAAAGCAACCCATGGGACTGCAAGCCTAATGCGAGGGGGCCTCCAACACACAGGAACTCTCACCCCCCCCCTCTTAAGTAGCGCAAGATAAACTATGGACAAGTGGCTTCCACCTCCTTCAGGTCTCTCACTCCCTTCAGAGAGGAAGGCAATGTCCCTCCAATTCCCTGTTCTTTTGTGCTCTTCCACCACTATCCAGGATCAGCATTCACCACCAGACAATCACAAAACAAATAAAACTACAGATACACTGGCTATATAAATATGCTGGACCAGTGATCGTCCTCCTACTATGGATATATATATATATATATATATATATATATATATATATATATATATATACAGAACACAAAGAGCTTCAAGCAATGAAGGTGGACTTCTGAAACCATCTCGAAAACAAGGGTGTGCCGTACAGGACTCTTGTTACCAAGAACTTCAGAAAAGGTCCTCACCAACCACCTCTTGTATCTCCTATGCTGATCGTGGAAACCAACTCCCCTTCCATGTGAGTGTAATTAGAGTTACACTCACCTCCTTTACATTATACTCAGAATTGACAGCATCGGGAAGATCTGGCACCACATATTTCTTCACCTTAGTGTGATAAGATCATTGAAGATTGTTGGCCTGGACAATTTGGACATCTAAGGTGAATGCCTTCTCTTTCTCTTTACCACCAGCCACTATATCAGGCTTCCTCAGTCCTGCAGATGTTCGGTAGTGGAGTTCTTTCTTTATGCTCCAACCTCTTCTATCGACCAGTCACCACCTGAAAGATGTTATTGTGTCTCGCCATACGAGCTTCACGGTTCTGTACACATTGCTGCGATCACCGCTACGCGTCACATTTATTTATCTTGCAAGTTAACCCATTCATGGCGAGCTTCTCCGACATGACCAACAGGTGAGTAAAAGGCTCCTCCCAACTCTCAGATCATATCAAAACATCATCTGAATATTCCAGCATGTATTCTCCAATCAGGTAATCGAGCACTTGTACCATCATGGCCTGTAAAGTTGCCGGTGCGCACTTTAAGCCAAAAGGCTTTGCACAGAATGGGAAGCATCTTCCATCCGGCATGGTGAATGCAGTTTTCTCGCGGTCTTGCTGCTTCACCGGAATTTGCCTGTAACCACTTAGTAAATCCAGTGACGTAAAAGATTTTGCTCGTCCTAGTGAGTGGAGTGCATCCTTGACACTAATGTATGGTGGTAGAGCACTGCATGTTACTTGGTTCAGTGGTCTGAAATCTACGAAAAATGCAATCCTCCATCCTTCTTTGGAGCAAGCATGAGAGCTGAATTAAATGGGCTACATGTAGGTTAGATAACTTCATTTGATAACATTTCTTCAATTTGGGCTTCAATAATTCGTGTTTGGTGGGGCATGTAACTGCGTGGTGCTGTGTAAATTGGACCTTTTCGAAAAAGAGGAATTCAATCTCCCGCGACTGTTGTTTGACGTAGTTCATCATGTTGAGCGAATACGGCTTTCCGTTTGTCTATCAGCCTTTGAAATGCTGCCTGGTGTATTGACAGGATGTTGTAGTCAAATTCATCGAGCAAAACACGTGGTGTGTTTTTAGCTACACGACTGTCAATATTGTAAACAGTCGAAATTAATACTTTGCAGTTGGTTCAACTATTGTATTTTGTTCGGTCAACCATGGTATGCCTAAAATTGCCTTTTCCGTTATCTCTGCTGTTATGATAGTGATGGTTTCCAAATCACTTATGTGCAGAGTAATATTTCTCTGTCCTACCATAGCGTTGCTTTCCTGACCTGTTGCTAGCCTGAAAAAAATTTTGGTGGGCACAATATCACGCTCGTTAAAAAATGGGGTTGGAGAAAATTATATGAGACTGCCGTATATGTTAATGCATTGCATGGTTTCCCGTTAATTGTGACTAAAATGTGGATGAACTATGCCAAATTGCTACTCACCTGATTTACTAGTGACTTTTGTTGTGTTAGTTTTGGGAGTTTGCTGTGGAACTGGGACATCAGAAGTGTCTGGCCTCCTTACTCCCACTTCCAGTTTACCTGCCGGTTTGGTGGTGCTCCTTTATACCCATTAAGGTGCAGGTTACTGGGGTAATTATTGTGCCAGTGGTATTCCTCCACCAGTCTGCAATAGCGGCAGCGATGTTGTGGTTTCCTGTGATGGGGTTGCTTCTCTGGACCAGGAGGGATGTTGAGGTCATGTGGAATTGTTCGGTATTAGGGGATGGAAAATGTTTCCCAGGGCGCCAGTCCGCTCAGCGGTGAACATGATGACTCTTGATTTCGTGGGCGTACCAGCCGTCTGCTGCATCCATGCAGCTGATGTAGAAATTGCGAAGTTTTTGGTTATGAATGCCCAGATACCTTTGCTAGTGAGGGCTGTCAGCCTCCCTTTATGCATAATTCACTCCCAGCAGGTGTTATGCGCCCCCTCACTCCCGAAAAATACGACACTCAGATTCTCTATGCATTTTAGGTTATGAGGCCGAGATGCGGCCAAAATAAATAAATATGTGGAAAACATTTTCACCCTATTTATTTAAAATACTTCCCAAAGGGGTACTTACGGTGTATAATCCGACACTGGGCTCTGCGTGCTCCTGAACTGCAAAAACGGCATGAAGCCAGAATGTAATAAAGTTGCACATTTTGTTCGTTCACGTGCAAACAAGATGAATGGTGGGGAGGTGCTCGCTCTGGGGTTACGAAAGTTGAAAAGGTTCTGGTAAACTAAAAATTAAAATATTGCAGTTACATGGTTAATGAAAAGTTGAAGTCCACAGAGGGCATTTATTCGGTGAACTTAATACTTCTGTCAGGGAGACACTTAACACTTGCTTGAATGGCTTAGATCGGCCATTTCAGTTACATTGTGAAACTGACTTGTGTCATGCAGAAAACTTACAGAAGATTGCGATGGTAAACCATGGGGAAGTGAGGGCAGTGTACCGGGCAGCGAGAAGACAAACACCTATGGAATAATTAAACTATTGCAGTGAAGTGATCAGTCTCAATATATTAATATTGCCCGGTGCGCAGGAAATATGGAACGCATGATCACACGCACCACCCTCGATGGTTATCAGATGCTTACTAACTCCCTCCCTTGACGTGTGAGCGAGTGCGAAGCTGGCTAGTGCACCAAGGTCGGAACTAATTCTTGCATGACACGTGACCTCCTGCTCTACATGCTGAACTTAACATTGCATATTACATTAAATGACATATTAACTCTGGCTGACGTATACATGGATAACATTGATGAAATTAATATGGACATAGTGTAACAATGGGTGTGAAATTATACACTTGCAAAGAAACACAACAAAATACCCACAGGATAAAAGAAACAACATAATAAACGCTTTACTAACAAATGAAATACTAATAATGACGATATTAGACATAAGCCCTTTATTCAGTGAATTGTGAAGGTTCTCCTTTCGTATCACTCCACCTCGTGGAGTCTTCCTTGCTCTCTCTTGGACAAGCACTGTCTAAGCTACCTCGGTGGCCCTAGGTTACAGTTTCAATCGTCGTGCATAACAAACACTCTGTATCCTCTGCACGTCTATTGAGCGTGCATCCCTGATGCAGTGGTGGTGTAGCACTCGTTCGGACAAATGGTGTTAGGGGGAGGGGAACGTGGCACACATCAATGTGGAGGTGTGCCGTTTAAATTCGGCATAAAATTCGCCCCAATTGAATGGTTCATTTTGAAGTTGGTTTAAGTTGTTTTGCAGTTTTTACACTTGTAACTTTTTCTAATTGCTGTCTCGATTTCGATGCTGTCATGGGACTCTTAATGACATCGTGTTTCGCAGTGTACACGTCAGGATAAGTGCACAGGGTTGGGGAGGCAGTGCCCTCCTGGCTTGCGGCATGGATGTCCCTCTGTGCCCGCTGTAGTGGTTAATGCACTGAGCAGTGCTCAGCTGATGCGGGCAAGGATTGGAGGGGGTTGGTGAACGACAACTCACCTCTCGTCCTTTACCCTGGTGCGCAGGCAGGTGGTGTATTCTGACATCACATGCATCCTAAAATGGCCATTCTGCTTCACATGCTCCTTTGCCTGTAACAATGGTGGTAGTCCTGGATTTTCCTCACCAACAATGTGGCATACTTCCCGGCGTCTCCTAGGTGTCTGGAAGACGTCCCAAAGTTGTTGTTGAGTTGCTGCGGCATCTACATTGCTCCCTCATTGTGGGTAGTGTTAAAATGGATGGTAAAAGCCTTGCAGGACATTGTTAAATTCTGAAAATTGTGGTAAATTTTTACAGAAGAAAATTAGGTAGTTATTGAAATTCAGGAGTGATTATTGGAAGGACGACACAACTAAGTTGGGCGATATTTTGACAGTGTTGAAGGAATTGGACAGGTCAAAATAGGAATTTAAGCCATTGATTTTGCCAGACATTCGAGCAAGCCATTTTGGCAGTGTTGGATTTTGTAAATTGTGGTCATTTAGATTTTTGAGGAGCAGTGAGTCTGGAATGAAGGAAATAATTGTTGGGAAATATGTTCACCTGGGCACCAGGCATCATCAAGACACTGACACCATTATTGATAGGTTGAACTGATTCTTCATCTCGGCCCGTGTGGTGGATGACCAAGGCGGCAATCCTTCCAGTTCTTCGTTTATCTCCTATATAATAATTTCGAATACTATTGCATGTGCTACATGGTGGACAATCAAGACTGACTATGTGCTCATACATTGCTGGGCTCTTGTGTGGACTATTTGGACTGACCACGCGTCCTTGAATTACATAGTCGTGTGAATAAAACACGAACACTGTTAACTGAATATACATATTTGCAATTTCGTGGGAAGGTTAGGGCCCGCACCTTTAAATGCCTTACAGCTCCCAAAATAAAAACACAGTGATACTTCTCACTGATGCATTTACTTGGTTACCTACTTATGCATTCCATCAGGGAACACCTTACAATGCAGTGCTGGTGTTTAACTAGCTGGCTTCAGTGATACAGATAAATACAGTGCTAAGCCTATAATGGTGAAAATATGTGTGAAGCTTCCCCAGGCAAAGCAAGCACCGAGGAAGAGAGAGTAGGAGTCCTGGACATCTAAACAAAACGGTTACTACATATTATTCTATTGATACACTAAATGGTTGACTAGGAAGATTTGTGTGCCGCCAGGTGCGAAAATCGACAACGCGGCAATACATGTCTGACCCCTCAGAAATTGTGATGCTAATTAACAGGGACCGGCAGACCATGGCGGAACTACTTGCTTAACACATGTCATATAAAAACACACCTACTCTCTCAGTGCAATGATCAACCACCTTACGTGTACCGTGTTTACCATGAACCAATATCCGCTGCCGCTGCGCCATGCCTGCGGCATGTACTGCTGCCAGTTCTTCATGAAACTACAATGGCACAAACAGTCGTTCTGAACACTTCAAACACAGATGTATAGTCTGTCCACTATAATCTAAAATCTTTCGGCCATTTGGCTGCACTAAATTATTATTTGATATAATATTAATTATTACAGTTTAAGCAAATAATTTAATTATTACTAGTTTTTTGTTATTATGTTAATTCTAATCTAAATAATAATTTGAATACCTAAAATTATAACAGTGGATGAAGTATATTCAACATCATTGACCATTTATGATGATGTAATTTATGGTAGCAAGAACCATGATCGAATATGTCGAATTTCGGTTTTATAATATGCCAATTTCTAAACGGTAAATGGATCCTTACATTTAGTGAAGAGGGGTCATAAAGCAAGGGAAACATGTGTTCTTACAAGCAACAGCGACAACTAACAGATACACACAGCACGATAGATGTATTTTAACTTTCCTCCCTTATGACTGGTCAGGGTTGCGTAGACAGTAGGGTTTCTCAATAACGAAATATATTAGTACGGTAGTTGATTTTTTTCAATTAATCGATTATTACATATTAGTGTAATCGACTATATCGAATACATTAATTCGATTATTTTAAGGTAGTGACCCTATTTACATACTTTGCGAATAGCAGTTTGGAATTTTTGGAAAATCTCCTGGCATTGCAATAATAAAAAATGTTTGCACATTTTCAATAATTTCTTATTTGATATGTCATGGCATGTCGACAATGAGATGTTCCATCTGAAAAGGTTGAATTTCAAACAAATTATTTGAGTATAATGTTCCACTGTAACCCAAATGTTTACTTTTGTTAATTACTTCTTCCCCTATAAAAATAACTATACTGGCATTTTGATAAAGAACTTATGCAAGCGTCCTATTGTCTCAAGTAAGAGTTTGATCGGGAAATTATGAGCTTGTAGTGTTAAAAAAGCAATTTGAAATTTTGCTAAGTGGGTTTAATTTGCATTCGCGCAATAAGTATACTTCTTTTATTGCAGTTTTAATTTTTAATTTATTTATTTCATAATCAATACATGAAACTCAATACACATTGATAGCGATATGACATAATAAGCAATGAACGAGTACAAAAACATATTCATGTGAAATATTTTACAATTTCAGACATTTTTATATAAAACACAACAAATAAAGATAGAATACATATATAAAATACATAATATATAAACTGAACAATCACCAAACAATTACCTAAAGAATATACAGACACGAAGTATTTATGTACAGTAAATTTATGTCAAAATATAAATATATAATTTAGATGATACTTTGTAATTGATGATATATTATACTCATTTTTTACTACATATAATATACCAGGATATCTACTTACCATTTTTATCTGTAAAGTTTGTTAAAATATTTGTAGTAGATTAAGTGTCATTGCTGTTATTTAAATAGTCATCTATTGAATAATAGGTTTTCATTATTAAATATTCTTTCAGCTTATTTTTGAATTGTCTCTAGTTTGTAGCCGAATTTCCAAATCCAGAGAATTCAACAAATGGAAGCCATAATTAAGTCTGCAAAAGTGTCGAGTGCCTCCAATATTGCTTTTACAAAATGCACAGTAAAAAATTTAACTGTGTTTGGCATTGTGTGTTTATAAGTAAGCTATTTAAACGGAAAAGGATTTACGAATTTAAGTTCGAAAAATGTATAATTGTCAAAAAAAGGAAATTGTTACTTTTGTTCTTTCGTTTATGGAAATTGCAAAGAAAGACTTCACTATTTCATTTTCCGATTTAGTTTAGATATTAAAAAAAAACTGTGATAGGGTAGCTAATGTCTCGTCGACAGCGACGTCATTAGAGATGGTGCAAGTTGCACAAAGAAGAGGGATATGGCAAGGATTTTGATGGAATCGGCCATCGCCTTTGCTAAGGACCCATTCAAGCATTCGCCTGGAGTGATTTCAGAAAACCATGGAAAACCGAAATCAGAGTTACCATGCAGGGAATCGAACCTGAGACCTCCAATGCGAGTCCAGTAAGTTACCACTGCGCCACCTCTCTCGGTAAGAAATAGTGTTAGTCTTTTTGGCTATATCCAATTTACTACACAAATATTTAATAATATGCAAATATATTTCGTTATATTGATATTCTAGTGCGAAGAACAAAGTTTATTCTTTACGTAGGGTCTAACACAATACAACTCGGAAGATGTTACACAATTACCTTTATTTTGTGAAAATTTCATATATATACAAAATTGAAAAATCTGTTACACATGCGACACTAGTGCTACCTGGCAACAAAAATTTTATTTGCCAAACTAAAGGCATTGGGCATCCCAACATTAATAGTTTTCCCTGCTAGACCTGGAAAATAAAATAATAAAATAAAAAATAGCTTTATTAATAATGTGTAATTGATAAATTGAAAGTTATTAATCGATTTTAATAATTGAATACTACTGTGTTAATCTAACACCTCTTAATCGATTTGTTAATCAAACATTTCTTAATCGATTTTTTGTTTGGTTGCCTATCACTAGAAGAGATCGTTGAATGGCGATTGATGAGCGACTAGTGAAGAGTGACGAATACGAGGAAGTTAATGCTTCTTACACAATAGAAAAATTTAGCATTTGACTTCACGTTTCCTTTCCCTGACGAAATCACCAATACACAACACAATATTGTAAAGTCAGAGTTTAGACAACTGAATATCGGTTCTGCGAGCTTCGTAAAAATGTGTATCTTGTTATGTACATATTTATACTATCCAGGAATGCATTTTACTTACCTTTTTTTAAAACTACGCTTAAAATTTACATTAAAAGTTTATTTCGACACAAAAACTCATTTGTTTACTTGATTAACAATATAACAAATATATCAGTTCATATATTTCCCCTTCACATTATATTTATTTATCATATATATAATTTAAGAAGAGCTTTGTTTAATATACCGAGATTAAAACTTTCTACAATGAAATAACGCACTTTCCAATTAGTTCCCCCTCATGCGTGCCCAGTCTCCAAGGTAAGCACGCTCCCCAATAACTTGGTAAGATTTTTCCTCCCCAGCAGCCCCGCCCTTACACTTCTCGCCACCTCATCCTCATTCAAGCCCATATGTACCTCCCGGTCGGAGGGGCTTTTCCCCACACGAACACTCCAGGGCTCACAACAACAACACATTACACTAAAAAAAAAAAAAAAAAAAAAAAAAAAAAAAAAAAAAAAAAAAAAAAAACCTCGGCTAGATACTCGACAAAATAGATGCTAGATTTTGTCTTTATTTTTAACTTTTCGAATTACTAAAGTCAAGACGGTATGACTTTACCTTTGACAGTTCCATTGTGTCAAACTCCATAAGAAACATGTTGGTAAGTAAACGTAAAGTCAAATGTTAAAGTTTTCAATTGTCTAGGGGCCTAAGCAATTCGCTCGGTTTAAAAAATTCGCAGGTGGAGTACGAATTATCGATCATGCGAATGTTATTTGATAATTTAATATTTCCATGTTCATCATTCTATCATGCCCATCCCTATTTCATATTACTATTATTTTTTAGGCCGAATTAGTTTGTTATGTAGCAAATTAATTTGATTATTTTTGGAAGTTTTCAATATTTTCTTGGGTTGCTTAAATGATAAATCTCGCAAGAAACTGTTCATGCCTGAATTAATAACCTCAAATTGAATACATTATTGTTTTCGAATTATTTGCAGCGGATAAACTTAAACTGCAAGTATCTGGCAAAATTATATATATATTAAAATTTATTATAAACATTTTATATAGAAAACAAATAACACTGCATTTAATGTTTCACAAACTAGTTTCTATTTGACTTGTCCAATATAGTACAGCTATGTATTGAAAGAAAATCTTTATATGCAATAAAACAAACAAATAAGACATTTGCCTGAATACTCTTGCAACGATTTTGCTACCATTTTCAGATTATGTGTTTGTTACTATTTAATGATGTGCTAATCATTTCCAAATTATAATTTTTATCACTGTCCAAATTTCTTTGTGAATAGTCTATTGTCTTTTTTTTTTTTGCTTTCTTGTCAATATGACGTTCAAAATGTTGTGGACACTATTTGATGTTAGAAAATTGTTTAGTAAATAAGTGCTTCGAGATGTATGCATACTTCCTCTAACCAATATGTGATGCATTTTGATTAAATTCGATTTGGTAAAAGTATTTTATTCGTACAAATGTGCTTGTCATTAAAAAATTGAGGTATAAGAGGCACGTCCATCACTGTTTGATCGTGTGACTTTGACAGTTGTGTTCCTTTGGTGTAGGTCAATGTTGGGTACATGCATGGAGTTAGGAGTAAATATATAAATACATACATACCCTCGCAATTAGGCTACCGCCTGGTGGCGAGCTCTTTCACATCCCCTTCAAGCACCTAACTCCTTTCCCATTTCCTTCCTGAACTTTCCACCCCCCCACCCGAATGATACCAATTCCTCTCTCAACACATTCCACTCCCTCACAGACCTCACAAATATGGACTGCCTACCCCACTCCGTTCTCCTCCACACTCTCTTAAGCTTCTCACTGTTGTTTCCTCGTCCTCTAAATACCCCCTTACTTAGCTTGCAGTTAAGCCCTCTTCATTTACCATCTTGAACATCTTGACTAGCCGTTCAACTTTTCTTCTTTCCTTTAATGAACTCCACCCCATTTCTTTCATCATCAGTGATGGCCTTCTTCCTCATCATCCTGCCCCTGCCTTCTTCTGCTACTCTTCAACCATCTTGCTGCCCTTCTCTGTACCTTTTCCAGCTCTCGCACCTCCACCTCCACGTACGGGTCCCATACTGCTGCAGCATATTCTAACATTGGCCATACGTACCATGCGCTGTGTACAAACAATCGGTCTACAAAATCTTTAGTCTATGATTGAAACCGGCCCTTATTGTTTAAAAAAATCTAATGATGCAAAAATTGATATATTATAAAATAATATCGAGATATATTTTCGATAATTATCGCTACATCCCTATCCCTTTTGATTCTCTATAGTCGATGTAACTGTAAATTGTTGTCGTGTTGTGGACTGAAGAATTTTGTAAATAAGAGGTTCAAAATACGAATTAAATGTTGCATATTATATAAATTGTTTGATATTTGGTGTGGTTACCGAATTTCTCTATTTTAATATTCAAGATGGGTAGTTTAGTACAGACGGGTGGTAAAAAGGTTCGCCGTAAGCCTGGTCTTCCAAGACGTGTGGATCAGATGAGGTAAGTGAATTTAAAATTTTTTTAGAATAGGGGCTTTAAAAAAAAAAAAAAAACTGGAGAGAAATTGGAGGGTAAAATTTTATCATGAAAACGTAAATATTTTTTCTTTTCACCCCATAATTTCCTTTATCTTCATATAGACCTCCCCACTAGAATTTTTGTGCTTTCTATTGGTCAAATGTTGATCTCCCTAGTAAATTGTTGTTCTGTGTAATTAGTAGAGTGGAATTATACCTTTTTCCGATTTTTTTTTTATTTATAAAAGCTCCGATTCTTAAGAATTACCTCATGCATAATTTCTAAAATATCCAACAGAACAGTACCTAAATTTACATTATTACCAATTGGTAAAAGTACAAATTCACTAATGGAGAGTGCTATGAACAAGAGGTAATTTATAGGGTAAGATTTTATCATGAAAACTTACATATTATACACTCAATTTACTCCGCAATTTCCCTGATGTACATAGCCCTCCCAATATTGTATTTGTAACTTGTATTGCTAAAATTGTGAATTTAGGTATTCTTTGGTAAGGTCTTTTTACAATTCAATGCATTTACATAATTAAATATTATGACTACGTACTTATTTTTTTTACTTGTTTTACCATGCAATATTCTCACATACAATACTACAAAGGCACTATACATATTATAATAAATGTAAATAGTACATCATAAACTGAAATAATTAAGTTACTCACCTAAACACACGTTCATACCATGACACAATTGTGTAGGCTTATCTTATTTGACCACTTTCCACACACACTTCACATTACCACACAAATATTCTTTTTTCACATTCCCCATGTGCATAATACCTTAGAAACACTCGTATTATCACACAATAATTTGAATTAACATGTCAAACAATGAATAGCAATAAAACACACCAAAATGCACTCCTACATCACTCATGCCCACCCGGTAAAATGCCTGTCTTAAAAATGAACTTGGAACGTTCCTACAATATGCCTGTGATGTAAACCAATTAAGTTGCACATTTGTTTCCTTTACCTGTGCATCAATGGTACCCAAATACATAATGGTGATACCCTTCGACATTTTATAAACAACGTCTCTTAACGTCATTTTGTATTATATACCGTATGTATATTTATTCTACTAGTAATACATTGCGTAGTACAATCATCGGAAATATAAAGGTAATCCGTGTGTAATTCACCACAATTACATAATGTTCTGACACTCATTGCTGTTTGTTACCTGTATAACCTAACCTGCATCTGACCATAAATATACTCTGTAAATATAGTTTTATACATTAAAGAATGGTTTCTAATGGTATTCATAACTTGTAATACAATTCAGCGACCCGATATAAATATATTGGACGTAAATTATACGTCTTTTACTTCATAAACACTGCAATCTGGATAACTCTCCTCCCCATCACATTATATATTTTTTTACAGCAAACTACGTGGAGCCCTTCCACGATTCCTGGTAATTATGATTAGTAATCATCATATCTAACATCCAGGTATTATTGTTCCTATTTTCTAAAAAAGACCCTTTTCCAGAAAGTTAGCATAATAAATTTTGCTTGTTGCAGAAATTGGTTACTATTTGATGTGATTCCTGAATTTCTATATTTTAATAGTCAAGATGGGTAGTTTAGTACCAGACGTGTATTGAAAAGGTTTGCCTGGTCTTGCAAGACGTGTCGATCAGATGAGATAAATTAATTTAAAATTTTGGACTTTGGTTTGATACTGAAATGACTCTTTGTAAATAAAACTTCGTACTTTTGCTCGAATATGCTTACTATGACCGTGGTTGAAGAGAATTCAGTAGTTGAGAATTACTTATAATGATTGACAGGGCACGCAAGTATTGTGGGGGAAATGTTATCAAACACACAATAGGAGGGGAAATTTTAAATTTGGTAAACATAGTTGTTTGGGCTAACTTGTATGTTACCTACTAACATGTATACAAATGAAACAATCCCAACTCAATTGAAATTTCCTATTTGGAGGATGTGTGTTATGCTGAGTGGTTTTACCTGCACCAGTGCAGACATCAATATTGTAGTTCACCTCGTGCTGCTCTGCAGTCAGTTGACAGTGTGTAACCTTGTATGAGTGTAGCTTGAGCATAGGTAAATGGATTGCAATAAATTGTTACTACAAAGTGTCACACACAGTTGTACCAATACAGCTGGCAGAGTGTGACAGCAGCATCCACCTCCAGTTGACTCACACCCAGTGCCACTGTACAATGAGCCAATCTTCTGCAGCACAAATGTAGGTAGTGTCAATTTGTTGTGTCTACCATTGACGAAGAATCTTACCATGCTTGTAGACCCTCACCAAGTTTCACAGTTCAAATAAGATGTAAAGTTTGTGGAAGAAGACTTCCCTGTAGACTTTGGTTTCCCTAAGTCTTTCAGGTTGGACCCCCTCCACAAGTATATACATGCCACGGACGTAAAGGAAGCGGGACGCTTCCTTTACGTCCGTGGCACGGAGCATGGCATGGACTGTTCTTTGCCTGTTATCCCTTACCAATTTACTCATATTTCTCACATGAGAAAATCCTTCCTTGATGACCACCATAGGATTCCATAAACAAGGCCATCCGTCATTAGGCTGCTCTGCTTGGTCTGTAGGTGTTTCCTCCTCCAGATCTACTACAACTCTTGTTATTGATCTGGATTTGGGCAACTCCTTTCCCTTGTTCTTGGTCTTACTTTCTCTTCCAGACAGTGGTCCGACAGTGGCGGGGTGTGACCACTTCAAGACCCTCCTCAACCCATCTGTCGATCTAGGTCTTCCTAGTTCCTGAATGCACAGGAGCTATGGTGTCATTATCTCTATAGCGGCTTGGTTGAGGTGTGAGAGGGTCCCCCTTCACACTCGCCCAAGATAAATATTCTTGGGTATATGTGTTCAGCCATCTTGGTTGAACTCAACTCCAAGACTGTCCCCAAAATCTTCACTCAGACTGTGGCGTAGCCACCAAACGTCAGATTCCTCATTCCTTTTATCTACAGCTGTTAGGTAACAAAGTACCTCTGGAGCCTTGTGCGTGTCTCTGAGCATGGTCCGGAGGTTTAATGGTTTATGTTTCTCTTCAAATTCAATCTGTAGGTCCTCAACCTGCAGGCAATCCACTGAGTGGGTGGAGGTATTTGGTAACCCACACACTCCACGTAGTTGGAATAGTCTACCAATCCTGTAGATAACAACTTCATCTTGAAGTTTCCATATCCGGTCAAGAACTGTGCAGAGTGGTGACCTATTTCAAGTCACCCCATGCACAGCCTCTCCGGACATTGGGAAAGATCTCGTACATTCTACCTTTATATGAATTTTCCCATCTAGCCTGCCACGCTGTTAATGTGGTTTCTTTTATTGCTCTCAGGTTTTCTGGGGAATTCCTTCCACCCATTTCCATCTTGCAATTTCACCTTCCTCCTTTACCAGAAGGTCCAGCCAGAACGTGCACGGCTTCACTTGAAGTTGCCCTATAGAACCTGGAGACCCCCAGTAGTGCGGCTCTCTGGGCACTAATTATCTTTTGTTTACCATGGACCCTTTCAATTTCCGGGTACCATACCCCACAGGCATACATCACTATCAGTATAAAAACACTTCTGTACATGAGTTTCAACGTCCAGTAGCCAAGGCCCCAGTTTGCAGGAGCTTCTGGAACATCACCACAGCTTTGTTCGCCACATAGCTAACGTGTCCATGGAACATGAGACGGGCCTTCAACATGACATCCAAATATTTTCATTGTTCGTACATGCTTGACGATTCTTTCCGTGAATCAAACCGTTGGAACTCTTTGAAGAGTTCCTTTGACCATTAGATTGTTCATCTTTTCTACCGAGAACTCCAACTTGAAGTTCTCTACCCATTCCTGTATGGTCTTTAGGGCATCCTTTGCCTTCCCGAACAGGCCACGGTGCAATACGCATTTGGAAAAAATGATTCAACTTATTCTACAGAGGAGCTCCACCCCAGGATTATGCTTTGGTCATTGGCCGAACGACCCTGATGTAAGAGTCAGCTCTATCGTTCAACACCTGGCATTGTCCAGCAATGCCTGGCACCCTGGGTAAAACCATTCCGAAATACCGCATTCCAAATTTGCATTTTAACCGCTCGTAAAATTTTGCCTCTACTCACTGAGACTTCATGGCGCCATATCAATGTACTATTTTTATTATTTTACTTGACCTTTGACTTCATGTTGGGTCTTATAATTTAGATGAGAAAGTATTCAACTTTTACAGATTACTAATATAAGTGTTTTCTGGTTCAATATTAGTACACAATCTCAATTTGCTCATATGTTAAGGTAGGTAGAACCACACCTGTTAGTGCAGTATATTTTTATTTGCTCTTGGATATAGCCATATAAAGTATGTATTCATCTGGAGGGTACAGGATTATGACTCTCCCTATCTAGGTGTGTAGCTAACACTGGTGTGTTTGCCTTCAAAATAGACTGATCTATTTTTTTATTGTGGTGTTAAGCAAATAAAATTAGCATCAACATTTTGTGTATGAAATGAAGGATGAGACTTGCTGATTAATGTGCTGTGAATTTTCCAGCAAAGAAGTACTACAGGCCACTCTGGTGAAGAAGAGGGAGTGTAACAGGAGAGCACAGATCATTGTTGAGAGGTTGTTGGAGGAGAATGTACCTCAGGACTTGTTCCTTAGCTCAGTGAGTAAATTACAGTAGAAAGTTTGTCATCCACCACATTTCATTCATTAGCACGTGAATATTTGAGGACATGCTTTGCAAACTATGGTACTTGGGTAACTGCCTGGGGCAATATGTCTCTTGTGGGCTCTTTCTTTCCAAGGGCACAAAGTGTTGTGACAGTTGATATATTGTGTGGCATACAGTTGATATGTAGTGTGGCATTTAACCAGTTCAAAATATAGTGAGAAATGAAGGATGCAATAAAAATTAATCAAGAGGTACTGTATTCCATGTTTAAGTTCAACTTATAATTGCAATTACATACATGATTTGGTTATAGGTGTCTTATAGGTGGTGGTTTTATGATTTTATAACTTGCATGCATATAAAGAGATATCACTCATTTGCATAAACAAAGAGACATTTCCTGTAATAATCAAATGAGAGATGTTTCATTTTCTCTCAAATGAGCAATATGATTTAGGAAATGGATTTATAAAAATAGAAAAATTGCATCAACCATGTGACGAGTTGAACAATCGACCCCTGTATGGTGCCCATCTGTCTCATTCTTGACGTTTGGCTGGTGGAGGGGTTTTCTACTGATTTGTTCACCCCAGAAGAAAATACCTAGGTACCATCTCATATGAGTACAATATATATCAATTTAATATGCCTTTAGGCATATGTATGCATATAGAAATTAAAAATATTTTATATTTATTGTGTGTGTGTGTGTATATAAATATAAATATATATATACATATAAATATAAATGTGTGTGTGTGTGTGTGTGTGTGTGTGTGTGTGTATATATATATATATAAAATGAATTATATTCTTACCAGACTTTGTGTTTTCTTCTGGGATGAACAAGTCTGTGGGTTTTCTCAGCGTGTTCTCCTATTTTTTTAAACATTTAAAACGTATGGCAGAAGGTCTTCTGTGGGTGTAAACTAGGTTTTTTACTGTAAAAAGAATCACTTTTATATAGATCATTGCTAGTCATCATTCTGACGTTGTGAGGTGAATTTGTGAATACGAAGGCTTGCCTTTGACCTCAATGAACATGGAGCAGCGACCTGCAACATTGCTATCCAATTATATTCTGTGTTGATTCTGCGATCAAGTTTTCACCTTTAGTCAAAATGCTTGATGGCATGAGGGACCCATCTGTACAAAGAGTTCTTTTTTTGCGAAGGAGCATTACGACATTAGTCCCGTGCAGTTTATGCAAGGCAATACGTGGAAGGAATGCACAGAGATCTGCAAAGATTCATCTACTGAGAGCCAGCAAGTGTTGAAACCAATACCTCTTGTCACATTGGTGGTACTAATTCTACAGGCAATTACGATGAGACAGTTACTGCTAAAGACGGAATGAGTGCAGTAGAGTTGGAGTGTGCAAATATACACTTGCAAGACTTTCACATGAAATCAATGAACTTCAAATAAACTGCCATCTGCTCTAAGTACTGATAACCATACAACTCCTGCTACAAAGAGAAGTAAATTTAATATTGAATACAAAACAGGGAGTGAAAATGACCATGGATATAGTGTTGATGAAAATGATTATGAAGACATTGATGGTGCTGAAAATGATGGTGATTTTCTCGATGCTCCGATACTCCCCACTACCACATTTGCTGCAACAAGCGACATGAAGGCGGAAGATACTGGGAACACAGGCTACATATTTCCTGAAGACCCTAATGAACTTGTTGGTAGACTCATACATTTGATCACTTTTCCAAAAATGTGGTGATCTCTCACACATTGTTGAGATATCTTTAATAATCGATAACTGAAGGATTGGGTTTATATTGCATGATGTAATGAACTGCTTTCTCCTGATGAAAGCAAAAATAAGCATAATATTTTTTAAATTAAATAATTTGTTTTAATATTTTGTGCTGTATTCTTTTATCCATCATAACTTTAACGTGGTGCTATGAACACTCAACTATTAAGGTCAAGATCCACATACAGATTATTAATGAAAACTTTAGTATAAAAAATGAATTTATAGTAGACTGCATACAAAATATTAATTCAGTCAGCATGTACACATTTGGAGACAGTGGTGAATGAATGCAATTTCTATATAGATATATGGATGTGGGCAGACAAGAAACCTAAGGATTGAGTGAAGGATTTTGGAGAGGGATTGCTGAGGATTGTGCATGAGGTGTTAACTGTAGTGCATGCGATGCTGATTGCGGTGCGGATTGTTGTGCATGCAGTGCTGATTGTGGAGTAGATGGAGTAAGTGCAATGTTTGTAGTGCTGATTTTGGTGCATGTGGTGCTGATTTTGGTGCATGTGGTGCTGATTTTGGTGCATGTGGTGCTGATTTTGGTACATGTGTTGCCAATTTCAGTGTGTGTGTGGTGCCGATTGCAGTGTGTGGTGCCGATTGGAGTGTGTGTGGTGCTGATTGCTAAAGATTGGTGATGATTGTGGATGATTGGTTAGGATTGAGGAGGAGGAGGAGGAGGATTGATGTCTGAGAAGAACATGAAAGATAAGAATGTTTATCACCCTGGCTGCCCTCGTACCTTCCATTCCTCAAGGGTTTTGCAGCTGAAGTCAATGATGGTAGCACCAAAGATGAAATTGGGATGTTGGTTGTAAGCATGCTACAAAACAAACACTTCATCTTTATATCTACACTCCAATAACTCCGTGGTCCGAACTGGTATTCTAAATTTTAGGCAGAGGTTTTACTTTGGTGGGGAAACTTATGTGTAGTTAAATTACGACTGCTCTTGATAATGCCCTGCAGAATTTAATGGAAGAGGTTAACATAAAAACAAAATAACTTACCAGACTGAATGCTGAAAACATCAAGGAAGAGTGTGTGATCTGTCACCTTTTGCATCAGACAAAGAACTGTAATGTGGTGCACCTTTGGTTACATTAATTATCTACAGAGGACAAGCTATCATATGACCAACAACCAATCATGAGCGAGCAATGTGATGGCTTGTCTTGGAATTGGGTGGGAAGAGGGGTCAAGCAAACATGAGTAATCAGCAAATAAAAATTGTAGTGGGTTTTTGGTGGGGGTGTCAGTTGTCTGATGGTCTTCGTGTTGGTGTGCTTCGTTGCTGAATGCACAACCTGCCATTGACCGCTGATTCTCCTGCGTTTAAGTCTTTTAATGTTATTTACAACATTTTGGACATATTAAATTTTTTTTGGAAGGTTTTTTAATCAAAATTTTTTGGGGAATTTCGAGATTATTATTATTTTTTTGTTTTTTATTACAGGTTGTGGGCATGGGGTCAATGTTGCCAACATTCAGCATGGTGTTCATAGTCAGTAATGTAATATGTTATATTTGTCAACTTTTTACAATTTTTTCTCAATATTTGTTTTTAAGGTTATTGGGTAAAGGTCAAGACCATTGTCATCCACCATGGTGGTTGGATTCAGCTATGTATTTTTTTCCCTTGATTTTTTAGATTTTTTAAAAACAATTTTTCTCTATTTTTTTAAATAATTTGTTGGTGAGGGGTAGAGGGTGTTGTGAGGGTGTTTGGGTTGAGTGGGGGGAGGGTGCAAGGTATTATATTCCTTAATTTTTAGAATTTTTAAAATTTTTTTGTGGTTTTTGTGGATTTTTATTATATGTAGGGTGGTGGTGAAAGGATGATGTGTTAGCTAGGGTGGTGGGGTGAGCGAGAGGGTGGCATAATATTTTTTTGTGATTTTTTTTTTAAATTTTTTATTATTGGTAGAATAGTGTGGTGGTGAGTAGAATAATGTGGTGGTGAGGCGAATAGTGTTGTGGTGATGAGTAGGGGATGTTGGTGAGGATGGAGTGATGAATGGAAGGGGAGGGTGAGGTAATGTTTTATGTTCCTTGATTTTAAGAGTTTTTTTTTTTTTTTAATTTTTGCAATTTTTATTAATTTTTTTGAATTTTTTTTGGGGGGGAGGGGAGAGTTTGTGGTTGGGTTAGCATGGGATGGGGTTAGGGCAGAACCTTAACACGGCAGAGCTCACAGTGGGTCTGAGAAACCCAGATGAGTTGTTTTACTTTGCCACCGATAGATGGTAGGTAGCCACTGTAATTTTGTGGATCTTAGTATAAACTTATCTTCTCGTAGTAGATGCCATGTTCGTTTCATTTCTTTTATCAGGCTTATGCTAGAGTTAGTATTGTAGCATATTGAGATGCTACAGAGTATTGTTTCCTTTTTTTCGTCTTGTGTTTACATGTTTACCGAGTGTTTACATGGCTTCTTGTTTTTTGTGCATTGTTTACTAACATTTGTATTGCAATTCAGTGTATATTCAACATGTTTTAATATTTTAATATTCAATGTTTACATTTTGGAAAGATTGCTTAAAAGGTGTAATGTTAACAAACATTGAGGTTAAGTTTACTGTAATGACATTTTGAGCAGGAAAATGAAGTTATTATTTTTACTAATATGTTTCTTGCCACCATATTTTTTTTTTTAATTTTGCTGAAACCATCAGTTGTATTTTGAATGTAATGAGCGGCAAATGTAATTTTATTTTGAAGTTTCATGTATGAAAAAATGTAATTATTGGTTAGTATATGTTGATCTAAATTTGTACTTTTTCTTTTAAAGCCTGATCATTAGTATTTGCTAGGTTTACAGGGAAAGGTATGTCAGAGTTTTGAGTGCCTCGGATCCGGAAGTTGCGTGTCTTAGCAGCATGTAAGTCCATGACCTAACCCCAAGGTCGGCTTCCTGGTGGTAGCTTTAAATATTAATGATACAAATCATTTCATTCGTAATTTTTTTCATTGTGTCAGAGAACTTTAAAATATGCACAAAGTCTTCAGGATGTGGAAAAACGTGTCAATAAATATAAAAAAAGGTTACAAACAATACCGTATACAAAATATACACTATAAATCACTGTGCACACGACATGACAGTATTTAAGCATGTGTATTTTCCCGCCCACTTAATGTTTATATTACAGTTAGCATTTTGGTCAGTTTATAAAAAAACTTAAATTTACCAAACTCCAGGGCACAATCTAAAACAGTAACTATTTTTTGCATTCTTAACCAGTTTTGCGACGTAAGCAGCAGGCTACATTCACAACCTCGCCCAATAGTTGCAAATGCCATATTTGTCAGGAACCTAATCACATAACACAAAAGTGTGTTAATTACATTCATCTGCTTTATATATACGTTGACGCTGGCTAACAGCCAGCGGAGCTAGAGCCAGTGACGGCGCTCATGTGTCATGTGTTCCCACGTGTGCAAAGAGGCCGATAATTTTGAACTTTCCTATAAATGTTAACTTCAGACTAAAATGTGTTATATTGTATTAAGTGTTTAATATGTCTTAAAATGTTTTAAAATATGTGTACTAATTTTAATTGTTTGGTTATGAATATTCAAAGTGCCCGCAGCACCGAGATTAAGAACACTTAATACTCCGGCATGAACGCCATCACAAAGAGACATTAAAATAATTAAAATAAGAAAATCGTAGAAATGTAAAACAGTATTTAATTTATGCCATTTTATTTTCAATACAAAATATTTCCCTCGGCGTGCATAGCACTTCCTCTTATGTGAACCCCATAGGCGGCCATGGTAGGTCCGTGCGACGCTTGTATCTGGACAGTCTGTCGAGGAGAATTGGTGAGGTAAGACACTGTCACGTGCGCACTACAGCTTTTGTTCACTGATTTAGGTTTCCATAGTCAATGTAGTTTACCGGTTAATCTTTGCTTGTGTACGTTTATGCTAGACATTTTTCCCAGTATTATGCTTCCGCTTTACTAATTCTTATGCCCCTGAGGCAATTTTAACTTAATCGAGGAGAAGGAGGAGAAAGATGTTGGAGAGGTCACGCGACCCGCACATTTTGGATGATGCGCCATCTGCGTGTGTTTATGGCAAATCATTTTAATTTCTGCATAATTGCTACACGCAATTTTAAGAGCTTTACTTTTATGTATGTATTTTATGGTAATTTTCGTGTTTGAATATTTTACGGCAACATCACGTATAACCACGTGGCTGACTGAAGCCAAGTCATTGTATACACCATCATTGTGTTTTAAGAGCTTATTTATATAACATCTTATATGCAATCATTTATTTCAGGTTTCTATGTATTTTTCATGTTAATTGATGCTTTTTGTACATGACCACGCGGTCACAGTAATGTTTGATTTAACCACCATCAGGCATGTTACGTGCTTGTAACAATGCTAATCGTAAAGAAAATCACTTGCTCAACACAAATAATTTTTTATCTGAAGTTAGTTTGCCGTTGCGTGTGTGTTTTATTGTGAATATTCATCTCGTGCCCCATCTTATTTCATGTATCATTCAAGGGTTTATGTAATTATGTAATTAGTGTACGGTACAATTATTCCCATCCTATCCGGCTCTGTGTATAGGCCGTCACCACACTAACCACGTGCTGGAGGGCGAGCCCTGACGAGTTTGCGGTAGTGATGCCGAGTAATCACGCATGTTAATGTGTATTAAGGGTTTTAATTTGAAATTTACCATGTCCTGTCTTCAGGGAAAAACCGTCAGTCCACCCTAGCGGCTGTCGGCCCTCTTCCCTTGTGAAGGCTGTGCTTTTATGCACCTCGGTGAGATCATCCATTTAGGCGTGCGCTAGGTTAATTATGGGCTGGGAGCACCCAAGCAGAATTGGCTAGTCATGATGGAGATAGTCATTTCATTGGCACGTTGATGTGTATGAACAATATCAATAAAAACAAGTGTACAGTGAACTCAATTTTTTTATTCAATAGTGACAGTGTCCTAGCCACATATGTTTTATCAAGTGTTTAATTCAGTGATTTTTAATAAAAGTTTAGTATTGTCAACTTGTATGTAAGTACGCACGGGTGAGATGGAAACCCAGAACCCACAACATCCCTGAGAACCCTGAGTCTCAATAGTGCGGTAATTGGGAAGCACCGCTGGCACCCAAATTACCAGTAATTATTTGTATCATCGTTCGTCTCGTGTCTCATCCGACTGCGTCAATGTACCGTTTACTTTCGTCATATTGCCAACATTTTTGGCTACAGTTGTTTGTTTATAAATAAAATACACTGCTTTTTTAAATCAGATTTGTTTCCTACATATAACTGTAAACATTCGACCATGCTACTAATCAATTTAAGAATTGTGTTATGCTGCGAACGAAATATCAATATAGATTGTGGTAGCAATTGTTCATTTTACAGTTGATGTTTACGTGATAGAAAATGTATGTCAATAAATATTATAGCTGTAAAAAAATTTTTTTTACAAATGAATTGTAACTATCTCAAAAGCAGATACCAGTATTATAAATTTAATTACATTTTTTTAAAAGAATTTATCCAGTTATGGCTTATATAGAGTTAAATATATAGCAACCCCAAAGGCTGCTATATCAGTTTCCATTTAATTTCAAATTGCCTGTTACTAAAAGACAAAAATAAAATGAAGAATAAATTTTTGGTTGCAAAAATAAATTTCTTTTTTATATGTCCTGCAAGATAATCAAGTGTGGTAATTTCCATGATGATTAAACCATTTGGATTGATGAAATGATCTGGCTGTACCATGGCCGATTGAACCGATACCGATTTTGGGTTTATTGCCCGATGTATTGGTATCAGTCCAGCTGTACTCAAAATTCTAACCCAAACAAAACAAAAAAATTACACAAGAAAAATTACAATTTTAAAATTCATTAGAATGAATAACAATTACAAAAATATTTGAAAATTCATTAATATATTATGGGTTAGGAAAATTTAGATATTTAACTAAATCCTATAAAATGGATGGGTGATTAACATAAATTATTTACTGTTACCTAAGTTGGGGCAGAAAATAATGAAGAAAAAATAAATATTACTGTCTTACATTAATATAAATAATTCTGAAATAAAAAAAAATGAATCTTCTATAACACATTGGTATAAAACATTTAATCAAGTTAGAATATAAACAAGTATATGGTTAAACTATATTCTTTATCCTTGGTAACTTGGAAGTAATTAAGGAGATATATTGGATAAATGAATGTGCTGATGCGTGTCGCTTATAGGAATATACCAAACACGACTACGACTCATTGTAACGTGCTTCACCAACCTAAGAAAACGACTTCAAGATGTCTACAAGATGTGATCCTGGGAAGGGACGTTGATACTACTTGGTTTCCGGACTGTTCCTGACATGCCTTTTCTCTCTAGTACGTAGTATTAAAACCCGAGGAAGAGTCAAACCCAGCATGTAGTTTTACAAATGCACAGAGAATCATTTCAATCCAAGCGGATGATCCCTGCACGTAAAACTAAGAGTATTCAATGCGGTCGCGTGACACGTCAGCCTCCCCGAAGCACCTGGCAGACAGTGTCTCGCCACACCGCCAAAGATGGCAGAGCGCGCTGAGTGCCCGAGGCCATATACTGATCACATGAGATTAGTTCTCCCATCCTGACCCCGCGTGCACCTGTCAGTTAGCCAAATATGTCATGCACGGCCGAGGTCGGCAGTTATCGTCTCCAGTGGCTCGCCTCAACACTTCGTGTGCTGGGGCTCTCTACTGACTTAGGCCCTCATGGTCCTCTCCAAGAGCGTCTAGTTCTTTGACAACCACCAGTGGCTACAGCCACCACCTTCCAGAGGCTTCAATACCTTCTGGTATCGCCAGCAAACCAGAAGCCTTCGTCTACAGAAGACATTGACCAGTTATTTAACACTTCCATTGCTGATCCTCTTGGGTCGACGACCACCAATACTTGCTGGTAGTGTTCCCCATAAGCTAGTGTCTCTTCTAAACAACCCGATAGGTTAGTTACGAAGTATCTAGTTCCAATTATCCATTGTATCTCAAGTATTCTTAGGAGCATGTAACCTTCACCTGTTAACTTGCATAACAGTACTTCCGTATACGCTCTGCTTGGTTTTCGTACAAGTCATCCAGTATTTATTACCACAGTAAATACTAGTTCTTTACCGTATCTGAGAGTACTTTTGTCCTGAAAGTAAAACCTTTCTTTTATTGAATATTGACGTCTGAAGGGGCAAGCAAGGGACCAGGCTTATTATTATTACGAACATAGAGTAGGATGACAGACCCCCCTTCAGGAGTCTGCCTGTCTCTATACACACACCCTCATCTTTTGACGGCCTCTCATTCTGTTTACCCTGGTATACAGAACGGTAGAGTCTCGACCACTAAGTACACACCCCACCGAGGCAGGACAGCCACCTCAGATTGTATCCCTGACCAGAGTGCCTAGTTAAGGTGCTGGCAGTGGTATTTGCCTGGGTCTGGAGGCCCTACCTTTTGTGGACTACACTCGGCATTGGTAGGAAGGCGGTCTTACGACCTGCAGCTCCAGGTTGAAGTACTAGTTACCTGTACTGATTGGAGATAGGGAGTGCACCGTCAACCACTGTTGGCTTACACTCTAACTAGGGCATTTGTCAATTGCTTGCCGCTACTGAGGGGTATTGAATGTTGTTCTTCTTCTACGCCATTCAATGCCAGGCATGGGGTTCAGAGAGAGGTAAAGAAGGTGGAGTTCAGTATCACGAAGCAGGTGTGTGCAGCCAACCTCATCGCTCCTAGTATCGAGACCCCACGGGATCAAGCTCAAGCTGCTCGACACACTGGGAGATCGACTTATACCATCAGGAACTTCGTGTACTTTTAAAACCCTACTAGAACAGGCAGTGGTTACCATCTGGTGGTTCGGGCCTTAGTCACTGGACATGACACCAGGCTTGGGATTGCCAAATCTAACATCGGCAGTCAGGAAAGTAACCTTTTTAATTGTCAGTACCTGACTGACCACTACCGCAACTCCACAGTCAATGAGACTCAGAAGATGACAGAGACCAACTGGCCATCGTACTGCACTTTTGCTGCTCCACAGAAACCGAACATGCAGAACCCTGGTAAGTTGACGTTGCCCAAGAAGGCCAGTGTTGCGGTCCGCCATATTGCCAGACCAGTGGAACTGGACTTTTTACCTAGCAGACAGCCAACGCCACCAACATTAGTGTCCAATAGAAGGTTCAACTAAGTCACCTAGAATAAGTGCGTGACTGACCTAGCGCCATCCCAAAAGACACTTGAGACAGTTAAGAGACATGCGTCAAGTGCATTTCTGACTCCCAATGTTGGGTGTCAGCGCAAATTCTGTTAACCAGAGGAAGCGGGACCAGGTCAGAATGGCCCGAGATAACTAAGACAGTAGCCGGGACCAAAGAAACCAGACTTCGAGGAGTTGTGAAACACCTCGTGGCGCTCAAAGACTGACAAGATGTCAGAAACCAAGAATAACCCACTAGAGCCACAAGCCAACAACATGGCTGATGTGGTCCCCGAACAGTGCAGTTTAGTCACTTGCCAGAGTTCAGGAACATACCACATTGAGTGCATTCACTGTAACCGACTGTTTCATTATCAGTGCCATAGGTGGGAAGACAAGGCCAGAAATATGGATGGCTTAGAATTCCGTTGTGTGACGTGCCGAGCTTGACAAGAAATATTTTGTAACTGGATTACCTGCCCAGGTGCAGGGGTGAATTTAGTCCATTGCTTTTTATGCAATGAACCCTTCCATCACTCCTGCATTGGGTGGCCAGAAGAACGGATCACTCGACCCGGTTTAGTATATCGCTGCAAAATGTGCAAGATAGCCGCGAATACCACCCACCTTATCCCGGCCACCAGCCAGGGTACACTCACACTCAACCAAGTGGTTCAGCCCTGGGATGCCCGGGAACAGGCAGTTCAGAAGGGTTCCAGATACTCAGTTATGCCGGCCGACCCCACGAAGATCCCGTAGCCTTCATGAGCAAATGCAAGAAGGAGCTCATGGAACATAACGTACCAATGAAACAGTGGGTGAGTTGAGCTCACACTCACTGGGAGAGCATTAGAGTGGTGGAATCAATATGGGGAGTTCGTTACTGCCTGGGCACAGTTTTGCAAGTGCCTAGCTACTAATTTTACCGGAGAGGAAGTCTTGGCAAAGCTAACAACTGAATTTTATAGCAGAATCCAGAAGGCCAGCGAAGAAGCGGAAATCTTCATTCGGAGGAAAGAATGAATATATCATCGCATTTTCCCCGAAGGAGACTAAGCCAGGGTCGTACGTTATATTAGCAGAATGCTGTACCCAATCTATACAATTTATTAATATGCCCCAAGCCCTTGACCCTTGAACTCATTGACCACACGAAACAAGCGGAGAAGAATTTCAGGGAGCAAGAGATACTCTACTCTATAGGCCACATGCTAATAGGACTGCTGACTTGAAAAATGCAAACCCGGACGACATGTTACAGACATTAGTTGAAAACCTACTTACCCCTTACCAGAGGTCCCATATGACACCTTATGAGGGGAGGGTCCAGATGGCTCAGCCAAACCACCTCCTTAAAGTGGAAGGGAGGATACGATTGGCTATACACATCGGTGGGAGGACCGAACATACTTATTTCTTGGTGGCCCCCGAGATAGGAGAATTGATTATCCTGGGACAATCCTCACTCGACATTCACTCATGACAAGGACCTTGTGTACTTTAGTGGACTTCAAACTAAAGGGCCCAGCAAAGTCAACACCAACCTTCAGAACTAGGCGAACTTGTGAGAACCTCACAGCAGGCAGGTTTCCCAAGAGATCGATGAGAGATTGCATAGTCTGTGGTCCAGCATGAAGTTTAATTGCATGATAGGTGGTAATGAGCACTGAAAGGTGACATTTTTCTGGAAGCAACTCTGGATGTTTTGTTTGTTCAGACAAGAAAAAAGTTTCAGCCGGCAGACTACTGGGACACTCAGTGCACTTCAGAAGTTAAATTTCCTCAGAAAAATAATGTAGTTGCACAACTTTAATCTAAAATACCATTGTAGATTGCATCTCCTCATAGCTCACCAACTTCAAATCTCAATGAACTTGTTTTCTGAAGGCACTCTTGGCTCAGAGTATCTATGCTGTCACTTGCTTAGGTTTATATAGTGATGAAAATGTGTCCAGCAAGTCTACTTATTCATTTCTGTTTTCTTTAACGACAAGGGCCTGATTTTTGCACTGGCTTGCATTCAAAAAGCTCATTCACAGTCAAAGTTATTAACTGTTGTACTGGCCATGTCAGCCAGTCATACTGGTGAAACAATAGCTAGTTGTGCTCTATAAAAAAACACCTTTAGATGCTAAGTCTGCTGGGTTGCAGCTAGACAAAATAAAATGCCTCATACTTGGTGGCACAATGGTTTGAATTTCAGCAACTCGCTATGTTAATACAAAGTCTCTTAAATTAATGGGATGATGTTTTTATCTTTGGGAGCACAGTTGTAGTTTTGTGTTAATTTATTTTGTGTACCTGGTGGTCTTATATTGTAAGACATAATTATTCATGCTCTGATGAATAGCAGGTGTTCATTAAAGTGATGGGTGCATGGTTTAGTTGAAACCCATGGTTAATACTGGGTAACTAGTAGGAGCTGTTTGTGACTATTAATTTGTGATTAGCAATAAGCTGGCTTTTAAAAATCTAATGTAAAGTGCTGAAAATGAATACATGGGTATCAACCAGCCTGTGAGTTGTTGCACGTGGATTTAGACTCGAGTTCTTTCTAATTGGAAAAGAAAATGGGAGTAAGGGAGTTGCCAAGAGGTCTGGGAGCGATGGAATACTCTAGGGAAAATTTTTGAAGTTAAACCTTAACAATGGGTTTCTCCATGTAAGATGTAAACGTTCATAGTTTAGTCAAATTTAAAATTTATTATTATCATCATCATCATCATCATCATCATCACTTTCCTTCTTTGCATCTCCCTTATTCCGTGGATCGTAATTTCATTACTGCAGACTCTTATTAAAGTTTCCTGGTAACTTCTTTTCGTGCAGGTCTAAGGGGCCTCTGGA
Organism: Dryococelus australis; assembly: GCA_029891345.1. Lineage (NCBI taxonomy): Eukaryota > Metazoa > Arthropoda > Insecta > Phasmatodea > Phasmatidae > Dryococelus > Dryococelus australis. The sequence continues at coordinate 150,706,123 of CM056999.1, read as the reverse complement.
GAGTAGTTGGAGGCCTCAGCTAGTGTTGCTTACTGCTCATGCTGTATGGTTATTTCGTAACAGAGGATCAGGGAAGTCATGGGCCATGTGAATATTGAGCCATATTGTCTCTTGCGTGCCTTATAGTTGACTCTTTGCTGGCAGACAGATTAACCTACACCTCTATTCTGTAATTACCAAGTGTGCTGTTATGTGGCAGTGTCATTTGGGAGTCTTTTTGTGTTTGGGGGGGGGGGGGATGACAGTGAAAGTTTGTTTGTTTTGTTGCTGCCAGTTGCAGTACATCTGCGAGAGCCACTTTCAGGATGTGGTGGAGGAGCGTGCACTCACCAAGCTGTGTGGTTACCCGCTGTGCCAAGGGCAGCTGCCCCCGGCCCCATCCCAGCAGTTCCGTATATCCACCCGGCTCAACAAAGTCTACGACATCACTGACCGCAAGGTGCGTCCCATCATGGTGGTCACCAACATTGCTAGTCTCCTTTTTCTGAACGGAGAAAATGACACATTCTATAATGTATAGTAATGGTCATTATATATATATATATATATATATATATATATATATATATATATATATATATATATATATATATATATATATAAAATAACACATGATATATAAAAATAACACATGATTTTGAAAAAAAAAAAATAACACCTACTTTTTTCAGGTCTTTAATAATTTATATATATATATATATATATATATATATATATATATATATATATATATATATATATATATATATATATATATATATAATTATTATTAAAGACCTGAAAAAAGTAGGTGTTATTTTTTTTTTTTTTTCAAAATCATGTGTTATTTTTTTTAATAGGCATTATGTTTGTCAAAAATAGCTTTTATTTTCTTGCTACAAAATGCAGGTTCATATGCTCTTCATAAAGACATACATAATTTGAGAAATGTCACTATTTGTAAAAACCTGAAATTGGCAGTATTATTCCTATTGAAAGCAATGTTTTTTTTAAAACCATTGTTATTTCCTTGCAAAAAATACCTAACTTTCAGAGAAATATACAGTTAGCCTACCTTTGTTTTTAAGACAAGATTGAAAACAATTTCACATTTTCTTATTTAAGATTTGGTATTCTGCCTGACACCTTGTATCGTGGCAGGTTATGTGTTTTTTATTGTTATTATAATAATTGTGAGTCGGATTTTTGGTCTAATTCCCTTTCTTTTTTTTTTTTTTTTTTTTTTCCAAGTGAGTGTAATATTTTTAGTTTTTCTTTGGTGCTACATCCAATAGGAATGTTTTATCAGGGTGAGAAGTTGGAGTTGTATTTGAGTGATTAAGTGCATTGGCTTATTCAAGTTTTGAAGTTGTAGTGAAGTTTGTAACTTTCCGAGATAAGTTATTTTTTACTTTGTTTGCCATTTTCCTTTAGTAAGCAGTTTTTGTTTTAAAAGTTCTATGATTTTGGAAGCGATGCAGTTCAATCTCGCCAATAGGAGGAGGTTGTACAAAGGATTTCCATATTTGGAAGTAGGAGTGGGGGTAAGCATGGCACATGGAATCGATTCTGAGCCCCAGCCAGTTCTATTTTTAGTAATGTAGCTAGAGTATGAATAGGAGAGGGGATAGCCATACGCAGAGGCACGTAGTGAGGGCCCTGGACCGGCTAGCAAATAATCAACAGATGTTGAAGAAGAAACATCAAGGTGGAGAAACTTAGCCTGCGTCAGCAATTGCCTGTGACCAAACTTCTATTTTGTTTTAAACCTTAACTTCAGGCATTTTTGGCACAAGAACACTTTTCTTATGAAATTGTGTCCGCTGGTGTGAGAGGTCATTAGAGTGTCAGGGGGGAAAGTTTTTTCCCTTCTGCCTTCACATATTTTCTCACAATGCAAGTTTTTGAAGTGACATTAATAATGAAATAGCTACTGCGGCGATGTTCATTTTCATTCTGTCTCCTGGAACTTTGTGTGATTTTACAATGTGGAATTTAAAAAAATAAATAAATAAATACTGCAGAACTTAGAATATTTTTCTTTCTAATTACAACATGGCTCCTTTGTCTCATGTTCGTATGACTGAGTGAACCCTGGTTGTGATGTCCAGTTGTCATTTTTTGACAATTGCCATGTTACAACCTGGAACAACAGTCATAATGCACTGGCAAGTACATACTGTTTCATGAAGAGACTAATGTAAACAATTGATACACAATTGTAAAAGCACAATTAAAAAAAAAAAAGTTCTTTGTACAAACAGAAAAAATTTATGTTTTTGAACTATCTAAACTTTGAGCAACACATTTTTTTGTTAGGCCTGCTAACAAAACTTTTGTTTGTTCAAAATGTGTTATTTTTTACCGCACTCATTAATAGAGAATATGTATGATAGAGATACAGTTAACTGGTAGAATACAGGATTAAAACATATGATAACTCAATGTACAGATATATCCTGCATTGGAAAATTCATATAAATACATTTTTCACTGCTATATCACTTTGTAAAAAATAAAGAATTGTTGAATAAAATGTGATGATGCTTCGAGTGTACATAAACATACTCAGCTCAGCTAGTTGGCACGGCAGTTAACGTGGTGCTTGTTTGATGTAAACAGTACAACGGAATAGGGTTTCCTAATGGGCAATTGCAGGGCTGTGCACTGCAATGTTCACTCTAAGTGTTGCATCATCACTTGCGCTCATGTTATCTATGGCCATAAACACATGTGATTGAAAGTAATGTTTTCGTTTATGGTGATAAAATTATGGAAGAAATCTACTGTTCAACTCTGCATGCATTTGTTTTTGAATCTGCAAAAAGTTCATAAAATTTACCTTAAGAAGCAACTATGTGACATATTGCAATAATAATTTGTGAAAATATTTAGTGAATTATAGCTAGATGTGTCAAAAACTTTAATTTTTTGTGTTTTGTGTGAAAATTTGTGAAATTTTTCACATTATCACATTTTCTAAATTTTTAAGTCTCTAATAATTACCATTAGTTAGTGCAGTGGTAAATTCAAAAGACTGTTGGAAAAAATGTATTTTTAAATACTTACGATAACCTTAGAAATGGTTACTGTGAGGGTGATCTGTGTATAAAAAGCGGTAGAAGTACAGAAATTATAGATTCATGAGAGAAATTTACCTCGGAACAGTCACAGCCTTGCATGAAATACAACAGAATTTACGGGTGGAGGGTCAGAGCTGAAATATGGAAAGCCAGGCTGCTGTGTTGCTCACAAAAAATATGTTGTGGTACAAGGGAACAAGTGTACACTTGAATCTATAAACTTGATGGCTTATGTTGTTGAAGTGCTTCATCATCCTTTAGAAAGATGATAAATATTTTTGCATTCATAAAGAACAACACAAATGTTATTCCCAAACAAAAATCAAAGGCACACAGAATTGGAATGAATTACAGAAGCTCCTGCATTGATTTTCACATGTTTGTCTGTGTTGGTTCTAGTTTGTACAAGTTTATAACAATGATAATTTATTAGTGTGAGAAAGGCTTGCACATGCTATTGCATGTACGGAAGGCTTGCATGTGCAATTATATGTACGTAGCTCTTAATTATAATCTCAATGTGAAACTAAAAGGATGGTAAAATTTGACTGGCAGGTTTAAATATGTGAGTTAGTCGATTTGGAAAAGTATTTGAGGAAACTCGTAAATTGTAAGTAAGCAGAAGTCCTGTAATACCTGCAACAATAATTTTTAGTTTATAGGGTCTAATTATTTTTAAGGTTACCATGTGTCTGCTTATGACATTTTGTTCAGCAGATTAATCCTGACAGGAACCTAATTTTTCAGCGCTAAATTTAGTTCTTTAAACTTCCAGCTTTGCTTAGTGTCTGGCATTGCCCTACAACTGTTGTCATAATGTGTTGAAGTAGTCTGATATGATACTCGTTTGTCCTTCTCTGTTGTGGTGCACAAAAATAGCTTATGAAACTATACAGAAATATTCCAGTCTACCAGTTCTTTGATTGCCAAAGATGCCTAATTGTAGGTGCTCAGGTATTTAGTGATTGAACGAAAAGCACAGGAATCAGTAATCTTAATGATAGAGAAAGGAAAAAGTACAAATCCAATGAAAATCTGGTATAAGAAAAAAATATGTCTTTTTATGGTCTCCATTATCCAGTTCTCTAATGGTCGCCTAGAACAATAGTCCATCTCTCAGGAAGGATTGGGGCTGTGGTGGTGTAGTGACTAGGGTGTTCACCTCTCTCACCAAGGTGGACCGGGTTCAATTTGCAGCAGGTTCCCTCCCAGATTTCTGCATGTGTGAATCATGCTGGATGATGCTGCTGGCTGGCTGGTTTTCTCAGAGATAACCAGTTTCCCCTGCCCTTGTAGTCTGGCACTGTTCTGTATCCACCTCGCTCCACTGTCATTGGCTTTCTAGATCTCATTAAGAGCCACCCAAACCCAGGAAGGAAGGACGGCCTTATTCTGGCGAGAACTATTTGCAGATTTCATTATGGTACTGTGTGTGTGTATGCTTGGTGTCTGTTGTTGACTATGAATTGAAGACATACATCTAGGATTCACATGTATGCTTTGGTTGCAGAACTTCTGCAGCAACCGATGTTATGCAGCAGCCAAGTTTCTGAAGCAACAGCTTCTGATGAGCCCACTTTGGCTGCGAGACAAAGAAGAGGTGCCTGTCTTCACTCTCCTGCCCACTGCGGGCCCCAGGTTTGTCCTGAATATGTACACACACACAAACACACACACACTCACACACTCACTCACTCACACTCTCTCTCTCTCTCTTTCTCTCTCTCTCTCTCTCTCTTATCCATCTGTCTCTCTACCTGTCTGGCTCTCTCTTTATCTATCTCTCGCCTGAGGGTCCTTAGTGTTACAAAGTGTCCATTTGACTTAATGTGTGGTAGGAACTCAAATGATTTGTTTGATGAGTTGCAGATAAAAGGCAAAAAGTGAGGTTACATACGAAAAATACATCATGCAACTTCCTATTATCATTGACATTATTTAGAAAATTAGCATTAAAATGAGCCGTTATCATGACGTGCTTATAATGAGGAAGCAAATGCATTAGGTCACCTTCGAAATCTGTTGTGTCATTTATTTTAGATAAGCTCTATGCGATACACAACCGAATATGTATTTTGGCCATAGACAGTAAGATCCAGGAACACTGGCTGAGTAAAGGCCATACAGCATGAATTGTACCATTGCTTTTATGACTTCTTGTATGGATGCAGCTACCCCACCTCCTCTTCTAATCAAGTGATCATTTCTAATAATCTGGTACCTTAGTACATAGATGCATGAGGGCAATGTCAAGTCTGGGCTTTAGTAAATTCTCACAGGCAAGGATGATGTGAGTCATATTTAAGTTAAATAAAGTGTAAAATTCTGTAAAGTGTGAGAGAGGAGATGGGTATTCACATGGGCAACATTTAGGGAGGAACAGTAGTTGTGGTATGTGGCCTCTTCAGTCTGTCACCTGCAGCTGTAGTGCCAGAGAGTGAATCACAGAGGACTAGCCGTCTGTTGAGTGGTGGTAAGAGGTAAGAGGACAGAATATCACAGCAAGGGGTGGAAATTGTCCCTCATTGTCTTCGGAGGGAAGGTAACAGAATTATCTGAAATAAGTATTGCTATGGTCAGTGCTACTAACTTATGCTTGGTATTAAAAGTTAACAAGTATGCTGTCAGGTAAGAAAAGTAGTGAAAACGCTTTCACCGTACCAATGTCAGTCACCAATGTCAGTCGTATTCTCATAATCACATACCATTATGAATGTAATATGATTTAATATGCATGGAAGTGAAGGCATTTCAGGAAATGATGAGCACAGACTCAAACATAGACTTGCATACACACATGCTACAAACATTGCTGATTTCCATTACAAATTACTTAACATTACATGTTTCCTTATTAGTAAATATGGAGAAAGGCATGCACAAGCACCAAACTCTTGAAAGATAAATAACAAATTTTGTATAGAAAAATAGCTGTATTTATGTAATATAAATGTTCACTATTCAAATGCTGTATACTCTATGGAAAAGTCATAGTTTGTAGAGGGCATAAAGTTAGCAATCAGTTTTTCGTACTTTAAATTGGGAATACTACCCACTGGTCACATCAACAGAAATGGAATATTTGCCAGCGACATCACAATTACATATTTCTCTCAAAATAATTATGTTGTAAAATAGTTTAAAATGTATACTACTTGCTCAAAGAATTTAAAATGTTGAAACAAGAGGTCTCAGAGTGACTATTTACAATAGTCGTAATGTTAGTAAGTCTTAAAAGTATACTGTATTTCATATAACTACACTAAAATTTGACAGATGATGTGACCAACCTACACACTATGTAAACAGTAAATGCTCTCTTTTGCAAAGTATTACCGTATTTACCAGAAAGGAAGACAAGGATTTTTGACAGTAAAGGAATATAAAAAATAAGAGTTTGTCTGCAATTCGGGGTCGTCTTCAATTCAAAACCTAGGATCACAAATGTGTGACACTGCTTGTTCAGTACTTAAGTTTGTGTTACATGCACAACATTACTATGGTTTTCTATTCATAATTTTTTACTCAGTAAGCAGTTAATCCTCCAAGATTGGCATGCCATGAGACAGAGGATTTTTGACAAATGCTTTTCATACTTAAATACTGTGTGTCCTATGGTTGGAAGTATTTTTGTAGTGCTGAGACTGTACCTGTCAACTTTGATAAGGGTCGGCTTATCTGATGTCACCCAGCCCAGAGACATAAAACGTTTGAGTACTGAAGAGCCGGGACACATGCCTACAGGGTATGTTGGCTGACCCAATGTCAGAAGATGCTACAGGCATTTGATCCTTAGGGATCCTGAAAAATGGTAAATAAAATCTACCAATATCTGTGAAAAAACTGGTTGAAGCGGTGTAATAAATCAGTGCGAAAATCTGGTTGAAGCAGTGTAATAAATGAGTGCAAAATTCTGGTGGAAGTGGTGTAAAAAATTCAAAATTATTAACAAACTGGTAAAAAAATTTGTTACATTTTACACATAGTACATTTGTGAAACTGAGCATATAAATGGAGGAAAGTAGAAACAATACGAAAGTTGATGCTCGCTTGCTCTTCTTGCTTTTGGTACACAATATAGGATGTTCCAGGTGGAACATATATTAGGATGCAAAATTGCAAGAAAATGTCAGACTTGTTCAGGGGTCCCCACCTTGGGGAAAGCTTATGCTTTGGGTTTCTTTGTTTTAGTTGCTAAAGAAGGGGAGTTACCCCCTAGGGTAAACACGACTTGGTAGATCTCCTGGTAGGAGACTTTAGTTCTGTTTACCTTTAGGGGCGCCAAATACCTTGAAGCCAGTTTCACGGGAAACATGGGTGGAACTAGGCAGAGGCCTTAATTTACTGAGGTGCCCGGTCTTTATAAAGAGTAGGCCTAGTAGGCTGACGTGTGGGTACAAAATCAGGAGTTACAGAAATAACCCTTTGACGTTTCGGTACCTGGTTTTGAAGAAGATGGATGATCTTCCCAGATGCCATGCTCACTCTACAAGTGAGTGGAGGCGCAGCTGCATGCTTGACGAGGCGAAGAGAGACTGAGTTTATTTCTGGGTGTTGGAGTTCTGGTAAATCTAATCTATGACAAGGCCAATCAAGTCCTAGAATAGCCTCTCCTCCCTGTTGTACGGCCTTGATAGTTGGATGTTCTTCGGGGATGATTTGTATTGGCGGGCAAATAGAGGTACCGTAGTTTGAACAGGTTGAGTGTCACCAGTATCTGTGGTGGTTTCTACTGGCGTTAAAGTAAGTAGCTCTCTGAAAGTGGCTCGCAGGGTCTTCCTATGTTGCTTACTTAATTTCCATTACGAGATATAAACAAAAACATCTTGCTATTCTACACACTTTATTACCTACACATATAAAAAAAAATTGTTAGTGTTAATATAGTTGGAAAGTTAGAATACTACGATATACAAGAATCTGCAATTATATCAAGTTTTTTTTTCACTTGTTTATAGAATGTAACCTTAATCTCATTTATTGCATGTGAAATATTTATTGTAACTAAAAATTGCATTTAGTTACACTTATATTCATGTCAGTTCATGGTATTTACTCTGAACCATATTATATCGATAGAGACATATGTTGTGGTGAAAATATTTGGTAGATTTAGTCAATTTTTTGGCTGATTTCAGTGAATTTTTCATCAATTTTTAATTTATTTTGTTAAAAATTTGGTTGAGGGAAAAATGGTTTGGTAATAGCACAAAAAGAAAATTGTATATATTTGGTCAAAAATGCATGACTAAGCACATATTTCATATTGCAATAAACTTTGGCTACACAAAAATAAAGTAGCATACACTTAATTGGAAGGTGCAAGTACTGTCTACTACCATATTACTTGACTTTTGGTTAAATCGTTTCGTAATACCATAGATACGTATACAAATTTATTGCGCATACTGTGTGCCTTTACAGTATAAATGTGCAGCCAACAATTAGTGGTGACTGAAAATTTTATTACCATTTTTTAAATAAGTAGGTATTCAGTAATTTTTCTATCTATCACATGATTTTTATACTATTGAGGAGTTTACATTAATTATGCGATGAAAAGTGAAAAATTACGAAATGCAAACAAATTTAGTTTATTTTAGAAAGTCGCCAAGATCAGTTTATTTCCGAAACATAGCGATATCCCATAGGAATAGATGCTCCAGGTTGGCCACTCTTCTGAAAAACAGGGGAAAACTGGGAAACTCAAGGAATTCTGTTGGTCAGGGAAATTTTTTAAAAATTTAAAATTTATAAAACATCAGGGAACTTTTTTTAAGTAAACCTTTGAAGTGTGAATTATGTATTTTAAATTATGGCAATTGTTTTTCAACAAAGAAACTTCTCTGAATAGTTGTCAATTACTTTCAGCTGTTTGACTTAATTTTAGTATTTATCATTGATATGAATGTGAATAAATTATTACCATCTCTATAGTAAATTTCTTTGTGAAGTTGTTAACATTTATCTTTGTATTTTCATATAGATTTGAACAACTTAATTTTTTTTGAACCAGTCGTGTTGGAAAATATAAATAAACTCTGCATGTATCCAGTAGATATTCACGATATTTAAAAAAAAAATTGTACAAATGTTCATTGTCCATTTTTTGATTATTTAGTAGTAGTCATAATATATTTGTTAATGAGTTTATAAAATTGTCATGCCCAAATCTGTGTTTCAAAATGTTTTCACACTATATTTTTAGCTTCATAAAGGCAAACTTTGAAAAATCAATTTTTTGTGAAATTTTTCTTATAAATCGCAGTGATAGTAAGTGTAATATTTTATGCAGTTTTCTCAAAAAATGCATTCATATGTTAGTTATGATACAATTTATTTGGGATAAAACAGTATCACAAACTCTTTTACGCCACATCCATTGTTAAACCTAACATTGTGTACATGAGTTTTTGAGTTGAGATTTTGTTTACCAAACAGCATTACTGCATTATTTGGTGAATACTGACTGTAGAATTCAATTATTATGGCTGCTGCATGAAGGTAACACTTTTACTGTTCTCATCGCATTATACAATAATGGTATAAATTATTTATGTGATAAATTTTTATTGTAAGCAAAAATAAAGCCAAAATGATTGGTAAGGGGAAAAAAATTTGGTCTTTAAAACCTGGAAAAAGTCAGGGAATTTTGAAACAGAAATTGGGTGGCCACCCTGTACTCATTGGCGATATTGCTTCGGCGGTGTGTATTCAACACATTGACTTTGTCGACTACCCGATCCCGACTACATATTAAAAAGAGTGAAGTGTTTGATAATGACCCCATTTTCAAAAACCACAGGCATTAAAACCAGATGGCATTTACATTAACCAAACAGGGAAGTGAAGATATTCTTGTCCTAAGTCTTGTTCTGTAAAATTGTCTGGTTTGCAATGGAGTTTTGTCATGAACTTGAAAAAGTAATCTTGCGCTACTCTTAAAAATAATTATTGAAAATGTAATATTTCATGCGAAATTTCATGAAGAAGCAGAATTTCAGGCAATTTTGTGTAAAACAAGAAAAACTACCAATTTAGTGATTTTTGTTTTTAATTTGATTAAGCATAGTTGGTTGTAGGGGTGCCTTTGTAGTGAGTTTTCTTGCGTGAAATGTAATATTATCGACATGTATATTGCTTGGTCCACCAATTTCGGTACCATTGTGTGTTATGAAGCGCCAATGTGTATTTTCATTCCGCACTTTATGTTTTAGGAAATCGATGAAGTCTCACATTTACTGAATGATTTTGCAAATTATTTTGTATCAGTGGCAGACAAACAAGTTCAAGGATTGCCACAGAACGTGTGTTCAGGAGTTGTAAATAGGAATTATGAGCCGTAAGTCAAAGTGTTTTGTAAATAATGCATTTCCAAAATGGTTATTAGAATGTCTGAAATGTACGTGACCTAGAAATCCACCATTTCAACGCTGTTTTGTAGTGTAAAAATATGTTTATTTTGTAGAAAATCCATTGAGTGTACGGTTAACTTCACCAAAAATCTTTACATGTATTCAGAATGTTTATTATTCACATCAGTAGAACAATATAATTTTTTTTTTTGTTTTTTCTTCGGTGAGGTTAAATCTTTACAGGTTATAATAATTTGAATGTTACTTTCGTCCACCAAAATTTTTATTGGCTCATTTAAACAATATCTTTGTAATGCAACACTATACCGTTGCATAAGAAGTGCTGCAAAACAATGCTGTCTTATGAAATACATTCAACTAAAGTCTCTTCCAACCCCATCCACCTGAAATAAATAAACTGAGTCCTAGCAGTATAACTTGGCCATAACAAAATTAATATAGTTAGATGAAATGGTAACTTACATTTATCATAGCATTTGTTTACATACATTGTTTTCCTCATATATAGAACAGCTGTAGCGGAAAGATACATGTCACCCCGCTACATTTCTAAAATCGTCACAATGTAGTGAACTTATGAAATTGAGTATAATAAAAATATTTGTATCGTGTGCAAATGTGGTATGGTTCATAGCATTTTTGTGTACTGAGCATGACTCGAAGCCCTTGCAAGGCAATGTAACAGTATGCATCTTTCTCAGCTATGAGTAATTTCCAGCTTTGAACCATGAGGAATTTTGAGTCTTCAACAAACGGGCAAAAATTATCTGATGATGAGGAACACGGTACTTGGGCAGCAGCAATTATTCAACTTAGTGAGGACCCTATGGGCCTGATCCTGATGTCCGTAAATCTCATCAAAAACCATGGGCATCACTCGTTTTGAAGGTACAAGAGAATTACAAGTAAGGATTTGTCCTATAACTTGAATCATCTGAAGAGTTACAGGATAAGGCATTGGTAGGAGCTGCAGAATAGACTGTCTATTTAAGGTTGAAGTAAAACAACTGCCTATGGAGCACTGCATCTGACTGTATAATGTGAAGAACTCATAAAAAATTTGTACAATACAATAAAAATTAAAATTGTGATTTATGCTGGGTACGAAAGAAGAAGGTATATATTTTGGAACATTATAAAATATTTTACTAAAATATACATTTAAATATAAAAAATTAATTGATTGACCGATTCCGCATTTTTAACAAAAATTCAAGTGCATTTCCATTTTGGATGCTTCAGACAGCAGAGTTCACAAGAAAATCTTCTTCAAGCAAGATTGTCATAATATTTACAGTGATCATATGTATAAAAATCATAGTAATAATGTATCATGTCACTTTTATAATTAACTTTATTTATATCAGTTTCAGCCCTAAATGTGTGTGACAAATGGACACACACAAAATAAATTGTAAAGATTATTTCCTACTACATTATTATTACAATTTACTTACACACAATCATAGTAAACATTATGACGATGTTCCATGGCGAAAATTTTTTTGCAAATTCTGCTTTCTGAAGCATCCAGAATGGAAGTGCGCTTAGATTTAGTTAAAAATGCGGACTCCATCGATCAATTAATTTTTTACATTTGAAATGTATATTTTAGTAAAATATTTTATAATTTTGCATAGGCAGTTACTTTACTTCAACCTGAAGTACAGATGTTTGTCCCTTGTTTATTTTGAAAACCCCCCCTTTTCCAAACTCAATTGAAGTTTTACAGGACTACTGGCCCTTACTGGTTTGAGAGAGGCCCCTAAACTACCACAGTAAACTGACATGAGGTCGTGTTATCCAGCACTCAAGGAGTTATAAACAGACTTTGCTCCTTTTGACCTGCAGGTACTGAATTCTTTGTTCTGAATACTGTAAACATACTTCCAAATGACTGCCAGGCAGTGAGTAACTAATTGCTTTTAGTGGGTGTTCATTTTGGCCATTCATTACCATAAGGGTCAGCATGATGAATGTGGTGTGGAGATTATCTGACCACTCAGGGGAAGGCTTGCGTCTCTCTCACTTGTGAAGGCAATTAAACATCCCTAAATTCTTCCCAAGGCATTTTGTTTAAACGAAACCTGTTATGGTCAGAAGCATTAACTTGAATTATTGAAAAGTATATAATGATTGATTGCTTATGGCATAACTTTGTTTCTGAAAATAGAGTTAATATAGTTCTTCTTTGTTTAAGAGAGGGAGTTGGTGATGAGCTGGACTTCAAAGTGGAGACGGTGGTTGCTGATAAGACTGACCTCTCATGTCAGGATGCAGTGGCCGAGTGTCAAGATGATCTGGGCTCTGTGCCAGTTGAGTGTGCAGTGGATACAGGAAGTGCAGAGGACCATGGAAGTGAGCTTGGAGTAAAGTGTGCATTCGAGGAAACAGATTGTGGGGAGCTCAGAAGTTCTCCCTGGAACTCTGGTTCAGGAAGTGGAGTCTTGAATGTAAGTGATGTGAGCAGCAATTCTAGTGAGGTGAATTCTGCTCCTTGTAGTGCAGCGAACAGTCCCAGACAAGAAGTTGAGATGAAGAAGAGCATTGCTGTTGACAGTATGGTTAGCAATAATAGTGCAGGGGCTCTAGAGACTGGAAGTTCCAGAGAGCCAGGGTACGTGGGTTGTGAAGAGATTGTAAAGTCTGGGAGTCTCAGCGGTAAGTGCAATGTGGGCTGTGAGAATCTCGCTAGTGAATGTTCGGGAAATTTCAAGAACAAGAATAAAGACACAGTTACTGGTTGTGACAACTTGTTAGAGAGTAAGCAAATGATGGGACAGCAAGCTGCTAACAAGCAATGTGCCGCACAGGAAGAGGATTCGGGAAGGAAGAAGGGTCGAAACAGGAAGGGGGGTGAAGAGCCGGGGTTGCGGGGCATAGTGCTGTATATAGAGAAGTGTGTGAAGGAGTGGTTCACAGCAGACACGTTGCAGCTACTACTGGGTGAGGAGTCCCGAGATTTTCTGGGGGATTCAGGAGTGCCCTTGGTAGACCACCATGCTCAGGCCGCACTGCGCCGACGTATCGTTCTGGACCGCCTCAACAGAGTGTGAGTTGTATATGGTTTCCTTGAAGTTGCCTGCACCATTTTGCATAGTAAATCCTTATAAAATGTTTTTAAAATGATTGTACAAGCATGCTGTTGTATCAGTAAAGTTTCAGTTTATTTATTATTTGAGCATTCACTATGTTAATTAATGATAAGTTGTGCACATATTTGGATGCTGCAGGGTGCCAGACCTGTTGGCTGCTCTAGGGGTGGTTGGCTGCGACATCAGCAGTGACGTGCGGGAGCTTGTGACCACTTTCTACCTCAGTGCCCACAATATCACCTTTCACGTGCCTGAGTGGAACCTCCTGGGCCTCATACTCATTCACATGTAAGGCACAGTCTCCTCTTTTTTCTTCCTATTATTGCTTAGGTACTCTTTGTTAAGTAAAGTTAAGTAATAACTGTAAAACTGTTCAAAGGGCCAGCACGAATAAAGTTTTACTCTGTATTGTTTTATGTTGAAAACAGAAGATGTAAATTTAGATTATGTAAGTTTTAACACATGTATACATTAAAAAATATACTACACAGTGTGTCCTACAGTGTGCCATCTGATAGTCAGCGAAACATAGCAATCAAGCAACCGCATAGAAAATGTGTCATCCTGTTTTGTGTATGTGTGTACAAGTGCTACACTGTGAGTACTGGAATTCCTGTCCTTTTATATATTTTTGGTAGCATAGCAATCTACTGAGTGATGGGGGGGTTCCTTCCACGGGTGCCTTCAGTGCCATACAGTATGACATGAATTACTGGGTGGTACCTTTCAGTTATCTTAATTGGCGGCTTGAAGATAGTTGGTATGGCGAAGGGTGGAGCTGGAGTTGTGAGCTGACGGAGAACTGCAGCTTGCTATCATGGACTAAGTAGCTCGAACCCATCAGAAAGGGATTTAAGTATCCAGGGAGATTTAGAGGCAGTCCTTGCCTGTTTCGCCCTCTTTTGAATACCACCACTGTGGGTAAATGGCATTAGAACTAATACCTATGATCAGACCTGGTCGGAGTGAGGTAGTTGATGTGTAAGCGTCTAGATAGTGTGGGTGCTGGAGCCGCTGACCATGCCATAATTTGCTCTCAAACTCCAGCACCGGGGTAAGGAGTTAGTCGAGCTGCATAACATCAACAGTGGTCCCAACACTGCGCGGTCCTGGTAGGGTTGGTCTCCCTAAACCCAGAGTACTACCTCTCTCGGCACCCCTAGTGCGTGATGAGAAAGGTAATTTCTGAGCTGACTAGCCATTCCCACCAGGAACGTGTCCCTAGTGTCGTGGCTCTACCATTCACTACACTAGGTGCAGAGAACGGGTAGCCTTCCAACCAAAGGTGCTGGTCCCCCAGACCCGAGGTAGCACCTCTCTTGGCACCACTAGTGCGCGATGAGAAGGGTAAACCCCAGACTGGCAGTCCAACCCGTAAGGAACGAGGAACTGTATCCTAGTGTCGGGGCTTTACCGTTCACTACACTAGTATGGTGAATGGGTGGCCATCCAAAGTTGTTCTGTATGTTGTATGGGGTTTCGTTATGGGAAGAATGAAACCCCTATCTCCTGCCGTCCCCCGGTTAGGGCTGATGTCTAGGGGAATGGGTACTAGGATACGGAAGTGATATTTGAAAGTAAGAGAAACCAATGTTTATTCCTTTCTACGGAAATAAACAAAGATGGTGAAGTTACTAGCTCCTATTCCCTAGAGCTTACGGAAGGTAAACACCCTACGAGAAGCAGAGAAGCAGGTGGAGGCGACCAGCACAAAGTTAGAAGAAAGGCAGATTAACAGCTGCTAACTGACTTGGCTTTCCCTAAGTGTTCAGCTTTACGATGTTGGATCTTCAGGGAACTTGCTATGAGAGAGGAGTCTTCGGCTCTACGAGAGGTGCAGTGAAGTGTTTAGGAGAGATGTTTAGATTTTCCAGTACCACGAGAGTGTGTGAAGAAGGCCAAAGGTGGGAGACAAACGTCAATTACTTGAAGACTGGTTGTGAGCTCTGGTGCAGCCTGCTATTTATACTCCTCCAGAAGCTTTCCACTTCTTCATCTGGCATAGCGGTTGTCTTGGAGAGGGGAGTAGCAGGTGCGAAGTGCGTACAATAGATCTTCTGTGGGAGTGACGTCAGTGGCCGGCACAGCATCCAGGTTCATGTCTCGGTGCTCATACTAAATAGTGGCATTTGGCGGCACTCTGCTGTACTCGGTAAGCCTCGATGCTTGACTCCAGTGGCTCAGCCGGTAAGTAATAATATCTGGTGTGGAGCGTCCGTATTTTGCCTTGGGTGGATACAACCATTCCTGATGTCTCATTGGTGGTGGTGGCAAATCAAACTTCATTGCAAGTGCCCCACGTTCGTTTGCACTGATGAGTAGAAGTCAATTGATGATAATTAAAAGATGTCATGCAAGAGAGATCCATAGAGTGAGGCGAGAAAGGGCAAGAGATATCCATATGAGTAAGGAGCCGGGGGGGTCAGGACTATAGACCTGGTTACATGGTGGATGGCTATTTCCTTGTCAAAACTAGTGCAATTTTTTCACATTGGGTCTTCCCTCTTCCTCTATACAAAAAAAAAGGAAATATTTTTATTACTTAAAAATACATGCAGATATCACGTTTCCCTGGCTGTTTTGCATCCTAAAAATTGATCACATTCGTATGGTATTGACATTCATTTTGACTTATGGTGTATTTCAGCATGAGCTTGAAGAATGATCAGCTGCAGCACCAGCTACGGTCCAAGAAGGTGAAGGATGCACAAACCATGATTCTGCTCAGTTTCCAGCAGGACAGTAGCTACCTGGACCAGCTGATGTGTTGGCTGATTGATGTGGACAAGACATGCTGATCTTACATAAGCTACTAGAGATTTGACCTATACCTAGTACTTAAGGCTTCAAGCTTATGTCTTCATGAACTGACCAGTGTAAATTGTGTTGTCCATCATGCATATAATAAATGTACATAGTAAAATTAAGTATTCTAGAAAAATCATACAGTGAGAGAAATGGCAGGTGCAGTTGACTCCCGATGTTTCGAAAATGCATGTTCGGATAAACTTGTTCCACAGTTAATTTTCAGTGGTCTGTCTCAGAAAAATTACTATATATCGGCTGTTATTGTTTATTGGACATTACATTGATCAAAATATCTTTTGGTCCCGTAAATTAAAGCTTTTATGCAACTATCTTTTTTAAGCTGGGTGTGAAATATGTTGAATGCACCACTATTTATGATCACTATGTTGCGCCGGCGCAGTGTCCAGTCCTGCTGATGGTATTGTGTCAGCGACATGGCAAGACTGGTATGCTTCTCCTTACACGAGGGGAAGCTGTTACTTAGCAACCAGTGTAGCATCCTTACGACCTCCCTCCGTTTCTCTCTCACACACTCAAACTATATAAAAACCCACATTACACTTGGAAACAAATGGTGGAAGCCTGTAATCCAAATATCCTTAACCAGTGATAAATTTACAGTCTCCTCCAATTTTATAGAATCACGTTTCCACAGTAAAAACTCTAATCAAACTTTGAGGAAAATGATAGCTCAGTACACACTTGTTTTGCTATTTTGCAGTTTTTTTATTTTTCCAACTTCAAGGAAATTACTGTAACGTTAAATAAATATTGTAACTATCTGATACACCCGCCATGGCTCAGCCCACGGAATATGTAGGCTAGGCCACGACAGGTGTATCATATAATTATGGTATTTATTTTTGTGAATATTTAATAATGCAGTTGCATCAGATAATTATGGTATATATGGGATTAGGGATGTGCGAACACTGAAATTTTGTTCGAGTCGAGCTTGAGCCGAGTATTTAAAAAAGCTTTGATCTTTCGAGTCGAACTCAAGCGAGTTTCTACAATTATTAATAAAACTGTCAATATAAAACTACTAGCAGCCTACTTCACATAAATGGACATGAAACAATTACAGCATTTTCTTATTAATTTAGAGTATTTAACATTACTGTTTAATGAATTACCTGAACCATATTATAAAGTGCCCAGTAAATTATTTCCATATCAAATTTTAAAATTTAATATTGTACATTAATATCATCAACAATTAAATTGTCTAATAATAAATTCCACGAAATAAAAATTACAGTGGGGAAATTAATCATTAAATTCAAACAGCATTTTAGTATTATTCTATTAAACAATAAAATACTTTTATTTTATTTTGTTTACTTTACATAAGCCTATTGACTTCTCTTAACACACTATACACAACTAAGGTTACTTGTTTACTTCTTCTACTTTTGGAAATTATATTTTCAAACAAATACTCAATTTTCTCTGCTCCTTTAATTCTATTGGCTGAAGGCTTTACGTACACGACACCACAAAATAAAAACCCACTATGGGCTACACATCGAAGATGTTTGTACACAACACAAAATAAAATTGAGCAATTTCCTACACATCTTCATGCCGAAGATGTTCCTACACGACACGTTACACACGTTTATTCGTCAAAAGCGACACTGCTAGCGCTAGGTTTGATGTGGCGTGCCATTTTAGGTTGAGCTCTGCTTGCACGTCTCATATCTTTGACGTCCGAAAAAAGCAATTGTTTACGTTGTGTTTTCTGTCAATACAAAGACCATCTGAAAGTATTTTAATTAAAAAAAGATCAATCTTTTATTTACATTGAAAACAAACACAGTGAAAGACATTTGTGAAGAATTTGGTGCATTTACGGAAGTTTTTCTCATTTATTGCTTATTCATAACAATGTAGCTTTTTATAGTGAATGGTGCAACTTTTCAGATTTTATAATGGTTATTTCGCATTTGCGAATTTTCTGGGACTCTACAAATAGGTAATACTCACATTTTTTCCACATATGTGTAAAAGGTGGCACAAAGCTGTGTGGTGAATGTTACTGAGTGCACACAAAGCGATAATAATTTGATATATGCACCAATGGAAAATTCCCAAACTTTGCCCACCATCTGGCCAGTAGTAGTTTATTTTATAATGCATATAAAACGAGGCTTTTTTTGTATTCTTCAGGACGAAATTGCAATATGCACTTTCCCCCCCAAAAACTATAATTTTTCGAGCTTGAGAAAATGATACAATCTCGAGTCGAATAATTACAAAGCTCGAGATCGTACTCGAAATTTCAAGTACTCGCACATCCCTATATGGGATGTACAATAACTATTCAATTTACTCGCTCCCAACTCTCTACCTGCTTTTATTGTACCTGAAATATATACCATAAAAGTGATTAATGGGATAATAAATTAAATGAGAAATTTTGGTGCAGCATATAATTGTGGTATGTGTTGGATGTATAATTACCACTCAAGTTGCTCACTCATGCCTATTGGCACTCGCTTGCAACTATTGATGCATTTTATTGTACCTCAATTATGTATCATAAAAGTAAATGATGTCAAAAGTTATAATTGCGGTATGTATGGGTTGTGTAAAAACACATCAAGGTGTGAATATTATGCTGTGAATAAAATATGATATATTATGGTACACTTGTACTTTCAAAATTTAAGGCCTTTTGGAATGCTTGCGGGAAGCTTTGAAATTCTCGCTGCCATCTGAGATAATTATGGTACACATTTAAGAGTTGCTGTTAATATCTTGCAAACCATTGGACCTACATAAAATTTTATGGGGGCATTTGAATGCTCGAGGGATGCAGATTAGATTATGGTACAATTTTTGAAAGTATTGTACACATTCCGAAAGTTATGGTGTGGCCATACCTTAATTACTGAGACTGAGTCGGCTTTCTACTAGAGACTATTACTGGTCGGATAGGCTGGCGGCTTGGTATAAAATCTGTTGTGGGCAGTACTGCAGTATTTCTTGCTACTACCTTAGTCAGTTTAGGTAGGGCTGACAAACCAGGGTATTCACTAGCCGATCTCCTGGGTTCTGGTGTAGTTAGGTCGACTGGCACCAGCAGTCGCCTGGATGGTGCTAGCTGAATTGTGCGGAGAGGTCAGGTATCTCTGGCTCCAGTTGATGGATGCACTGCTTCCACAAAGTGGTTGGCAATACCCAACCTGGTGTCACGCCCAGTGACTAGGATACAAACTGCAGGATGTGTCTCGATGCTAGGCCTAGTGTGCGAGGAGAAATAAACAGGGGTGCTGTCTGAAGAGGACTGCCTCTCCAGGTGGTGGGCGGTCTGAGCTCCTCCCTTCAAGCACCATGCCTCTCCCCAAAGACATAGACACTGTATTGACACTTAACTTACTTTCAGTCGGCGCAAATCATTGATGGTACCCTAAGTATAGAGCAAAACAGCAGTTGACTCTGCCAATCCTGTGTTCGTACAGTTCTACACCTTGACGCACATACCTCAAGTGGTGGGTCGTATGGGTTGTCTTCCTACTACTGTCAGGATGTGGTCCAGCAACAGTCGGGCCTCCAGTCCCAGACAAAATACCCCTGATAGCACCCATGGCACTCCGGTTAGCGATACAACCTGAGGTGGCTGTCCTGTTCTGTTGAATGTGTACCTAGTAGTTGGGGCTCTACCCTTCTGTACACCTGGCTGCACAGAAAGGGTGGTTGTCGAAAGTGATGTGTGTTGCAGAAATATAGATTCCTGAGGGGGGTCTGTAGACCTACACTATGGTTCGTACTGTTGTCACACCTGGTCACTTGCTTGGTCCGTCTAAGAGTTGAGTTCCTAGTATTGGACAGGATTTACCTCTAAACAAATTTACTCTCAGGATAGGATAAAATGTATTTATTATGAATACTAAACACTGGTAACACGTACACTTACTACTAAGCAGAGTGCGACTGGAAGTGAGCTAGACTTAACAGGTGGAGGTGACCTACTCCTGACTACTCAAGTATAGAATGACTTTGGCGGCTATGTAAACAACTCTGACGCAATTACTCTACCCTGGGGTCATCTAGATGAGACTTTATAATATAAACGGGGCCACTACCAAAAGGGCAGTGGGTATAGTTGCCACTTACCAGCAAGTAGCTGACGCAGTCCATGGCTATCACGTTCAGCACTTGTCGACCCGTGCTGGCTCTGCAGCGCACTGCTGAAGGCCACCATTACGTGAATCAGTGCAGTGTTTTATTTAGTGTGCAGGGGATATCTTTATGTTTAAAGTAATAATTACAGTGTTTCCTTGCTGAAAATAAACCCCCATAATTAAAAAAGTCCTGCAGATGAACTTACCAAAAGTCCATATAATAACGTGTGTGCCAAGAGTTTACCACGTGGACTCTTAGAACTTTTCATTTTTCATGTATTTGAGAAACTAATCAGGGCATCATAATCAGTGTATTAACAGTAATCTAAGCCCACAAGTGAGTTAGATAAATTCAATCAACGTATAATTTCCTAACATTGAAACGTTGACACAGCTGGTGTGATGTGGCACACTCAAACTGGACAGAGCAAAATTACTTTTCAGATTTTATTTAAATATTTATGTTAATTAAGAGCTGATTAAATTAACACTGTATATTTCTTATGTAAATTCAAGGATAATTACATCTTCAATTCTTTCTAAAGCCACTGTAAAATAAATAGGCAAAAATAATATTTTTATAAAAATTGCTGTCTCGTAATTTTTACATGTTTTTATATTTTTGTGTACAAGTGTTCAGACTAAAGTGCAAAGGAAAATATATTTTATTCAGTTCTATGTCTCACATCACCCATTAATTCTTACAAGGTTTTTTTTTTGTACTGGTATGGAGTTGGTTACAAGGCGTTACCAATGCTATACCACTATCTTTAGTCTTGGTTCAGTGGGCGTCAGGGTCGGTCGCGTCTACACAGCTCGGAGATGAAGCAACTTTGTACTTAAACATATTTCATTGCAATAGTGTAAATTGTCTGAAACATTATTAATTTTTCGTGCACCTCTCGAGTAAACCTCCCACTGGAGCAGACTCACAGTTCCTCTGGCATATTCAACTTTTAATAAATTATTTTTCATGCTTAAGGCATTTTATCAGCTTCAGCCCATGTGGGACTTTGTTCCACATGCCTGCATTGTAATTGTGTACCATCTGGTAAGCACTCTTCAGAAAACACATCTGGTGCAATGTGCCAACTGAATCTTGTTAATTCGGTTCCGGGGCAGCTCAGTTGGAAACAGCGGTCACGTTTGGTTGCTGCTGAAGTAGTGCCGTCGAGTTTAATGCTTGCAAGGGCCAGCTTTCGACATCTCTGAAGTAGTTTGGGCGCCACAAATGTGTTTTGAGGACTCTCCAAAGTCAGTTTGAGCCTGAATAAGGGGTCGGGCTGACTTGTCCGAACTTCATGATACTTTAGCAGTTATGCCCCACGTTGGGTGCCAGAAAAAATTTTCTCCACCTCCCGTACTTACTCTTGACGCGTAAAGCCACGTCAACTAAGCGCACATCAGTTGTGAACGGGAGAGAATTTTTGTTGGAGCACTAAGGCACGCGCACTCTTTAATGTGGGGGTTAGTCAATACAGTAAAACCTCTACATGGTGAATCTCTCTATAACGAAGTCTGTGTCTGGTCCTGTCAAAACAGTATATGGTACAATGCATTTTCTACTCTTTATAACAAATTACTTTTCTCTCTTCGGCACAAAAACCTCTCTATACCAAAGACTGAAAGGACATTATATTTACTTTCCTTTTATATTTCTCCTCTGTATAAAAAAAAAAAAAAAAAAAAAAAAAAAAAAGTCACATATTTCATATAAAAAATAAAATTAACAAAAGTCATAATGTTTGTTAACTGCTGTAATAGTGGCCATACTGTTTTACTCTATAATACAAAAGAACCAATGCTACTCGATTCCAACTGTAATTAGATTAAAAATTGACTATGATAAAAAAAAAAAACACATTGTAAATCACCTCTATAAAGAACCCCTCTACAACAAACATCCAAATCTTTGGTCCTTTCAGTTTTGTTATACAGAGGTTTTACTGTATATACTCCTTATGCGGAGTTGGCACCTTCCCTGTATAGTGTGGACCTGGTAGCTTTGCAGTAGGGCACGAACTCAGGTCCGGCCAGAACAGTCTTCTGCTTCAGGCTCTGTGGTTTGAGCAGTACACCTGGGTGGTGTTGATTGCTGGTACTAGGGCACTGTTCTGGCTGACATGCTGTGTGTATCTGAGATCTGGAGTGTGAAGCTGTCTGGATGTGAGCAGTGATTTGAGCCATTGGGACAGAGTATCAGATACTAGATAGGCTATCTGTTCTGTGGATGGCTGCTCTGGCTGGCTGAAATACTCCACAAGCCAGGGGTGCACTTCATTGATCAGGCGTGTAGATAGTGGAAACAGGTTACGTGGTACATCTTAGGGTTTGAGCTTGATCCCTGGGTGAGATGAGAGTTGACTTATTGCAGCTTCTAGGGTGGGGGTCAGCTCTTGCAATCGCCCAGAGGAAATAAGCACCTGTTTTACCCATTCCTTGAGCCCACTGCGACAGGAGTATGGCATCTGGAGTCACGAACACACAATCGCATACATGAGGTGAAAGGCCAGGTTATGCTGTACTCAATTGAGTCTAACCACGTGAGCAGCTGCCGTGCAGTCACCTTAATCTCACTGCACTGGTGCGGAGGCGCAGTGTAGCAGAGAATCTCAAGCCTTGCCGACTGCAGCTTCAACACATGGGTGTGGGTTTCACCCGTCTGTCTTCCCAGCCTAGGGAACACTCCCTTCTGGCACAAAGGTACAGTGGAATGAAGTGAGCACCAGACCAACGAGTGTGTCAGAAACTGAGTACCTGTATAGGCTCTACCATTCCATTTACCTAAGTTCGTGGGAAGGTTGGCCAGGTGAGTGCTTGTGGGTAAGCAAAAGCATGTTTGGTTTGATTGAGTCGTAAATCCCTCAAGGGTGAGGTGAACTGGGCAAGGTGGTATGTCTACAGGAAGTGTGTAGCCCTAGATTAAGTTTGACGCACGCCCTTACTTTGATTTCTGGGTATAGAGGTTAGGGCGCTGACCACCCTTCTTGTTTCGTCAGAAGAGAGGGGAGTCAAACTCCAGAGTGATGTGGATGATGATCGTTTCCCGCCCAGGGAGATCGGCCTTTTTCACAACTACAGTTGCCAACAGGTGGGATGCCAGCTGTCCCTGGGTGTATGAGGTGGTAAAATAAAGAGAATGGAATTAAATGTGGGTGAAGGTGGCGATGGGTGATCTGGCCGGAGATATAGGGGTTGTCCGCAGAGGCCTTGTTGGTTGGCATGCAGGATTGTAGTTGACAGGGGAGACGTTTGCACGACCTTAGGTGCGAGACGAACACGTATAATTTTCCCCAAAGCCATCTTTATTAAAGAATTAATGGCGAGTCCCCTCCGGGTCGTATTCTAGCCAACACACACTTAATAAGTGATAATGCGGGGACTATTGTGTGGGAGGTAAGAGAGGTGAGTCTAGCCGTGGTATGCACTTAGTTTCCGTCGGTGGGGGTCTACCTGATATGTGATTTGAATAGTGGTTTGGGCTCCAAGCAATCTTTCTAAAACACTACGTTCCCTATGTCGTCTATGGCACTGTACTCCTCTTCTTATTATTCATTTGTTTTTGTCCCGTGACCTTTCCGCTGATGTGCAGATATGCAGTCCGGTATTGGGACATCACTGGAGGTAGACGCGGGAACACCGTTTGCAGAGTAAGACTTTCTGCAAGCTCCAGTAGTGTTTTGGTGCACCTAACAGCTAGTCTCCAGCGGGATTTAGTTACAGAATCTGACAAGCTGTACTAACACACTGAAAACTAAAATGATAATGACTCGGGGACCAATATCAATATAATGGTAAATGGACAAATTCAGTTTAAGTAAGTTTTTATTATGTTTGGAAATGCAGAAAATCCCGGCTAATCAAAACAAGCAAATAATTAACATACTGCAACAGGTGAAGGTAAGCCTGACAAGGGATTAACACAATTGTACAGTGTCTCCCAATTTACTAGGATTTATCCAGGGAGTAAACTAAGGTGCAACGACCTGCTATTGCGGAATCACGGAAGTTGACTGGGGTAAAGGGTGCAGGAGTGAGATTACCTCTGGAGGTATTGCTGTCCTCACGGTCAGCTGGTGCAGTGGTGGACAAGCCATTTCCAAGCTGCAGGGAATGGTGCAGCCTTCAGCGGAGGATTGAAGTCTCCTTGCTGGCTTCTGGAGGGAGCCGTTTCTCAGGCTGAGAGGAGAGGAGAGGAGAGAGGTCTTCCGCAGACCAGGGAGTGCTCATTGACCTACGAGGCCGGTGAGCCCGGCGTCTCTGCTGGAGCGTAGTTGTAGACTTCTATATATACTGAAAAATCCCTTGATCAGCGATCTTCTGGGGGTGCGGGGTAGAGTAGCCTTCCAACACAGGGGTAGGTTTTCAGGCAGGGGTTGTGGCACCACCGCTCATTTCTTATCTCCACGCTTGGAGGCAACGACAAATTTAAACACCTCTTTCTGAGACTGGCAGGAAATGACATCACAAGGTCACAGGGGTACTGCCACCTCTTAGATTTGCTGGATCTTCTTCCACAGCTAAAGGCAGGGTAATGGTTGGTCAAAAATATTTTATTTAATTGTGGGGGTGGCACTTGCATGCGGGATTTCAGCTGGGCCGTACATTTTGTAACTAAACACGTCAATTGCTCTTGCATATTGGGCTATCCAATGCGCGGAGTCTCCTCGCTCGATACGTGAAATTAATTTGCTACTGTTACTGATTTTGTCAGCTCTCCTGGTTCGAGATGTGGCAAAATCACTCATAGAGTGCGCATCTGCGCACACCACATCAAACTTACCTCTATGTATACAGTTACTTGTAGTTAACGAACCCCTTTTCCCGATACTGTATCTTGTAAACTTGTCTAACACTAGCAAACTGATATACTGTAGAAATGGAGGAATCTATAGTAAGCAACGACGTAGGGAACGTCACGCCCTAGCATGTGCTGCCGTCAGTTCCATGTCAGAACGGACCTCTGCTAGCAAGCCACGACCCAGTCCCATGACTAATTTCCCCATTTATAACCCTGGACGTTACCGTGTCGTTAGAGCACCTGTTCGGTAGCCAGTGGCCGGGATACCAAACGGCGGAATATGAGGAGCAGGTCAAGTTGCTACCTCGGAAGAATGAGGCTACTCTCCATGACAAACCCACTAGGCAAACCTCTAAAACCATGAGCAATGTTAAATTACAGTCTGGACAATTGATTAGAGTAACCCATCCATAGGGCACATCCCTAAATTTCGCTCCATTAAACTTGCATAGGGTAAAATAGTTCGGGTTCTACTCCTGGCCCAGTCGGACAGCCGACCCAGTGCAACCCTCACATCTACAGATTTTGTCCCGTCACGTCACGTCGACCAACTCGTCCAGCTAAAATCTCTGCCAGACCCCCACTTCCACATCAGATACTCTACTCATCATTACATTTAATTTCCCCGGGATTACTAGCATCCCACATATTGGCAACCCGGACAGTGAAGGGGCTCTAGTTCACTGGATGGGCAGCCACTTCCATCCGCCTCACTCTGGTGTTTGACTCCCGTCCAGCTCATGGTAAACCTGCCCCCAAGTAGCTAAATCCTGTTTCTAAACCCCTCATAGGGTCAGTAAGACAAGTAATAATTGTAGTACGTCGAGCTAGACTTGGTAGGACAGGCAACGTCACCGCACTACCATCTCAGGTAGTCACACCCAGAAGAGCACACATCAATATTTGGCACCCAAAGTTCCAAGTAGTTCAGCCCTGGGAGCTGGACCATGTCAGACACCTTCCGCCACTCCCCCTTGTTAGTCACCCACATAGTTGTAATTTGACGTCAATATTTGGCAACGTGAGGTCCTAAGAGCCAAGCCAGACACAACCCCCCCCTCAGTCTACATGGCCAGCTAGCCGAGGACATCACCACAGAGGCGATCAATGCCCCCTGTCCCGTGACAAGCTGCCCTTGGGTCGGATGCTATACGATCCAGTGCATGTGCTGTCATGTCACTATTGTTACATCGTGTGAGATGAGAACCTGCTATACAGATGGCCTAGAGTACCGAGTGTCGCCAGGATGTGAAGGGCGCGGTAGATATACCGTCCACTGTATTCTCTGCCAATGGGAATTTCACCACCTGTGTATCAGGTGGTTGGATGAGAGAATAACTACACCTGGATTAGTATACCAGTGCGAGGTGTGCTGCTGAGAGCACACATATAGGCCCCGTAACTCCACACTAAGACGTACCCTTAGTATTCAGGGATTACCCAGTGAAATGAACTTACCCAAATTCAACTGTAAAAACTACACAGACCCCGCAAGATTCTTCGTTGTTTGCGAGAAGGAATACAGACTACCTTGTCCCGCAGACAATGGGTCAGCTGCATACACCCCACAGTTAACAGGCCCCGCCAAGCATTGGTGGGAGCAATGTGGATAGTTCGTTGAAAGTTGGCCACAGTTTAAGGTCCAACTTACATACTATTTCTCGGGAGATGAGCTCCTGGGTGAGATCATAACCGATTTACTCTTGCAGGTCCAGAAATTCGATGAGGAGGCAGAATTATTTATCAGGCAATAGGAGCTTCTACACAAACGAGTATATCCAGAGCAGAGCAAGGCTCTATGGGTTAGAGCAATTACCCGCAAACTCCTCCCCGCATTACGTAACCTAATCATTACAGCTCAACCACAAACGGTCGAGGGTCTAGTAGAAAAGGCCAGGGAGCTGGACATAATGGAATGCCCCGATGAAAAAGAGCAGGCGGCGCGTGCCTGGGTTAATGGCCTGACCCCTTTTCCCCGGCAGACTATAGGATGCGGTGCGACCTTGTAACCCTCCCCCCCCCCCTGCCATGCTGCTGGCACTGCCCAGGAAGACACTTTAACCGAAACTGTCCCACGTGCCTGCCCCAGGCGGCCCACAATTCACCTCCTCGCCCTCCAAGCGCACAGCTGCACTCTGGAGAGACACAATTTTACTCACGGATCCCGTAATGCTGCATAACATTCCTCTAACACCCGACCCTTGAACCTACACTGGATGTTAGTACGACAAGTGACCTGAGCAAATTCCGACCCATGACCGTTGATAGCCAATAGTGGGTGAGTAAAAGAAGACAGGAGACCCAGAACCTCCGGCGGAAACCGAACCCCGGACAACCACCAATCAACAGTAGGCCTTTTCCCCCCTGAAGACAGCCACCCTTACTGGCCGCACCACCCCCCTCCATGGATGCATTTCTCATGGGAACCGCACCCCCACAGCTGATTGTTTTTCACCCTTCCCCTGTTAGCCCCCACCCTCGAGCACTGAACCTCGCGAGATACCCTGGTGCGATCCTGCGGACCGCTTCATCCCCGACTGTTCTTTCTCGAGCAGAGATTTAGTGAAGGGTAGTCTCCCTTCCACCCCCTCTACGAGCATTAAAACGAGGTTGCAAACCTTTCCTGTCACCCTGCTTGTTTCACAGGTGGCAGAGTGTCAATCACCTCGCGAGAATTTGTTAGCACGCGTTGCCCGGACTGCCCTCTCCGGGAACCGAACTGGATGCAGCGGCATACCGCCTCTCTCCAGGCTCAGTCACGCCTATACCCCCCCTCCCGATTCTGCGGACTGTAATCAGGATAGCGAATCCGGGACATACGGAATGTTACCCTACCCTTCTTCACCGATCCTGAGCAAGCAAGGAGAAAGACATATAGAGAATGAAAACCTTGGTCCAACAACACCATGACATCTGAGAAACCAATGGTCAACTTGGCGACCGCCCCTACCTGCTCAGAAGAAAGGTCAGATATATATATATATATATATATATATATATATATATATATATATATATATGCACACACACCGCGACTACCGCATCGAGCGAATGTAAAATCGCCATGCCCGGCCAGTTAGTAACTGTGAGTGAATGCGAAGCCTCTCCCATTACGGGATTGGTTAGTAGTCAGTACCGCACGCCGGTCACCAGCGCCGCTGCGCCCGAGAACGTCAGTCAATTGCCAAGACGAAGCCTACGGCAGAAGATGTCACCCACAGTATTTCAAACATGGATGACAAAGACGAGCCCAGTAGTACCACCACCGGGCACTGAAGAAGATGCAAACAACGCCCGGGATGTTGGCCTCAAGCTGTCTGCCCCTGCCAGAGAGGCCCCACTGCGCACATTCCTGGACAGGATCGAGAAACAACCTGGCGGGCCCCTGCCTACTTTTGTTGGCCAGCCTCGTCCACTGC
Organism: Dryococelus australis; assembly: GCA_029891345.1. Lineage (NCBI taxonomy): Eukaryota > Metazoa > Arthropoda > Insecta > Phasmatodea > Phasmatidae > Dryococelus > Dryococelus australis. The sequence goes on along the minus strand of CM056999.1, from coordinate 150,677,432 downwards.
GGCACCTCGGAAGCGAGGGCGCCCCCTGAAACAACCTCGCCCGCCTCCAGCATCAGCTTCGAGTACTAAGTGAGTACCTGGCAGGAGCCAGATAAGTTGACTATCGCCCCAGCCTTTTATGTATAGGGAAGACTGCAACCCAAAGACAATGCGAGCGTGTGATAGCTCGTTTAGTAGGGATGGCTAGGTGTCAATTTAAAGCACTGGGAAGTTTATCGAAAGTGCCTACACTCACCTTAAGAAGTCAATTTTGCTAGCACGAAATTTTTTTGTAAACCTTGACTTTACTTTCAAGGTTGAGAATTTACAAAAATCTGCATTGTAATGAAATGCGGCCCCACATAAAAAACAGACTGTCCTAGTAAAGCAAATTTGCCTCCTGAAAACAGACACAGTAAAGTAACGTAGATAAAAATGTAAAATTATTCCAAATTTGGCATTTGCTCCCTAGTTTGCATGCCAGAAATTTGTTTGCCAAGGCTAAATTAAAATAACTTCAAACCCCGTAAGCAAGCTGGAAAATTTATGTTTGCATTTTCCCAGCAAACACCATTAGTGCTCATGTAAAGCCAGCATTAGACCAGAAATTTATAAATGAATTTTTTTTGTTTGTATTTGAGAAATTAGAACAACACGCCTAATGTAGAATCCGAGAATTCCGTGAGCACTGTCAGGAAGTAAGCACGCGAAACCGAAGCCCATCAGCAGACCCGTAAACTTAACCTTGATAAAAAAAAATCCCTCTCCATTAATTACAATGCGACTGGGTGACATTGCAGTAAGGAACCCTGTAAACCTGCTTAAGTGCATGAGGCGAGAAATAGCTGTGAGTACGCCATAAACCACCACCCAGAAATTCGAAGCCTTACAATTTCTGAGTGTAAAACCTGTAACTTCGAAAATTGCTTCAAAAGTAAAAATTGTGTACCGCGGTCATAATCTCAAATATTTTATGTACTCCTTGTTACATAATTTAAAGTAAAATTTTCTTTCACTTGTGAAAACCAGAATTTAACAACGTTATACACCGTCAGGCACTCGAGGCCAGGAGTTTGATGTAAATAAATCACAGTGAGTAAGACTAGTATTTTTTCCCCTTTGAAGGGAACCCATAATAACCCAGAAGTAATGTGAGTTGACAGTATTATTTTTGTATCCATTGTCTTAGTATCGAAGAGTATAACTAAATAATAATGCTTAACCCCATATTATGTGAATGTACCGCCATCAGCACGGCAAGCGTAGCCCCTCTACTCAGTGAGAGTTATAAAAACCCCATATGCTAAAACCACGAGAAATGCAATCTCGTCCCCAGCCATTCAGACTGAACCGTTGCACATAATTTTAACAAGTAACCATAATCTTTTAAGTAGCAGTCAACTCACAACCCTGTACAAAAGTTGGTTAAGAGTGTTTCCATCCTGCTTGTAAATTCACTAGGAGGAACAAATGAAAAATTAATACTTACTTTAGTTGCATTAACCTCCTTAATAAGTCAGTGTAGGGTGTTTATAGTCCACTCTCCGTTGGAAGCAACTTTCTCGGAGCCCTGCTAAATAGCTACTTGCAGGCCCGTTTCGCATCCTTCGCCCAATCTAAACAAACATTGCCATGTGACTGCCATGTAGCATCTGTCAAACTCAATGTTTACATGCCATTGTGTGTGTATATGTGTTCGTATACTTTCGCTACACCTAAAAATAAACATTGAAATGCGACTTCTACTTTTATACCGGTCAGATGTGTTTACTGTTTTTCAAAGAATTCTGTCAGGTGGATTTCAAAAACCATTTCATAAGAATATTCAGTTTAGGCCTATAACATTATTTAGGTCAGCTTTATGACATTTTAAAAATGCCTGAATTAACGACAGTTCGTACGGTTACGTTACATAAACATATTAGTTTTCCACGACGTAGCACATTACACGTAATGCACGTTAATATTTTGCCGCGACTGTGTTAAACACTGTTACAACTGCGAGGTAAAGGGCTGTACTAACTGTAATTATCCTTTTGTTATTGATGTGTGTGGAGTCACTTCTCTAAAAGGGTGGCCTCAGTTGGAATAAATATTAAAACGAAATAACAACCAGTGAAAAAAGGCACATTAAATTCAAGCACGCAACTCGTGCTGCTCATTTTTGTCATACAAAACTTTAAAAGATAGCGGTGAACATGCACATAAATAACCATTCAATAACTTTTATTCCACTCATATTTCTACGTAGTGCTATTTACTGTTTATTAGGTTTATTGAAATCTTTCGGGCTGGGCTTAGTATTTTCCTTCTGGGATTGTGGCAAATTTCGTTACACGACTGTTTCAAACCCCCTAGGGCAAAGGTACAATGTTGTGATAAACATAAGTGGATGTAAATAAATTGCTTCGTCATAAAAAACAGTTCACATTTAAAACGTATACATAGTGCTAATCAAATATTTGAAATCACGCGCACACAGGGCCAGTGTATCGACCACAATGCACAAAGGCACGCCACTTCACAGACGCAATGATTAACGAAACACACGTCGCAGTATATTTATTACTGCCGTGGAAAAACAGATTTTCACAATATCGTAACTTGCCCGGGTAGGTTTAATAAACACGTCTGCAAACATGATGTAGTAATTTCAAGTATTTTTCGGAGTAAGTATAATTTACGCTTCTTTTGGTAAAACAGCAACATGCCATGTCACGGCTCGCCACGTCTGCCAACTTTACTTTGTTTCTGCACCTCCATCGTATCTAAATGTATTAAAATAAGTATTCAAACATTAAAATCTCTTTCCAGTATTTTATAAATAAATAAATAAATAAATAAATAAAAAAAAAAAAAAACCTCGCTCAGCGGACAGTTGCTTCAAAGTTGCTCTCTTTCGATAAAACAACACTGTACCACAATGGTCTACTCACGATATTTTCTGCTGTAATTTTAAACTGTAAAAATGAGATATGTTGCCATCGGGGCTACCTAAATTTTTAAATATTTCAATAGGCACCGTTTAATTCACAAATAGTATACTAAAAAACCAGTTAAAAATAATATTTTAACTGTGAACTATTTCTTACCGCCCATTGCCAACACGCCGCTGCTCTTGCTAATACATATTTAAAAAGAAATAAATATTACAAGTTATAAAATATACTAAGGTAAAGTTTAATTTATTCAATAATACAGTATTCTAAAGTTAACCACAGTGTTAAATATTTGTGGAATACATGTTATTGAAAAAAAAAACAGGTTGACATGCTATGCCTGGAATGTTTTATTTTTCAAAGGTTGATTTTCATAAGTCGCTTCCAATCGGGAATGGCTATAGACAGAATATTTTTTGTATAAAACCGCCCTTATGATGTACGCCATTGTAACTGAACCGCGGCTTTACTGGTCTGACTGGCGGGCTGTCCGAGTTGCGCCGGGACGTGCAGGGCGTCCTGACCTCTGGGCTGTGTGTTCTTTGCGGTCTGGTGAGGGAAACTTCCTCAGCCCGCAGAGATACAACTGCTGCAACCGTCTGGGTGGTATAAGGGCCCGAGCACACACCCGCTCTGAGCTTTGGCAATGATGGGAGAGGCCATTGCAACTCGCTCAGAAGTAAACTTAGGGTATCGGATATTCAGTGTTTCATGTTCTCACATTGTATATACACGGCAGTCATGTACAAAGTTAACCACATGTCAAATTGGACTGTAATACTTGAAAAAAAAAAAAAAAAAAAAAAAAAAAAAAAAAATAATTTTATGGCTATATGTCCAGTAAGAAAAGTATGCTACTTGAAACAAGATACTCGGGGAATTTTTTTGTGCATTTTTTGATGCACTGAAAAATACGTTCATTGCAATATATTTCAACCAAAACCGTAGTTAGTGTAAGAAATGAAATGGGAGCTATGTCTGTTTACGTAATATGCAGCTGCTGGCACTGCGACTACCTTCCCGTTATCTTTGTGGCAAGCTGGAAGCGGCAGCCGGCAACATGCGTGCGTGGAACGACCTTCACAGGCTATTTATAGACAGCAGCTGCCGCCGGAGGAGGGCGAGCAAGACGTCAGGCGCGTGGTAGAAAAATACAGTACATGCTGCATTTGGTAATATAATGTAACCAAATAAAATACTACAACAGACTATGTCTGCTTATCATTCTCATTCGACGAGACAGTAAAAAAAATCTTTCCTGTCTCATGTGTCTGCCCAAGTTCCAAGCAACACCTGGATGGCTCTTCTCCACCCCCTCCTCATTGTGACTCTCCTACATCCTCTCTGCCGCCTTCGTCGGTAGACCCCCCCCCCCCATGATGGCTGGCTCTCCTGCCCCTAATCAACAATCTCAAATAAATACAAATTTTGTCCCTTTTCTCCAACCATTCGCCACCAATGCTGCAAATGTCACATGTGCTATGCAGAACTTGAAAATGAGTGGAACACCATGTACTGCCCCCACAATCTAGTTAATTGTCAAACATGGTTGTTTCAAGCTACCTAGGTGTCTCCAACACAATTGCTAAAAGTAGGCGTGTTGTGGCTAGCTTCAAGCAGTCACTAGTTGCAACAAAAGCACTTAGCAGAGCCCAAAATGTACTAGGTTTAAGAAAAAAAAATCTTAACCAAGATGAATCTACACAATTGGATTTTACATTCCAGATGATTGAAAGACTTTTGGAACAGAAGAGTGCAGTGTCACTTTGATCTTCTGAGTTAAATCTGTCTACAACACTTACATCATGCAACTGGAACACCGTTGGCAACATTGAACCTATTTTAAAGTTGTTTGCAGAAGTTACAAAAACTGTTAGCAAGAGCTCGTGCAGTATAAGTCATCCCAATCCTCAACAGTCTCAGATGGATGATCGAAAATGACAACACAATGGGATTGCAAAACATGAAAAATTATATAATTCATCACCTTGATGCTTGCTACCCAATTGAAGCAACTGAAACCAACAGGTTCTATGCTCTGGCAACCTGTTTGGATCCAAGGTAAATACAAAACCAGTTGTATTTTTACAAGTTCAAAAACAAAATCTTTTCACCCAAGAGAAATGTAAATACTGCAGTGGCCATGCTTACAGAAGAAGCAAAAGCGAACTGCAACCAGTCCTCCAGTGCAGATTTCCATGATGACTGCAAATTCCAGCTGCTCTCCACCAAGGAAAAAGCCAGAATTTTCACTTAAAACATTTCGGTTGATGGTGCTAGAAGAAAACAAAAATACGTCTGATATATCACTATCGTCACAGTCGCCAGCAGACATGGAAGTCAAGAACTAATTGGATCAACCACTTACCCCAGATGAAGATACAGTGTTTCAATATTGGGAAACTGCTTCTTATCCAATATTGAAAAGACTAGCTAGCAAATATCTGTATGTACCTGCAGGTACTGTTGCTTCAGAAAAGTTATTCAGTACTTGTGGATCATTCTTAAATAATAGGAGGTGTTCATTAAAGCCTGAAAAGTTAAAAATGTTGGTGGTTTTATAACAAAAAATGGAAATGCTGATTGTTACATAATAGTGTATCTGTGTATGTGTACTTTTTTAGAGCTTGATCTTTCCAGGTTAGTTACTTCTTTGAGTGTACACTGAGCAGTTTCATTTATGTTTGTTTAATATGAGGGTGTTGAATTTCCTTAATATCTTAACAGAGAAGAGGTTATTGACTAAGCAAGACATTTTCTGATTCCAGTCAAATTGTTTATTTAACAGATTAATTTAATTATTTTATATTTTTAATAACAAATGCCTTTATCATGATGATGATAAATCCAAATTTAGTAGAATGTAAATTTATCTATTATTGTAAATACTTATCCATTCAAGATGATGATAAAAAAAAAAAGATTTTTTTTTTGTGAGTGATCTAATTTTTTTATAAGTTACGTACTTGTATCGGCCAATCTGTATTAGCAGTATCGGCAGATCGGTGTATCTGTAAAATTTGTGGATCGGCACAGCTCTTCGTTAGAGTGCTTAAACTTGTGACTATTTTCAATACAAATTGTGTAACCTAGTTTGTAAGAAATTATATTCAGTGTTTATGTCATAATAATGTTTACAGCAAATTATACTATGTTTACACAAAAATCGTACTACGATAATTAACCTCAAGACTACCAAGATAAAATATTTTTTCTCTCTCTCTTTCTTTGCTCGAGTGTTGTCAGTGTCTTGCTCCCATGATACAATGCCCGCTTAGCATGTAGGAGAGTAACCATTAACAAAACATGTGTAATTAATAATTTTCTTTGTTGTTAAATTTACTGCATGTTGGATACTGTGCGACAACCCCAATATAATGAACTTATTTCCCCAGTGCCTCAGCATGAGAACTTGCTAGTTAAGGTCCCCATTTTATTTTTCAAGAACAGAAAAATAAATTGATTAATGAAAAAATAAAATTTTTTAAACTAGTTGTACACACGCTGTATAAATTATCTTTTCACTTAATCACGCCAGTGTAATTCTGCTCTCGAACTAGGAAAGCCTATTATTAACAGCTCATTCCCCAACCTCCTTCCAAATTTCTTCCTCCCTTGGTAAACAAGAAAAAAGAAAATGCAATGGGACTGCCCTGCTCAGCGCTGAGAAGCAGATGACTACACGTCCTGACACCCAACCGCTGTCAAGAGGAGGGGGAGAAAGTGAAGAGGGAAAGAAAAGGGAGGCTGTTCACCCACCATAGAGATTGTAAACAGATGACGCACAGTCCAGATATGGGCGCCCGTCACTCATTCAAGGGCAGTTCGCACAGAGCAGGCGCTCGTCCAGAAGCCCACCAAGAGTTTGACGATTGAGGCAGCCACCTTCCTGATCTGCAGCACAGTAGTAGAAACCAGAGATGGGTCTTTTTATTATGAAAAATGTAATTGTACTGTATTTCTGAAATGCATATTTTAACTCCTCCTTTTGTTTAATACTGTCTGTTATTATATATTATTTATGTGTGCATCACAAACTGCCATAATGTTATTTGTGTAGCATTTCTTCTTTATGAACAGGGTTGTTTGTGGGAAATTGCAACAAATAAATAAATAAACCAGGAAAACTTCTTAACAGGGTCAAATTACACATATGCAGATAGACAAGATGCACAATTATTCAACTTATTAGGTAGGTGAACTTCTTAGGGTTTTACTGTACTATACAGCTGCTCTCAACCCTGAATACCATACTTCTATTCTCTCTCTTTAAAACCAAGCAACATTAACAAATCGTGAAATGTAATGACTGTCACATTATTCCAAAGGGTACACTATTTTGTACTAAAATTATAGTGGCTACATTGATGATGACCTTTCTTAATGTATGTTATATAATTACACCACTTGGCTGACACATTTTGAATGAACAACCTTAGGCCAATAGAAGAAGAAAACCTCTCGTGTTCCATACCTCCATTACTGTGAAACACTTGTTCTTATTCAAAATTTCATGGTTTGTATAATTTACTGTTATTTGAATAGTGTTTAGTGAAAAACTTCAAACAGAGTTAGATTTTAGAAATACACTATACAAGAGGTATCACATTCCAAAGCTTTACATATATGTGATTGTGGTAATTGGATCAACCAAGAAATTACTTCAGTTAGTTCTGCATAAATTAGGATTTCATTAAAAACAATATCACCTTTTATTTTTTTGTAAAATGAAACTACATGAACACACAATTTAAATGCATAACTCTTTTTTTTTTTTTTTTTTTTTTTTTTTTTTTTTTTTTTTTTTTTTTTTTTTTTTTTTTTTTTTTTTTTTTTTTTTGGACAAACATGTATTTACAACTTATGAACAATTGCAGAACAAATTATGGTGGAGCATTTATTTCAAGAGGGAGGAAGGGAGAAAGCAGAATAATAATAATTTTATACATATTGCAGCTACTATTATACGTACACAATGAACACAAGTTGATGTTTCTGTTGGGCAGGCTTAAATTTCTGTACGAAAATGGCACAGGACTGATATTAGGAGTATTTTTCTGGGATAAACACAGGCACTCTGAGAAATATACAAGTGAATGGTCACAAAATAAACATGCATGGTATGAATAAGGGAAGACGGTAATATTTTTACACCAGATTAAAAAATCTTCTTTGCGAATTCTTTTAGAAGGGTAGTGAATTTGTTTGTGTTTGTGTGTGTGTGTGTGTCTCTCTCTCTCTCTATATATATATATATATATATATATATATATATATATATATATATATATATATATATATATATATATATATTGATTGCAATGATTAAGTTAAGTCCATAAAATGTTTCCAATCCTCCTTTAGAAACAACAAAATATATTTGGATATTTGAGGTTAGGCTTGAAAACAACATGGCTGCCAGAGAGGGTGCAAGAGTGAGCACCGAGTGTGCATCGTCGTTGAGAAATAAAATTAATAAATTGAGTTAACATTATTGTAAGAGACCATCTACAAGTATGTTTCAATAATGTCCTCGGACCACATACAAGAGCCTCTATTAATTTGCTATCTGAATTATGAAGTCAGAAGTGTCCAACTTCACACTCAGTGTAAATAAACATTCACCCTTTAGCTATCAGAGCATCAAAGTTACACGGCTGCACAGTGTGTTGTCTGCCTGTAGATGCAACAACACAAAGCATCAGCACTTCTGCCTCTCTAACTCTGGTCTGTCAATTACTACTGTGGTCTATCGCATAAAAATACTCTTACAAGTTCAGTGTTCTGCAGAAATCATTACCTATTATTATATTTACTGTATTTTATGTAAGGTAAAATATTAACTATGAAAAGGTACACCAGAAATGCATTTACTCACAATAGTTCAACACTTTATCCACACCATACCCACAACCTCACATAATACTATGAAAAACAATAAACCAATACGACTTCATTTAAGACACTACTGTAAGGAAACAAAAAGAAAAATTGACACAATTAAATGGAATCTTTTAAGAACTCAAGAGTCCATCTTTCATGTTACCCTGTTTGCACGAAAGAAAGTTTATCACTGCTACATCTAAATCCATCAACATCAACATAAACTCTTCAATTATCCAACATGTATTTTACAATTTCACAGCAAAAACATTTTGTTCTTACTACAAATACCTGAGTGAACACAACAGTAAAATTTAAACATCTACAATTTATAGCCACTTCATTTTGAAGTTTAAAATGACATTTTAGGATAATTTACTTTTAAAAATATAAACATATATATTATTTGGTCCCATGACTTTATAAAGACTGCAATCACTGCAGTTTCCTTGCACACAAAATACATAACTCAAACACTTTCATTTAAATTTAGCAAATTTAAACTTAATTACTGGAAACATTTTAAAACAAAGAACTTATTTAGGGGGAGGAGGTGGGAATACCACGGTGTGTCTAAAAAGTTTGGTGAATGGTCCAATATTGCAACAACAACACGGTTTTTGTGCCGCACAGGCTGACAAATGACAAGATAGCACGCGGGATGGAAACCTCTGGAGATGTCATCACCAGGTGTGATCAGGATCGATTCTTTCTGCGAAACACCATCGCATGAGATGAGACCTGGTGCTATCAGTTTGATCCAGAATCAAAAAGTGGCAATCGATTGACTGAGGTTCACTGACATTCCCGCCACCCAAAAATAGCAGCTTACAGAAATCCAAAGTCAATACAATGTTGATCGCCTTCTTCAACAACGGCATCATCCATATTGTTCCTGTGGGTAAAACGGTGAATGCCACATTGTATGAGCAAGTTTTGAAGCAGTTGCTCAACGCCAACGCGTCTGCAATGTTTGACAAGTGCTGCACAGGACTGGAAAGTGGATGTTGATGCGTGATAACGCACCTGTGCATTACATGATCCATGTGCATCAATTCTCGGCACAGCGCAGCATACCTGCGTCCAGTCACCCACCATACTCCCGTGATCTGGCGCCTGCAGACTTATTTCTGTTTCCCATCTGAAGAGCATCTTGAAAGGCGCACATTTCGTCATCGTAGAGGCAATCTAACAACGTGTGACAGCTATTCTGGAATTGATTCCTAAAGAGGCCTTTTCGAACATTTTCCAGAAGAGTTATGAATGTTGCTAAACGTGTGTTGTGGTAGATGACAATTGAGGGCCAATAAAAGTATGTTATTTCTATCTTCTGTATTCTTTCTTTTTTGATACCATTCACTGCACTTTTTTGACACATACTGTGTAGTACATAACAAACAATGAATTTTGCAACATTTGGAAAGGCACTATTTCTTTGATAACAATGAAAAATTATTAATACTACAATTATATATACAAATATGCATTTCTTCAGCTGGCTACCAAATTTAAAAGAAAGAGTGGCCTTGGATTTATAAGCAAGTAAGGTCTTTTTCTTCACATTTTCAACTCGGATATCTATCAATATACAGTATCAAAATAAAGAATTTCCATTTTAAATTCAACATAGAAAAATATCTGCCACACTACAGAGCTTCTGTTTTCAAAGATCACATTTTGAACTTGTCTTGCTGTCTTCACTCAAGTCATTTGCAATCATCATAATTACTGTAACATTCTCATTTTGTGTACCTAACCAACTCAGACACAAAATATTGCAAAACAGTGGGGCGTGATGGAAATTTGCATTACTGCTTCAATCTCCACACTTGCCAGACCGCATATGACTTCACTCACTCTCTTTTATAATGATGAGTTCATGTCAGAATGTAAAACTGACAAACGAGGATTAAAAAAGATGAACAGTCTAGTTTCATAACCAACACTCCCTCTGCATGGAGCAGGAAAAAGCAACAGGTTGCAGCGAGGTGATGGTAGGGCGTTAGTTCATGTGGCAAGCAGCGCAGCCAAAAGCCAGGTGCTACCGAGGAATGACATGCGCTCACAGTCCTGCAAACCCCCGAGAGATCAAGGAAGGGCAAGGCCGAGGGTGGGGGAGGCGCAGGCTAACAGGGCGGGGCTCTTGTACAAAAATAAATTTGTACCAAACCTCTTCAAAAGATAATTTCTCTCTCTTGCATCTAACAGTTTCTCTTTCACCAGACGAATCTTCTGTTTTAAGGTTTTATGTCGCTTCACTGTTCACGGCGAACTTTCTTCTTGCTCTTTTTGGGTACACGTGCCTCTTTCCACACATCTGGCAATAAACAAGAAAAACATGTTAGTGAAACACTAATTTTATTTAAACATATTTTTAATGCAGGTACATGTACACATACAAAAAAAACAGTGTAAGGAATCACACATGGTAGGGATTTATTTATAATTATTGTAATAATATATTCAGAGCTAGTTAGAAATTTACTTCAGATTCTGCACAGTTAAATAATGGTTTGAAATATATTTATCAAGTTCCAGTATTAATGTAATTTAATGTTTATCATGGCCCAAGCCATGCAACTATTAGTATATTCTTATAGTTTTTTTAAATGCAGTTTGGTTAATTAAATACCTTTGATGTAAAAAAAAATGTTCTTGTTAGGAATCTTTTGGAACAATGTCATGTGATATAATATATAAAGAAACGTGAGCAAAATTGGTTGCATAAAATGATTTATTACAGATTTTTTTATGCATTGCTTCTACCATGGAGATTAAGAGGTAACATTGCTCTGAGCAGGGACTTTTAGAACTTCACGCAGTGAAAGAATTTGGTGCAATTAATTAGTAGGGATCGGCAGATACAAATTATATAGATTCTCAGCTGCCGATGCCGCTGATTACAGCGATGCAGATAACAATTTTGATGAGCAGAATTCTCCCAATTCTCAATATTTGGAAATACTTTTTTATTACTTAAATTTAGGTCTTCAGTTTTGTTAACACTTTTAGCACTTTGTATTAGGTGTCTGTCTACAGCACAGAAATGAAATACAACATTAATCTTAATTATCAATGAAAAAATAGACAATTTATCTGAAGTGATTTAACAGTAAAGCAAAAACTGTTACCAAACAATACAGCATTCATTCATTACAAACTGAGTTCGTTAAAGGCAACCTACAAAACTTCAAGCAATCTCATGCGGACTTGCATTTCAGACCTGAGAAATTACATATATTGACGCCGTCGGGTGAGACACGAGACGAATGATGACACAAATACTTACTGGTAATTTGGGCGCCAACGGTGCTTCCCAATTACCGCATTATTGAGACTCAGGGTTCTCAGGGCTGTTGTGGGTTCTGTGTGTCTGTCTCACCCATGCGTACTTACAAACATGTTGGCAATACTAAACATCACTGGAAATAAACACTTAATAAAATATATGTGGCTAGGACACTGTCACTACCAAATAAAAGAGTTAAGTTCACTGTAGACATGTTTTTATTATTATTATGCATACACATCAACGTGCCAATGAAAGTATGATTATCTTGGTCACAACTAGCCAATTCCGCTTGGGTGCTCCCCAGCCCACAATTACTCTAGCGCATGCCTAGATGGATGATCTCACCAAGGTGCATGAAAGCACAACCTTCCAAGGAAAAGGGCCGACAGCAGCTAGGGTGGACTGACGGTTTTTCCCTGAAGACAGGACACAGTGAATTAAAAAAGAAACCCTTAATACATATTAACATGTGTGATTACTCGGCTTCACTAACGCAAACTCGTTGGGGCTCGCCCTCCAGCACGTGGGTAGTGTGGTGATGGCCTATATACAGAGCCGGCTAGGACGGGAATAATTGCACTCTACACTAATTACAAAATCACATTAACCATTAAATGATACATGAAAAAAGATGGGACACAAGATGAATATTCACAATAAACACACACGTGTGAAAACAAGCTTATGTGGCGCGGATGCCGCTGGATGAAGTTCGTAGCAGATCACATGGTGCAGGTGAAATTACAATATTTCTGTGTGGAAACGACAAACTACTTTCAGACAAAAATTATTCTTGCTGAGAAAATTATTCTCTTTACGATTGCAGTGGTTGCAGGACATGCCTGATGGCGGTAAAATCAAACAATGTGACTGCGTGGTCAAGTACAAAAAGCATCAATTTATGTGAAAAATACATTGAACCTTGATTAAAACTGACAGAGAACCCTGAAATAAATTATTGCACATACAATGTTACATAAATATGCTCTCAAACGCAACAATGGCATATACAAAGACTTGGTGTCGATCGGCCACGTGGTTATACGTGATGTTGCCGTAAAATATTCAAACATGAAAAATACCCTCAAATACATACATAAAAATAAAGCTCTTAAAATTGCGTGTAGCAATAATGCAGAAGTTACAATCAAACACCATAAACATAGGCGGATGGCACCTGATTCAAGTTGCACAGGTCACGTGACCTCTCGGACATCTTTCTCCGCCTTCTCCTCGATTAAGTTAAAAATGCAGCAAGGGCGCAAGAAATTGATAAAGCGGAAGCATAATGGTGGGGAAAATATCTGGCAAAAACGTACGCAAGCAAAGGTTAACCGGTAAACTAAACTGACTATGGAAACCTAAATCCGTGAACAAAAGTTGTAGTGCATACGTGACAAGTGTCTTACCATGCCAGCTCCTCGACAGACTGTCCAGAGACAAGCGCCGCACAGACTTACAATGGCCGCCTACGGGGTTCACATAAGAGGAAGTCCTATGCTTGCAGAGTAAACTATTTTATCACTGAAAACAAAATTGCACAAATTAAATTAAGTATTGTTTTCCATTTCTATCATTTTCTTATGAATGTCAATATTATTTTAGTGTCTCTTTATGTCTACGTTCATGCCGGAATATTAAGTGTTCGTAATCTCGGCGCAGCAGGCACTTTGCATTTTATAACCAAACAATTAAAAATAGTAACGAACAATTTAAAAATATTAAAAAATGCTTGAACACATTCTAAGACATATTAAATTCTGCAAATACAATAGAACACATTTTATACTGAAAACTAACATTTATACGAAAGTTCAAAATTATTGGCCTCTTTGCACATGTGCGGGACACGTGCGTGGTGAGCGCCATCATGGGCTCTAGCGCCGCTGGCTGTTAGCCGGCGTCAATATAATCTCAAAATATGTGTTTGTTTAAACCAACAGCCTAGGGATGTCATTAAAAAATTTATTGAAATCAATTTAATATTAAATATTAATTTAAAATTGAGCAGTATTTAAAATTATGTTAGTATTTTCATTTAATATTCTTTCATCGCCTAAGTCATACTCAATCCCTTGGTTAGAATGACAACTGATTTATTTGCGACAATTTTTGTCAATTATTACTTGACGAGTTTTATTCAGACCTTTAACATTCTAACCAAAACCGCAGCCAACAGTTTCCAATAATACGTTCGTCAAATTACCGCCACGGTTATAACCTTTAACTTGCCATTTACAATCACAACACCACAGATAGTTGAATACAGTGTCTGTGCATGCAATTCATTTTCACTGTTGTCAACTTATGAATGCAATAATGCATAAGAAGAATAAGAATTCAGGTTGCTTTCTCATTGTCACCGATCTACGAATGTAGTAAAAACATAAGAAGAAAATATAAAACAACATAAACTCTTGGGGGATCTAATAAATACTATCGATAAAACCAGTTAATGATTATCAGTGGTTAGATAACCCAAATTGTGGAGGCGTAGCCGGTGAGGGGCTCGAGCACCAATAGTGGGGCCGCAGTAGCCCAATGGCTAGAGAATTTTAAACATGAAACTATGGTGGACTTAATTTTAATAAATTAAAAAAAAAAAAAAAAGTGAACAAAGTTGCACGGGTTAGCTAGTATTAAATAAAGTGACAATACCCCTTCGGTTTGGAACAAATTTTCTAAATCTGTTACAAACCAAAATAAATTTAAGTGTTAATTCGCTGTAATTGCTGCAATATGCTTTTGACATGTAAATTCAAAATCATTATACACCTATGATACAATCTTTCAATATCTCATTAATTAAAACATTCACTTAAAGGTGGTGTTTTTTTCTTTTAAATTCACAATCATTATATCTCCATGTTTATATTTTCAAAACATTCACTTAAAAGTTTTTTCCTCATTTTTTTCTGTTCTAACAGTTTGAATTTCTTTTTGCATAACCTCATTAACAGTTTTCATTTCATTCAGTATAAACTCACTGTCTCTTTGTATTTTTTTCTGCATGGTTTCACTATATACTCTAACCATTTGCATTTCATTTCATATAACCTCACTATCTGCTCTAACTGTTTGTATTTCTTTTTGCAATGTTTTCTGCATTGTTTCAAATTTATCCACCAACCGAGAAAAAAATGCTTTCCATAGTCCTTGTTTGTTTTTCTACTGTAGTTTTTTTGCTCAAATCCCAAAAAAATCTTATTTTTCCCCTTCATCGCTCATTTTTACCATAAATTCCAAAAATTTTTTTTACAATATCTAATTACAAAACTTCTCCTTCAAACCTGCAAAACACACAAAAATTTTTTTCTTCTTTCTCTTCTGCACTTGCGTCTCACGTAAAAATTCTCCCCGATGTCCTTCTGTGTGGAAACTGCTTACTGCCTCTGCAGACGTACTTGAGATGTTTTCAGCATACCTCTGGCATCGCATTTCTTCCCATCCTGTAGCATAGACTCTCTCTTGGGGTTGGTTCTTCCCTTTGCCGAAAACTGCCGTTTTGGACGTTCTAGAAGTTCTTATTTCAGCTTCAGAAATTCTAGATGATCATGAAGTTATTCAGCTACAGAAATTCTAGATGATCATGAAGTTCTTCTTCAGCTACAGAAATTCAAGATGGTCACAAATTTCTTCATCGGCCACAGCTAGGTCGTCAGTTGTTATGTGAAGAGTAGATCGTCACCAGTTTTATTTTTATGTGCCTGGATTTTTTTCTTAAGTTGGTAGCTGTTCATTTAGTGTGTTGCTCACCAGGGTAATTTTTGCAAATGCTATTTTGTAATGCACTGGTGTAGTACATTTATTATAGCAAATTAGAGTATTTAATAATCAGTATTTTGTATTTGTGAAAGTATTTTATTCCCTTAAATAGATTTTGTATGTTTTAATCTGTTTAGTATTTATATTTATAAAGTTGTATGTAATGTCTTTGTTTGCGGGAGCTCCCGCTTGAGGGCGCTGGGAGTACTGAGAGAGAAATGCGAGCCACTACCGCGGCTGGTCGTGATATGAGAGAGGTCTGACAAAATAGTGTCTCAATGTGTGCACTGGTTTTGGCGGCGTATACGAGGAGTAACGGGTGTCATGCTGTCGTGATAGATGATGGAATATAAAAGGTCTGACAAAAAAATGTGTTGTGAGGCGTGTGCTGGTTTTGGTGGAGTGGACAGCTGTGTTGAGACATTTGCCTTTGCAAAATAAGGTTGTGATCGGGGTAGGGTCTGGTGACATGAGAACTGTACTGTTATGCCTGACCAACATTGATAGCATATTTCAATTTTTTGTTGAGGTTATTATAGAACATGGTGTTAGCCGTCTGCTTTCATGTTTGAAACAACTGGTTTTTTGAACTGAGGCTCCCCTTCTTTGCTTTATATTTTGATTGTGACTGTAATGTGGTGTTTTGGCATTTTGGCACATGACAGAGGACAATATTTCACACACACATTTTATTCTTAATACTTACACATGTGGTGTTTTATATAAAGGCATTGCAGGATTTGAGAAAAACTTTATAAACTATTTTACACATGTGCCGTTTTCAATGAAAGGTATTGGTGTGTATCGGACACCCTTTTAAATATTTTTTTATGAAGATGCATACTTGCCAACTTTTCAAAATGAAATCAGCAAAATATTTTCAAAATACAAATTTTAGCGTAAATTACACATGGCAATTCATATTTGTACGAAATCTGAGAAATTGCACATGGCAATTATAATTTTTATAAGAAATCTGAGATTTACTACATTTTAAATTCCTTAAAAAAATATCACATCAAGATATGAAATAAGGTTTAAAAATTAGTTTACAGTAAAATATCAAAACACGCACACCTAACACAGTCGCACATTGGAAAAAGAATCAATTTTCTCGTCTTACCTCAAAATTTCATAATTCAGCTCATTGAAAGACATGTTCACACTTAAAAACTGAAACATTTAGGTCTGTTCACACTTAAAACTCTTATCGCTAAAAAAATATGTACATACACTAGAAAAAACAGTTGCAGCTTTTATTTAAAACATTTGAATTTATTTAATTCTTCTTGAGAGCTTGTGCAGTGGCATTCTAAGATAGGAAGTGCAGTGTAGTTTTCCTTGCGATTTGTTAACATGCCGGGTTGCAAAAGAAAACGTGTCGTGTTGAGTATTCATCTGAAACTTGAGATTATTGGCAAATTAGAGAAGGGCACTGAAGTAAAGCAATTGGTGATGCAGTACATTGGGGAACAAACAGTTCACGACTTGAACATACAGAAAGATAAGCTAATCACATTCGCTTCATCTTCGGATTCAAGTTTACTAGTCACCTGTGAATATATTTACATTTATGGAATATCATTTTAAAGTGAAGATGTCTAATTCTTAAAATAAAAGCAGTTTATTAATCAGAAAATCCTAATTTCCCCACAGTAGAGATAAACGCACGACTTATTGCGCACTATTTGCACCAATGTATGCGTGGTAACGCGGTCTGTTTTTAGTTAATTTCGGCTCACTTGCTGGTCGTTCATACAAGACTGGGGAATTATTTTGCTCATAAAACTTAGCCCTTTAAAATATAAATAAGTTTACTGTATTTACCGCATTGCATGCCGGCTTTTGAATGTCTCCCGCATGCACTATCAGCTGGAAGTGCCTGGTGAGGTCATTGCATCAAAGTTTTCACGACGGGAGAATGAAACGGGTTGGGAGGGGGAAAAAAAAAAGAGGTGAACAGGAGGGGGTGGAGAAGAAAGAAAATTCCAGTGTGTCTCATGGATCGATACGCCTGAAGGGGTGAGGGGTTAGGAGAAAGAGGATGAGAATGCTTTGTATGAATGGTGCAGCCAGGAATGAAAGATACAAAGAAAGAGTGAGGTAGTAAAAGAAAAACAGGGAAGGGAGCTTGGGAAGTGGTGTGAGTGGCTGGTGGCTGGCGGTGTGGGTGTGTCCAGGGGGAAGAAGGATGTGGCTAGGGGAAGAGAGCAGGTAGTTATTGGAGGATGTGGCCAGTAGCATGATAGTTGGAAGGAGAGCACGTTTACTCCGGGCCTACCGCCGTGACCTTTAACACGGTTACGGTGATTTTCTACATTTTGTGTGACACCTACAAGGCCTATAGAGACTTTTAGAAAAATTTTTTGAGTTAACCGTGATTTAGATTAACCGGGTCTCTCCTCCCCACCATTACCCCGGTAAATCAGGAGTTAACTGTATTTGTTTTCAGTGTACATTCAAAAGAATGCTGCCCAATATTTTCGTGCAACCTTTATTTAGTAAATTATTTGGCACTATCCTGATCTTGAGGAAGTGAGCAAGCAATGTATTTTTGATAAGCTGAAAGTATATAGCATCTGGATTAACTGGTTAATAGAATTCACAAATAAAATTTACTGTCTACTGGGATAGAGTTTCATATGTTTGAATATGAAAGATCAGAGATGTCACTCATTTGCCAAACATACTGCAAGGGAGAATGCAGTGGGGGGGGGGGGGGGGGGGGGGGGTAATTTTATTTTCATAACATTTGAAAAGGTTGACTGACTAAGATTGTCATTACCAAACACTATGATATATTAAAAAGAATATAGTGAAATAGAAGAAAATATAAAAGTCAGTTATTTTCAATGTAAGATAACAATTTAAAGTTTTTATACAATTTTAATTAAAATATAATTTTTCATACACTGTATTATTTGTTTTTAAACAGCAATGATATAAACAAAACAAACAAGACCAAAAATTTCAATTTTGGAAAGTAAACTCGTTTAACAAAAAAATGTTATGAATACAATGAAACCAGTTTTTAATAAGAAAGAAAGGAATTCTCTATTAAGATTAAGATATGTTTACACAGTGTAACAATGAATTTCAACATCTTACCTCCCAATTCGTCAAAGACAACTGCTCCAACAGGCTCTGGAGGCTCCAAGTCTAGCTCTATGACCGACTGAGGCTGCTTTTCTGTTCAATGAGAAGAGATTCATACTATAAATTTTCCTCATTCTGACCACAAACACACAATTGCTGCAGCTTTACAGGCAAGGAATATTGTCTGTATAATGTATCAATACCAAGTTCAAACTTTTGAGTCATTAGCCAATTCCTGTTTAATAATGATCACATAATATAATTTAATTAGAGGCTGCAGTGGTGTAGCGATTGGCAATTATCTCCCAACAAGGCAAACTGGGTTTGATACCCAGTGGGGTCACTCCTGGATTTCCGTACATGGAAATTGTGCCGGACAATGCCACTGGTCGGCAGTTTTTTCTCAGTGATCTCATGTTTCTCTGTCTTTCCATTTCGGAGCAGCTAACTTCACGTCACCTCACCTCACCTAAATTTCATTGGCCCTCAAGACACTTTGGTTAAGAGCCACTCAAATCTCTCCACTCCATTACAATTTAATTCTTTGCTTCATACTTTCCTGTTTCAAACTGTGCATGCTTAAATGAAAGTAGAATGGATCAGCAGGACTACATGCTTCCTAGTTTGTTAAAACTAAGAAAATACCAGGTTCAGAATCCTTTAAACTCCTACACACAAAATCTTGGAAGACTGGAAACAAATAGAGTGAGCATATTCTATGCATGAGACCCATGTGTTTGGCTCAGTATGTAGTTTAATTTCACATAAAAATGCACACTAATTGCACAGCCCACATCACTGTCCTAGTGGGCCTAGTGTAACCCACCCACATGCAACATCAAGCCTATGATGGCAAAGAATGAAAACGGGGGAAGGGAAACATGCATTCTTCCCCCATGGAACAAAAACCAGATTGCATGGATGCATGCATTCTATTTAGGTTCCAGAAATTTAATCAGCAAATGTGTGGCAGAATCACAATGGTTAGATATATATATATACAATATCAAAATTTTTATTTTGAGATGGTGGAAATAAGCTGCTACGCTACTGATTACATTAAAAAAGTAGACAGAATGCACTTTTACTCACAGAGCTGTATTCATGGACCCACACACACACACACACACACAGAGCTGTACTCATGGACAGACACACACAAAAATCAAACACATTTTCCCCGTGGATGCGCTGTCACGCAATGTTTCCCTTGCTAAGCAAGCTTCATCAGGCAGCGAGTGGTGCCACACTACAGACTGGTGAGTGGTGCTTAGTAAACAGTGAACCCAGCGGCCAGGAGGCAAATTGGGTCAAGATGGGAAATTTCAAATGTGGTGGAGGAGTTATCTTATGTTTAAACTAGGTGTCTGTCTGGATTTGGTGATGAATTGGTGGGCCAGTTCCCAGCATCACAGTTCTGCACTATTATTAGAAGGATAATTCTCTGTCTGTATGTTGGCAGTAAAGCCAATGTACTCTGCACTGCAATGACAGCACAGCTGGTAGAAAAGATTTTCTGTCACACAGTTGTAGCTGACCTGGATAGGGTAAGTCTTGTGAATCTGCTGTCTGCTGATGAAGGAGGTGGAAGACTAGTGCATAGCACAAGAGCTACAACGTGGGCTATTGCAAGGATGAGATCCTCTGTGAGGGTGGCGATAATACTGACTGTGGCATTGGGTGACAATTTGGGGTGCACCAGTTTGATTCAAAGGTTGGGGGGTTGTTTCAAGACTAAAATCTAGTTGGCATGGAGAACAAGTTTTGAGTGAGTGCTGAACGAATATCAGAGCTACTGATCTTTGTTTGAGGATGTGTGGATGAAGTGGGATGCTGAATTTGTTTGTGAACCAGGGGTTCAGGGTAGCCTCTATCATAAAATGCTTTCGCTATTATATCACACAGCTTGTTTGAGTCAGTTTGGGTGTAGCCGATGCATTTCACTCTGGTTTTTATTTTGTTTTAAAATACAGATAAAGGCCATGCTAACAGAGACTAGATATTGCCACTGCTTATGATGAATACTTCTTCTTAATACGACAAAAAATTTTACATTTGTGTTGGGTTCTATACTTGTAATATGCAGTGTAAAAGTCGTTAGTACTCTGGTAAAATGACTGACTGGCTGGCTGGAAAAGTTGACAAAGTTTCTTAGTAAGAAAAAAAAACCAACACGAATGCATGAGTTACAGACAGGAAAATGAGTCTGCATTGCCATCAAACCAATACGAACAATGTTCTAGAAAGTACAAAAATAATTACTCCCTTAGCTGAAGCTGCACAATATTTAGAATGAAACATGAGAAAATGTCTTTCAGCAGCTTACATCTGGGCACTGCCATCAAGGCACTAGTATTTTCCCATGTTGCATAGGCTGCATATCATCTGTATTTGTGAAATGTGACTGGATCTGGGTAACAGCAATGATGATTTTCAACTACAGTAGTGAGCAAACCCTCGATTTTATTTTGAGACAGATGGTCTCATTTTTGCTACTAAAACTTCCTGGCAGCTGAGTGGAACCTGACCCATTTGTCACCTACGCCATGAAGTGTTCTCGCATGCACCGAAGATTTACGTCAGAAAATACATTTACAGACTTTTATCAGGAATATCAATAGTATGGACAATATAAGAGCTATTTACCATACCTTTATTCTTGTGTGCTGGAAACTCTAATATAACATTACGTGAGCGACACGATCAATAGATTGGCGCTGCAGGTTACAAGCGTGGAAGCAACATGCATGTCCAGCAAGTAGACTGTCAACTAGCAAAATAGAGTGATAGCTATGTTTTTGCAAGGCTCTGGCTGAGGGCAACACCATCGCTCGGATCGCTGCACCGTGTTTTCTAGGAAATGTCAAACATTTCAGTCAGTATTCCAGAACATTTTAAAGGGTTTCGGTACAGCTTGTGGTGGGCTCCAGGGGGCCACACACGAGTTAAGGTTGAACAGACTATAGTTTTCTTGCGAGCCCCATGTTTGTATAACAAATTCCCTCTGACCCACTACTGCCAAGCTATAAAAGGTCAGAGTGTGACCCCCCCTCCCCTCCAAACAGACGACAGAGTGTGTTGAACAGCGTCAATGTACAGTATCGGAGAGGCACGAAGCAGAAGGCTACGACAGACCAGTGTCTGGAGAGGCACGAAGCAGAAGGCTACGACAGACCAGTGTCTGGAGGAGCTCCAGGCAGAACTGCAATCGACCCTTCTTCAGATATTTGGTGAGCACAAATTCCGGCTAGTCAGTAGGGTGACATCCCAGATCTCGAGGTCCCTTTAATAATCCTCATTAACTGAATAATATTCTGGCAAGGTTAGGGACAATCATATAGCGTTAATCATTGCAAGAGATTATAGAAGTAAAGTAATTGAGGTTATTGTTCTATGTAAAGATATTTGTATTGTTCTATCCAAGTATTAATAGTTGTTGAAATAAATGTGCATAGTAGAAAGAATCTTACTTATTGAACAGTAATCTGTAGTTACCAACCCTCCCCGTAGGCCCCGATCCCAAGTGTTGTATGGTAACGAGTAAGAGATACGAGATATGAGTTGAGGAAAGGGGGTTACTACAAGCTCAAGTTATATCCAGGCCTTATCAGTATTCCTGAACATTATAATGATAGCTAAAGCCTTAGTTAAGCCATGGCTGAAGCCTTAATCTTAGGGCTCCGATTTTGCTAATTTATCCTTGGCGCAAATGAAACCTACGCATGCGCAGAAAGCATACAATTTTGCCGTAGCCAGTAGTATGACAAACATTCATAAACCATATGATGTATCCAGACAGTTATGTGCTTTAATGTAATTATTTATTTTAAAATAAGGCAACCTACACGTTTAAGTTATTTCGCAAATAAAAGTTAAAGTCCGCAAGACTACTGTGTAATAAATATGACATATTTTAAAAACCTCCATCATTAGAAACAATGCAAAACACGTAATCGGTGAATCAATATACATATCATTAATTCAGCCACACAAAGTGTGTGTTGTGTTAGCGTAACTGGTAGCGTGTCTGTTTGCCATGCAAATATTTTAGGTTCAAATCTTGGTAGGAGTGAACTTTTTTCAGTTTTTAAAATGAACTAGAATTCACATATTTTCACAGGTATTATGTTGAATGAAGTCTAGTTATTGTAATAACTATGCTAAGTATTACAATACTTTAAGATGGATTATTAACAGTTCAATATAACTGCGATTATTGAAAATAGGGCTTTTTTTATTGGTAATAATTACATCTCAGAGCTTATTCAACAAAAGCCACTAGTCACATTCAAAAGGCATTTTGCGTTCACTCTCTTTTTATTTGAAGACCTTACAAGGTAAAAGAAAATGGTATAACACGTGTGCAAATTTCTTGTGAGCTACGCCTTAGTGGCGGGACGAATTAGGACGTTACGTTGGCACGACTGACGACATGGCTTGTTGACTGTTGATGCTGGCTGTTAGGAGTAACTTTTACCCAGTGTGGAACTCAAAATTAAGTTATAAATATAGTATACATTGTGTTTTAAACTATTTGCACGAGTTACAAAGTTGTGTTTCCAACGTTTCGACATTTCAGTGGAGGTTTAGTTCAGCGTGTGTTGTGTCGATTACAAAAGTAATGTGCATGCGTACGAAATGGCATTGACCCATGGAGTAGCCTTTAATTTCATACGTAACAGCAAAAACTGCAGTAATGACATTTACACCCGTGAATAGCTGTTATGACTGGTAATTTTTTATAGGTCATATATGTATGTGTATATCACAAATTTGTAACGTTTCCTTGCAGGTTTGAAACACAATGAATTATTTTATTGACTTATCTGTGATTTTAACATTTGCCACGGTTCAACAATTGACAAAAATGCTGAATTCCAGCCAGTAAAACTAATGAAATAATACTACAGTATAACTGACGTATGCAGTACAAAGTATTTAAAATGTGTATTTCTGGGAATATTTAATACTGCACATAAATTAGTACACACATTTTTGTGAAACACAGGGGTGGGTAACAAATTTTATTACCAGGACCTAAAATAAGGTTATGTATTCAGTTCCCATGCTACATACAGCATTATTGTTCAGCATTTTCATATTGGGGTTATGGGCTTCATCAACATGCTATTTTATCCCTTGACTCCTGCTTCACCAATACAATTGAATACAATACAGCTCTGATTCGCAGGACTGCAAAATATCGTACATTCATTTATTAGCATAAACATATAATTATAAATAAAGATGCAATTTTGTTGTTAAAATGCATGTCCACCATTTAAAATTTACGTATATAATTTCCACATTACAAACACAAAACATACCATGTTATGTTCCATAAGTTATCACGCAATAAAGAACTAAATAAATATTATATAACGTCAGACGATAATAATAATAAAAAGTTTTTAT
The DNA here is from genome assembly GCA_029891345.1 of Dryococelus australis. Classification (NCBI taxonomy): domain Eukaryota; kingdom Metazoa; phylum Arthropoda; class Insecta; order Phasmatodea; family Phasmatidae; genus Dryococelus; species Dryococelus australis. The sequence goes on along the minus strand of CM056999.1, from coordinate 150,653,063 downwards.
TGCTCTATGCAATGTTATTTCAACAGCCAGCGCTACAGGTAACGTAATAAATAAACAGTGCAGGTATTTATTTTGCAAAAGTTATTGTAAATAAACACTTCTGTGTCGCTTTCATTTGTTTATAGCCTCGCACGAGGCAGCGAATAATAACCCGTGGCACATACATTACCATCTCAAGACATAGACAAAACATGTTCAGAAATACGTTCCATGAGTTAAGGATTAGTCATGGCTTTTCGCTTTTCTATCGTCCAAGATGGTAGCATATATGTAATGCCAAAGCGAACGTTCTGAAACACCGGCCTTAGTATGTTCTAAACATGTTTGTTGGTGGATTTATGATTGGTCAGAATCATGTTTTTTGGGTGTTTGAGCCTGTATTAACGACCCCCGGAGTCTGCCTTTAGGCAAGTCGACTCTGGGATCATGACAGTTAAGTACCTCATATGTAGTTAGAAAGTCCTTCAGGCTAGTTGTAATGCAGGATGAACCCTGAGTGGTTTGGTAGTATTTTATAGCAAAATCTTGCACTTAGCATTTTTGCACACAGTGGGCATGATTTTGAAAAGGAAAATGTAATTTACGAGAGCAATGTTCAGAATTTTAAATTCCTTAAAGTTTCTTTAAAAATGTTCCAAAATGGTGATAGATTTCAAATTAACCAGAGGATGACTAAAGAAAATGCTATGAACATTGAATTAACTTAACATTTCTTGTAACTGAAGATGTCTATAAAGAAAGAAGTTTTCACAAAGGCTGTTTTAAGCTCAGTTTTTAATGTTGTTTGAGCCAGCCTTATGAGTAATTAAAAATGGTTGCAAAACATTTGTAAAATAATGCAAATTCACCTAGACTAGGACAAAAAGTAATGATGGCTACTCCACCTGTTAAAATTTTTATATGTGTAGCGTTTTGTTGTAAGCCCACATTATATAATGGCCATTTATGAATTTACTGTGTAGTAAAGAAAATATCACAGTATTAATCTTCTAGGGACTTTTGCAGAGAGAGAGAGAGAGAGAGAGAGAGAGAGAGAGAGAGAGAGAGAGAGGAGAGAGAGAGAGAGAGAAGAGAGAGAGAGAGAGAGAGAGAGAGAGAGAGAGAGAGAGAGAGAGAGAGAGAGAGAGAGAGAGAGAGAGAGAGAGAGAGGAGAGAGAGAGAGAGAGAGAGAGAGAGAGAGAGAGAGAGAGAGAGAGAGAGAGAGAGAGAGAGAGAGAAGAGAGAGGAGAGAGAGGAGAGAGGAGAGAGAGAGAGAGAGAGAGAGAGAGAAGAGAGAGAGAAGGCGCTCGCAGCATAAAAATTAAAAATGAAATCTTGGAACCCTAACTTTTCTGCATATCTTTATACTATAGGCATGTGTTAGTAACATGTTAATTGTTTGTATTACCTTAAGTGGCTTGATTTTTAAATATTTGCCTACGAACTCAGCACTTTGTTCGTGATGTGTGTTCAAATTGCACAAACTTCAAAAGCTCGCAGCATAAAAATGAAATCTCGAAACCCGGACTTTTCTGCATATCTTGATACTAAAGGCACTTGTGAGCTACATGCATATTATATACATTACCTACAGTGGCAGGATTTTTAAATATTTGCCTATGAACGTGTCGCTTTGTTTGAAATGTGTCACTTTTTGGTCAGCGATAAGAAATAGTTTTTCTCTATTTCAGAACGTTGACAATGTAGATTTTGCTATGCTGAATTCCGTGGCAATCTGTTTTTTTTTTCTTCCATTATCTACAGCTTTAAATTATTGCAAGTTTCATTTCATGTCAATGGCCTTTCGCTTCCTTGGCATCATTTTTGCAATGCTTCCTTGGCATCATTTTTGCAAATAATCAAGAACGAAATGATTAAAAGACAGTAAAATTTATTTGGAATCCAGTGTAAAAAACATTTAGAGGTTAACGTAAACTTATTTGCAATTGCAATTCACTGTAAAATACACTGAATCAATAACAGGCCAGAGATATAGCAACAACATTTTGTTGTGCGTAAAACTTTGGCGAAGTCAGAGGCTTGTTATCTGTGCCTATACAATGATGAAACGCATTAGTCGCAGTGATTAACCCTAGTAGCGCTGGGCTTCACGATAAATGTCTCATATTACACACCAATGTATTGTATGACTGGGTTACCTACAAAAAAAAAAGTTTTGGTTTGTTTGTTTATGTTTCTAACAACAAAAAATTAAATAATAATATAATTTTGCCATTTCTTACATTTTATTCTGATTACTAAGTGTTAGTTAAAGTGAATATTTAATAAACTGCCTGTCAATTTTTACAGAAAATTTCATATCACTAAAAGTTATTTGCACATAAATGTATGGTGTTTTGCCGGAACCAAATGATAAGTTCATTATGGTGAAGTGTTCATTAACTTGAAGTTCTTTAAAGTGGTGCTCTACTGTAATAACATGGGAATTCACGATAAAACTTTGGCAGGACTTCAGTTAGAATTTCAGGATGTTATTACAACTGAATTATGACTTTATGTAAAGCAACCTATTGTGTAAAACTAAAAGATTCCGAACCCATATCATCTGTCCCCTATAGCGTGGGACCACGTAAATTAAAAGCAAGACATTGGTACAGGACTTACAGGATAAAGATATTGTGGCACCTTCTGTTAGCTTGTAATTGAATCCCGCATTCTTATAGCCAAAAAAGGTCCCTGGAAAATACAGTTATTTGTGACTATCGTTAAGTCAATAAAAAAATTTATGTTGATCAATATCCCCTTCCCTCCATTGAAACTGTGTTTCAACACAAAGGGAAGGCCAAGCATTTTCCGTTTTTGACCTAAATTCTGCATTTTTTCGTTGTGATTTGCATCCAGGCTCTAGGGATGTTTTTGCCTTTGTTACACCTTGGGGTCAATTTCAGTGGAAGCTGCTACCAATGGGGGTAAACTGTGGACTGCAGGCAATGTCTAGAGTGCTATTTCAGGTTATTGGGAAATATCAGTATGAATTTCTTTTTATTTAGATGACGTCTGTGTTTATAGCAATACTTTTGAAGAACACCTAACTCACCTTTGACTGTTTCTTACCGTGTTGTGTGAAGTTGGACTAACAGTTAATCCAGAGGAGTGATGCGTGCCGCTTACACCAATATACTATTAACGACTACAGCTCATCTTATGTGCTTACACCAACTACAGGAAACCAGTACCAGATGTCTAACACAAAGTGTTCTTGTCAGAGACATGGAAGATACTTGGTTTCCCGGACTGTTCCAGAACTGCTCTTCTCTACCTACTAAGAGTGTTTAAACACGTGAAGGAGCAAACCAACACGACATGTTACGAATGCGTAGAGAGTGGGTTCAACTCAAATGCACTTTGGATACATAATCAAAGAAAGTAATTTGAAGTGGCTGCGCAATGCGCCAAACTCCCTGACGTACCCGGCACTAGGCCCTCACGGTCCTCTCCAAGAACTTCTAGTTCTTCAGTGGCTGCAGCCACCACTTACCAGAGGCTTCTACCACCTCTTGGTATTGACGTCACCAGAAGCTTCTACAGCAGAATACAACGAACAACAACTTTAGTTGTTGACACCTCTTGGGTCTTCAGCAGCCACTACTTGCTGGTAGTGGTTCCCCTGTTTAAGGTTAGGGCCTCTTCTAAGCAAATCCAGTTAGTGCTAGTTGTGACCAGTAAAGTTAATATTCCCTTGCACCTAAGTAGCCTAGAAGCAGGTCACCACCCGGTATATGCGTAGGTTAAGTACTTCTGCAGCACAGACTTATTGGTAGCACGTTATGAGTAACATAAGTATTTATCGTTGAATAAATACTTAATCTTAAAAGTATCCAAGAGTTCTTTGTTATAGTTCTATAGTGTATCTACCTCCAGTATTCGACCGAAAAGTGGCAAACAAGTGAAAGAGCATTTAACCTAGAGTAGAACGTCAGTCCCTCTTCAGGGGTAAGTCAGTTATACACACACCTCATCTTTCGACGGCCACCCATTCTGCTCACCTTAGTGTCCAGAACGGTAGACTCCACCACTAGGACACACTCCATAGAGGCGGGGTAGCCAACCCAAGTTGTATCATTGACCGGAGCGCCTAGCCAAGGTACTAGCAGAGGCCCTACGTTTGTGGTCATACCCGGCAGTGGCAGGAAGGCAGTCTACGACCCACGACTCCAGGTGCTTGCACTGTTAGGCACCGCCAGTCATTGTCGGCTTACACTCCAAGTCAGGGATTGTCGATTGCTTGTCACCTACAGGAAATCTAGTATGCTATCAGCCTATGCCATTCAACAGCAGGCATGGAGCTCAAAGAGCAATTAAGAAGGCAGAGTCCTGTACTGCCAAGCAGGTCTGTGCGGCAAACCTAGTTACGCCAGGAATCGACACTCCTAGGGGGCAGGCCCGAGCCGCCCATCACGCAGCGAGACAGGTATCTCCTGTCAGTACTTATGCATTCTACTCCAACCCAGTGCAAAACGGCTATGACGTACATTCGGTGGTCCGGGCCCTGGTCAGCAGGAGTGACACCAGGCTCGGAGGGCCAACCCACACATCAGCAGCTGGGCCAGCACAGAGTGGAACCATCACTACCACGCAGAACTCTACAGCAACTTGACCTCCACCACATCCAGTGGAACCAAGGACTCCACACAATCCACCTACCACACTGCAATGCCAACGACTAAGAACATGCTGTCAAGCTCTGGTAAGTCTACTTCGCCCCAGATGGCCCCTGTTGTTGAGAGGCACGTTGCCAGACCTAGTGTACCTGACTATATACCTAGTAGACAGCCTACAAGGCCGACATTGATATCCAGTAAGAAAGCGAACTGAGCTTCCCAAGTGCGTGACTGATCTAGCGCAGGAAAAAGGTCTCTTGTCAATCAAAGTTTAAGCAACATGCGTCAGAAGGTTACATGGACAAAAACGTATGTCCAGTATTTAGGATTCGTAACAACAGATGGACCCTTGTGGTCCGGAGGGGTCAGCCCTTTTCACCCGCCGGCTGCGGCGTTTCCTGCCTGCTTGGTGATTTGCTTATCAGCTGCTTGTTGAGTGGTACCTGGTACACGAGTTGCATCCCCTTCCTCCGCACAATCCTAGTTTATTTGCAGTTGTGGGCAATCTTTGTGAAAGTGATATTCTGGGCAGTACCAGCATTTCAGAAGGCTTGGGGCGGGGGTTTCGTTCTATGTTCAGATGGCTTGGCTTCGGAATTATCAAGAGGTTTCTTAGATTGGGTAGCAACATGCGGGTTACATGCCATACGCACAGATCTCTTCACCTCCTTTTGGAAATATTCGCCGGTACATCTGAACCTTGCGGCAGACAAATATTTCCGCCTATATCTGGTGTTTGGGTCCAGCTATAAATTCCGCCATAAGGTGCGCCAGTAACTCCTCACTGGTAAACTGCGTGGGGAGATGACTACTGGGTTGGCTCCACTCGGAAATAATTTCACCGTATTTTTGCCACCATTCGAGGGCTTTGCCCTTAAGTTTGGCTTGTGCCCAGGTAACCCATGGTTTTCCAGGAATTTCATTGGATCGAAACTACTTCTCATACTTGGCCATGAACACAAGTGGGTCCTTGTGTGGGGCCTTGCAAATTCTGGTAGTTGTGGATGCCCTGTGCACCAAGTGGTGCCAGTATGGGAGGCTGGCCCTTTGTTGTTTGGTCTATACTCAGCGGCATGCTGACACATTTCGCATTGGTACACCATTCCGGATCTGGTTATTCTTTCGTCCGGCCATCCTATGCATCTGTGGTGTACGATTCCCCACATAGTATGCAGCTCACTATGTGGTAATCACATCCCGGGCAAGTGATCCAGTTACAGAAGGCCTTTGTTGGGTCTGACACTGGTCGCATCTGTATTCAAGACAGTTGGTAAATCTGGCTTTGCCCGCCCAACCTAGGCAAACGTAGTTGAAGCATTAACAGTGGGTGTATTATGTAGTGTATTCCCATGCCAGAGCAGTTAGGTTTGGAGCAATGATCGTGTCTGGCTTCTGTCATGTTCCTGTCAGCTGCCTCAAGCTGGTCAGTGTCTATATCTGACATAGTTGCGTGACTGCCGAGCACCACGAAGTGTTTACAGACTCCCTGAAGTCTGTGCGATAGGTGGTTCAGCTTTTGGCTAGTAGGCTTGGATCGGAGTCGTGCTGGCCTGGTTCTCTTTATTAATCCCAGGCGTAATGCTCCACATCGGGTGGCAGAAAAACACTTTTGATGCGTGATGTACTGTGGTTACTAAAGGTATGTCACTACGCCTAGTGCTTTTGGTAGTGGGTGATAAGATAAACGCACCCTGAGGAGACTGACTCTCATCCTTTCGTGATACTGGAGCACGTCCAGAATATATATCTGGCTGTGAGGCCTTTCTGCAGAGCATGTGGCCAGGACTATTTTGCATTTTGGTGGAATATCTTTTACTAGTATACCTGGGTGACGTTTGACTGGTTGAGCTTGCGGGGCGGGGCCTCTGTCCGTGCTACGCTAGGATGAACTTTGGCTTCGAGTGTGCTACTGCACAAGTGCTGGTTGATACTGTTTGCCGCAGGTGTAGGCAGAGGGTACAGTATTTCCCCAAAACCTACAGTATTTCCCCAAAACCACAAATTATCTAGGCGGAGTGACTTGTCCTATCTGCTCAAGTAGGCTGCAAGTACTGGGTGTATGTTACTGTTTGAGCTGAGTGGGTGGTTTGAAGAGGCGTAGTTCGTAGTCAGACGTGGTCGGTCTCTGGTGAAGGGCTGCAGCTTGCTACCAGGGACTAAGGTGCTCAAGTCCGGTGGGGATTGGGCTAGGCTCCGGCTGGTATTTAGAGATTGTCTCAGCCTGTTTTACCCTCTTACAGATATCACTGTGGTAGGAATACAGCATGAGGTCTGAGATAGAGAACACTACTATCGAACCTCACAAAAGTGGAGCAGGTGACGCTGTGGTCCTACTCGGGTGTCAAACCACATACTGCCTCTGCCAACCCAATGTGGTATCCCTATCTCTGTATCCGGCACCAGAAGCGTGGTGGATATGGAGAGGTCAGGTCTCACTGGCTGAAAGTCGTGATACGTGGCTGAGCCTCTACTGAGGACCAGTCTTCCCAACTTAGGGAATGCCCCCTCCGGCACCAGAATCAAGGTAGAGAGAGCAAGCACCAAGCCAACAAGCTGACTCCAAGACAGAGAGAGAGAGAGAGTAGTAGTGATGCAGCACTACCTCCTACCAGCTGGAGCTTGGGGAAGCTTAACCCTACGTGAGACATGTGAAGGTGACTTGTTCCTTGGCTAAGAAGGGTAGGTAGATGAGCATTATGAGAATAATTTGAACTGGACGACTCTACTATGTTGCCCTGAAGGGGCTGGAAGTGTCTAGTGTTTAACGACGTAGACAACAAATGGTAAGGATTGGTACAGCAATGGATGTCTTCGGCACCAGAAGTGCGGTTAAGACCAGGAGAGGAGACGATGGTTCCTTCGGCACCAGGCAGCATGGTGAAGGAACAGAACAGACTGGCGTTACAGGGCGCTTGCCCCGGTATTTATACTCTGGCTGGTGCACCCTTGCTGGAGAAGTTGCAAACATCTTCTTGGCGTGTGACATCAGTGGGCGGCACTAGATCCAGGAGCATGGCTTGCCGATCGTACTAGTAGGGCTATCTGGTGGCACGCTAAAGTACTTGGATGATCTTGGAAGCATAATCTCAGTGGCTCGGCCGGTGAGCAGTACAATCTGGCATGGAGCGTCCGTCTTTTGCCTTGGGTAGACAGTACAATTCCTGAAGTCTCATGATGCGTAACAACAATCAAACTCTGTAGAATCAAGTGGTAAAGTCATGCACACTGATGAGTAGAAGTTGTTTAATTTTTGTTAAAGGCGTCATACGTCAGTTATAAGGTTTTCCTAAAATTTCCCTATTATTCTTCCACCACTCACAAATTATAACTATTTACAATTTTCTGTTAAAATGCAATAAATGGAATGTTATTTGGGAAAGAACAATACTCCACTGCCAGTAATTAAACAATATTCATAAGAACTCATTATGGGCTAAAATAAGACATTGGGGAATGTACTCACTAGGGATTGATGCTAGTGTGGGCTCTGAAGCAACCTGATTGTTTATGTTATTGGTTGTAGGCTTCTTCTTGTTTTTCTTTTTTGCTTTTCCAGAAGCATCTGCAGATTCTTTCTCGACCTCTGTAGCCTGCTTCTCTAGAATGCTACAAGAAACAAGATATACACAACAGCAAGTACACTATGTAGCATATGCCCTTCTGAATGCTCCAACTGCATAGTGACAAAACTGGAAACATTATTAAAAACAATAATTACAAAAAAATAAATAAAACCAATATTAATGCAGTTTATAAACCCAGTCTTGCTGAATTCATATTTCCTACAATCTTATGTGATTAATAAACTTACACTTATGCAAACCATACAGTGGTATTGTTCAATAAAGAGTATAAGCTATAACAGTAAATTTGAGGTAACAATTTTTCAATGTACTGTCATGTTATATACTATATATACTGGTGGGTGAATATTAGAAAATTTGAATAATTGCGAATAGTAATTTACGAATTATTTGCATTTGAACTTTGAATATCTTATGTGAAAATTGTGAATAACTTACATTACTGTTTTGAGTGTTTTTTCTGGCAAGCCCCCAAATCCTGCCATTTCAGTGTAAGCTACGTTACAGTTCTGTCAGTCCTCCGGCATGCATGTTAGTAGCCAAGACGGTTGGAGAATGAGATGCATCTTGGGCACGTTTTTACGCTTTAGATCGGGTTTATTATGTTTAAAAGAGATGCATGCATTGTGGCTATAGCAGGGTTGTCTGGTTCCATGGCTGCAATTGTAGCCATGGACACACCCCGAAGAAAGAAGGGTCTACATGAAAGGGCACAGAAACCAGCGAAAAGTGGAGAGGGCACTGGGAAAAACTTTGCGACAGTTACGGAGGATAAATGTATATTCCTTTGACTAGACTGGGGCTGGAGAAAGTAAGGTGAGTTGTTTGTTAGCAAAGATAGACTTGTGTGGGGTTGGTGCTGTATGAAATGAAATGAGTGCACAGCTGGAATGTGACCAGGGTCATACTATGCAACCCTGATGGTGGGGGATAACTGATCCACTCACCTGACAGATGTCGGTAATCTCTCTGTAACACAGAAAAAAGAATTGTGTTACAGGCATTTATAAGAAGGGGAAACTTATAATTAGGGGTAATATATATCACCTTGTTTGCGACCTTGCTTGCAGTTTAGTGAAGTAAAGTGTATGTTTAAGTGTTTATATTAGTGTAGGTGTACCTCCACACAATCCCCACCAGCTGCTGCAGAGAGCTTCATGATGCCTGACGCCTTGGAATTGGCTGAGGCAAAGGACCATACATACAGACAGCTGTCAGATGAGAGAGGTGTTTCGGCGCAAGTGTGTGATCACAGGGCCTTCACCGAGACAAACTGTGCATTGCATGCTTTGCCTTGTTCTGCAATCACATAATGCATTGAAAATTGGATGTTGGAATGTAGTCAATGTATTGATGCAGTAATAGAGGTTTCCAGATGTTAATTACAAGCGCAAGCATAGCCGAGGGCCTGCATTCAAAGAATGTGGTCTGTGAGCCAATATGCTCTTTGGCCATTTGTATTTCTGAGTCTCGTTAGGGTCATTATCATTGAGACTATATATTTTTGGGTTGGTGTTAGTGGCACAGTCGTAGAATTTTTCTGCCATTTTGGAAAAGTGCTCATTTAATTTTTTGATTTTTAGTTCGTTGTGGAAATCAGTAATGGCACAGTATCTAGGTGTGTGTGAAGCAATTCACAGGCACTTATTTTGTACAATCTGCAGTCTCTTAGTATGTGATTTAGCTGTATGTGCACATGTGGGTGCAGCATAGGTGACGACAGACCATATAAGCATTGTGTAAAGCAATACTGCTGTATTTAGCATTATAGGACTTTGTATATTAAGTATGAAATAGAGGACAGAGACACTGGCATTTGCACTTACACATTTGGCATCTGTATGTGCTTTCCAGGAGAGTTTTCGGTCCATGCGAAAGCCTAGATATTTTACATCTTTGTGGTGTATAGGTTCACCAAAAAGTGTGATTTACAGGTGTAGTGCTCTGCATGTGAAAACGACCACCTCACTTTTCCCCGACATTAATTTTAATCCGCCATTTTGTATAGTACTCTTCAAATGCTGTCAGAGCAGTTTTTAGCCTTCGTGTTGCTTAGCCGAGATCACTGGAGCGACTGAATATGACAGTGTTGTCGGCATAGCAACCAAATTGCACCAGTCAATGATCAATCTTCGTTAAGTCATATATATAAATATTAAATAATACTGGGCCAAGGATGCTGCCTTGTGGCACTCCAGGATAAATAAATAGTTTTGCTGTCTGATTTCGTCAAGCTCGGTCAGTAGGACATGTTCCTTACTGAGTTCGACTTTGAGGTCTAACATTGCCCCGGCAAACTGAACGTCTTACCAGACGCCTTGTCTCAATTCCCGACACAGGAAGAAAAAGCTGAAGAGGAGAAGAAGATGTCTCCTCCACCGCAGGTCGAAAGAAGTCCGGAGGAGCAAATCAGATTTCTCCAACTACAAATAACCAGCCAGCAGGAGGACACAGACATTCAACGCCTTCTACGGAACAGTCCCAAAGATTCGAACTATGGGATGACGTCGTGTGGACGCACAGTGCCAATATATGCCGGCACCATCACAACCATCCCCAAGCTGGTCACAGAGGCACGAGGGAAACCCTGCTCGACATAGACACGTTATAATTGGGACAGGATAAGCCGCAATGTCTGGCAGTACGTCAGCAACTGTGTCACGTGCTGCAGCGGCAAAGCCTACCAGATTCCCCCCCCTTCCGCAAAACCAAGGAGACCTAAGATGGCCTGGACCCACATCGCTGTCAATTTGATGGGGCCGTATCCACGTAATACGAAAGGAAACTGCTAACCTGCTCGTGGTAACAGATCAATTCTCACGATGGGTAGAGGCATTTCCTCTACCCACCCAAGAAACCACCCCAATCATATTAAAATGGAGACAGATGTTTTTGCACGAAGGGGTTATCCGAAAGCCATATTGACTGATAATGGCACCCAGTTTACAAGCCGTCAATGGCAAACCGCCTGCCAAGGATGGGTAGTGGATACCTGGACTACCCCTCCTTACCTCCCTCAAGCCAACCCCACTGAACAGAGGAACCAGATCATCAAGAAGTGCCTCCGTATTAGTGTGGCACACGATCACAAGTAGGGATGTCAAGTTCAATTCCCCGATTCTGTTGATTCTTAAGTGATTAAAGGTATCGAGAATCGAATCATGTAGATTACAGTACATGCAGATTCTCTGGAGATTTATTTTTATTAACAACAAATCAACAGGGATTGGTACAGTGAATTCTCTAAAATACGCTTGTCAGTAGACAAACTAAAAAAACAGTTACATAGGGGAAAATAATGGATACAGACATGTAGACCTAGATTTTATACCTCAGAAATGTTTTACATAACTTCAAAATGCATGTTAACCTAATGCATAAACATATTTATTACGACCATTTTCGCTAACAATTACTTGTTGAGCCGTTTTGAAACCCATACACTAACAAAACACGCAAGCGATAGTTAGGATTCCATAAAACATATTAAATTCCAGCTTAATTACACCCATAAAAAATATTTGTGACAGAAAAATTGTATTATCTTGTAATGTTTACAGAAATATACATGGCACGAACGCACAATCAATTACTATTCCAAAGAGAAAGCAAAACTATGGCAACAAGTTTCACAACATTTAGTAAATCATTGTGCACTTATTACGCAGGGACAGGCGTGTGAACTATGTAAGATATATCTCATGTACAGTAGTGAAATTATTTTCTAATGTACAATTTGTATATTGTGATTTATAAAGTGCAGTGAATAGGGTTTCCTTAATTTAGCGGTGCCTTTTTCTAACTTTCCAGGCATATTTATTAGTGTAACATTTATACATAATCCATTCGCAATTTTCATGAAAAAATAATTCAGGTGAACTTTGCTAATGTTGGCTACATCACATCATGAATCAATATCTCGGAAATATGGCACCACTGTTTTCGCTGCTTCGTTACCAACATGGCTGCAGTCGTAAACAAAATAGTTTACTGAACATCTAATAAAACTCTACAGAACACATTTCATATAAATATGTACTGCATTTCCTCATTTTTTGTTTTATTTTTGTATCTCGTGCTCTCTAAATACACAATTTGTAGAATGAGATGTCCATTATTTTTTTATTACAAAGTACGAGATCGCGACTAAATTAACTACAGATTATTTTGGAAGTCGTAAATTACATAAACAGAACTAAACGCAGGGCAGCGAGATGTAAGCAAAAACAATGTGTGTTGAAAATTAATTTTATTTGTGTTATCTATTATTATTACTTCTGCATGTGTACATAATGTACTGTTTACGGACTTGGTATAGCATTGTGAGTACAGTCAATACTATACATTTTTGTTAATACTTCGTTGTCTAATGATCAGATCATGTATTTTCCGGCTATGCTACAGAAATTTTTGTTCATTAATGCAGTAAAAGTTAGGCCAAAATTTTGAGTTTGGAAGAAACAGACATTTTTAGCATTATTTACATAGGAAATTTGTCGGGATCACAGACAATGATAGTTTGACACGGACTTTCGGTTCAAGCGGGTTCGGAGGCTCAAGTTTCGAACCATCATGTATAAGATAAAATTTTTATGGAAAATAGTTTATATGTATAAAATATATTGTTTTGTTTGCATTTAGTGTAAATGAAATACTATTAATTTATTTCCTTGTAGAATTGGAATCGAGCCAAGAATTGCGGCAGTAATCTAAGTAGGAATTGGAATCTAGGATTTTTTGGTATTTTCACATCCCTAATAACAAGCATTGGGAAAAACACATCCCTACTATACTGTTTGCCCTCCGATGCCGAACAAACGAAGCAGTCGATACCAGTCCAAGCGCCCTACTTCTGGGGAAAACACTTTGCAGACACGAGGACATTCGGCTAGCAGTCTTGGCCCGCACCACGCACACCCAGAAAGCCCAGGAACATATATTCAAAAGAAATGCCCTCGACTAAGAACTGGGGTGCAAGAATTCAACATGGGGGAAACCGTCCTTCTGTGAAGTCATCCTCTCAGCAAAGCCAGCAACCAATTCAGCACTGGCCTTGCTGACAAGTGGGATGGACCATATCATACAGTAGGCAAACAGGACAACGTCTACTGGGCCGAAGATATACGCGGGCTGATCCGCAAGTCCACTCGAGGCCAGGTCTGACCCTACCCAGCGGACATGCTGACGTGGGGTAATGATAATGCTGAAGAAGAAACCCCAGCACAATCCGAAGATGAAGATGAACTTCCTGCCGAATGGATAGTCCCAGATACCACGCTGGGACCCGCACCAAGACTTGAGCCACCACCTCTCATAATTGACCTGGTCCCTAGTTACATCGCGCTGTGGAAGCCTGAGGTAGAACCACACCAAGGAGCATTCACATTCTCCATCAGATGAATACCCTCATCACTACATAGCTATGCTGAGAAAGTCGCAGCCACACCCGATCCAGCAAGAACAAGCTGCTCCGAATTGTCATGGCGAAGTCCACGTGATAGAGAACCCCATCAGACACACCGCCACTCAAGCCGCATTAGTGAACAGTTGGAAACACCTTCGATGAGAAGGGTAGGAATCAACTCAGTGCCTAGCTCTCCACCCAGTACAACTCCGAAACTGGCAGACAAGGCATTCCCTACTTCAATGAAGTCGGCCGAGGACTCCGGCAAGGAAAAACCTGAAACCACTAGTCCAGCGGACAATGTGCTCAGAACAAGCACAGAACAGGCAGAGGAGAAAGAAGCGCAAGGGGCAGTGGCACGGGGCACGCCAGCGCCTACGATGTGGACCACTGCACCAACCAATGCAGGAAACTCTATCCACCCGGACGTCGAGCTGTCAATATGAAAGTGCTCCGCCCCAAGATCTTGCTACGCAAGACCTCCCGCCACCAAGGACATCGAGCTGCCAACGTGGAAGTGCTCCGCCCCGCCATCCCGCTAACGAGGATGTTGAGCTGCCAACGTAGAAGTGCAGTCGTCGAGACCGTTGATGCTGCCAACTACCCCTCATCTGGCATAACACGCGCAGTGGACGTCAAGGTTATACTCCCTCCCACTGCCTCGACCAAAGACCTGGCCACCGAGACCGTTGATGCCACCCACGACCTGGTCCCTGGACGAGCTATGCTGCCCGCAGTTGAGGTCGAGGTTTTTCTGCCTCGCACTTCCCTATCAGAGAAACATCCTGCCCTACGGGTAGGAACCTGTGCAGTCGGGGTGGAGGGCCTGTCACTCCCCCAAACTGCCTCAACGTCCCTGGAACGAGTGTTCTCCCAATCTGTTGCAGAAGAAGCAGACGCCATGATGCCCCGAGCTGCTCCACGTCTGATGTCCCCATGCACCGCCAAGGGCATTCATTCGCCTGACCGGTACTGGGACACAGCAAGGTACATGTGACTGTACCCTCTACAAGCTGCCCTTCATCCAAGAGGGAGACCCGCAACAAGTAAGGAAGAAGATAGTAAGTCTGCAGTTGTTGCAGACAGTGCAGTAGCCGTTTACTGCTACTTAGTGTGCATGACCAAGGACTCGTTATAGACCTGTCACATACGCTACTTTTAATTTAGCCGCAAATAAAGGGCAGTGACGTAAGCATAACTTTCACATTTAGGCTAAATTAAATTTAAAATATCCTGTGAAAGTGCATCACCTCGCTGTCAACAAGCTGGGGGGGGGGGGGGGGGGGGGAGTTAAGTGTAAGGACTAAAGAGATAAATGCAACAGTAACTAGCCACTCGACTAAGTGCAACTGAACTTTTAATTACAGCCTTTAACCGCAGTACGTCAAACAGAAACGTTTCAACACAGTGCAATATAGACATTTCACACCAAAGGTTCAATAATTGTCAGTGGCCGACAGCCCACTTAAGTACGTAGCATTGCAAAAAGACGCTCACCACAATGTCAGTGATAAGTTAAAGATAGAGACTTCGACGTAACAATGACATTTTTAGCTTTTTCTATAGTTAAAATTCTTCATCACTTAACTCTCACTTGATGTATAGATAAACCTCTAAATGTTATTACACGTTTACAGTGTACTTGTGAAGGTCACCTACATGAAGAATGCCGTCATGTAGGAGTGAATTTTCCACACCTGTTGACATGGACATTTCTTGGGAACTTACCTGAACACTGTCAACGAAGATACACAGTGAACACAATAGCTGTTAGACCTATATGATAAAATGAACTCCTGCAAGAGATAGCTAGGGTAGTTTTTTTTCTCACCATATAAATCTGATTTGATGTGTAGGTATACAACTAAATATCATTATGCATTTTAAAAAGGGTCTTATGTAAAGAAAATGGACCAAGAAGAATTCTTTTAAATGTGCTTAAAAATTTAAATCTGAAATGACTCATGTGTTTTTAAAGTGTATATGTTTGCAATATCTGTGCACCAACTAAGTAACAAACCAAAGACTCTAAGCCTTAGAGATCTCAGAACCAGGTGTCAGATATTTTAACTTCAATTTTTTTATCAAGTGCTTATATATGTATTAAGTGACCAATGTGCGCACAATTTGCCACGTTATTCATGCATGTAGTGTACTCGCTTTGTATTCGTTTAGCCGGTCAACCCAGGTGTTGAAGGGCATGTGGTTGTCCACTTAGTACTATGTCACACGTAACTATTTAGCTTGCCAACAGACACAAAGGTTCCCTGGAAAGATTTCCCTTTTCTTTCTTAAATCACTGCAGCAAGCTCCAGGATAGTAGTGACATTTCCCTGTCTTCCCCGAGTAACGATTGTACATATTTTCATTACTATAACTTTTATTCCCCTCGGTTTGTCGCGCAATTGTTTTAAATAAATTTTCTCACAGGTTTTAATGTATGATTCCTTGTAGTATCCACCAGCGATATGCTGGATTTTGTCAATGGCACATGTAAAAACGTAGGCTGGTGGGACACACGACACACGTGGTTTCCTAACCCATTAATCTTTGCTACACAGGAGGAATATACATTTCTCCGCATCAGCGAAGCTGCATCATCAGGGTGAGGGGCAGAGAAGGACGCCCGCCCAAAAAAAAGAGAGAGAGGACCAAGGTCGCCTGCCGGCCGCCACATCGCAATGGAGGGGGGGGGGGGGCGAATTGACATGTGTTGCTCAACCCAATAAATAACGATTACTACTCATAGCTAAATGTCCCTACTTCTATCACTGCAGAAGGGGAAAGAGAATTTTCTACATGAATTCTCGGCCGCCTACCCTACCACAAGTAACAAACTTATGAGCAGATTCTCTTCACCTGAAGGTTACGCAACCTGGCAGGCACCCAACCCCCCCCCCCCCCCCCCAATTTACCGGTGCTGAGAGCCTACAAGCCACCCGCCACCAGGCAAGGCCGAGCACCGCAGACGAGGCACGAAGCAGAAACGCTGACCAGCCAGGGTGCTCTGCTCGCTCTCCCCGCAGCCTGCACCGGCAGCCTACAAGCTTCAGCTATATAAGACCGGACACTGCCGGGTTCGGGCAGTTCATTTTTCGCAAACTCTCTCGTGACATCCCAAAGCACTAATTCAGTGCTGGGACCTCTGGACTGCTCAGCACATGTCAATATCCATCGAACATGTACACATTTACTTAACTTCACTTTGGCTCCTCCAAACACCCTTTTCTTAGCAAGTTTAACTTTAAATACTTCTCTATCTGTCTAGAACCAGGTCGCCTACACCTGGAACCACAGTTACCTTCAGCTCTCTACGGTCTGATAGGAGGTAGCACAAGGTCACGTGTTTATTGTACCTACAATAAACACCCATTGTTAACTACCCTTCTGCTTTTCATTTACACGGTAGTTGTCAGTGTGACGGTCGGGAACAGAATACATCATGAACCGCCAACAAGAACCCAGAGTACTGACATCCACATTAGATAGCTACCTGTTTCTTCCCAACCCAGTGCTGGTGGGGAGAAACAGCGACATCCCAACCACTAGGAACACCTTCGTGCACGGAGGGGCTACAAGCTCAGGTTATCTCTCACTTGCACTAAGTTAGTGTTGAAGTGACATTAGCCTAGGGTTTGCCACCCAACCCGGTACAAACGCACAACCAGTAGACACTTGGTGGCCCACATTGCTCCACATCCCTGATCAGCCCCCATGTGCGGGGGATCAGTAGGGACTCCTATCGAACTTGTGCCGGCAAGACTCTATTGGGCTACACTTTAATTACCGTTCCTGTTTAAGTGCATTGCGAAGGCTGTCAGACCGGTGTGCACCCTATGCCTTACAAGGTGAGGAGTGGCAAGAGGCGTAGAGAGCAATACCTGGCTCACACTGCTATCAAACCGTGGAGAGTATTGCCTCATCCTACGCAGGACAGGCAGGCGGAACGGGACTGTGCCGCCCAACTTAGGCGACAAGCAGTAGTGCCTACTTCGGCACCAGTAATCTTCTTGTCACAGTGCATTCGCATTCACACATAAACCACCCCACTTTTTTTCTAGCAGAAAAATTCTTGACATATGTGTCCATCAGACTTAACCGGCATGCGTCACTAGTAAATATTTACTCTAAAATTTTTCCCAGTATGGGAATTAGGAAAAAATCAAGGCATTTTCGTAAAATTTTAAAAAGGGCACAATTTCCGGACATTTTATGGAAATATCGCAAATGTTGGCAAGTCTGTACATACATACAAACATATTACTCTTTTCAATTTTATCAATTATTTTTCATTTCTAATACTATTAATTTTGAGTATTGGGTCATCAAAATTATTTTCTTCTGCCTCAATCTTTCACCGTTGCCACAGTATTTCAAAGGCTGAAGCTGGTAGTGTCCATGCCTGTGACGCCCAACACTAGCATTGACTACATTTACCCGTGCGGCATGGAGCAGCGCACAGGTACGAGACAGTCTAGCCAGCGACCAATGCTATCCTTGAGCACTCTAATAATTCTTTTCTTAATTTAATGCATAAAAGTGAGAACAATTAGGTGGCTTTAACAGTACTGTATTTTGTAATAGGCAACAGTTAAAGACATAACTTATTGTTGAATGTGGTTAAAATCATAAAACGATATACACTTTACTACCATTCAGAGAATGGGAGCTTGGCCCTTAAGAGCTCCCCCTCTGGCTTCACCACTGTAGTTTACCATATAAATAATTTATCTCGCCATTGTCTATTGTCATTACATCACAGTTTCAACATACTAAAATAAATTACTATGTATTAATGTTACTGACTCCATAGCAAAATCTTTTGTCCTTTCACGACACCTTAAGTGAAATAATTTATACTAGTCATGCAAAACACATTGTTTCTCCACAGCGTATCATTACAAGCCTAAAAACTAAGTGATTGCAATCTTTCCTTGAGTGCAGTTTCAGAAGACACTACAGTTGTTTGTTAGTCAGCAAAATTTTTTTTTAATGGCTTGAGTTTAAGGCATGCAAATTTTCCATATTTCTATTATCATCAACAATTCATAAGTTTCCCTAAGGGAATAAGAATAAATAATATCACACAATTTTTCAATACAGCTCACAATAGAAAACTTTAGTTACTTAATGAATGGATTGTGTAGTAGAATCCCCTTTTTACATCCCCTGATTTTACACCTACTTTTATAGGTACCATTTACTGGTTTTACAGCATAAATTTCCCTCTTTTTTAAACTTTCCTGCATTTTACTACTACTATTGCACCATTTAGGATCTACTCTTATTTGTCTTTTTGTATCGTCCTACTATATCACAGAATAACATTACCACAGGCTTGATCACTTAATTCATGCAGCATTGTAAAAATGGTAAAACTAGTAATAATATAAATGTGTTACTAAATGGAAAATTTGTACTGTGATGGGTACAAAACAAAAAATAACTTCAGTGACCATAAATTGAAACATTACACTTGCAATACATCAAGTGTTAAGAACTATTTTTATTAATTTTCAGTCCACTTGAGGAGCCTCTATTGCCAGTGTGTAATCTATATTATGTAGTTATGAGCAGTGATTTTTTTTCAAATGTTTATTTTAAATGTGTTCACTTTACTGTGAACAGCCCTGTGGTGGGAGCAGAGGTAGTATATTTTGTGCTCAGTATTCAGTCAGGGAGGATTGTCAACAGGCCGATGCCACCCACCTGTTGTCAGTGTTGAGGGCTTGAGTGGACTCAATCAGCACATCCTTCATCACCTCCACCTCCTGCTCTTTCTTGTTGGAGCTCTTACCCTCCAGGTCCTCCTGCAGCTTGTTGTCTGTTGCAGCCAGCACTGTGTTCTTGGCTGACTTCTTCTTCTTTGAGGGACTCTCCTTCTTTGTTGGTGCTGGGAAATATATTACAAACTGAAGTAGGTACGTATGTAGATAGGTTTAACGTTTTGTCAACAGTAAAGTCATGATAAACAGAGCAAGTTGCTTGGAGAAGCAGGACATGGCCTGTAGTAAGGAACCAAGCCAGCATTTCCTTGTGGTGATTGTGGTAAACTTGTATCAGGATAACTGGACCAGGAATTGAACCCAAGCTCTTCCAAATGCAAGTCCAAACCACTGCGCCACCATGCTCATTAAAAATGAAATAATGTTGTGTTGGTATGTTATTTCTAGTCTTAAATACATATGCTGATTTTTTGGAAGTTCTTAAACATAAATTGCTTGTGTATGCTATATCAATTACTTTTTTAAATTTAAGGGCAGTAACAGGGTCTTAAAATAGGGTTTACATAAATTGAGAGAAAAAAAAGAGGACACATTTTCAGATCACGAAAATGTTATTATAAAGGTCAAGTTATCCTTTATTTGCCACAGAGATGAAAGTACAGCAGACATTTTCGAAATCATCTCTACCTAGCCTAGAACAAGAATACTTCTATGGTTGAAAAGAAAATTTGCAAATTATTTTTGGTGCAAACACAATACTTGCAACAAATTGTTAGTTTGTAAACAGAAGATGCTCATTAGACTCTAGATGTGTTGCCATACATAAAAAAAATTAAAACTTCGCAAAAATGTCACCAATTTATTATTGCCTATTAACTGCACCAGAACAGAAAACTAGGAAATCTCACCAACTTTTGAAATTCAAAATGGACAGGAATTGTAACACTAAAAAAAGGACATGTCTGTGAATAAACAGACATGTGGCAGCCCTACTTAAACACCACGATTACCACTTGGAAACACTTGCCAGTTGCTGATAACTTACTATATAAAATGATGGCCAGCAGTACATGGTAATCTTATTGTGCAGACGACCACTACACAGCCACCATATTTATAGGCAAAGTTGAACAGGACAAGATCATGTTCCAAACATACCCTCTTTCCTTTCTGGTGTGTAGAAGTTATAGTGTTGTGTGGAGCAGGTAGGGATGTTGTTCACAAATATTTCGCAGACCAGCTGTCAGGACCACCGCCACAAACAGTGTAATGTAGCAGATGTCAGAATTGATGACTGAAAATCACAGCTCTGTTTTACTCACTCAGAGACATGAAACTTAAATAAAGGCGCCATATTAAATACAAGTAAAGATTTCAAGTCTCTCATTATTTCCTCCATACTTTTATTTTAAGTTCAAAATAGACAGTTCACAATCTTGCATTAATGCAGAGTCAAGAATAGTCACATTAAGAAAACAAACCAACAAAGAACAGCGCTGCAGTAGTTAATTTATTATTTACATTACTCAAAACTTGCATTGCGAGAGAAAATTACGAAGGCAAAGAGAGAAATTAGTTCCCTCCCACACTGGCAGAAATAATTTAGTAGAGAAAGTCTGTCCAAAAATTAAAGTAAAAGAAGTAGACGTCACAGGTGCTTGCCAGTGTCTGTGAAATTTGCCACGCTCAATATGTATTCTCTAAAGGCAGGTGCTTGAGGCTTAAGTTGCCACATGTCTTTTTACTTCCACTCCTTGCACCAGGGTGCCGAAAACCTGACCAAATAAGGGCATGGCATGGTACGGAATCCCTTCGGAATACAGTGTGACCCCTATCGCAACCACTTCCCCATGTCATGCCGAACTGCGTCGTAGTAAAAATAATTGAAATTCTGGAATATTCTCGAAGGAAAAAATGTCTACGAAAGTGGTAAAAGTTTTTATCTCTGATTGCTGATGCAACCTAAAACGTGACTTTAGATAAAAGAAAAGCAAACGCATGACAGATAAACACACTACTGCCAAAACTTCAAATACAGATAAACAATTACAATTCCTTGAAAAACAAAGGAAAATTAACCAAATGCCCCACTTTAATTGGTATAAACTGCATCACTATAACAGCAACAGCATTATTAGTTCCTGCAGCAAATTTAACACTATTTCACAAAGCCTGCTAAAATCTTATCAAAGTTACTTAGATCCCACTAACTAGCCCATCAACATAGATGAGGAATTATTATCAGCCTTTAAGTATTCCAGCCACAAAACCTTATGTTTGTAATAAGCCCCAAAGCTCATGTGACTGTTTCCATCTATGCCATTTAGGAGAACAAATTTTATGGCTCTAATCTCCCAGTACTGACCCGTATTAACATAACTATCACAATGGGTCGAAGATATGAAGAACCAGGAACCTCATTACATGGGAGCAGAATGTAGTGTGAACATTCAATATATCCAGTGTAAGAGTGTATGCGTGAGAAATTTTTATTTTGCTTACTATTGATGTGAAAATAATTTGTGGCCGTTACACTGCCCACAACCTAGTTCAAAAGCAGTCCTTGTACTGGTGGAAGAATTCAACCACTAGATGGTGCTGTTGATAATGTTGTCCAAGATGGCAGATTTGACTTTGGGCACATCTCAGGTTAAAACCTTGGTCCTCTGAAAACGAAACACTAATTCACATTTCTAAGTAATAGAAGGATGAAGGTTAGAGTCCAAGTTTAGAATGTTCCGTAGAAGCTTGGTATAACATTTTTCAAGGGGACAGTAAAACAAAATTTTTTTTTTTGCAGGAAAATGTTATAAGCAGGAAACAGTATTACACCTGCAGGGACACATCAAGCGAAACAAAATCCGAATTTACGTAACAATTTTTGTATATAAATAGCTAGTCAATTTCAACATCTTCATCTGAATCATTTAATGCAAAAAATATCAGTGATACAAATTCCATGGACCATAGAATCATCAATAAATGCAAATTACATGCATTCTGGATACTCGTTTACTCATGTACTCTGGGTTATATTAGAAATTTTCAGGACCAACACCTCTAAAATCCTTAATATTTCAAATGGTTTTCTGTACGTGTAGACTACACTGTACTGCATTGTTAACATGTCTGAAATTTTAAATTGCATTTGAGATGCTGCCAGGAATTGCACAAATACTGATGTTATAAGTAGGAAATGAAAAATATGATCACTGATATGCAGGAAAGGAAACCATTAAGTCTTATGGAGAAGTGGCGGAACTATGAAATACTCAATGGTGAAATATGCACGAAAATGTTATATACAGGAATGTTATACCGTACCTGAATGTACTGAACTTGGATGGATTGAAATTCTGCATCTATTTAAACATATTCTGTGGTCCCAATTTTGATTTATCTGCATTACAAGACCATATTCATTGAAAGTCCACATGCATTGAAATTTTTTGTCGGTCCCGTAAGAAACTATGTTTACAGAATCCACTGTAATAGGGTTCAACTGTATTCATAGTCAAATCTTATGGCTGAACTTACGACCATCTTATTTCTAAAGACAAAAATATATAAAAGGACAGGAATTCAAGTACTCACAGTGTAGTAGTTGTCGCCAGGCACACATACACAAATAATAATGACACATTTTCCACGCGGTTGCGCGATCGCTATGTTTCGCTGACTAAGCCAATTTCATCAGGCGGTGCAGCGAGCTGTAGGACACAGCAGTATGGTGGAAGGGTGCTGTTGATAATAAACCTAGCAGCCGGGTGGCAAACTAGGGTGGGGCACGAAAATTGAAGAATTGCTGGTATAGCGAATTAGTGTGGTTAGGAAATGTGATTATCTTATGTTGAGGCCTGACGACTGCCTGGATTTTGTTATAAATTGGTGACCTAATTCCCAGCGTCTGAGTTCTGAGCTATTGCTTGAAGGTGGTATGACTTTTACAAACCTGGTACTGTAGCAGGAATCAAAACCTTTGTTGTATGATGCTGCATGTGCTGCAACTGGTTTGTCCTGCAGGAAGTGACCAGCTGGTTTGTTTGGTGTCTGCTCTGTGGCATTCATTCTCTGCCTGAGTGTGTTGGTGTTGAGGCTGAATGTAATGCAGAATACATCGGCCTCACCAGAAAGCAAAGAGGAGCACACGTCAATTGGCACCCAATGTGGGGCCAAACGTTCCATGCAGCTGAGACTTAGGAATGAGAATCTAACCCCCCCCCCCGTGATGACTCAGAAACTAGTCCAAACTTTTTTCTTTAGTCAACCGTGACTATTAAGGGGGGATGAAATTATAAGATATGCAGCTTTATAAACATGTACGTATTGTACACATTTACATTTATGGTGGAACCTCTCTTTTAACTTGAAAATTATATACGGAACTCGACTTGACTCGAGTTTGATACAACTTGACTAGACTCGACTCAAAGCTGTAAAAATCAAATCTATCATTACTAGTTGCAAAGACAACTGGATGAATAAAATGATATATTCACACAAACTTTTTAAAAATTTTATTTATTAGATATTGTTTGTGTTAGGCCAAGGTAAGTGTGGGAATGAGTATAAGAATCTTAACTTGAGCCAATGAAATTAGTGGCTAGTATGAATGTGGCAGAGATACTGATCATACAAAATATATGTCACAAATGTTAAATAATTAAAATTACACTCCATAAAACATTAAGTGTGCAGGTTAAGTGAACTTTTACCTTATGTGCCTAAGCCTAAGTTTCGCTGTGTGACATCAGGTGTAAGGGGGGGGGGGGGGGGGGATGTGGAACACAACAAAATCATGCTAAGAATGCATAAGGATGACACATACCAGCTTTCTGTGCTACTGAGATGTGCACTCTACGGCTGATTTCACCCCATCTGAGTGCGCCAAACGGGGGGCGAATCCAAATTCATTGGCCACCGAGACTTGGAAATTAAATATTGAAACTACGCCAGGCTTTAATGAGTTAATTATGCAACTGAACTTCACATTTTAATTTATGTTCTTCCACATCCAATCGAGAAGGAACATGTCAGAGCACACAAGACAAACATATAATATAATTTATTAGAATTATACTACGCTACCCTGCCTGGCCAAGAAGTTCCAGTCAACCCTCAAGACAGTAGCACCCCCGTGACCCTCTGACATCACGGCCCACCTGTCTCAGTCCGGGGTGCAAGAAAATGTCATCACCTTCACCAGTGGAGATAAGAATTTGAGCGGCACTCCAGCAGTAGATAAACCAGCCCCTGTGTTGGCAGACTTCGTTACCCCCTGCCCCCGGAGAATTGCTGACAGAGGGCGATTTTCGTATAAATAGAAGTCCAGCCCCATGGTCCAGCAGAGATGACGGAGTTCGCCGGCCGCAAGGTTTCCGAGCTCACCTACAGTCTGCAGAAGACTCTCTCTCCTCTGCTCTGCAGCCAGCACAGGGTTCAGCCTCCTTCAGCAGCCCGAGGCAGGGCTTCAAACACCACCTCCAGCCAGCAGCTTGCAGAAGGCCACCAGCACAGCTTCCTTCAGCTGACCGCCCAGGGATAACTCTCCACGTCTGCTAAATCCCACACCTGTACCCACTTACCCTTACCTCAGTCAATTTACTTTGACTCCATGGTAACAGGTCGTTGCGCGATTTACGTCCCCCTAGATAGAGCCCCTTTGTAACGATCACGCTGTAAATAGCGTAGACTTAAATTTGGTAAATTAATTAGGAATTTTCGTAGGAATTAATTACTTTATTTTACATTAATTTTTCCCAGACTCGCTTACGCTGTTCATTTTATAGTTAATATAATATCTTACCTAACTTAGTGTGTAATTATTTTGCCGGGTCCCAGCTAACTTATTTTTAAACGTAATACAATATTACGTAGCAAATTTAAATTATTGTGTGTTGCTTACCATCATTTTACTTTTAGAACCTGTACCACTTTTATTACTCATAATCATAACTCGTAACTGTTTGAGCTCACTCACTCCCTATCGGGACAGCTGGCGTCCCAACTATTGACGTCCCTTGTGGTAAGGAGAGTAAGGTTGCCCGGAAGAGATAGCCTGACCCTCCGAATTACTCTGGGGTTTGACTCCCCTCTGCCGGTCAGAAGGGGTACTACGCACCCTACCCACTTATCCATGAAAAGGTAGTACACATCAAGTTGCGCCCAACGTGGGGCCAAACAGCTTCATATAGTTCAGCCTTGGGAACTGGAACGAGCCAGTCACACACCCTCCGGTTCTTTATTCACCCAAGTTGGTCGCGTTTGATTACGAGTCAAGTGGCACCCAACGTGGGGCTTAAACAGCTCTAGGTAGCTGAGAGCTGGGACCTCGCCAGATACCCCTCCCGTGTTTTATGCGTGAAGCGCACATCCACTTGTCGGGACTGTCAATATCGGCACTCCTATGGAGCTTGCCTGGCCTGGCAGGAAAGGGAAAAAGGGAAACCAGACACCCGGGTGCCGAACGCATTATCACGTCCTTGCCCTTCTCACACGCCAGTCTGGCCAAGCGAAGCCGCGGCCTGTCCACGTGTTTTAAGCACTGCACATGCTTCCTCAGATAATACCTGTTTGAAAGTACAATTAGAGAATACTACGGTCATGGCCATCTTAGATACAGCCGCCGACCACAGTTTTATTAATGAGGTGTTACTAATGCGACGCCAAAGGGCCAGAGTAACCCCTACAAACCAAACGGCCACAATGGCCCATAACAAGGCCCGCCCAGGCTTGCCAGGGGAAATTGCCATTGACCTACGGGTACACGACTGCAAACTCAAGGAGTCCCCTTCCTAGTGGCCCCCTACCTGGGAGAACAAATTATGTTAGGACAGCCCTGGCTGTGGGAACACAAATGTGCACTCGACTGTGGGCAACTCCGACCACCCTAGGGTCAAACGAGAATGGTATTCGATTGGGAAGGCGAGTTAGTTCAGACTATCTCTCCTCCTGCCCTAGTCCAGCTGTTACGAATCCGGACTGAACCAACACCTGTTCCCCACCTAGCGAGGACTCTAACGTCCACACAGGCCCGACGAATCAACCACCGTAGAGCCAGAAAAAGTGGGAATATGAACCTCTTAGCCCAGAAAACCTGACTTCGACATCAGTCCTCCAGAATAAATTAGACTACTGGGAGAAGGTATTAAATTCCCAACCAGGGTCAGAGCCCCCTGCAAGACTCCGTTGTTCACTCGACTTAAGAGATAGTCCCCAGTTTAAATCTCGGTGGGCATCACCACGTGTCTGACCCATACCCCTATGGCACGATCCCATTGAACGTCTTGGAATGAGAACTGAACCGACAGGACGACAACATGAAGGGATAATCCCCCTTCCACCTACGTTACGAGCCCTGAGGTTAGGCCACATAGTCCTCTCATCCCCTTCTTGCCCCTCCTCTGGCGGTTGAAAGCCAGAGCTTACCCGAGACCAGGACCGCAAGTGTTATGCGAGTCTCCCCGGTCTTCCTTTCTGCATATAAGGAAGTGCCCTCGCCGGATGATGACCGGGACGTCGCAGCATATCCACTCCCGCCAGGATTGGTCCCATCACGCCTCCCCACGAGTCGGCGGAGCATACTCAGGTTACGGAATTTAGGACGCAACCCCTGGTACCATACCCTTACATCCCCTTCCCCGGCAAGAAGGGAATAAGTGGATGAACCAAAGGTGAAAAGTCAACCCGGTCCTAGTCACCATCTACGAACCCTCTGGTCAACTTGGCAACCAGCACCTTCAGATCATTGGTACTGGGGAGGGTGGTAGGGGAGGGAGGGAGGGAGGGAGGGAGGGAGGGAGGGAGGGAGGGAGGGAGGGAGGGAGTGAGAGAGATAGAAGATGTGACAACCACGGAAGTAGTGAGTGTACGCTGCCAGTTGCCCGTGAACAAATCGGCCACCGGCAGTAAGACTCCACCACCGGGAGACGCTACTGCGTGTGCAGTTCGAATACTTTTCACCTGCGCTGTGGCAGCACGTCTCCGAGAAGCAGAGGAGACATCACGAACCAAGAAGAAGACGAGCCCAGCAGACGGATGACAACAGGAACCCGAACCCAGGACGCTGGCCCCATGCTGCAGTTCGACACCAGGCCCACGCCATGAGTTGCCCCTCTACGCGCCAGGTGCACCTATCACGTGTCTGGGCGCTACAGAGAGACACCATGGCGGGCGCCCACATAATTTTACTGGCCTCCGCCCTGCCACAAAGCCACAGAAACAAAGACGACATCCGAGGAGCAGGCACACCAAATGTCATTCCCTACCTCAGCTGTCAACGCCATCTACAGCATCACCAAAGTGAGTACTGGCAGCAGCCAGTAACAGACTAGCGCCGCTGACCACATGTTATTCTTCGAAGTTCGCTAAAATTAGTAGGGCAGTAATAGCGGTAGGATGCAGAACCCTAAGGTGACTACACTGCATAAGCTAGATTAGTAGGGTCCGCTAGGTGTCAGTTCGTAGTTAAAATTCCTAGCCTGATAGAGTAGGAAGTGTTTCAAGAAAAGTATTACGCCAATCTCAAGAGAGAAATTTTGAGTACCCCTGTAATGTTAAAATGCTTTTTTTTTTGTGTGTTTTTGCAAGGTTGCCAGAAGTAATAGTTTGTGGTGGTAAAATATATAACATAACTTCACCCCCCCCCCCAAAGCGGACTGGAAAGTTCCCGCATGTGCTCACGTAAAGTCAGCAGTTGCTAAATAATACAAAATCTATATTTTTCTTGTTTTGAAATATTGTATGACATGTTTAACGTAACGCCAATAAGTTCTGTGAGCAATGTTAGGAAGTGTGATCGCGTAACAGAAGCCTATCAGCAGGCCCGTAAACATAACGTTGAAAAACCATCCTCACCATGCGTCTGGGCGACATTATTTAGTAAACCCCCTGTAATGTGATTAAGAGCATGAGGTGGAAAACTCACTGAGAGCACATCCTAAACAATCACCCAGGAAATTCACAATCTTCAAAAACTTGTAAATTTTAAGTGTGTCTCAAGCGTAAGAAACGCTCTTGTAAATTTATGTCATGTTAATTGAAGATGAAGATCACCTCATGCAAACTCCCGTTGAGATACACTAATCAATCTTTCTTGTTACCCAATATAAAACTTCTTTTCTTTCACGAATGTGAAACCCCAATGCAGGTAACAAGATTCCATAAAAATACAGGTAGGAAATATTTACTGTCACCAAAAATGGTAAATATCGTATATTGGACTTAGTGTAATTTTTCCAGAACGGAAAACCCCTAGAAAGTAAGATAATGTAGTTGTGTAGTGTGAACACCGTACGTGGAAAGAATGTGTGAAGGAGCAATGAATGAGATGAGAACAAAAACTTATCTAGCGGGTGTGCACAGCCGTCAGACAGGCTCACGAAAGTGTATCTATTCGAGCGAGATTTACTCTCGTCCCCTCCAGTCACAGATACTGTGTACGTAGGCTCCCAAATGTAAACGAAGTAGGAAACAGAAATTGTAAATACTGAATGAGGAACTCACGCTACCCCTGTTATATATAGTCTTTTTAGGTTAAATTATTGACAAAACTAAATGTAATCTAGGAAGTAAGAAAAAGAGGAGACCTAACCTCAAATAAGTATGAAATGTTCAGTGTCTAGGAAATTATATATTCCCACTACATTGTACGTTTGATTTTAAGCAAGTGTTCCATGTTATTGTAGGTTAAAACAATTTTTTTGTGTGAGAAGTACACACACATTTTGTGCAGGTATGTACATCGATGTCAAGGAAAGCCTAGAAGTGCTTAACCATGTAATTATGGCTGAGCGCCGTCAATTACTGAATCCTGGTACGCTCAACGCCATTGAGGTACAAAGTTATGTGTATGGAGGCACGAGCCTACCACTTACACCGCCCCTGCTGAGAGCAGAAGTTGTACAAAACCTCTCACTATATTAAGGGACATATTACTTGTATCTTGTGTGATTTTTATGTACGTTAGAACAGCTGTAACCCTAAGAAAATTATTGTGAAACGTAGGATAAGGTCATTCCAGAGTCCTTGTGTAAGAGAGAATCATGTTTAAACGTAAGTGAAGTATGTCAGATTTTAACGCAAAGTGTATTTTGCATAGCTCAAAAGTATGTGGTACGTAAACTTAACATTTCTTTTACTAAAATTTTTTACTTACCCTAAGAATATTGTTGCAAGTAAATGCAAAATGTGTATACCAAAGTACAGCAAGATATCTCAAGAATCACGTATACACTATGAGTTGTGTGTATTCTGTATTCATTATGTGTACTATTTTATTAGCAATCCGAGGATAGGGACGTAAAATTTGTGTGATATTAGTATGCATAGTTACACCCTTTTAAGGTAGACTCCCCTTTAGAATTTTTTTATTCTCGGGGACAGACCAGTAGAATCTTAAAAGAATTTTTTTTTGCTTTTTATTTACGCAACCAAATTGTAAACCAATTTAAAACTTAAAATTTTTATCTGCCCTTGAACTAGGAAGGCACTAGATTCGATACCAGATCACCTATTCCCATACTTTTATTTCCCAAGCTATTCCTTCCCTTGGTAAGAGACGAGACGAGAAGACTCCAGCAGTGCCACGAAGCAGACGGCACCGCACAGGCACCCCGCCGTTACGAAACCGAGAGAGAGAGGGAGAGAGCGAAGAGTAAAAGGGAAGAGGCCGTTAGCCCGCTACTGATAGCTACCAGATATCGCGTGACCCTTATACGAGGCGCACTCCACTCCTACTTAGGCAGCGTGTGCAGAATAGGCGCTGGCCTAGAGGAGCAACCAAGAGTTGATATAATATAATTTATTTGAATTATAATACGCTACCCTGCCTGGCCAAGAAGTTCCAGTCAACCCTCAAGAAAGCAGCATCCCCGTAACCTTCTGACGTGACGGCTCGCCTGCCTCAGTCCGGGGTGCAAGAAATGTCATCGCCTCCACAAGGGGAGATAAGAATTTGAACCGCGCTCCAGCAGCAGATAAACCAGCCCATGTGTTGGAACACTACGCTACCCCCAACACCCCGGTGAATCGCTGACACAGGGCGATTTTCGTATAAATAGAAGTCCAGCCCCGTGGTCCAGCAGAGACGCTGGCAACAAGGTTCCCGAGCTCACCTAGTCTGCAGAAGACTCTCTTCCCTCTCCTCTGCAGCCTGTGAAGGATTCAGCCTCCTTCAGCAGCCCGAGGCAGAGCTCGAACCACCACCTCCAGCCAGCAGCTTGCAGAAGGCCACCAGCACAGCTTCCTTAAGCTGACCGCCCAGGGACAGCTCTCAATGCCTGGTAAATCCCACACCTGTACCCACTTACCCTTACCTCAGTCAACTTCCTTTGAGTCCACAGTAACAGGTCGTTACGCTATTTACATCCCCCTGGATAGAGCCCCTTTGTAACGATCATATTGTAAATAGCGTAGACTTTAATTTGGTAAATTAATCATGAATCTTTGTAGGAATTAATTATTTTATTTTTAATTAATTTTTCCCAGGCTCGCCTTAATATCAGTACCACACACAAACACCGACACACAGAGCCCCTCCAGTCTATATAGCATATTGAAACTAAAATCTGGCAGGATACTTCGGATTTGACACCCGAGAACAGAAGTGCGTCCCAACTTCTGCACCATCACATTGGCTTCCGGACGGACAATCAGGGTTCAATTCCCTGCTACGGCAGTTCCCCGCAATCAACCGGAACAATCCGAAGCCAATTTCATCCCCGCTCGCCAACCCCCGAGGCCATGGCAGATTAATCCTGTCAGCACAAGTCAGATCGCTCACCCCCATAATCATTCATAACTCGTAACCGATTGAGCTCATTCACCCTCTATCGGGACAGCTGGCATGCCGACTTTTGACGTCTCTTGTGGCATGGAGAGTGAGGATGCCCGGAAGGGATAGCCTGACCCTCCAAATTACTCTGGGGGTCAGAAGGTGTAGTAAGCACCCTACCCACTTATCCACAAAAGGAAGCACGCATCAAGGAAAATAAAGTAAAATCCTCTTTTAAGAAGTTTTCTGTTAAGAAGTTTTCCTGCTTAATAAGCTTTAAAAAATTTGCACTTTGTCTACTACAAATGCAATACTCTACATACCTTTACCTTTTTAAGAAGTTTACCTGTTCAATAAGCACACACTTTTCAGTATTTTTTTGATGTCTAAACAGAGTTTCACTGTATGTCTAAACAGGGTTTCACTGTATTTCAGAGTGATAAAACAAAACCATTGACATGTTTACATTTTTTAAATGAACATTCATCAACTCTACGCAGACATGACAAATCAAA
Source organism: Dryococelus australis (assembly GCA_029891345.1). Taxonomy (NCBI): domain Eukaryota; kingdom Metazoa; phylum Arthropoda; class Insecta; order Phasmatodea; family Phasmatidae; genus Dryococelus; species Dryococelus australis. The sequence goes on along the minus strand of CM056999.1, from coordinate 150,621,460 downwards.
AGTGTTAGAAATGTGCTTTTTATTGCCTAAACGAAAATTATGACAGATGTAGTGTGCATTTTATACTATCAAATTATTGCTGTTCACAATGACGTTGATCATTGACTGAAAAATAAAATATTATATATAGACACATGCATGCACACACACACACACACAAGCACACACACACACACACAAGCACACACGCACACATACATATAAATTAAAATTTTAATAACTTCTCTGGTAAACAAGGTAAAATATAAACCACATTAATTATTGGTGAAAATTAGAGCTAACTACTACTTGGAGAATTAAATTTCAGAGTTCAACTGAAAGAGATTGCATTTTGATAACCTGAATGAAAATGAAGTTAGTAATCCTAAGCCTCTAATAATGTTCAAACAAAATTTTTTTTAAAATTTATATTTTAAATCATAATTTCAAAAGTTGACTTTGCATGCTTTCAATTAAAAGTTTAAAAGATGTGCTGGAAAATTATACTTCTTTTCTTGGTCTTATAGACTCGTGAAAATGCAGGCGTTGGTAGCATCACCCCTAGATGTGTCGCAGAAGGATAACAAGCACTAAAAAGTCAATAATCTAACATTTGAGGCCTCTTCTGCTCATGTCTACACACATTTATAAAGACTGACATGCCTCTCAAACACACCCCCTATAGTTATGTCAGAGCAGTCAGACAAATCAATTTCAGTAACATGACTCATTATATCACCAGAAAACCTAAGATACATACAGTAAACTCTTGATTCTAAGACCCTTCATGGTTCCCAGGAAAATGGTTGTTATTTTGAAATGGTTATGATTATCGTAAAAACATTTTAAATTAAATTTGTTTCATGTTGCCCCTAAAAAGGAGCATTGATTTTGAGAGGGTCGCTATTCCAAGGATCTTGGAAATTACAGTTCACTGTATTTACAGAATAACTCCACTTGAGCAAAATTAACCAAAAACTTCTAGGTAAAATATTATAGGCATATACTGTACTTAATGGAGTGCTCTGAGAAATGAATTTTAAAAAAACATATGTGTTTTACATGCTGCGCAATATAGTTTGTACAATGTAATTAGTAGTACTTAAATTTTATACAAATTATATAAAAATAATTAGTAGTATACGTAGAATTCCTGTTAAAATATTTTCGCATTGCAGGAAAATATGGATTTTCACCCACATGCACGCAAATCTTTAAACTAAGCTTAACACAAGCGTTACTATGCCATCACACAGAAATTTACACTAGTTTGTTTGAAGATATCCAATCAGCATCAGCTGTTTAAAAAAAGCACTGCCCCAAGTTACATCTACAGTGAACTTAAAGACACATACAATGGTTGATGCTTACGATATACAGTAAACTTCCGATACATCGTGTTAATCAGGGCCACAGAAAAAACAAATAAGCAAATTTGTATTAAAAAACCAGGATAATCGAATTTACACATTTTTACTATTAATGAAACAGTGATATTGACTCCGAAAATCGTGATAAAACACACTACCTATTATACATTTTAAAGTAAACACAAGTCTCCCACTGCATGTGCATAATTTAAAGTACAAAATACTTTAACTGATATTTATGTTGCACCGAGTGTAGTTAATTCACGGCACAATGTGCATACACAGTCTTTCGGCGCCGTCGGGCGTGCACGTTGGGTGGGCGACACAGAGTGATAGATAAGCGGTCCGTAGTTTATGTGTTTGTAGCTTTCTCGACGTGCGTCACTCAGGCACGTCCTTTAGATGGCAGAGTTAGTTGAAAGTTTAGAATGCAATGCAATAAAGACCAGACTATATAGGACTTTAATGAGGCAACATGGCATTAAAACAATACAGTATAATCCCCACAAAAAAAAACCCTTACAATACAAAACTTTATTAGAATTTTGCTGGCCTACAAACACACACACAAAAGTTTAAAATCTCTTAAATGTTTAGTTTTTCGTTAACATTTAAAGACTTGAAATGAAAAAAGTAAGAAAAGGTAAACCATTCCTTTTTTTGAAAAAGACTTCAATTTTCTTTTGTTTGGCACCGGAATTGATGTTTTGGTTTGTAACACATCATGCTAAAATTGTTTTATTATTCCTAACTTTTCCGTGATAGTTTAAACTGTCCTTTTATGCTTTATTGAAGTTGCAAAAACAAATGAACAATGACCAGGTTGGCAATCGATAAATTGGAAAGATGGGTTTCTTCCCGCCGGGAGGGGAGGGGGTTAACTAAGGCGATGTCCGAAACCGAAATTGCCAATTCATTATTTTGAAATTTGTCAATTCGAAAGTTTCACTTCAGGAGTTGTCGACAGTCTTTTGTTTAGCACTCTCTGTGACACATTTTTACATTAACAGTGAAATATATTTCTACAATCATCACTCGGATGCTGCGCATACGCTAATGATTAAGAAAATAATAAGTAATGCGATAACGACTTCAAAAAAATTTGTTGCAAAATATATAAACAAAGCACAACAGTTACCTGCTTTTAAAACATGCCTAGTGTATTTTATGAACAATTATTTGTTTTATAAAAAAATTTGTGCATGTGTTCATTTAGTATTTTTTGCTATAGTCCATTCACACTTACTTCAGCCTTTTGGAATTGAACCTATGAAAAATCACCCTAGGCGTATTACGTCAACCTGTTTTTCCAATAACTTGTATTTCACAAATATTTGACACTGTTTAACACTGTGTTTAACTTTAGAGTACTGTATTATTGAATAAATGAAACTTTACCTTAGTATCTTATATAAATTGTAATATTTATTTTGTATTAAATATGAATTAACAACAGCGAGAGCAGCAACATGTTGGCAATAGCCCGTAAGAAATAGTTCACTGTTACAATATTTTTTAACCTCGCTTTATGTATACTATTTGTAAGTTAAAATTTGCTAATTGGTATATTTGTATTGTTAGATAGCACTGACTGAAATACATTTCATTGCTGCAGTTAAAAATACCTGTGCAAATTCTGTGTAGACTGGTGCTTTTTTTCCCAGGCGGAATAAAGGTTCAATAAGTGAAGCAGAGTTTGTCGCTCTTTCTCATTCTCTCAGTTTCGGGAAGATCGTACCATTTGTGTAGGAAAGGTATACACTTTGTTATTTCTAATTTCAGCAAATTTCATACTATTACTGTAACAATAATGATGCTTAAGATTGTAATTTACAACTGAAACAGGATTTTATTGTTTAAATACCTATTATATGTTATTTAGATGCAATGACATATTTTAGATGCTATGGCATGACACAGCTCGTTGTGCAACACTTACGAATCCAGCAGGTTAAAAAACGTGGTGTGGAAAGGAAAATCTAGAATTTAGTCAACGTTCCCAAGATGGCAGCAGCGGGCGATTATACCCAGTGTATAAACGACTGGCAGTGGTGTTGCGACATGTCAATGACATGGCGTGTTTCTGAACGAAGCATCAAGTTTGTACTTGTGTTTTTGAAACATCCTAGGGAAGTTACAATGTTGTGATAAATGTGTTTCCACGCCAAAGCAGGGTTAATTAATATACTGTAATGAGTGTTGTGATCGATGTGCGTGCAAGGGCGTAGCCGCCATTTCAGTCTATGGTGGCTGCGTTGTAATCATTACGCAGGCCTGTGGATTTCAAATATGTGCAAAGTTTATACGTTTTAACCATGAGCTGAGGTTATAACGAAGTTAATTATTTATATTCACGTCTATTTATCACAATGTTGTACCTTCGCGCTAGGTGTTTGAAACACAGTTATGTAATAAGCTTACGTTTCTGTGATTTGAATGTCTGCCACAATCCCAACGAAATACTAGGCCCACCCAGATAAATTTAAATAAATAATAAAATAAACGTACAAACCAGTAAGTACCAATGCATGTAAATATTAGCGAAGTACATGTTACAGTAGGACTATATGTTTGCATGTTCACCACTATCTTTTACGTTTGTTGATGCTACGTAGTACAATAAATAAGCGACACGAGTTGCGTGCTTGAATTTACTGTGTTATTTCGTTGGACTGGCTGTCCGTTCATTTTAATTTTTACTCCAAACACATATTAATAACAACAGGTTGAATACTACTGTTGTTTCTGCCACGGTTGTAACAAACACCGCCATGGCAAAATATTGCGTATTATGTGTAACGTCCTGTATCGTGTGTAATAAATAGTTTTAAAGCTGACCTAAATACTGTTATAGGCCTAAATAGTGAACATTTGTATGAAATACGACATAATTCTTTGCTGTAAACAGCAACCAATGCATTTGACAGCTATAAAAGTAGAAGTTACATGGCAGTGTTTATGTTTATGTGTAGTGGAAGGATACGTCATCAGTAACAAAAGTAGAAATTTGGCAGGGCTTCAGAAAAGGCTGAAGTTATCGTGAATCAACTATTAACATCTGCTGCTAGATAGAAATTACGAAATACTAAATTACCAAAAAGTCACCAGTTCTGTATACAAAATCGGGTCAGGTGATCATTTTGTCAAAAAAACCTGCCATTTCGGTCACGGCCTGAGATGAGTTGGTCTGACGGGCTTTAATGGACAGAAATGGATGTCTCACGCAGGTCTCTGTGACAGGTTGACAGTTTAAAGAGATAAACATCAGCTCACACGGCACAGCGATAAGACGTAATGTACCACAGCTTGTTAAACGAAAGACTTTACAGCATCACCTGACTGCCGCATGGATAAGCCGAAAACTGGTTAAGTGAAGCACGATTATGCAGCAGTGTACTGTATTTATAAATTCCGCCTTTTGTCCTGACGCATGATGCTAAACGCAACTCTGATGCGCACTCTACAATTGACTTTGCCCCATCTTCAATGAAATGTTCAACCCTTTGGGCAGGTCATAACAAAGAGTACTGAAGAGGATGGACATGTGGCTACAGGATACGGCAGCGCAATATTGGGCAGCTATTACAGATACGTGCCAGCTTGTACCGTTCACCCAGATTCTCCAAGAAAACATCACATCAACACCCCCCGAAGTGAGATTGAACTGCCTTACTGAGACACCAAGGCCACAGATGGTTCCCTGAAATGCCAGGAGTGTGTGTCACCAGTGATAAGGAATGATAGCACCGCATCAGCACTCTTCAATTCTGGACTCCTGTGGCCAAGGCTATAACCCCTGCACCCCTCTCCAATGAAGACCTTAGATGAGAGAGTATGAAATGGCTGGTGCGTCCAGCAAAAGATAGTCTCTGTTCTTCCACAGCTCTTGTATATTGCCGGAGGAAACCACTGGCGGTTCACGCTCGACTGGTAAGCCCGCAGATTCCACCGCTCTTCTTGGGCCAGAATCTGACCACCAGTTGAAGACAACCTCTCCAGAGGCCACTTCTGCACGCACTGTAAACCCCTCTGCTTCTCGTGAGACTGGACCTTCAAAGGCTCCTGAAGACGCATGCTCCTTCCTTACCACCCCCTGGTATTGACCCCAGAACTGGTAACTGTCACAACTATCTCTTCAGGACGGTGACTGCATTGTCGACACTACCACTCTGGTAGTTGTCCCCTTTTAAGGAGCAAGATGTACAGTTCCTGTGTGCAGTTGTAAATATCCAGAAGTACACATTAGGGAACTGCAGCACCGGCTCTACTTTTGCGAGGTATAAGTTTGAACCCTTAGTTTCCCATGCCGTAGATCCGGAAGGGAGGTAGATAGAGAAAGTTAAGGACATCTTGCGCCTCTGAAACTAACTTGCCTTGCAGTCCTAATCCTCCAGTTGTACTTTGCACTTCCCCCCTGCAGGGCAGAGTTCATACTGCTTGCACTACTGAGAGGCTTCACCTCTTAGCCATCCCTCAAGCTTTATTTCCACCATTGATTAAGACTCCTGGGAAGCCTCATCCAATAGTAGAGGCACTACTATGGGGAGAAGAGCCACCTGTGGGTCTAGCCTGCCTTTGGTTAGGGGCAAACCTAAAGCTGACTTGGCACCCAGCAGTAACGGTCAACACAGCAGCACTTCATATCCTATGGAGAACGCCGGCAACCAGCAGCCTGCCAGTCACTTGGCTCAGACACTTCGGAGAATCTTCAAGACTCTTAAGTAAACCAGTGATAAAAAGCCTGCTCGTTCGCACAGTCCTGACAGTGGCTGTTGACTTTGTGCCGACAAGACATACCACAGGACCAATCTTGTATACCAGCTGGACTCCTCAGAAACATTAACTGTCAAATTGCAGTCGACTGAAGCCTTATTCCTTAAAACTTACCTGACTAAGTTTGTGTGGCACTTAACCTCCCAAGTCATAGGTCACAGTTTGATGCAAACAGCCCCAACAAATAGAACCCTTTCCTAGCCCAGGCATGCATTAGTCTTTTATAGCCACAGCTTACAACACTTATGTAGATTTAATTCCACAGCTTGTATGACTACTGTGCATTCAACTGAAAAGTTTGAATGTTTAATTTTTGCAAACTGCAACAAGATCTGTGCTGTAAAATGGGAACAATTAAAAATATAATTTGGACATACTTGATTCTTCAATTAACTCATCCTTCTTGCGGTTCTTCTTGTCCTTGCGTGAAAGAGCTTGCTCCCATTCACCTGCAACAAGAACAACATTAAGCTAACACAATACCACGCACACAACTTGACTTTGGACACAATAATACAACTTTGTGTAATATCTGCATCAAGTAAAACGTGTGCAGTTACATAACAATACATGCTATTTTTTTTATAAAGCAATAAAATGAACTAACCATTACAAACAATTTTAACATTTGAGATTATCACAAGTTTTTTTTAAATAAATAACCCACAGTCAAGAACGACCCCACAAAAAACTGATCCTTTAGACGAAAAACTGGTACACCACACAAATTCACACGACAAAAATAGTCAAACCATTATTTTATGTATTGTGGCTAATAGAGGAGTTCACAAGGTCAATTTTTAAAACAAAATGTGCAAACATTTAAAGGCATGCAAAAATTCTAAACTGCTGAAACACAGCTTTTATATATATATATATATATATATATATATATATATATATATATATATATATATATATATATATATATATATATATATATATATATATATATATATATATATATATATATAATCATTTTCTTTCTGCATTAAAAAAAAACTGTAAGTTAGTAATACAGAAAATCTTTGCACATATTTTGCATTTAACTATACACTGACTTGTAAGAAAAATTATTGTAGTTTACTACATAACAAACAGTGCAGAAACTTCAATTAACTTCAATAAAATTAAAATCACAACATAAAATATAACTTCTTTGAATACAAACTCAAGATCACTGAGAAAACCTCTCCCTAAACTCTAGAGTCTTGGATGTCATCCGGTCACACATGTCTTTTTTTCGAAGTAACGTACTGGACTCAAAATACTTTTGTGGTGCTTTTTGTTACAAGTTATTGCAAATGTTGAAATCTTGGTATTTTCGCATACCAAGGAGAAAGCATCTTGCTACCTGGTATGACACACTGAAAACTGGTATGTATACCAAGAAACTGGTACATCTAACATCCATGATGATGCGTGGTGTGGCGAGTGAGACTGGCTTACTACGCCTCTGAGAGGGTATGTGGTTACCTATAGCAACGAGCGTGGCGACCTCTCTCTCTCTTCTTTCTGTCTGTCTAAGCCACGTACATTCCTTCCACCCCTCAGATGCCTTACACACCACAAAGAGGGGAAGTTCTCTAACAAAAGATAAAGCACATCCTCTATCTCTCTCTGCCACGCCCGCTTTGCTTGACTTGCCTTCATACGCCGGCCTAGAGCAAATGTGTGCCTCGCGAACGTAATTTTATCAAGATTATGCGTCGCTCTAGTTGCACCTATTAAATGGCATCGCCTGAAAATGTTACGCAAAATATTTTGATGAGGAATTATTATTTACAAAGATGTTTTCTTTTTTGATTAAAGGTTGTTTTCCCCAGTAAGTTTGGTGTTTCATTGTATATGGCATAAAATTTACATAATTTTAAAATGCAATATTTATTTAACTCAAGCAACATCATCTTCACAAATAAAACTATATGTCCAGAAGCATATAGTTGACCTCTCCCCGTCACCAAAATTTGTTTGAACATCGAGCGATTTGTAAAGTGTATAAAGTTCATTTTCAGTAACTTATTGCAGGGAAATCGGAGGATTTATATTAATTTATTATAAGTGCCTTCTTTATTCATTTGTCTCAAAATGACAAGTTTTCTTTACAGTACAATATAATTAATTACTTTAAAAGACAGACATTTACCACAGGTGCAAGGTGTTAGTAACATGTAGCTACGTGGAGGGGTAATACTCCCACTGCCACCCCTCCTCAACCAGCCACCATGAACACACTGTCCCATCAATAACTTCTCTACGTGCTCTCAGCTGATTGAATGCGCGGGACATTCAAAATTTGACTTGCATTTGGTGTCGTATTATTTTCATTTTCTGAGGGTCTGAAAGTTTTCGGTCAGTTTGCATTTTGTGTCTGATTACAGTAAATTATATACGGTATTTTGAGACATTATTTTTTTATTAAAAAGAATTTAGGAGAAATGTTTTTAAATGCATTGTTTACAGTAATAATTTTTCTAAAATTCAGTGCGAAGGGCGCTGGTATCTGCAATGGTATGAGGTATCTGTATCTGCATCGGAACAGTTCGGGTAAATATTATGATTAAACCTTCCTGGATGGGCTTGAAAAAATTTTAAAAATTAAAATAATACTTGAAACAACACAGAAAAATAAAATATGTAAATACAATGTAAAGAAACCACTTGACAATCTGTTTCCTTACAAGGGTCGTTGTCTGTGCTCTTTAAGGTTCCCTCCTGCCTACCAGATGGTAATGGCGAACTTCAACACTACCCTTTTGGTGGTAGTCACCACTCTTGGTCCCTTCTGAATGATAAGGTAGATAGTTAGGGCCAATGACGTTACCTAGTAGCATTACCACCTTCCATTCAGGTTTAGGACCAGGTCGCCTTCACCTGGCTGAGCATAGTTTAACTTCTATGTCAATTCAGGTTAGTTGTAGGAGGTGGTACAGGGCTACCTCTGTGTACATACCAGTGTTCTAAACTGGCTTTGAGTACTAATTTCTGAGTGTCACTGTGTTGTTAACCTCATGTAGTTTTCTGCCTGTCAGATTGAAGCAGGACGACCTCGCTATTTAAAAAGGTCACCCATTGCTCTATGCCCCGACCGCTAGCAACCCCTCCACCATGTGATCAGCAAAGCAAATCTAACATATACTCAACCACCGCTCTTTATGGTACTGGAAAGTGGTAGGTGTTACCCTCGGGCCAAGCGACCTCCTGTGGATACCACACCTGAGAGACATAAGAGTACAGCCTGAATCTATCCACCGCTATCTACGGGTCCTGACAAAAGGAATACAGGGTACAGCTATTGCCTGTGCAGCTGCACCCGTTGGAAGTATACGCTAGGGAATTGCGTCGTCAGTTTCACTTTTGCGAGGACATATTTTGCACCTTTTCCCATGCCATACACCCGGAAGGGTGATGCACAGAGAATATGTAGAAAGGCAGCTTACGCCTCCAAGAGCAGCCAGAATTGCGAACCTATTCATTCTTCTGCACTTGGCAGTAATTCACCGCAGGGCAGAATTCTCACAGCACGCTTATCTGAAAGTCCTAACCCTTCAGAGTTACCTCCACCCCTTTATCCTCCACTGATAAAGACAGCAGGTACTCTTCACCTGCTGGTTCAGACTATTCGTTGAGGTGAAGAGCCTCCCTTATGGATAGCCAACCCACGGTCTGGCTGCCAGCCGTCTAGTGAACATCAGCCTACTCTGAGCACCAAGCAGATCAAGAGCACTCCACATCCTGGTGAAGGCAACGGCAGCCACAAGCCCTCACCTCAACTGGATCATCACCTCCAACAGAGCGTCATACCACCAGGTAAACCAGTTAACAAGGCCAGCCCGTTTTCAGGGCCGTGACAGTGACTCCTGATTTTGTGCTGCTGAGACAGGCCACCAGACCTGTATTGTACACTGGCAGAGCACCAGTAAAGCATTGAACTACCTTTATGTTTCTTGACATTCTGGCATCACAATATAAAACCTTGATTTTGACCATGACAAATGACCCTTACTTCAGCCATTACATAACTAAAGTTTTTGTGGCATTGTTCCTCAGGCATTGTGTGTCAATGGTTGTCACATCTCCCAACACCAGAAATTGAGTGCTTCATTACTCTTGGCACACGTCAAAACGGCTTTCATGACACCCAACAACAGTGCATTAAATTTCACAGGGTGTCACACGTCAGCATTAAGAAAAATTAAAAGCACTGCAGGGGCATCTCTCGTGTTTTGTACATGTCCCTGCGTCTCTTGGAAAATAAACATGAGTTCGCTTTCAACTTGCTCCGCTACTTTGATGGTAGAAACCCTTCTGCGCCTCCTTTCTCCAGACTATGGGAGGGATTGTGACACTGCCTTGCCTTGCCTGCACTGCACTGCTGCACGACAGCGTCGTGCACTCGTGCATGCTGATTCGATGACGTGGGGCGCACTGTGTGGTAGACTGTCTAGAGAGCAGGATGTCATCCTGCGTCAGTTGATATAGTGGAAAGATACGCAAAGGGCTGAAAGTAGGAAATAATCAGGGTTTTCAAAAGTGCTCACTTTACTGTGAACAGCGTTTAACTTCACAAATGTTTATTCTGTAGAGTTCGGCAAAGCTGTTTTAAGAACTTGTAAATTTTGATAAGAGCTTATAAAATTCCATGTTATTCTATGCTGATTTGTAATACACAGATTATTTCATAACTTATTTTTAGATTTTAAAACAATGTTATTTTTTCTTAACATACCCAACGATAAATTTATTTTAAAGATTTAAATTATGTGTTGTTATGGAAACATTTCTTGAATAACAATAGTAAATTGATAAATTGGCTAAAGTCAGAGCCATTGCCACTGTGCTCATCAAGTGGCAGTCATGTCATGTCACAAGAGTGAATAATCTTAGTACACTTCCTCATTCACTAACTGCATCTTGAAAAATCTCTGAACTAGCAAAAATATTTCTGCGACTAATATTGTTTCCAAAGGCAAACCATTATTTATTATAGACATCTTCTTTTTGGGTAACATTCCTGAGGTTTTAAATTATTTAAATGTTCAAAGAAGGGGGTTTTCATCTATTTAATATAAATGTATTATGCATAGGTTGATTAAGAGAGTTGACTAGTGTGTTTAAATTAGACTAACAGCATTTGAAGTTATGGTGTGCTATACCTAGTTATTTCTGTTGTCTACCACTACCTTCAATATTAAGAGTCTGTGGTGATAAAATAAACCATAAAACAAACAGCATACTGTTCATATCCACAAACTCTGGTAACTAGCTGTCCTGTTGATGAATTATGCACACAAACCTTCATCAAAGTCAACTGGCTTCTCCTCTTGCTTCAGCAGCTTGGCAAGATTCTTCTCATTTTTGCGGTTCTTCACCTCCTCAGCCTGGTTCTCCTTGCCGCGGCTGCGAGCCACTGCATTCTTGTCCTTGGTGGGGCTTTCGCTGGCAGCCAATTCCTGCTTCTTCTCTCGCCGGGGTGCGGGCACATCCTTTGCCGGAGACTTGTCCTTCTCGTGTTTGTTTGTCTGCTTGGTGGCACTGTCTTTCTGCTTCACCTCGGGGCTGCTGTCATCGCTGAGCACCGGGCCATTAGGCTGTGACTTCTAGTAACAAGTGACACAACTCAATTTACACTCTAAATTACTTCAAGCCATGTGACATTCAGAATTGAAGTAGGCCTAGAAACTGAAGCATATTATACATACATGCATGCATGCATGCATGCATGCATGCAATTAAGCATGCTCACTATCAAGAACTTGCAAAAATATTATAGTGCTACCAAATATAAAACAATTAAGAATGTAATTTGGTAGGCACCATGTCAGTTGAAGCAAATATTTTTTCACTTTGTACATCTACCTTTTCATTCCAATAGTGAGCATAGGTGCTACTGGGATGTAGGTGTTGTCACAATGGAAATACACATATCTTATTTAATTATAAATAAATATTAATAATGTTTATACCTAATTAAACCTCCCAAAATAGTTAAGTGGTCATGCTAAGTTAGGATGTTGAAAAATTATTAGAGAAAAAAAGCTATGATTTTATATATACTAGGCATCCCTATTAACAAATTACAGTGATATTTTTGTTGTTTAAATTGTAGATACATGATAATTAATGTGCGAACAGTTGTAAATATTTTCCTCAAAGCAAATTTTTCTTGAGTTCACAGGTTGTTCTAAGTAGTTATTAGATTGTGTGGTGAGCAATGCAATTTTGTTTTTTGATGAGGTTTGTAAAATGATTCCTTAATCTCAACAGCAATCTTCTAATAAATTTAAAATCACGACATATTCGAGATATGCAGCAACTTCTGCAGATTCTGAAACTTCAAACCTTCTGGAATAGTATCTAGGCCTATACACTAAGAAAATAAAGTACACAATCAGGTCTACCTAAATTATTAGAGTATAGTATGTAAGTATGTAACATAACGATGTACTATTTCGAGAGATTACACATGGAATATCTCACTGTAGTTTTTATTACCAAGGAGAGTAACATATCACTTTCTATCTGCCAGCAAAGAATTAAATTTAATATGGTTGCACATAGGAACTATGGCTAACAAAAAACTTTAAATCTTATCAAATAACAAATAATAGGCCCTAATGTGGTTTGCAATAAAATATGAAAACAGATGAAACAAAGTGGGGTTAAACTCACACGAGTCTCCTAAACTGAAAATATTTAACAAAGAATGGTAGCACTAATATTTCAACATAAAAGCTAGCAAAAGAAGCAGAAGATGCATTACTGTAAGCAACAAACTGAAAACAAGCCCCTTCTTATAATGTGCAAATAAAAGAATATACACCAATTGTACGTAACACAAAAACTTTGTAATGGGTATACTGTCCAAGCTTATGGACACTGTTGAGTAACTAGAAAATCAAACTTTCTCTGAAATTCCACCCTCTGTATACTAGATTGTACAGAAAGGGTTGTCACAGCCACAGTGTGTGCATATTTGCCATCCTTTATTTCTTCTGGTGCAAACTGTTTAAACTATAATTGTCTTACGGGAAGTTCAATTTCAGTGCTTTGTTCTTAATTTACTGAAGTTGCAGCATGTGTAACAATTCTTTTAAAGCACAAGAAATGCCATGTGGTACAGTTTGCGAAGGAAGTTATGAATGAGAGGAACTGGTAACAGGAGTATTCAGCAAGGATACTATTGTAAAACACAACTGGCAGGGCTATCAGAGGATTTGGTGCTGGCAGTAGTCGAGGGGAAGCAGGTGAATACCTGCTTCATTTACTTCAAGGCTTTTGATATACTAGTAGTAGTAGTAATAATAATAATACACTTGCAATTAGGCTACCGCCTGGTGGCAAGCTCTCTCCCTCACTCGGCCAAACTTCTCTTCCACTCCTTTCTTGAACTTTCAAACCACCCCCCACCCCCTTTCCAGATACCAATTCCTCTCGCAATACATTCCACTCCCTCACAGACATGGACTGCCTACCCCGCTCCAATCTCCTCCACACCCTCTGAAGCTTCTCACTGTTGTTTCCTCTTCTTCTAAATACTCCCTTACTTAGCTTGCAGTGTAGCCCTCCCCATCTTCCCTCTTCATTCACAACCCTGTACATCCTGACTAGCCGTTCAACTTTCCTTCTGTCCTTCAATGAGCTCCACCCCATTTCTTTCATCATCACTGATGGCCTATAGTTCCCTTCTTCCTCACCATCCTGCTCCTGCCTTCCCCACCTACTCTTCACACATCTTGCTGCCTTTCTCTGCACCTTTTCCAGTTCTCGCACCTCCACTTCTACATACAGGTCCCCATACTGCTGCAGTGTATTCTAACATAGGCAGTACCATTGTGCCATATGCCGTCTCCTTCACCTCACAGCTGACTCCATTCAGCACCCTTCCCAGCATACCCAGAGCACTTCTTCCCTTTGCAACCACCCTCTCCACCTGATTTTTCCATCTGAGGTCTCCCTGCAGTACACAATCCCTAGATACTTATATTCTGCTGCTTCTTCTATCTATTGTCCCTCACATCTGTATATTTCCCTGCTTATCACTTTCTCCCTTGCAAACCTCACTAACTTACCTTAGTTTTTCTTACATTTATCTTCATTTTGTTTTCTCTGGTCCACAACATAAGGTGCTGCATGGGATTTTAACAAAATGGATGAGCTGATATCAGAAAAGTCATTATTGAACTGAATAGACTTCCTCAAGGGGATTTAGTCACAGGGAGAAAGTGGCAGGGGGGGGGGGGGGGCTTACCCTATGAATGAAGGAGTGATTATATCAGGGGTGCTTCAGAGACGTGCGCGCGCCAAATCACTTGCTGTTTGTGGTTATGATAAATTACACATGTTTAGGGATAGGAGGTAAAATAAGATTGTTTATGGATGACTGTGTGCTGTATACAGGGGAAGGTGGGGAGAACAAGCTGCAGGATTGTACTAACCTCATGCAGAGAAGGATCAAATTATAGGGAAACTAAGTTAGTGAGGTTTACGAGGAAAAGGGTGAAGAGCAGGGTCATTTATAGATGGGGGCAGCATGAGATAGGGGAGGAATCAGAATCAGAGAATCAGGGAGTGGTGTTGGATGGAAGCAGCAGGTTCAGAGTGAGCTGTCGAAGGGAAGAAGAGCAGTAGTAATATTGGGAAGGGAGTCAGTAGTGAGGTGAAGGAAAAAGCTTATTGCACAATGTTAAGGCCAAAGTTGGAATAAGCAGTCGCAGAATGGGACCCGTAAATGGAAGTGGAGGTGAGGGAGTTGGAGAATGTACAAAGGGTGGAGAGTTCTGTGAAGGGTAGGTAAGTGGAGATGGCACGAGCAGGATGGAAAGGAGGAAAGTAACTTTACGCCATCAGTGATAATGAACGAGATAGGATGGAGCTTCTTGCATTTGCAGGGCACGGGAAGAGTAGGACGGTTGGTTAAGTTGTATAGAGTGGTGAATGGAAGAGGGTGGGGAAGGTCAGCTGCGCAACAGCACAGAGGGAGAGATGACAGTAGAGGGAAGGTTCAGAAGGTTTGAAGGAGAATGGAGCAGGGAAAGTACTCTATGTTTGTGAAGTCCGTGAGGGAGTGGAATGTATTATAGGATGAGTTGGTTGAGTGTAACAGAGGTTAGTTAGTTTAGGAAAGTTCCTGGAGAGGGACTGAAGAGAGGGATGTGCTTGCCACAGAGCAACAGCCTAACTGCGAATTATTAGTAATATAATTATCAAATGCTGAAATTGACATTAATTAAAAACCCCCATGAATTAAACATTTGGTATTTATTATTAAACATATGGCATAAGACAATATTATATTAACACATAATTTATACAATTGTTAAAAATGTGAAACACCGTGCTAATAACTCATTCATAAATCAAAACGCCTAGCTTATAAAACTTGTATGCAGTACAGGTCACTGAAACATGCTGACCTTTAAAATTTGTATGAAAAAAGCATTACTCTAAATAATAATCAAAGAAAAGAAAATCATAAAAAAAAAAATAGAATATAAAGATCAGCAACGTAAAAAACTACGGTTCTGTCGGTGCATGGCTGTGGATTACCTTGTCCTTAACTTTGCGTTTCTTTCCAGCTGTTTGCTTGCGGTCATCGGCCGTGTGAGACAGGTGGGGAAAAACGGGCTGCTCCACGGATTTAAACCCAAACGCAAACACCAGGACGGCGCAAATTAAAACCACTCCGACAGGGAATGCGTACTGAGTGTTTACAACTTCATACAGTTCCATGTCTTCAATCAGAGACGGGCCCGAAGCCAGCAGCGACAATACGTAAACAACGACGATCTCGTCAGCAACGAGGAGACAACGCAACGCACGCAGATGGTGGTGATGACGTCACAAGACGTCCGTCGACGTTACACACAAAAAAAAAAAAAAGAATACAAAATTTCTCTTTACTTTACACAAGCCACGGAGAAATATAAATATTCGATCAACTATATATACATAATCGTATTAGAAATAATGTAGCTGAAAGTGTGTGTAATTCATTAATACAGCGTTTTAAATTTTGTTTTATAAAAGTTGTATACCTTGTCAAATCACTGCCTCCAACTGTAACGCAATTGTGACTAAACCAGAATAAATACATGTACGAATGCCTCTGGAAGTGATTAATGTTAAAATACATGACATGTGTTATTAAACCTTTCCTTCTATTTTTCTAGGCAATATAATTTTCATAATCCTTTCGTAAAGTTTGACTAGTGACTTTCAACACAAACATGGCTTCCTGTCTCTGATTGATTGAACAAATTGTGTAATCTTGTTATTGTTACAATTTTCGTAAGCATTAGAATGTGGCTGAGTTTTTCGTAAAGAATGATGCAAAAGACCTCGAAAACTAAAGAGATGTTTATCGTACGAGCCCTTGAAAAGATCCTGAGTGACAAAGACATCAAACGTTCTCACCACTCCCAGTTGAAGCGGGCCTGCGAGGTAGCTCTAGGTAATGGAATTTATAACTTAAGCATATTTTTAGTGTGCAGTGTATTCTTAGTGATGTAGATGGACAAGTAACAAATGATGACACTTCTTACTTTGTCGCTTGGCGTATGTCAATAACGAAATGGTACATTTTTCGCAACCAGCTTGACATTTAAAAGTTACCATAACCTGTCAGATTGCAGTGATGTGGCAGTAATGAAGTGGAGTCAAGTTATATTCGAATCTCAGATTCACTTCAATAAGAACACTTGAAAATCTCGTAACTACCAACCTTTGAAAAAAGTTGCCATAATATTTTCTTTAATTTTGCATAGCCTACTTGTGCTAAGACTTTGTTACACTAGTGTACACTTACCTTATAAAAAATTTATCAGACTCAATGAAATAAAACCTGAGTATGCATACTTCCCTTATTTTTTTTATTTTGATTTGTGCTAAGATTTTAGATTTTATTTCCAAAAGTATATTAAAAAATTTAGTGCATACTAACCTTAAAAAAAACTCAGAATCAATGTTCATAGTAAAATGAGCACTTTTGAAAGCCCTGCTTAAGATCGACTTGTATGAACGTTGTGTCTTCCTCCCCCTTATGTAAAATTAACCTTTCCATGGGCCTCATCACTTTCTGCATACATCGGTCAAGTGAAAATACGAAAGTATAACAAAATATATATCTAGAAAATCTTCTCAATTTTACACTTAAAAAAAAAAAGTGAAAGGGATAATTTAAGTTATCACACATAGTTACGTGATACTTTTTATTCGACGCAGGATATGTAACTACATTCCATTCATTGTTTCCAACTTTACTGGGTGCATTTCACTCGGTCGCCTGTCAAAATATATGCTGGCGGAGGCAGTGACATTTTTCTAAGGATGATTTCAAAATTGCTCACTTTATCATTCTTTTACATTTACATATACTCGCAATTAGGCTACCACCCGGTGGCGAGCTCTCTCAACTCTCCTTCACCCAACACTCTCCTTCTCTACACACCCTCTCATATACCTCACTCGCAGCCACTGCCTTCCTATAGGATACTCCTTTCCTAACCAGCACGCCACTAACTACTGCCCTAGCTCCAGGGAACTTCTCCCGCACTTTCCTGAGCAATCCCCTGAGGTCCCGCTCTACCTCCTGCCCCACCTCCCTATGAGCCAGGTCATTTCCCCCTACATGAATGAGAACGACCTTTGCCACCCTGCTACCTTTCATACCACTAACCCTTTCCTCTAAATCCCTGGTATTTGCCCCCCCCCCCAAAAGCTGATTTATATGTGAGTTCCTTCCTGATATTCCTCAGCTCCACCCCCTTTAAAATAGAGCTGCCTAGAAAAACTTCCTATGGCTCCCTTCCCATAACATGTTCCTGCTTTGTGGCTCTTCCAACCACCTGCCTACCCTTGTCTCCGACCTCCTGCAGCACCCTTGTTTCCCTCCCTTTGGCCAGCCCTCCTTGTGAACAGTCTTTATATGTCCTGTAATTTTTTCTTAAGTTTTGCACACTTTTGCGAAGATTTCCTGTTACACTTCCACAAGTACCCTTAAAAACATAGTGAATATTAACTTTGGAAAGAAATTATCAGAATCAGTGTAATAAAAGCTAAGTTTGCATACGTACTTTAGTTTTTTTTTAAATTTTGACTTTTGCTACTTCTACAAGTAAGCCTACACTTAAAAAAACGTAGTACTAACATTAAAAAAAAACCAGAATCAAAGTGATAAAATCTGAGTATACCCAGGTAAAAGCAGTGTGAATGCGGTGCTCTTGGTCAGAGGCATACCAGCAGTCAGTGAGGCAATGTTGAGGATCTTCAGCCCAGGAGGATTTCATAGGAGCTCGGTAAGATAAGGTTAGGAGCTCCATTGCCGAACTGGGCTTGATATGCTGTCATATTTCAGTTAGATTTATTTAGTGAACTATACATAGTGATGGTAGTAATGTAAGTGGTTCCATGATGTTGGTCACAGGAAGTAATGTAAAGAGGATGCTGTTGTGTGTAAAGGCATTGGTATGTGGTGGTGTGGACATTACACATGTGTGAGTGAGACAACAACCTCTAATTATTATTTCTCTCTCACCTCTCCTTCACCCAACCAAATCCTTTTCCACTCCCTTCCTGAATTTACCAACCCCTCTCACAGATACCAATTTCTCCCTCAACACATTCCACTCCCTCACAGACCTCACAAGCATGGACTGCCTACCCCTCTCCGTTCTCCTCCACACCCCCTGAAGCTTCTCACTGTTGGTTCCTCTTCCTCTAAACACCCCCTTACTTAGATTGCAGTGTAGCCCTTCCCATCCTCCCTCTTCATTCCCCACCCTGTACATCCTGACTAACCATTCAACTTTCCTCCTGTCCTTCAATGAGCTCCATACCATTTCTTTCATCATCACTGATGGCCTATAGTTCCCTTCTTCCTCACCATCTTGCACCTGCCTTCTCCACCTATACTTCACTCATCTTGCTGTTTTTCTCTGCACATTTTCCAGTTCTTGCACCTCCACCACCACATACGGGTCCCATACTGCTGCAGCATATTCTAACATTGGCCGTACCATTGTGCCATACACCTTCTTCTTCACCTCACAGCTGACTCCATTCAGCACCCTTCCCAGCAGACCGAGAGTCCTTCCCTTTACAACCACTCTCTCTACCTGTTTTGTCCACCTGAGGTGTCCCTGCATTACAATCCCTAGATACTTATATTCTGCTGCTTCTTCTTCTATCCTTTGTCCCTCCCATCTGTACATGTCCCTGCTTATCTTCTTCATTGTGAATCTGACTACCTTAGTTTTTCTTACATATATCTTCATTTTATTTTTCCTGGTCCACAACCATATCTTATAGCTGTCCGCCTGCAAATTTCCGCCCCGCTCTCCCATCTCAGCATATACAACACAATTGTCTGCAAACAATTTGATTTTTCCCTCAATCCCCAAACCCATGTAATTTACTATTATGGTAAATAATAAAGGACCCTGCACGCTTCCCTGTGGTACCCCTGATGTAACCTCCTCTTCCTCCGATATTGCCTCCCCCACTTTCACCCTCTGCTTTTGCCCTCTGAGAATGTCCCCTATCCAGTCCACTACCCTCCTGTCTGGTATCAGCACCTCCACTTATTTACTTATCAATGTCCCATGGGGCACCTTATCAAATGCCTTATCAAAATCTATGAAACAGGCATCCACCTGCTTCCCCTCATCAACTACCTGCACCAGATCCTCTAATAACCCAGCCAGCTGTCTCACATGAGTAACCCCTCCTGAAACCATGATGGGACTCCTCCAACCAATTCCTATTGTTCATAACCCTCACCACATACTGCACCACCAGCGTCTCCATTACTTTTCCTGTACTTGATGTGAGACTCACCGGTCTGTAGCTGCCAGGCCTCCCCCATCCTTTCCCTTCCTGTGTATAGGTACCACCACAGCATCCTTCCAATCTTGTGGTAACTATGATAATAAATTATTTATATTATATCTAAATATTTGATAATACTAACTTAATATAAGGTAAATAACATTGTGTATAAACTCTTATATACATCAAATCCCTTACTTTTTCATTTAAATGAAAAAAAAAGTAAGGGATACTTTAATTACCTATTACAATGAATATTTACATAAAATACTCATTATTTTATTGGTAATTATCTATATCTTTCCGCCAATACGTACTCTTTTTCCATCTAAGCATTTCCCAATAATCTCCTCAAGGTATAAATTGAACAACAAGGGAGAAAGGCAACAGCCTTTTTCCATGGCTACTTGCTTCCGACATTTCAGTTCCAATCTTTGTTCTTACTTTCTGTTGTGAATATAGATTCTGTCCAAGTCTTCTCTCCTTCCAATCTACTCCCTTCCTCTTCAAGATGTCCATCAGCTTGTTCCATTGTACTTTGTCAAAAGCTCTTTCCCAGTCAATAAAGACAGCATAACTATATCTACCTTTCCCAATATATCTTTCCCCTATGAGAAATTAGACTAATAGTCCTATGCTCTTCAGATTTATTGGTTTTTTTTTTTTTTTTTTTTTTTTTTTTTTTTTTTTTTTTTCAATTTGTATCATTACTGTTGCGAGAGAGTCATCCGGCCATTCCCCTTTGTCATATATCTCATTACATAGGTAGACTATCTCCCTCCTTCCCCTGTTTCCTAAGCTCTTCAACACGTCTGCTGGCAAATTATCGATTCCACGTGCCATTTGATTCTTCATCTCCTTCAGTGTCTTTTCTACTTCTGCTTCCAAAATGCTGTACCCCTTTCCATCCTTTTGACACCTGTGTCTCCTCTTCAATCATACTTTCACTTGGTCTTTGATCTGCTCTATACAAACATTCTATATATTCTTGCCATCTAGTCAACACCTCACGTGTTTCTTTGGCTAATGTGCCATCCACTTTTTTTATTTCCATGTTATACATCCTTCTTTTGCCTTCAAAGGCTATCTCTATTCTGTACATCATTTCATACATTCCCTCTTTCTCCATTTTATCTATTTCCTCACATTTCCCTTTCGTTCATATTTCTCTTGCTTGTTCAGTTTCTCTTCTTAATTCGTTATTCAGTTTCCTATACCTCTTTCTTCCTACTTCATTTCCCATATTCTTCCACTTACCCCGTTTTTCCATCTTTTTCAACATGTTTTCCTTTAGTCCTATCCATTCTTTCCTGATACTTTTGGACTCTCTAATTGCTAGAACTTCTTTTGCAGATGTTATGAGACCTTTCCGTCATTTTTATCCATTTTTCATTTATACATTATTCATCTCTGCCTCTTTGGCATTTTTGCATAAACCTGTCTTAGCTCCGAAGCCTTACTTGCCTCCTTGAGTGTCTCAAAGTTAAATCTTTCCCTTGCTTTACCTCCCCACTTTCTTCAACTGTTCTTGTATTTCTCCCACTACGAGATTGTGATCTGAATTTATGTCTGCTCCTGGGTAAACTTTGGCATTCTTCAAGAGTTTCGATACCTTTTTTGTATCAGGATGTAGTCCAGCTGGTATCATTCTCTATTCAAACTAGAGACCCATGTATAACGTCTCCTTTCGTGATTTTCAAATAGGATGATGCTCACCACTAGTGAGTTTTCTTTGCAAAAGTTAATTAATCTTTCATCCCTTTCATTTCTTAACCCTAATCCAAATTTTCCTGCTATATCTTCTTTTCCTTCACCCACCACTGCATTCCAGTCCCCCATAATAATGATACAGGCATTTTTATTCTCTTTCTTAATAAGTTCTTCAATCTTTCCATAGTATCTTTCCACCTCTTCATCTCTATGCTAGTAGTATGAGAGGTAGCAGGGTGGCAAAGATTGTTCTAATTCATGTTAGAGGGAAATGAGCAGGCTCGAAGGGAGGTGGGGCAGGAGGTAGAGCGGGACCTCAGGGGATTGCTGAGGAAAGTGCGGGAGAAGTTCCCTGGAGCTAAGGCAGTGGCGTGCTGGTTAGGAAAGGAGTATCCTACACGAAGGCAGTGGCTGCGAGTGAGGTATATGAGAGGGTGTGTAGGGATTTTGGGGGCCACATTTATAGATAGTAGGAAATGGGTAGGCTAGGAAAGTGTAGGGAGGGACCAGGTTCATCTGACAGAGCAGGGAAAGAGGATTCTAGGTGATCTGCTAGGTAGGGAAGTAGCTGGCTGCATGGAGAGGGTCAGGGTGGAGCAGCAATTGTTGAAATAGCAATCAGTTAGAAGCAAGGAAACAGAAATGTAGAGAAATGGAGAGAATATCATTGATGCCGCAGGGGTGGAGAAAGGGGGTAAGCAACGTAGGATTGTAAAGCAGAGTACTAGTATAAAGATAATGGTGGTGAACTGTAGGAGTGTGTACAACAAGCTGGAGGGCTTCTGGGGAGAGGTTGAAGGATATGGGGCAAATATAGTGGTAGCTGTGGAGACTTGGTTGACTGAGGAAGTACTGGACATTGAATGTAGGCAGGATAAGTTCACCATCTTCAGAAGAGACAGGGATGAGAGAGGAGGAGGAGTAATGGTGTGTGTAACGAAAGGGCTAAAAGGGGTGGTAGAATGGGTTAGTGAGGAAGTTGAGGTAATGGAAATTAAATTGAGAGGTAGTAGTAATAGGAGTATTACTTTTCTGGCAGCGTATAGACCACAAGGACAGGGATGGCAGGCAATTGAGATAATCAAGGAGAGGGTCGATAGACTAAAGGACAGGCAGTGGGTTGTTGTAGGAGGGAATTTGAATATGACAGGGATGAAATGGGTAGAGGGTGCAGAAGGAATGGATAGTATGATGCAGAAAATGGCAGCACAGTTAGTCAACAGAGGATTAGTCCAGGTAATAGAAACACCTACAAGATGGAATGAGGAGGGTGTTGGGTCAGTGCTCGATGTGGTGTTGGTCAGACCTAGGAATGCTGTAGTTGGTGCAATAGTATTGGATGGTATAAGCGACCATCATATTCCGGTTGTGGAAATTGGGAGTGGCAGGATGAGGGAAGCGCAAATGGCAGAAAGGTTGGTGTGGCAGTATGGGAGAGGAGACATGAAGGGGGCAGAATTATTCCTGAGAGACAGGTTTAAAAAATGTCTATCGAGGAGGGTGTAGAGGGGTTGTGGAGGGAGTTAGAAGATTAATGGAGGTTATGTTGGAGAAATTTGTGCCAATGAAAAGGTTACGGACTGGGGGAGATCGCCCATATTATGGACAGGAGATTTTGAAAATGAAGAAGTGCAGAGAATTACATGCCAAGTGGAGAAATGAAGGAATTATAAGATCTAAAGAAATGATGAAACAAATGGGTAGGGAGCTTGAAAGGAAGATCAAACAGGCAAAGAATGTATTTCTGGAGAACATGGTAGAAGAAGGAAAAGGCAAGGAATGGGGTAAATTGTTTAGGTATGTTAGGAGGTTAAGGGGAGGAGAGGAAGGGATCCCTCTGCAAACAGGAAGGAATGGTAGGCATGCAGTAAATGACCAAGAAAAATCGGAGATGCTGTAAGGACAGTACTTGTCAGTGTTTGAGGCAAAGGAGGATTGGAATAGGGGGGCAAACAGGGGTCGGGGGGTGTTTAGTAAGTTAAAGATGAGGGAGTGGGAGATAGCAAAGGTAATTAGGGCTTTGAAGAGCAGCAAAGCAGGGGTCCAGATGGGATTGGGAACACAGCACTAAAGTTTGGTGGCAGGGAGTTGGTGAAATATTTAAAGGTACTGTTTAAGAAGCCCTTAGGAGAGGGTAAGTTACCACAAGATTGAAAGGATACTATGGTGGTACCTATACACAAGCAGGGAGAGGATAGGGGGAGGCCTGGCAGCTACAGACCGGTGAGTCTCAAATCAAGTACAGGAAAAGTAATGGAGAGCCTGGTGGTGCAGTATGTGGTGAGGGTTATGAACAATAGGAATTGGTTGGAGGAGTCCCATAATGGTTTCAGGACGGGATACTCATGTGAGACTCAGCTGGCAGGGTTATTAGAGGATCGGGTGTAGGTAGTTTATGAGGGTAGCAGGTGGATCGGTCCGGTGTTGCTGTTGTGGTTGATGCGTCTGCGATGGTACAAATGGGTACAAGGGATATCCGAACGTCTGGAACATGTCAAATGCTCCCTTCTCTAGTGACCATTTGGTCCCCGCAGACCCCCGCAGACCGGTCATGCCACTACGCATAACAGGATGCCGGCGGTCGCAGCTGGTTGCTGGGCCTCAGGTTGTAAGGCCCGCAGTGATGCTATGCTGCGCTGGCTTCGTATGGTCCGGGGCTGTGGCCCTCCAGATGCTGATGATAGGCCGCTGCACGTGCTCTGGGAAGGGGATTGGCCCCATTGCAAACAGTGCATGGCGGTCAATGCTGATGATGTTGCTGCTTGGAGCGGCGGAGGAGTGTCGAAACCCGCTCCCCTGCCGATTCATTTCTTCTCCTTGGACCTCTTGAATGTTGAGTTGGCGAGGGGAAAGGTATGTGGCCCATGTGTGGACTCACTGATCCTGATGCCCTTTCACTGCTCCCATGAGGTCTTCCGACGTGAGGTCGGCCGGGATGGGTGTCTTCTTAGATGCCTCTGCAAAGTCTGGTGGGATGCTTCCCTGTGGACTGATTGGTTCCGCAGTTTACCACACTCACTTGTTTTGGGTGACACTTTCTGAAGTTAGCGCCTTGATGTCGGGTATCGGCATGCTCCGAACCGACCCACTTCGTGCTGCAGTGTCTGCTATGCTGATGACTACTGATCCTGATGTGGTGATGTTGATGCTTTGTGATGTGATGATGAATGTCATGCAGGTGTTGTTTGTCTCTTCATGTTAAGGCATGTCTATGCTATTAGCTGTGGTCCTAGTCCACTGTGCAGATTGATCCTGCTTCTACTACTCATTCGTACGAGGAGGATGAGGCGACTCAGTGGCTCTCTGGCCGGATGTGGCCCATTTCCCCATCAGCTGTAGCCTGGTTCTGTGTCGTGGTTGCGTTACTGCTCACTTGCACCACCCTGCCTAAATGCACACATGTTTACCCGAGGGGTTGGCTCCGACAGTAACCCTGCCATGCTTATTGTGTCACTGTCTGTCTGACCCCTGGGTTGCATAATTTGTTGTTGGTTGCTTCGTCTCCACTGATGTCCATGATGCAAGGATGTGCTGGTTTTTCGCTTAGTTTTGCTGATGTCTGCGATTCTGGCCAGTGGCATAGAACGATGGCATGCGGCTTGCTTATCGCACTGTCGGCAGCTCCGTTCTTCTCCTCCCTCCGTATTCTCCGAGGTTGGGAGCAAAAACTTTCTGTTAAGGCTGTGAAGCTTTGCACTGCAATGTCAGGATGCTGGGAGGCAATGGCGATTCGTGTGGACCTGCCATTCCTCTCTTTTATATTGTGGTCGAAAAAGGTTTT
The DNA here is from genome assembly GCA_029891345.1 of Dryococelus australis. Classification (NCBI taxonomy): domain Eukaryota; kingdom Metazoa; phylum Arthropoda; class Insecta; order Phasmatodea; family Phasmatidae; genus Dryococelus; species Dryococelus australis. Next base: position 150,596,020 of record CM056999.1, on the reverse strand, counting down.
CGAGTTTTGACTTTGTGATCTCATCATCCCATGCTCGTACTACTTTACTTTCTGTAGCATGCGCGAATGGGTTGATTTTTGCTGTGGTTGCATCGCTGATGCTCACATTTGGTTGCAGCATTGGACAGTGTGGTCCAGTTGAGCATTGCATAGACTCTGAATTAGGGTTACCAGGTGCTTTTAAAGAAATGTAGGACAGACATGGTCCAAAATGTAGGACATTGCATGATAATGAAAAACATTGTGGAAAAAAAAAGTGAGAGGCACAAAACAATGTAAATTCATGTTCTTTTTTATTATTTTTAATTGTATACATTTCTTGATAAAATGTAATTCATAAAGGTATTTCATAACATTTATTAAAGATGCAACATATTTATTGTATATTAGTTGTTTTCATACCAACAGCAAAATGATATAATCACTCCATGTATACACACTCTATTTTTAACCAATTAATCTTCTTGTTTTACACTTCAACATATCTCCTAGTTGTACATTTCATAACATATTTACGAACGAAAACCACGTTTTGTTCTTTATACCATGCACGAAACCTAAGATCGAAGCGAAATTTGAATTACCATATTTACGAGAAAGGAGGATGACACTGAATCTAAGACAACCCCTTCCTAAAAAAATATTTTTGAGGAAAAAATATTTAAACCTGAATTCAAGACTACCCCGGTGAAGTGTTGAAAAATGATTTAGGTTGAAAGTATTTTTGCATGAATTTGTGACAAACCCTTCAAGAAGAAATGCTATTATATATTTTATTTTCTTTTAAAGAAAAGTTAATCACAATAAAATAGGCACGTTCAACCTGGCTGTGTGGTAGCAGCACCTTTCTTTCACTGTGGGTGTTATATTCGTGACATGAGCCAATTTGCTTCCCAGCAAAGCACGTCCTCTCTGCACCATTTGCAAATTAATTGCATTAGGATTAGCCAATTAATCGGATTAACCATTAATCTGTAAAATCTTTTTTTTTAGACATCCCCATCAATGTCATACGCCTAATGAATTAGAACCCGCCCGCCCTTACTACTACTCAAACCCAACCCTACTAACCAAGGTTTTTCGCCCTTACTACTACTCAAACCCAACCCTACTAACCAAGGTTTTTTTAATGTCCCTGTGTGACATCAGATAAGGGGACCTTGTCAGATTTTACAGTTACAGTCTCAGCATTACAAAAATACGTACAACCATAGGAGACACGGTATTTAAGGTGGAGTACTAGTTAAGAGCAGTAAGTGAACCGACGAATGTCCGCATCTAGCTGCCAGTTGTTCAGTTATCTGCCTGTAGGTAACAGCAGCGTCGAAGCAGCTAGGGCGCCAGTTTTCCTGCAGGTGTTCGTATGCTCTGGATGTGAAGATGGGTATGTTTAGTGGAAGGGGGAAGACTTCTCTACCTGCTCTTTCCTAATCCCCGCAGACCGCTCAGGGCCCATTAACAAGTCAAATGACAGATAACAGGCCAGCATAGCAAGACTCCGAGCAAATACTCTGCCTGCAATGCAGCTCTCACTGCGCCCACAAGTGACCCCCCTTTCTCTTCCATACCCTGCCCAACCAAACCGTACGTCCCAGGCATCACAGCTCTTTAACTTTCGTGCTTTTTAATTGTAATACTATGAACTTAATTTAGAAGACACAGATCATATATTAGCTAATTAATAAATTCCAAAACCATAGCATCTCAAGTATTCAAATTTTAACTACGCATTACCTTCACCTTATCTTCTTGTCTCATGCAACCAGACCTCACAGTTTATAGTCAAGCAATACTAATAGTCTTATTACTAACCTCTTTTGACTCATTTAAAATTCACAGATTAATTGTCCACATATTTATGGCTCTCTTCAGGGTCCAGTGATAGCGTAAAAGCCCTGCTATATTCCAAATTCCAGTCTTAATAATAGTTTGCAAAACCAGGTGGGGGTTTGCAAACTAACCCCCCCCCCCCCTCCAACACCAAAGGGGCTCGAAGGTGAACATTGAGAACTAAGTTCACTGAGGCAACTTGGCAAGCTACTTGTTGCAGTTGTGGTGTGCAGGCACCGCAACTATAGCCCATTCCCCATTGGAAGCAACTTTCTTGGAGCCGTGCTAAATATCTACTTGCAGGACCGTTTTGTATCCTTCCGCCAAATGTAATCAAACATTGCCATGCGATTGCCATGTAGCATCTGTTAAAATCAATGTTTACATGCCGTTGTGTGTGTACATGTGTTCGTTTACTTTCGCTACACCTAAAAATAAACATTGAAATGTGACTTCTACTTTTATAACTGTCAAATGTGTTGTTTACTGTTTACAGGTTTTCAAAGAATTCTGTCTTAGGTCTATTTCAAAAACCATTTTGTACATATATTCACAGTTTAGGCTTATAACATTATGTAGGTCAGCTTTATGACGTTTTAAAAATGTCTGAATTAACGATAGTTCTGTTGGTTACGTTACATTAACATATTTGTTTTCCACGACATAGCACATTACACGTAATGCATGTTAATATTTTGCTGTGGCTGTGTTTAACACTGTTACAACTGCGGGGTAATGAAGTGTTGTATTTAACTTTTGTTATTGATATGTGTTGGGTTATTTCTTTAAAAGGACGGCATCAGTTCAAATAACGAAGGAATAGACAGTCCAACAAAAAAGCGACATTAAAATCAAGCATGCAACCCATGTTGCCAATTTTTTATTATAGAAACTTAAAATATAGTGGTGAACATGTACTCAAATAAGCCTACCATATCTTTTATTCCTCTCATATTTATATGTATTGCTACTTACTGTGTATTAGGTTTATTGAGATTTATTGGGGCTGGGCTTGGTTATTTTGTTGTGATTGGTGGTAAATCACGTTACATGACTGTGTTTCAAACACCCAGGGCAAAGGTACAGCGTTGTGATAAATAAGCATACGTAGATGTAAATAACTAACTTTGTCATAAAAACAGTTCACATTTACAACGTATAAATAGTTCACATCAACTATTTGAAATCACTCACACACTGATTCAGTGTAATTATCACCAAACAGCCACGCCACGCTATTTCACATGCAGTGGTTAATGAAACACACAGTAACAGTATATTTACTATTGCCGCGGAAACACAGATTTATCACAACATCGTAACTTGCTTAGGTAGGTTTAAAAAACACGTCTACAAACGTGATGTGGTGATTTGAAGTATTTTTCGGAGTAAGTATAATTTACGCTTCATTTTTCGTTTGTTAAAACAGCAATAACCCATGTCATGGTTCGCCTCGTCTGCCAACTTCGCTTTGTGTCTGCCCTACCATCATATCTAAATATATTGAAATAAGTATTCAAACATTAAAATCTCTTTTCAGTTGTAAATTACAAATTCCAAAATCGTTATTTTGCTGTAATAAGTATGAAATATGCTACAATTGAAAACATAAACAATTTCTGCATACTAGTGGAAGTGAAACTTCCCGAGTGTGAAAGAGACAAAAACAGAGAGAGAGAACGACAAAGCTCACTCAGCAGATAGTTGCTTCAAAGTTGCTCTCGCTCGTTAAAACACTGTACCATTACGGTCTACCCATAATATTTTCCGCTGTTATTTTAAACTGTAATACTGAGATACGTTGCCATTGGGGCTACAGTTTAGGCACAGTTTAATTTACAAATAGTATACTAAAAAACTCGGTTAAAATAATATTTTAACTATGAACTATTTCTTACCGGCCATTACCAGCACGTCGCTGCTCTCGCTGTTAATTCATATTTAAAAAAGGAATAAATATTACAAGTTATAGAAGATATGAAGGTAAAGTTTCATTTATTCAATAATACAGTACTCTAAAGTTAACCACAGTGTTATATATTTGTGGAATACAGGTTATTGAAGAAAAAAAAAACAGGTTGACATGTTTTGCCTAGAGTATTTTTTCAAAGGTTATTTTCATAAATCACTTCCAATCGGGAATGGACTATACAGTTGTATGTGTGCTGTAGGTGGGGAGGGAAACTTCCCTTAGCCTGCAGCGAGTACAAGTGACACAACTGCTGGGTGGACAAGGACTTGTAGTACACCCACTCTTAGCTTTGGCAGTGATAGAAAAGCCAGCGGCCGAGCGATACGGACTCTTCCTCAGTGTTCGTTGCCGATTCTAAAAGAACAATAAACACACTAGAAAAAAGATTAAGGAGTACTGCCATGTTGATTTAATTGAACTTTTCAACTACATACTGAAAACGTAATCAGTTATTTAGCATATAATAGATGACGAATAAAGTAATGCCTGGTTATTTTTTTCTGGTTCTAAATCATACAGTTGCATTTACATACAGAGTTCTGTAGCCGCTGTCGATGACGGTTCGGGGGATTTTTTAACCTTGGGGTCGGGGTTGCAATGTTACTGTGTTTGTAGCGTTTGATGTTTTGCGAGTTTAATGGACTTTCGAATAATGGCTATGTCGAATTTTGAGGATTTCGTTGCCGTGTTTAACCATGTTTTTTGTTGTTTTAGACGTTTTGCTTGCGGTATGGATTAACTCAAAGGCATCGTATCTTTGCAAGGTTTATGTGAAGAAGAAGTTACACACAGTACTGTGAAAGACATAATAAATTGGTGGGCTACGATACACTAACATAACTACTCCAGAATATTTCTTAATCGTGAAGGCAACATATAACCAAATAATATTAATAAACAATTTTTATTATTGTACTGCACTATTGTACTGTACACTATTGTACTGTACACTATTGTACTGCAGATTAATATTAGTTCATAATTGAAGAGCCTTTCTAACCGCTGTTTAGAATGCAATTAAGTATAGGTACGCATAACCAGATTTGACTTGGTGGTATTTGAACAGTAGGGCCTACAGTTTGTAATACCTTACCTTGTTTATCTTAACAGCTTTAAATTAGTGTGTCTAAATTCCCAATAATTATATATGAATTATAATTAACTGTGATTATTTGGAGAACTCTAAATATACTATATCTACTTGCCCTATGTATGACACTATAAAATTTCCTACTATTGCACGCTGTCGATGCTGAATAATTTACTAACATTTTCTTCACAAATATGTGCAAATCATTGAATTTATTACCATTGCGACTGATTTCCATAATCGTTCTGTCAATAAAGTAGTAGTATGAAAATAATGCATATAAAAATCCATACAACACTTTCTGTATAGAAAGGAAAAACATTTCTTGGAGGTGTTTGGTTTTCAGTAATACAATATAGGTTTAGTTTAAAGAGAAGATTACAGATACAACTGGTTTCCTGTTATTAAAATGTTTATTTATATGTTTATATTAATAGTAATATATTATTTCTAGCAAATACACATTCTTAGACCATGTTATGTTTAAAGTAAATTAATCTAGATTCATACCAAAGGAAAAGGTTTAGCGATTTTAAAAGCTGTAAATGTGTGTGTGTCTATATATAATATGTGTATATGTACACATATTACAATACAATGTACACATGTTACAATACAATAAAATACAAGCATCCACTGAATAAAAGGTTTAGCTGCAGCGTGTAATAAATTTGCTTGAGAACAATTTTAAACTTAACAACATTTTGTTCTCTCAAACAATCTGATGTTTCTCCAAACATGTGAATTTATTCCCTTTAACCAAGTGAAGCATTTAAACATAACTTTTTGAGTAGAATAATTTTATAACTGCCCCAGCATCATTTAAACACATTTATGGATACATACACAACTATTTGACATGTAAATTCAGTTAATTAGTTTTGTTACCGTCAAAATTATAAATATCATGGTAGTCAGATATTTTCTTTAAAGTTATAAGTGTGCGGTTAGCTAACACTCACGTGTGTCCATTGTTATAGAAGTTTTCACAACAACAAAATCAGTTTGGTGCAGTACTGACACGTATTTGGTTGGCTGTAGTGGAACGAGTCATTTGATGACTTTCGAATTACAGCTCGAGAAATCATTTGTAATTTTTTTGAATATTAGATGTGTTGCAGTGTTTGTTAGTGTATTTATTGATGCTTAACAGTGTCAAAAACAATCCCAATGAAACAATTTAAACCAAAAAATTTGCATAACTTGACATTTCTGCAAATCTATGTACATACCATGCGCTGAATTTTCTATAACAATAAAAGTAAATTTCCGAAAATTTTACAATGGCCATGTTTGCCAAGAGACAGAATTCAACAACAATGATAATAGATTCGGAACCCTGTTCTATTGGATCTTAAATTTATTACCGAATCTGTAGTTTATGGACACCCATAAAAATCTTCATTTGCACCAACCAGTTGTTACGTGTTTGGGACAGCCAAAAACGAACAAAACATTGTATGTTTCAGGAACAAAATAGTTTGTTGCACAGATAGAAAAAAAAAAATTTTTACTGCACAACTAGCTTATGGTTCACAATCATTCAACAGGTGTACAGTATTGGTACAGATATGCACTAGGCCTATAGTTCGGAATGTTCATAAATTCTTTTGGTGACGTGCTAGACTTCTAATATTTACACTTTAAAGTAATTTTTGCAATTGAGCTACTAATTATTTTATATAGGGCTGTTATTCTATGCCAATTTAGCAATGACATCACAAACAAATTTTTGTGCAACCCAAAATGGGCTTCTTATAAAGACAGCTACACAACTGCAAAGAGGATTGTTGGGTCTATCGTATAAGACAATGAATGTGCAGAATTTTCCATTCCATAATTGTAGCTCTAGTAGGAATGTGTCCAGTATCATCAAACGTTACAATAAATAATATAATTCAACAAATTATTTCACTTTTCACACATAATCTCTTCTCTGCTGAATATACTTTGTATTTCTGTACAATATGGTAGCATAACGTGTTTTGTTCATATTTTTCTCATTGCTTTTTGGAGTTATGATTAATGTTGATAAGATTGGTGTATTATATTAATCGCCACATAAATAATATATATCTGCAATGCACTCAGTTATTAGTTTAATCAAAATGCAAGTTTCATTACAATACAGTCTAGATAATGACTAGAAACCATAATTAGTTATGCAATTAAAATAACATTAAAAAAAAATGTATTGCTTGTATATAAATGTTTGTAAACTAAATATTTTTGGGGACAAATTCGTTTTAAACTTTTCTTTTATACATATACATACACTCACAATTAGACTACCGCCCGGTGGCGAGCTCTCTCAACTCTCCTTCACCCAACCAACTTCTTTTCCTCTCCCTTCCTGAATTTACCATCCCCTCTCACAGATACCAATTCCTCCGTCAACACATTCCACTTCCTCACAGACCTCACAAGCATGGACTGCCTACCCCGCTCCGTTCTCCTCCACACCCTCTGAAGCTTCTCACTGTTGTTTCCTCTTCTTCTAAACACCCCCTTACTTAGCTTGCAGTGTAACCCTCCCCATCCTCCTTCATTCACCACCATGTACATCCTGACTAACCGTTCAACTTTCCTCCTGTCCTTCAATGAGCTCCATACCATTTCTTTCATCATCACTGATGGCCTATAGTTCCCTTCTTCCTTACCATCATGCCGCTGCCTTCTCCACCTACCCTTCATCCATATTGCTGCCTCTCTCTGCATCTTTTCCAGTTCTCACACCTCCACCTCCACATACGGTTCCCATACTGCTGCAGCATATTCTAACATTGGCCGTACCATTGTGCCGTACGCTTTCTCCTTCACCTCACAGCTGACTCCATTCAGCACCCTTCCCAGCATACCCAGAGCCCTTCTTCCCTTTGCAACCACCCTCTCTACCTGTTTTTTCCACCTGAGGTCTCCCTGCATTACAATCCCTAGATACATATATTCTGCTGCTTCTTCTATCTCTTGTCCCTCTCATCTGTACATGTCCCTGTTTATTATCTTCTTCCTTGTTAACCGCACTACCTTAGTTTTTCTTACATTGATCTTAATTTTATTTTTCCTGGTCCACAACCATATCTTATAGATGTCCGCCTGCAAATTTCCGCCCCCCTCTCCCACCTCAGAATATACGACACAATCCTCTGCAAACAATCTGATTTTTCTCCTAATCCCCAAACCCATGTCATTTACCATTATGGTAAATAACAAAGGACCCAGCACGCTTCCCCGTGGTACCCCTGATGTAACCTCCTCTTCCTCCGATATTGCCTTCCCCACTTTCACCCTCTGCTTTTGCCCTCTGAGAAAGTCCCCTATCCATTCCACTACCCTCTTGTCTGGTATCAGCACCTCCACTTTCCTCATCAATGTCCCATGGGGCACCTTATCAAATGCCTTATCAAAATCTATGAAACAGGCATCCACCTGCTTCCCCTCATCAACTACCTGCACCAGATCCTCTAATAACCCAGCCAGCTGTCTCACATGAGTAACCCCTCCTGAAACCATGATGGGACTCCTCCAACCAATTCCTATTGTTCATAACCCTCACCACATACTGCACCACCAGCGTCTCCATTACTTTTCCTGTACTTGATGTGAGACTCACCGGTCTGTAGCTGCCAGGCCTCCCCCTATCCTCTCCCTGCTTGTGTATAGGTACCACCATAGTATCCTTTCAATCTTGTGGTAACTTACCCTCTCCTAAGGGCTTCTTAAACAGTACCTTTAAATATTTCACCAACTCCCTGCCACCAAACTTTAGTGCTGTGTTCCCAATCCCATCTGGACCCCTGCTTTGCTGCTCTTCAAAGCCCTAATTACCTTTGCTATCTCCCACTCCCTCATCTTTAACTTACTAAACACCCCCGACCCCTGTTTGCCCCCCCTATTCCAATCCTCCTTTGCCTCAAACACTGACAAGTACTGTCCTTACAGCATCTCCGATTTTTCTTAATGTTCTCCAGAAATACATTCTTTGCCTGTTTGATCTTCCTTTCAAGCTCCCTACCCATTTGTTTCATCATTTCTTTAGATCTTATAATTCCTTCATTTCTCCACTTGGCATGTAATTCTCTGCACTTCTTCATTTTCAAAATCTCCTGTCCATAATATGGGCGATCTCCCCCAGTCCGTAACCTTTTCATTGGCACAAATTTCTCCAACATAACCTCCATTAATCTTCTAACTCCCTCCACAACCCCTCTACACCCTCCTCGATAGACATTTTTTAAACCTGTCTCTCAGGAATAATTCTGCCCCCTTCATGTCTCCTCTCCCATACTGCCACACCAACCTTTCTGCCATTTGCGCTTCCCTCATCCTGCCACTCCCAATTTCCACAACCGGAATATGATGGTCGCTTATACCATCCAATACTATTGCACCAACTACAGCATTCCTAGGTCTGACCAACACCACATCGAGCACTGACCCAACACCCTCCTCATTCCATCTTGTAGGTGTTTCTATTACCTGGACTAATCCTCTGTTGACTAACTGTGCTGCCATTTTCTGCATCATACTATCCATTCCTTCTGCACCCTCTACCCATTTCATCCCTGTCATATTCAAATTCCCTCCTACAACAACCCACTGCCTGTCCTTTAGTCTATCGACCCTCTCCTTGATTATCTCAATTGCCTGCCATCCCTTTCCTTGTGGTCTATACACTGCCAGAATAGTAATACTCCTATTACTACTACCTCTCAATTTAATTTCCATTACCTCGACTTCCTCACTAACCCATTCTACCACCCCTTCTAGCCCTTTCGTTACACACACCATTATTCCTCCTCCTCTCCCATCACTATCTCTTCTGAAGATGGTGAACTTTTCATTCAATCTCTTGAGTCAGAGATCTTTGGAGACCTTGTTATGACCACACTAGCTCACATCTAGAGAAAGCCAAACCAGCAATGGCTGAGAACCCATTACCGGAGTGACTCATGAATTTATCAAATAATTGGTAATCAAGTGATTTTGTCTTTACTAAAATAATTAAAATCACGACATTCTGCTAATTTTGGCTGACCTTTACGTAACCAGGGGATGTAAATCTCAATGTTGCGCGAATCCTTTTACTAAATCTATGCTTCCATCACAAAAAAGAAATGGTAATAAAATAGTATGTACAGATTTGTGTTTGTATATTTTGAAAAACAAATATAAATACCTAAGCTCTTTCAAATGAAATGAGCAATGTACTACATTTTCATAAAAAACATTTTTTAGTACTTTATCATATTGCAAGCCCATGTAAACGATCCAAGTCTAGCAAAACAGAGCACCGAGACTGCTCATTTTAGTAGGCAGAACACAGTGTGTCATGCTGGAATCACAGTAGTGTGACAGACGCAACGCGATAAGCATGATTCGGATAAAGTCATTTTCCAGTAAATCAGGATCGAGACTTCTGTGACATCAACACGATGAAAATGGCCAGTGCAACAATATTTCGTAATAGAAAATATTTGTAGTTTATTCGCTTCGCTGGTGCGACCGGTCTGTAAGACCGGTCGCACCAGCGCACCGGTCGCACCAGCGCACCAGTCATACCGGTCGCACAAGGTGCGACCGGTATGACTTGAAAGTAGCTTACCCTAGTTTTATCTGTATCCGAATTTTGTGTAATGAATAGTGGACAATTTCTCCGAAGTCTGCACATTGACCTTATTGCAGAGGTTCAGATAAATATTATTTAATAACAGAAATATTTTACTTATGTAAACCAAATTTTATCAGAACAAAGCAGAGGGTAGTATGTTCACATGATCAAAACCTAGTACACATATTTTCAACTGGTCTCGTATTATAAAGTGACAGATTAATGAAATTGATTATTAAATATCTCCACTAAATTTAAAAAAAATTAACAAAAATAGGTATACACAACAAAAATAGCTTAACAAAGTAGTGTACGAAATTTCATTGAGATCGGGCAAAAAAACTGTAACTAGCGCTCCACCTTTAACATGGACAGCATTTGTCAAAATTCTGTGTTTCATGGCATGCCAATTTTGGAGGATTAACTGCTTCCTGAGTAAAAAGTTATGAATAGAAGCTCATAGTAATGTTGTGCATGTAACACAAACTTAAATACTGAACTAGTAGTGTTGCACATGGTATTTGTGGTTCTAGGTTTTGAATTGAAGACGAAACCCAAATTATAGACAACCCCTTATTTTTTATATTCTTTTTCTGTCAAAAAACCTCGCCTTCCTTTTGGGTAAATACGGTATAACCTCGGTTTCAAGATTTGGCGAAACGTATCTTTTGTTGCATTTATACAGTATACAAACTGCTTTCCGAAACGAGATGCTAGACAGGCAATATCAATATAGATTGCTCTCTGCGAGAGTCGACCAGAGTTTGTAGCGTGCGGTAGACATGTTTGGAACTATCATCGGGCATCTAAGCAAAATGTAGGACATTTACGATTATTCTGTAACTCCTCCCGGACACCAAACAGTATTTTAATAGGACATATTCGGGAATTTCTGGACGTCTGGTAACCCTACCCTGAATGTTGTGGATTGGTACCTACAACTCTCAACCGACCAATGCACAGGCTATGCATCAACTGATAACATGTGCATACGCTGTTACTTCTTGTTGTTCTGCGCAGGCATTTCGACGAGTTTGCTGCTGTTTTGCCTTGCCTCGTATCACGAAATACCTGTGTTGGTGTATTGCTGTTTTTCTTGGAACTGTCTTCCTCCGCAATTTTGTGCATGGCTGTTGCTCCTCTTCTACTGTATGGTTCCATTTCCGGTTGTCCCTTATTCTGTCGTCACTTTGGTTTGGCAGTGTGAAGGACCCAGGCGCTTGTGAAATGGGCGCCGATGGTGCAGTTTCCACAACATTTCTTTGGTCATGACTGTACCACAATTCTACCCTCCTTGCGTGACACTTGTCACACCAGTAATTGCTGAGAAACACATTATACGTCTTGCGCTCCCTTGCCGACAGTTTATTGCGGACATGTTTTTGCACATTGGGTACAGTAGACTATGACAATTGCACAGTGTTCTTTTGTTCCGAAGGCAGCGCTCAATGGCACTGCTGGGGGTGAACTGGCTGTTAAGGCTGGGGTTTCTGCTACGCAGTGGCATATTGAAAAGTTGCTTGTTAGGTTTCCAACTGACGTGAATTTATTGCACTATTTACATTTTAATTTCTGTATGTGAAATCGAAAACCCATGCTGCCGTGTGCTTAGTGCGGATGACGTAACTTGCACGGGCATACACGCCACAGCTGTCAGCCATGTCATTTGCTGTGACGTGTGCGCGGCTGACCTTCAGTTCGTCACAACACGGGGGAAGGGAATATTGATCGCTCCGTCCAGCACCTTGTTGTCCTGTCTGTTATCGCGCTGACTACAGCTGTTTGTGTGGCACTTGCGTTTCCCGCACAGAGTCCCTGAATGTTCTTAAACTGCTTCTGAAAAGTTTTTGAAAGTTTGCTGTCGGCTTTTGAAAAGTTATGAAAAAATGTTCCTGAAAAATGCTGCAAAATGTCTTAAAAAAGTTTGTGGAAAGCACTGTAAAAGTTTATTGTCTTACTTTTGAAAAAAGTTTTTAAACAGAAAAAAAAAAAAAAAAAAAAAATTGTTTTGAAAAACTAAATGAAGCTGTCTGATATTGCTTGAAAATACTCAAACTGCTACAACCCTGGTAATGTGAAGGGTTCGTAGGATGAGGCTATTTGCAGTACAGTAACTGTGCTTGTGGACTGAACATCTGTCGGAGAGTATGTAGTATGTCTTGGCAATACATTTGACATAGATGTAAGTAACCTAATTTGTAAAAGTGTAAACAGTTACGGACAATGGGTGGCAGGGTTGTCATTCTGTCAAATTGATTGTTACCTGGACCATTGTGCTGAACTAACCAGTATATTGAAAGAAGTATGAACGTAAGCGATCACACACTTTCCAAGAAGGCTTTTGGGCGACCCAGAAAGACCACCAGAAGATTAAAATGTTTGATCATCCAACAGGCACGAATTCAATGAGCAGTGCCTCTTTCCACAATACAGACACATGCTACAGCATCACTCGTAATCCCATTTCCAGCAACTATTTTGATGTGGCTTGCAGAAGACGACTTGTATTTTTAACATCACTTAAGCCATCTTTCAGCAACACTCCAACAATGGTATGGTGACTTTGTTTGCAGTTTTGTCATTACTATGTGGCATGGATGGCTCTAGTGTTGGACCCTCTAATTTTCTGGATACAAATGACATTGCTTGCCTTCATACTGCATTGGTTTCTCAATATTGCCTCAGTTTGGAAGGATGTGTTTACCGTCACTGTTATTGACTTTGCATTTGGTGCAAGAAGTGTGTCTACGCAGTTGTTGAGTTGACGGATTTGGGCAGTTTTTAATGAGGTCTTGTGAGCTGACAGTCATTGGAAAGTAGTCTTGGTCCATTATTCAACCCCTGGTATAATAGTTGAACCCATAATGAGAGGAAGAGTGGAGACATTGTTTTAAATGTTGGTCATTGTACCAACAAGTGGAAGGGGGCGAGAGAGTGGCATTAAGACTGAGCACAGTGTTCTTGTTACATCTCTCTTATGTAGGTGTGAATTATGTAGTTCTGTAAGAAAATGTGATTGTCTTCTCTAAGAAGTTGATCTAATTTCATGCTGTTTTAAGATTTCGCTATATAATAAATGTGTATGGTGGTGGACCCAGGGCGAGGCAACACCCTCGGAGTGATGGGCTTTCCAGCTGGGACCCGTAGGTGCCCGTCATCCCTGAACGTAAAATGAAATGAGACCCCAAGGATGGAGTGGCGCTGGAATGGAAGGGCGGGGGAAATGGGAGTACCCCGAGAAAACCCACCGGCAAGCAGCAGCGTCCAGCACGATTCCCACATGCGAAAATCCGGGAGCGAACCCACCAGGGATCGAACCCGAACCACCTAGATGGGAGGTGTGTGTGCTAGCCACTGCACCACCGCTGCCCCAAGATTTTACAGAAAGAACGGTTAGTATTCCAGTAATTTTATTTCATGTAGACTAGGCTACTCATAGTTAGGCCTACAATTTTCCAATATTTTCCTCTTCTGTTTTTCAGGGAGAAAATAAAAATTGTGCTACATTTGTAATGGCTGTGCTACAATTATAATTATTAATTTGGTTATTTTGTATAAAAGATGGCTAGATTTTATGAAAGAAGGTACATAATATCCATTTGTAAAATATGTTTGAAAAATTGAATAAAAAAATGAAAAATCTGTTTCTGTGCACCACATTTACCTTTCACTCTAATGTAAATGTATACTTCTTGAATGAGTTATATTTCAATCAGTTTTATGCAGTTACTTAAATAGCCATTAGTTGCATAGGTAAAAGGGGGGTGTATTTGATTCTCGTACAAAAATAGCCAACTCTCCCTATTCAAGTGTAGACAGTCACATGGCTCATGCAGTGGATGACAATCAGCCAGCCAGCCTTCCTTTCTTCCTTCACAATAGCTGATCCAGCATAGTTGTCATCAGTATTGCACAGGATATTGTTAACTCTGTGACAGTAATAATTGGTGGCAGCCGTAGTTTTGTTATGGTACCATTTACTGGTGAGATACAGGTGTATGTGCCAGATTAGTCATTTAATTGTATTGCTTTTTGGGAATTGATTCAATGTGATTTAGTTTTTTGTTTTGTCGTTTCATTGCAACATTTTTTTTCTGAAAGAGTAATTATGAAAGTTGACTCATATATACACATGTAATAAGAGTTCTGTTCTAAGTTACAAGGAAAAAAAATAGTTTTGGTAAAAAGATAATATATTTTATTCTTAAACATGTTATTTTTAACAAGTATTTCATTGAAAATCAGAAATAAATATACATGTGCAATACTTTTTTACCTGAAATGTTGATTTCCAACACCTCTATACATAATTGATTATAAGTACTATGTGAATAAATAAGGTAGTTAAATATACTTCCTACTTTCTTTAAAATTGTTGTTCAAATGTAAATTTTGTTTGTAGGTTGTAAAAACTATGTAAAAGTTTTCAGATTTTTGTATAGTATTTTAACAGAAGCACTCATTTGTATTGTGCCAATATGACAGCCATATCTTAACATTTATAATATATGATCCGTGAAGGCTGGAAAAATGGCAGGCAGTGTTAGATGGCAACTAACAGTGCTATATCAACATTTTGGTAGGTTGCTAGATGTATGAAAGACCAACTCGGTCGTATGAAAGTTGATTTAGAGATTATAATATATCATGTATGAACGAGCAAGTTGTACGAATCTCGAATGTATGAATGTCGAGGACTGCCTGTATTGAATTTTCAGATGTGTAGAAATTACTGAAATAGGACTCCAGTTATTGTAAATTTTATAAAATGTGTGGCATTGTTTGGTTGTTTGTGTCAGCCTCTGGAGTTATAATTATAGTTATCTTTTTGTAAATAGGCATACAATATCACATAACATTGTATTAAGTAGGTACTTGAATTTTAAAGTCTTATTGCTTGCACAAAGTTGTGGGCACACTTCAGAAAGTTTGTTTGCAGATGGTTTTGTGTCAGTAACTTGGTTTTTAATGTGAGGTGTAATGCCTAATTTCATTACTTTAAAATTATGCATGTAAGTTATTGTATTTCTCTATAGAGACATATGTGAGTGCCTTCTAGATCATTCAACTTTCAGCTAATCTTACATACCAACTACACTAGGTCTGTAGCACAAATGCTTAATGTGCTAACATCACATTCATAGGAACATGAGAATTCCATTTACACGAGCCCACCATGGTGGCATGGCCATGGCATTTACTGTAATTTATTGCAGCCACCAGACTCGCCATCAACAATACTAAAAATAGAGTTTGGAAGAGATAGTCATGCTATTTTTTTTCTTTCTCCACAAACTCCATAAACACATTGTGGGTGTACCTTAATGCTAAAATACAGATCCACAAAAGGTGTTTTCAATACCTTGTATAGTAACCTTTGTAAAGTACAGATAGCCCATGAATGAACTTCATTATAGATCTTTCAACATCAAAGTTAGAATTTTCTTGGTCTGCACTAGTTTTGCACACACATTACACACTTTTGGGACAAACATTTGTCACAGAATGCTAAGCATAAATGACTGGTTGCACATCTGGTTGCATCTTGCATGAATATCTTTATATAAAACAGATTGATGCCGGCTAACAGCCAGCGACGCCAGAGCCCATGATGATGCTCACCACGCACGTGTCACGTGTCCCACACGTACGCAAAGAGGCCGATAATTTTGAACTTTTATATAAATATTATTTTCAGAGTAAAATGTTTTATATTGTCTTTGCAGTGTTTAATATGTCTTAAAATGTTTTAAAGTGTTTGTACTAATTTTTAATTGTTTGGTTATAAAATTCAAAGTGCCCACGGCACCGAGATTAAGAAAACTTAATATTCCGGCATGAAAACCATCATAAAGAGACACTAAGATAATATTGAAATTCATAAGAAAATTATAGAATTGTAAAACAATATTTAATTTAATTTGTGCCATTTTATTTTCAATATAAAATATTTTACTTTGCGTGCATAGCACTTACGCTTATGTGAGCCCCGTAGGTGGCCATGGTAGGTCCGTGCGACGCTTGTATCTGGACAGTCTGTCGAGGAGAGCTGGCAAGGTAAGACACTGTCATGTATGCACTACAACTTTTGTTCACTTATTTAGGTTCCCATAGTCAATTTAATTTACCGGTTAACCTTTGCTTGCGTACATTTTTGCCAGACATTTTTTCCAGCACTATGCTTCAGCTTTATTAATTTCTTGCACCGTTGCAGCATCTTGAACTTAATTGTGGATAAGGGGGAGATAGATCTCGGAGAGGTCACGTGACCCGCACATTTTGAATCAGGCGCCATCCACCTATGTTTATGGTGTTTGATTGTAACTTCTGCATTATTGCTACATGCAATTTTGAGAGCTTTATTTTTATGTATGTATTTGAGGGTAATCTTCGTGTTTGAATATTTTATGGCATCATCACGTATAACCATGTGGCCAACCGAAGCCAAGTCTTCGTATACGCCATCATTGCATTTCAAGAGCTTATTTATGTATCATTGTATGTGCAATCATTTATTTCAGGGTTCTATGTCAATTTTATTCAGAGTTCAATGTATTTTTCACGTAAATTGATGCTTTTTGTACTTGACCACGCGGTCAAGTTAATGTTTGACATTACTGCCATCAGGAATGTTACAAGCCTGTAACCACTTTAATCGTAAAGAGAATACTTTTCTCCGCAAGAATATTTTATTTGAATTTAGTTTGCAGTTTTCACGCATAAATATTGCAATTTCACCTGCGCAACATGGTCCACTACGAACTTCATCCAGCGGCATCCGCACTATCTAAGCTTGTTTTCACACATGTGTGTGTTTATTGTGAATATTCATCTCATGTCCCATCTTATTTCATGTTTCATTCAAGGGTTTATGTAATTTTGTAATTAGTGTACGGTGCAATTATTCCCGTCCTAGCCGGCTCTGTGTATAGGCCGTCACCACACTACCCACGTGCTGGAGGATGAGCCTCGACGAGTTTGTGTTAGTGATACCAAGTAATCACACATGTTAATATGTATTAAGGGTTTTCATTTGTAATTCACAGTGTCCTGTCTTCAGGGAAAAACAGTCAGTCCACCCTAGCGGCGGTCGGCCCTCTTCCCTTGTGAAGGCTGTGCTTTCACGCACCTCAGTGAGATCATCCATCTAAGCGTGCGCTAGATAAATTACGGGCTGGGGAACACCCAAGCAGAATTGGCTAGTCATGACCGAGATAATCATTTCATTGGCACTTTGATGTGTATGAATAATAACAATAAAAACAAGTCTACAGTGAACTTAATTCTTTTATTCAGTAGTGACAGTATCCTGGCCACATATGTTTTATCCATTGTTTATTTTCAGTGATGTTTATTAAAAGTTTAGTATTGCCAACGTGTTTGTAAGTACACACGGGTGAGGCATACACATGGAACCCACAGCATCCCTAAGAGCTGTGAGTCTCAATAGTGTTGTGATTGGGAAGCACCACTTGCACACAAATTACCAGTAAGTATTTGTGTCATCGTTAGTTTCGTGTCTCACCCGACAGCATCAAAATGATGATATGGTAGCGCTGCCACATTTCTGGCGGTGCAGCCAAAGCCACCAGCAATACCCTGTGTGAAAGACTCCATTAAACCTATATGCTGAAGTGGTGGCAACACTATGGTGGCCCTGTTGGAAAGGGGCCTAAATTTAATATTTAATCAAATAAAGGTTTTTTTTTACCTATAAACATTATAATTAAAATTTGCACACATTTATGACATAAAAAAATTGCATGTTTTGAGAAATGGGTACAGTGAGGTGCCATTGTTGTTTCAGAGGACATCCGTAATGAGTTGAAGGATGGAGGGCAGGATGGGCCAAACTCCTCGTCTGCCCTTCCATTGCCTAAGAATGACGAGGCAAACATCATCAATGCAGAGAAGTACTTCCTGCCATTCGAGCTGGCTTGCCAGAGCAAGGCATCACGCATCGTCGTTATTGCACTTGACTGTCTCCAGGTGAGCTGGTGCAGACTAGCTGTGAGAGTTGTAGATTCAGCATGCTGCCACTTAGCACTGTGGTCTAATGAGTTTTTGGTAGTAACATGTATCATGTTAGACGTTCTGTACCATTTGGTTATTGTGGTTGAGAAGTGTGTGGCTTATATCCGAACCTGAAGTAACCATGCTGAATTGCTGGGTATAAGTAACACAGCATACCATTTATAAACTGTGAAATACACATTATGGGCATAATTCACACAGGAACATAATTTATTTTCGATTTCATCAAATATTTCAGTGCTAATCAGGTGTTTGTTTATTTGAAAACATTGAAAATTTTTGTTTGTGTTAACACTTGTGCGTTTTCATTAATGAATTACTGAAACTAAACTTTTAATGTTGGCAAGAACATTTTGTGTTAAATACTTTATAACTTATATTTTTTAAATATACATTTCACTCATGTCACTTATTCGGATGTAATAAAGGAAATGTTAAGTAGTTGTGATACACAATGTTGATTGTATTTCTCAAATTTCTCTCTTCGTAACTATCTTCAGTTCTTGTCTCATAATAGTATAAACTTAATATGGGTCCTAGTACAAAATATTAAAAACGTAACTCTATGTAATGAATAATGTGCAAAAATGTTGTGATTTTTGTTAAGCTTTCTTTAAGGCAGAGGTCCAATAAATTATATTTTCATTTCAGTTTTGTAAAATTTGATAAAATATTATTCATTTTCTTTTTGGAATGAAGTCACAGTTGCACAACCCTGCTTGTAACTGTTCATAAATGATTAATAATTCCCCAGTATTTTAAATAAAAGTACACTTTCATCCATAGTGTGCCTTACAAGTGCAGGCTGATAATTTGAGCACCATGACCATCAGAGGCTGCAGTTAGCGTTTGATTCCTGATGGGATCCTTGCCAGATTTTTGCGCGTGAAATCATGCTGGATGAACTGCTGGTCTGTGGATTTTCTAAGGGATATCCCATTTCCTCTGCCCTTTCATTCTGGCACTGCCCTATATCCACTTCGTTTTATCTTCATCAACTTTCTGGACCTCATTGTTATTTGCTGGCCAAACCTCTGCCACCCTCTCTTTCCCACCATGGTTTTCAAGTTTGCGCCATTGTAAGGTTAGGAGGTTGGCATATGAGCCATAGGACATGGCTGCCTTTTATTAGTCCATTGGCTAAAATGCCACCCAATCAGAGTTTCAAGGTATTGAGCGTAAAAACTCTATTACCTTAGTGAATGACTGGACAACTATTCCGTCTACATTTGATTTGAGGAAAGTTTATAGATGAACTCCCAAAGTAGTCTTGACATAACAAGTGATATTTAACATTAAGGGGACACCTTAAACATTCTTTCACTAAAATAACAGAAATCATGAGTTCACGACATGTTACGAGGAGCACAAAGCTACATACATTATCACTTCAAATAGTTTCAAAAGGAAAATGATTCAAAAGACATATGTTTATAGCTTAATGTCAATTACTCAGCTAGAATAAAGGTCACTGAAAATATAAATAACCTACACAATCACTGCTTGTTGTTCATGGTAAATTGTGTGACTGGGAAATCAAACAAACCATCTCGAGGCCAAATCACTATGAAAATTGGGGCATGCTGTATTAACATCTACATACACTATTGTTCGACCAGCATTTCAAAACTTTCGCATTTCTTGTAGAAAGCATCCCCTCCAAGCTGCAATATCAGGCTTCTCAATCAATATCTTTCTCCTTGACTGGCACTTCTTCCAATGAAATCCCAGTCTCTGTAACAATTTTCTTAAAAACTCTTTACTGCAGTCCAAAACCCCGTCATCTCCCAAAGCCTTATTTAATTTATTTAAATTTGGAACAGTTTTCCTGATAGTGTAAAATTCGTGTACTTTTCTCCGTACTGCACCACACATATAGTCGTCAATTTCAATACTTTTTTTTTTTTTGCCCGTTGGTGTTGAAAACTTCAGACCATTTCTACTTTTTACTTTCCCCTCGGCCAAAATTCTCTTTACTGTTGATTGAGTCACTCTTGTCGCTTCAGAAACATTGTATTTTAAGCAGTACAACAACTTCTTTTGTTTTAGATGTGTCGCAACATTGTAAACAATTTCACTGCCAGCCCTCATAACGGCTGTCACGGAATAAGGTCAGACTTCGTTCCCAAGGTCGATGCGGTAAGCTCACTTGTATTGTGTAACGCGAATCCCGACATGATGCGCAGAAGCAAACCTTACACACCCGAGTGGAGCTCATAACTAATCCCCTTCACTTCTAATGCTGACCGCCCCTCCCCTGTGTGCGCCATGCCAACAACTGGGGTCCGCGCATGGTCCCGTGTAGCTTGCTGGCCTATAACAACTACATTTATATGAAGTACTTACACTTTTTTTTCTTCTTTAAATTAAGTACTCCCTAATTCCCTTACTGAATTATAAAATAGAGGAGCATTATAAAAAAACTACTTAACAAGTACTTGGTTACATAATTTTTTCAAATTTTTCACACAAAAACAAAAGAGAAAGACAAATGTTCTTTTATATATATGGTCCGTGTTCCGGCTTTAACCAAATATTTCATTTCTTTGCGTTGTTAGTTTCTTAATACTCAATCAGACAAAATTCATCACCCACTTGAGATGGACGTTATAGGAATAGCATTCCTCTTTCCACCTCTAGAAGTGTCCTTGCACAGTGTCTTTCTTATTGGCATCTTGCCCTGGATTCTGTTGCGTGTCTTCCTCCTGGGTGTCGTGGTGAGGCAACTGTCTTAACACATTTATCAGAACTTAATTAACATTGAACACTTCATAGTCTTTTTTTTAATGTTATGTCCTGTCATTTGGAGCAACGTAATGAAGTAATCATTACATAAATGTTGTTCCAAATCCACCTACAAATAATTACATGGATGAATAAATAGGTAATCAATGAATTTTCGAGTTAAAAGATAGATATAATTAGAATTAAATAATTATTTTATCATTTCATTATTTTAATCAGGAGAATATTGCAATTTGTTTACGCCAATTCATCATATTCAACACGATAACATTTGCTCATATTTGAACAAAATTTTGAACAAAACAAATATAATGTTAAAAGAAAAATTCAAATAATACACAAGAAGACTATCAAGTAGCAGACTATAAGTCTAGGGATTGTACTGCAGGGAGACCTTAGGTGGAAAAAACAGGTAGAGAGGGTGGTTTTAAAGGGAAGAAGGGCTCTGGGTATGCTGGGAAGGGTGCTAAAGGGAGTCAGCTGTGAGGTGAAGTAGAAGGCCTATGGAACAATGGTATGGCCAATGTTAGAATATGCTGCAGCAGTATGGGACCCGTATGTGTGGGTGGAGGTGCGAGAACTGGAAAAGGTGCAGAGAAGGGAAGCAAGATGGGTGAGGGGTAGGTGGAAAAGGCAGGGGCAGGATGATGAGGAAGAAGGGAACTATAGGCCATCAGTGATGATGAAAGAAATGGTGTGGAGCTCATTGAAGGACAGGAGGAAAGTTGAATGGCTAGTCAGGATGTACAGGGTGGTGAATGAAGAGGGAGGATGGGGAGGGCTACACTGCAAGCTAAGTAAGGGGGTGTTTAGAGGAAGAGGAAACAACAGTGAGAAGCTTCAGAGTGTGTGGAGGAGAACGGAGCAGGGTAGGCAGTCCATGCTTGTGAGGTCTGTGAGGGAGTGGAATGTGTTGAGGGAGGAATTGGTATCTGTGAGAGGGGTTGGTAAGTTCAGGAAGGGAGTGGAAAAGGAGTTGGTTGGGTGAAGGAGAGGTGAGAGAACTTGCCACCGGGTGGTAGCCTAATTGCGAGTGTATATATGTGTGTGTGTGTATATATATATATATATATATATAACAAATAAAATTATTGTAACATGTTACCATGACTTATAAGTACAGAATATGTATATAGTAACTTCAGTAACAGAAAATAATGTTTTATGCCATACACAAAACTCATTTGCCACTCTAGCCGTTGCTGCAAAGTGCTGATCCATACCTCTCAACTCTACATGTATGGCATGTTGTATGGTTTGTTGTCATGTTGCAGAAACTGATAGCGTATGGCCACCTGACAGGGAACATCCCAGACTCCACCACCCCGGGGAAGTTCCTTATAGACAGAATAGTGGAGACTATCTGCGGCTGTTTCAGTGGCCCTCAGACCGACGAGGGAGTGCAGCTGCAGATCATCAAGGTACAGGCTGCTGTCTTTTGTTTATGCGGCATTCCTGCTAATGATGCTGATGTATGTGTGTGTGATATTTCCTCCTCAGACGTCTAAAAAAATTTTAAATTATTCTATTTGGATCTGAATCAAAGACCTAAAGCTTTTGTCAGTTTAACTATTTAGATTTGCCTGCGTAGTTGTTGGCATTTTCTACGTGCATTTCTTGTAACAGGCACTTCTCAACTGTCTCTGCAGATGAAATCTGTGATTTTCAGTTGCAGGACATAACCCGGAATAACGAGGTCCTGAATGGAATCAGTGGTTTAGTATCATGCTTTCCACAAGCTTTTTAATTTTTGTGTATTGTAATTTGTCCTAAAGAACACTGCAGAATTTTTTTTCACTGTATTTTTTAAATGGTTTAATGCTTGGTAGAGTGTGTTAAAATTTTTCTCTGCTATCACAGGAAGAAAAAAATATGTAGTAAAAAATGGTAAGATTTCTCATAACTTGCTTCCACTAACAAAGGTTTGATATACTTATGTTTAGTGTACATCAAGTACATTTAAATTTTCTTTCTTTTTAGCATAGATTATTGAGAGAGACTTCTGCAGTGTCTTACTCAGGCAGTTGTGCACACACACACAAATTTTCAGTATACTTTATTTGTTACCCAGAAGTAGGTAGGTAAAGTTGTGTTTTATGACCAACAGAGAAACATCATCTCACATTTCTTCGGTAGTACTGTACAGACCTTTGCTTAAGTGAAACTGTGGAAATACTGTCACGATGCAGGCTGCTTCCCTTAATTATTCCCATATCTGCAACCCACATCGTAACATGCACGGGTCGGGGCGTTTTACCTTTACAGCTCAGTTGGTAGATAAAAATACCTGGACGACGGGCCGTTATGCCCCAGTGAGTACTCGCTACTATATTTTTTACTTGATTGCTTTCATATGATTGGTTTTCATGTGGTAGCTTAGTCATAATTAACAAGTCTACACTTTTCAATTCACTAACTTATACGTAAGGGGGAGGGTGGTGTAAAACCATCAAACAATGTAACAATATGTACTCATTTCCATACTGAATTCCTGTTTAATGGCATAAAGTTTTCTATAATAGATTTGGTAGACTTCTCAGATTAATTATCAAATTATAATTTGATAATTATTAAATTATTAGCTCGCTGTGCAAAACGTTATTTAAACAGATGAGTACATTTTAAACCTGAGAACTTTTAAACCTGAGTTCCACTAAACCTGAGTGTCGTTGCCTGAGAAGCCTGCTTAAAATTATATAAAATATAACTTACTCAAGTTGTCTACTTTAAGTGGTCCAACATTAAACTTACAGTTACCAGCTATTACGTTACTGTTCTCATATCCCTTGCTGACCTCGTCAGTTCTTCTCGTTCCACGAGAAGGGGGCCATATTCCCCAAGGCTGGACCAACCACACATCTCACCATTCACAACACTGTGATTTTGTCAATGTGCGTGCCTGCACAGATTTCCACCTTTTCCCACAGCGCACAGATAAATCACGTAATTAATTAACCAAGTGCTAGGCAGAGCCCAAAGTACGCCTAGGCTTAAGAAGCATTCTTCTCAAAACTCAGCATTTTAATCTTGCTCCAAAGGCATTCGCTCTAGTTGGTGTCTGGTCAACGACTCCCCTCTATCTCCTACTTATGCACTCCACCGCATCCCACTGTGCACAAGACCGCTGATTTGCGAGATGTTTGCCAGTGAACCTCGGGCCTGGCCACGACCGTACGGCACACGTGTTTCACAATAGGCGGGATTGCCTTGCACCCCCAAAAATTTCACAAATCATGGAAGTGAATTGCTAAACTTTGTGGCAACCAGTGCCCTTCAGAAATTGTCAGCTTCATACATGTATCAATGCCCTGCCTTCTGTATATTTCTGGGTCCCGCAACTTCCTTGGTCGCGGCAAAGTACAACAAATATAAATCATAAAAAAATTCATCCTGACAATACAGTCAAACCTTAATTTTACAGGCACTGTTAGTTCCACAGAAATGTGCTCCTTCACTACAATTCCATTAACTTATCGGTATCAGTGAAATTATGATATTTATAAAAACTAATGTAATTAAAATTTCCTGTTGTGAATCATTTTTAAGGTAAAAGAGTTTCTATGTATGTTCCAAGGTTTTTTGACAGAAATGGAATAGAAAAAATAGGTCATTTACAATTTGGGGTAGTCTTCAATTCAAAATCTAGTCGCAAATACCATAAATGTGTGACACTGCTAGAACAGTGGTATTTATTTTTTTAGTGCTGAGACTGCACCTGTCAACCTTGACAAGGGTCCCCTTATCTGATATCATCCTATCATAAAGAGAAAACCTTTGTGAGGAAGTGTTTTGCTAAGAAGCAAAATGGCTCAAGTCACAATTATATAACACCCACAAAAGTTTTACAGTGTTAGAAAAATGCTGCTACCATACAGCCAGATTAGACACATCTATTTCATTGTGATTACATTTTCTTTAAAAGTAAATAAAATATATATTATTCATATAATACAATTTCTTCTTGAAGGATTTGTCATAAATTCATGCAAAAATTCTTTTGACCTAAATAATTTTTTCAGCACTTCACAGGAGTAGTCTTGAATTCAGGTTTAAATATTTTTCCCTCAAAAATATTTTTTGGGAAGGGGTTGTCATAGATTTGGGGTCGTCTTCCTTTCAGGTAAATACAGTATTTAAGTTGATATGTAAGTGCTATACGTACCAAGTTAACAGAAGACAGCGTTCTCTACTTACATTGACTCTTAAATTTTATAACTGTGGTATTATTGTCACATAAACTGTAACACATTTTTGTTCTTTACATTATGAAAAGGAGACAGAGAACCCATGTACTCACAAGGTGGTACTTGTGTCTTTTGTATCCTTTCTGCAATATAATATGTAGCCTAGTGACCTATTCCTGTATATCCTACATTTATATTCTTGTTTAAACTTGTATCAAATGCAGTATTTAAAAAAATTCTTTTTCAAAAAATTGCTATGAAAATTAATTTGGAATAACGTAGGTGGCTGCGACTCATGTTTATTGGGCGTTATATGCTGCTCACAGATAATTGAGCACTTTTAAAATCATACTTTGGAAAATTTAACCCTCCTATCTTGATGCGTGTTGGCTTTTGGCTGAGAGGGGTTGTCACGTTCGTGCAAGGTTTTGTCGTTCAGGTCAGAGTCATGTGCGCGTGGCAAAAACTGACTTTGGCCTTACTGTTGACTGGTTGGGCCTCGTCGGGTACACAAAGTTGTGCGCATGGTCTGGCGGCAAGGTATGAAGGCAGTAGGAGTTTCGACTGTCCAGCGGAGGAGTCAGCAAACTATGACTGTGCTTGCTAGGGCATGGGGTAGCTCTGTGGTTTGCTGCTGGTGTGGAAGCTGGTGACTGGAGCTGTAGCTGAGTTGTGACCCGTGGAGGGCTGCTGGCCCGGCTGCACTGGAACCAGTGGTTGGCAAGTCCAAGCGGTACTTCACCTCCCTGGCAGATGTCAGTCACCACTGGGTGAGATCGGCCGGCTGTCTTGATGGGAGGCTGGAATAAAGTTTGGGAGGGAGCTGAGAAGTGAGGCCTCTCTAGCTGGCAGGTGGCTTGAGCTTGTTCCCGTGGGGTTACACTGGAAAGCGCAGTTGGAACTGGGTTGCATCTGTTGTTGGCATCAGCTGTAGTAGTTGCCTTTCTGTCGTGCCACCTGGTACCACTTCGTTGGCTGTATGACATAAGACAGGTAGAACAGACAGCCTCATGATAGGATAGCTGGCAATGAAGTTTCCTGGCTATATATAATACCAAAGCCGCAGCTGAACAGAGCAGAGTCGTAACCGGTGCTCCTCTAACCGGCGACACAATGCGTGGTGGTTATAGTGTGTTGGGTGTCCTCAGGGTGTCAGACAATGACTGTGGGTTGGGTCCAAGTGTTGGCAGATCTCCAGACCCAGTATGTCACTCCCTCTGGCGTCAGTACAGGGCGGTAGACATAGTGGATCAACTGGATTAGCAGTCTGATGACTCTTGGATAGTGTTACTAGTGGTTGGGGCTCTAGCTTACTGCACACAGTATGGGTGGCTGTCGACTGTGTGGGTTTTCGACGTACACGTACTCGGTAAAGGGATCCCGCAGTCTTACACTAGTTTCGGTCAGTAGAGATTCAAGTGCACTTTCTCCTGCTTTGCTCTGACGGGTCATCGTCCACTGAGGAATGAACAAACACCCTATAAAATAGTACTCTGAGGTTTAAGAGAAACATTTATTTATTCCATCAGGAATAAACATGGTGGCCCGTACTACCTCCTAATTAATTACAGTAGTGCGGAATGAAAGTTAGACTACGTGAATCCAGGTGAAGGAGACCTGGTCTTAAACTAACACGGCATGACTAGGTAGCTATGAAAATAACTGACCCTAACTAATTCTAAACATTGTCTAGATGGGACTGTTGAGGTGGCCACTATCAGAGGGGGTAGCTGTGGTGCTATCACTGTCAGAGGGAGCAGTGCATTGCCTTTAACAGAAGGTAAGGCAAGTGATGAAGGTGTTTAGCAGAGACTGAAAAATAACACACAATTATGCGTTTATAATGCCGGACACGCCCGCTGCGAACTTACCATGTTGCCATCTTGAATCACACTTGCGTCAGGAACAACTTGCGGCGACACCATGGCTGTAGAAGAAAGTAGATCTCCGGGTATACAAGTCTGATTGCATATTGCACAATACACAACTTACCGCCCGCTGATACCAGCAGAGGTCTCCGAGATTCAGTCCAACAAGTTACAACACAGTTTTAAACGCTACAGATATTATACATACATATTTACATGACACCACTGGCAGACTTCATTATGCAGGTAGATGATACAGCTTGTGTACTGGCCTACGCAGCTGTCCCTTGTTGGTGCACACGACCGCCACTCTGATCACACCATCTCTTCCAGGATGAATATTCACCACTCTTGCAAGGCACCAACCAAGGGGTGGTAAGCGCCCTTCTTCCACAAGAACAAGATCTCCAACTTCGAGTGCTGGCTGTTGGGTTTGCCACTTATCCCTAGATCCCTAGGTTGCAACTGATGCAGGTATTCTCCATACCATTGCTTCCAAAACTGGTTTGCTAATGCGCACATCAACTTCCACTTTCTCAATAGACATATGTCATTATTTTCAGAGGACTCTGGTACAGCTACCAGAGGTCTACCAATGAGGAAGTGTCCAGGTGGGAGGGCGACAAAGTCATTTGGGTCTGGAATTGAGGACTTATTCAACTCTAGTACAGAGCGTAATCAATTCTTCCAGAGTGATAATTTGGTTCCCAATTACTCGCCTGAGATATTTAGCAGACTTTACAGCAGCTTCCCACTATCCTCCTTGGTGAGGACTGGCAGAAGGGAGAAAATGAAAACTAATTGAATGGGTCAAGGCAAAGTTTTCCAGGAGTGGAGACCAGAGCATCTAGGTGAAAGATATCGCTTGAGCTGTTTTGAAGCTTCTATGAAATTGGTCCCACAGTCAGAGTGGAGATGAGCACACAAACCTCTCCGCGATACAAAAACCGGGCTTATTTCAGTTCTGCAGGAGACAAGGTACCACTGGTATAAGTCTGTTTCTTAATGCAATTGATGAAACGCTTTACATATGCCATGACATGAACCAGTTTGGGCCACGAGGAAATTTGTTGCATTACTGGAAGTTCTTCAGAAATGTCATGTGTGGTAGGTAATGCGAACTGAGAAGGCTTTGACTATGGGATCTTGTCCATCTAATTAATTGTGGACACTGGCCACTGACCTGGAGGGTCGACTAACTAACCAGGGCCATGCCACCACAAGTCATGCGAGAGGAGTTCATGAGGTAGCATGCCATGGGTGGCACAATCAGAAGGATTGCCTTTGGAAATAACATGTTTCCATAGCTGGGGAGGGGACCTAGTCCTGGATTTGTGCAACACGATTTGCCACAAATGTTTTCAATAAGTAGGGCTATGTCTTTATCCAAGTCAGAGTAAAACTGGAATTGGTTCAGGTATGAATAGCAGTGACATTTAAGTGCTGTACCAGGAAGGCATGACAATAGAGCATAAGTTTGGCCAGTAAATGAGCACCTCACAATTCTAATTGTGGAAGAGACACCTGCTTGAGTGCAGCTACCCGTGACTTTGCCAGGACAAGATGCACAGACACATTCCCTCGAGTATCCACACTCCTGAGATATACAGCAGCTGCATAGGCTTTCTCCGAAGCGTCCAAGAAACCATGCAGTTCCACACTGACGACATTGGTACACATGAAACGAGGCAGACTAAGTACTTCTAGTTCTATTAGCCCATCAAAGAACTGGTTCCACTTCTCCAAGGCTGGAGATGAAAGAGGGTCATCCCAACCTAAGCCCTGAGTCCATACCCACTGCATTACCATTTTAGCCCACACAATTATTGGCAACAACCATCCCATAGGATCATATATTTGTGCTGTTTGTGAATAGACAAAGCATTTGGTTGCAACTTTGTTGGTGATCCTCAAGTGATAAGAAAATGAGTCCTTTTCTAGGTTCCAGTACAACTCGAGAACATTTACAACAGGGCCAAATGAGAAGTCCAGATCTCTAGGAGTTTCCCAATGAGTTACAGGAATATCATTGAGGAGCTGAGGCTGATTGCTGGAACACTTCCGGAGTTCGAACCCACCCTGATGCAGAAGTTCAATCAGCTGGGATTTCAAAGTGTGCGCTTCCTCCATGGAAATAGCTTCCGTAACAATATCGTCAACAAAAATGTGATTGTGAAGAACATTTGCAGCAAGAGGATTCGGGGCACCTTCATCCAAGGCCAACTGGTGTAGTGTTCGAATAGCCAGGAAGGGAGAGGGTGATAGACCATAGGTTACCATAATCAGCTGAAAAACTGTGAGCAGAAGGGATGGATTGTTGCGCCAGATAATGAGTTGGTATGGTTGGTCAGGCTCGTGGATTAAAATTTTCCGGTACATTTGCTTAATATCAAAGGAGATGCTACACTATACAACCTGAATCTCAAAATAACATCACAGATTTCATTCTGAAGTTTTGGTCCTGGAAGCAGAACATTGTTGAGTGAGACCCCAGTGGTGGTTTTGGCACTACCAACGAATACCATGCTCAATTTGGTGGTTGTGATAGACATTTTTAGAACACCATGATGAGGAATGAAACATTCTGCGGTCTCCTTAGCATCAGTTGGCTGGGTGGAGGGAACGTACACCCTTATATGGCCTGACTCAGAATAGTCTGTCATGAAATCTATGTGCATGGTCTTCATTTCAGGATGCAATGAAAGTTTCTTTTCTAAAGACCAGAACCTACGTTCAGCATTCAAATACGATTCCCCAAGAGGTTGAGCCTGAGGTTTGAAAGGAAGACGAAACTTATATCTTCCCATGTCGTTCCGCAAATGGGTGTTGTCGAAATATTTCTTGCAGTAGTCAGCATCTGGTAACTTTGAATTAACACATGGTGGTTCTTCAACTTCCCAAAACCGCTTTAGAGTTAAATATAATGGATCCTCCATGCCAATAAACATTGAGACTACGTCTCGATCGGAATCGGTGCATGACTCTGGGTACTAACCCAGCAGTACCCATCTGAACTGTGACTCCAGCATCACAGATATGTGCTGTCCTAACTGCAACCTACACTCAAACACACATGTGTATAAATATCAGCACCTAACAACATATCAATTGGAGCAGGTTTGTCAAAGTGGGGGTCTGCCTAAGGAAGGGACCCAATTGGATTCGGACACGCTGATCTACTAAGCCCGTGGCAGATTACTAATGATCTTTGACACAACAAAGAGTGAGTTATTGAAGGTACACTGAAGTTCCCTGGAAGATTGTATCTTACAACTAATCATTCCTTTCAGATTTACAGCACCTTGAGAGAGGCCGAACACCCTTTCATGTTCCTTATTCAGAGGTAGATACAGTACGCACCTCTGCAGAGGCTTCAGATATGAAAGGTGCCTGAGCTGCATTATCAAGCAGACAGCGCATGACATGAGGTTTGTTATCGGCACCATACACTTTGACCAGAGCTGTAGACAATAAAACAGATTTACGATCATGGGCTGACACACATGCAAATGTACTGCTTGGACCCTCAGTGCTGACAGAACCGTTGTTTTGAGACCCTGAAGTTACATTAAACCTCCCATCGATGTGGAGCAAAGTATGATGTTTATGTTTACATCGGTAACATGTGTGAGACGAGGTGCAATCAACTACTGCATGGGATCCTCCAAGACAGTTGAAACATAGTTTTCTTTTGCGAACCATTGACTGTCTGTCAGTGGGTGCTGCACTAACTAACTCTGTGCATTTGTAAACACTGTGAGAGGTGTTCTGACAAACTGGGCAAGGCTTAGGTAATTTAGGTTCAGAATCTGTAACGAGGTTCGACCTTGGTTGTGAGGTTATGTGACCTGATTTGGTTAGGGATGTTTTCCGATGCACTTGACCAGCTCCAACTTTGCTGATATCAATTGCACAATCCAATTTTGCTACCCTTCATCACAGAAAATCAATAAGCTCTGAAACAGGGAAATGAGTCAGTATTTTCTGTGCGTGAGTTTTTAAACTTTGTTCTGACACCTACGTATAATTTGCGTGACAAGAATGGGGCAAGCACTGGATTATTCTGTGTTATGTCTCAATCTAACACTTCGAGGGCTCGAGCATTTTCACTGAATGTGTTGATAAAGTTTCGAGTGGGTTGGTGGTTTGTGGAGTCGATACCAGGCAAATTGATAATCCTATTAATATACAAGATTGTGAGTTTTCTCACATTCTGGTATTGGGATGTACTAAATTCCCAGGCTACTAAATAATTTTCAGTAGTAACAGGCAGATTTTAAGCTCCTCCTTGAAACATCCTAACAAGTACTGGAATTTTCCTTTGTCAACCAATTACTGACTGTCATGGATTGTGGCTTTATACAGTTGAGAAAACATTGGCCACTCCTCCCAGTGCCCTGAGAAAGAGGGCAAAACAATTTCCGGAAGTCTAACATTTGCTGATGTGGAGGCAAGATTACTGGTTGATGAAGCTGACACAGCAAGAATGGACAAGAATGAGGTTATGTTGCATTGGATGCCTAACAACATAGCAAAGAAAGACTCGTGCTTTGAGGTTAGCTCATTTTCATCAACGTTATCTGACAGGGGATTAGTTTGTAAAAGTTTGTTGCACAAAGAATATACTTCGAGCTCGATTGCATCTAGCTGTGCGCCGAATGCATTACCTCATGAACGGAATTTACTGTGACTTCTGCCTTAACAAGAGCTTGCATCCTTTTGGTAATGTGTTTAGCTTGCTCTCCTATAACTTGAACTTCATCAAAAATATTTTGAATTTCATGTCTAGGACCTACCAATCGACCACACAACAAACAAAAAAAATATCAACACTTAATGCAATATGGGAATACAGTGAAACCGACGTCAAAAGCTAGGTTAAGACGTCTTGCATACCATCTCTGTGAAAAAATGCTGATTCGCTCCACAAAACACGCTGCAAACGGGTTGATGCAACAAGAAGACAAAAAAACAACTCACCCACATGTTGAGCACAGGCTGGTAATAAAACATTACACAATAATATGAACAACTAGGTGGTTTCCCTGAAATTTCCATGAAAATTGCAACACCTCTCACAAATGTACTGGACAGCGATGAAGAAAATACTGGTTCCTTCTGGGATGTTTCTGTTGTGAGTGGATTCAGAGTGGCGGCGGTAGTTTGTGCACACGCGTGAGATAAAGCTTCAAGTATGCAGAACACGTAAAACGACCGAAAAACATACCACATTCACTGTATAGAATAAACACAGGCACGAATCCGGCCCGGAGGACAAAATGTTTAGCAGAGACTGAGAAATAGCACACAATTATGCATTTATATTGCCGAACACACCCGCGGCGAATTTATCTTGTCGCCATTTTAAATCACACTGGCGTCAGGAACTACTTGTGGCGACGCCATGGCTGTAGAAGAAAGTAGATCTCCGCGGAATGATATACGAGTCTGATTGCATATTGCTTAATACCCAACAGAAGGCATCTTCAAGGGCTGTTGGAGCAGTGTTGAAGAGCTTCTGGAAGGTTGCTGGTGAAGTCATTGAAGAGATTCTGGCAGGTCGCTAAGACTTTAAGGGCACCGAAGAACTCCAGCACAAGTGGCGAAGTAAGCTGCCGGAAGTGTTTGTAGAGAAAAACTGGCGTTTCTGGACTGCGCACAGACTTATATTCCCTTGTACGCGGGCCCTCTGAGGTGCTGGGGTGGTGAGATCTACCTCCTGAGCGAAGCTATCTGCTGGAGCTGTCTGTTAGCGTCATCCATTGGTCCCCTGGAACTGCAGGACCTTGGAGAGGCAGTCTCATCCTATAGTACAATCACACTTCGGGGAGGTTGACATGACGTCTGACTTATGACGTCTGAGTTCGGGTGAACAGTACAAGCTGATGTGCCTGTAATAGCCCCCGCGATAAGGGGTGTATCCTGTAGACACTTGAGTAACTAGCAGTATTGTTCCGTCACCTTGGGTGATGTGAAGGCACGTTCAGATGAGGCAAAGTCGTGTGTTGTGTAGTCAGGACTCAGGATGTGCATCATACATCAATTTGCATGTATATTAACTGGCACACTCACTGTACAAGCACCCAGTAAAGTATTTATTGTCGTATTAAAAGTGTTGGGTAAATATTTGTGAGCACTGAAGTTATTTCTTTTCCTTTCTTCTTGTTTTATGCATAGACATAGTAGTCCAAGGTTCGGGACCTCCTTACTGAGCATGCAGTTCACATGGTGGTTCTCAACATACAAGAAAGAGCGTCGCTTTCCTTCCAACCACGCTTACTGTTTACAATATCTTTTATAACAATGTGTAAAGTTAGACCTGTTAATTGGCTGTTGGTGATTTCAAACTAATGTCCAATAGTAACATGTAAAGGGAAACTGTTCATTATCTTTATATAGGTGTAAAATAGTGTTCAGAAACTACACTTAGTTATCCACGGAACAACTTTAAAAGAACTAAAATTATTACCACACCGAAAAATGTATTCTACTCAGTTTGAGTTCCCTTTTAAACTCGACATTGAAAACAACACGCTGGTTGGTGGTTGACCGCTGGTAGACGTTCCACTCTTCCAAGCGTACACAACGCAGACAGTTTAAGATGGCTGCTACCTCGCGTTGGTTCGCGTTCCACCGGTTGTAGAAAGTAGCCTTCTATTGTAGATTTACGTTGATTCACGTTGAATCTCTGGCAGGTAAATCTCGTGGCAGTGCAGCAGGTTAGAGACAACACATATAACACAGTTTTAAAGTCATAATTAGTTCACTTTCCTAGTGTGACAAAGTTTGTGTTCATTACATGGCATCATCCTGTAGTAACATGGTAGGGTGTTTTGAATGTGGTGGAGTGTTCTAACGCAAAGTCTTTTATCTTTACCTCAGTGTAATTTCACTAACATTCACAACGTAAAGCACTTTTCCTCTTCTAGCTTCTTGGATCGCAGAAAGTTTAAAGTTCACTTGTACAGTTAATTTTTAACCTCTACCATTAATTTTACCCAGTACTACCACAAGAGAGTCTTAGCTAACCAACGTAATATAAGAAATGGTAGGAATGTTAAACATACACAATTCATGGGAGATTTTAAAATCCCGATGTTGGGAAAACCAATTATTTCTGTTGTGAAGTGTGTTAAGAAACTGATTAACTTTACAGAATATATCACTTCTTTCCCATGTCATGATCAGGAAAATTGATTAATATTCACAGACTATTATAGATTGCAGAAAAAGAAATACTTACTACTAACATAATACAAGTAAACACTTTGAAGAAAGCTTAGGAAAATATAATTAAAGAAATAATGGAAAATCTCCTTTTCTACTCACATGCAACATCTTTAGACTCTTTTTTATCAGAAGACATCTAATATTTAAAGATACTGCTATCAGTTGTCAAAGAAAAATTAGAGTTTAAAAAAAAATTTAATCTGTGACAAAATAAACAATTCGTTTCCCTAAAATAATCACACAATAACTCTGACAAATTACCAAACATATTATTTGACTACTAAAATTAACTGAAGAATATTCAGAATATTCTTATGTGGGCAACCAGGCAACCAGTAGAGCTTAGGAATCAAAGTCGTTCATGGTAATTTAATACCACACACTTGGATCACTGGACTTGCCTTATTATTAAATTCCATATACAACTTCATAGCAATGTGTTGAATGATTAAATAGTAAAGATTAACCTTACTTGAAGAGTTCTGCAGATATTAAGGCACAATAACTGGTATGCAAGACTGTCTCAGAACACCAACCGGGAAATGCATAGTGAATAATCCTCCTGCAGTTAGATATTCTCCAGTGTGTTTAGCAGCAATACTTAATACTGCTTAGCCTCAATACTGAAACCTTCACAAACTTCATTTAACATCAGACACATTAGTCATACAAACTACGTCTGCATGGAGGCCATTTGATCCTTTTTTAGAATATTTTTATAAAACATAAAATTTCCAGTCAAGTCCTTCCAAACAAACAATACACGTCTGCATTGTCACATTCCAAAACCACTAAATTTGTTTTATGCTGGGCACACTTTCATATTATATATATTACTAATGAGAAACAGATAACACACTATTTAAACATTAATTTCCATCATTAAAATTTATGCAACTAAATTGTCAATCTAGTAGTGTGGATAAAAGTTGCAGTATTGTTTTTGACATAATTAACAATGACTGATTCAAATAAATTACATGTGAAAATACCTGTTAATTAATGTGACATGTAAAAGAATTTAGATTAAGATTCAAATGAAGTTAATAACATATGTTCATAATATTTAAATAACCATAAATGGTGTATGCAGAAATTTAGAAACAATAAAGTGTCATGTGGAGACTTCCTGTAAGGAAACTCCTTACTGTAAAGTGATTTATGGTACGTTGCTGAGCTAATTCCAGACTAAGAATTGAAATCAGAAGACTCAGCCTACTAGAAAATTAGTATGTGTTAGGAAAATCTATTCCAATCGCCCTAACATCGCTAGACATTCTCAGCAACGTAAATCTAACAGTGTTACGTTGTGGGAAGTTAATTAATTTCTTAAGATAACTGTGTTATGAGAGGAGGCATAAAACCAACAATAACCTCTCAATAAAGCTTCAATTTTTAAACTAACATTATACAAGTAAATCAACAAATGAAAGACATAACAGGTACACTGTACAGCAAAACGTTTTGTCGTTTCGTGGAACTTTGAGTAAATGTAAATGCTACGTGCATTTATTTAACCACAAAATTATAACTTTTCACATGACTCTGTTCGAGCTGGGATTTACATCACCTTGGTTAGTACAAGATCGTTGACACACTTAGAATGTAAACATTTTTAGGAGGGTTATATTTTCTGTATTTAATTAATGTGTGTAATGTCGTGTTGTATCCCCTTATCATTCTAGTAAGGGATATTTACTAAGCTCGTATGTGATAAAACTTTGTAAAGTTAGCAGGCTTTTGTAGTGATACAGGCTTTATATTATGCAGCTGTGTAGTTTACACGTGCACATATTCTTATCCTCTTTCTTGACATTGATAGAAGTAGCAATAACAGTAAAAGCATTTAACCTTCCGATCAGCAGTGAGGGAAATCGCTGTAGCGACGTTTTCATTGTATTTTTTTTAATAAATAAATAAATAAATAAAAAAATATATATATTATATATATATATATATATATATATATATCTTTTCAATTTTATTTATTTTTTTCATTTTATATTTATATATTTTATATTTCTTTAACGAGTGCAACGATTACTTTATTCCTCCGGAAAATAGAATGTGACTAGCGATGATACAATTCACTGACACAATACAATTACCTTCAATAACAAATACAAGATACATATACATATTCAATAGGCACTTTAAACAATTACACAGGTCGCTGACATTCAAGGTTCTCAAATTATTGCGCTGCGCTTAAATTCGTGCTTTTCTCGTGATATAAACATTATTCTGGCTGCATTATAGCTGTCCCATCAAGCTACAATATTCCTCTTTAATTTTCAAACTGCATTATTGCACCTTTAGCTGTCTGGTTCATAAAATCTGTGCTTGTCCTTGCAGCAGGTCAAAATAGGAATTCAGTGTTATGTAATTGTGCCTAAACTTGCAATATTTTTCCGCAATTTAGCCAAACTTTACTTTTGTATTCAGTCACGTGTACGTTAAACTAACTTTGGAATGGTATGAAATTACTCTGCGATGTTCCAGCAGTTCAATCTGTCTCGCATTTCATTCAGTTTCGCAGTCCGACGTGGACTTTCCAATTCAGTTTCGTTCCATCCACAATACTCGTTCCACATCTAGTTCAGGTGTAGCTTACTATCTGCGATGGAATAACGTAGAGAATTACGATGGACAGTAGATTAACAACTTCTCCTAAGTAACTACAGCTTCTACGTCGGTTCTGTCTGGCTTCTCCGTGTCCTCTGCAGCTAAGTCTTCCCTAAAACATAGATGACTTCTTGCGACATCATAGCCTGTGCGTTCGACAAATAAAACCGGGTGGCGGACGATACGACCTCATCTGTGTTATGTTGAACTTTCCAGCCGATCTTCCATCCATGTAGGCGAGCTCGTAACAGTCATGACGTACAACTGACGATCTTGAATGGACCTTCGTACAGAAGAAACAACTTTATGGTGACAAAATTCCAATGCTCGCTAGAGGGGTTAGTTTTTCTCAAAACCAAATCATTAACGTGAAACTCTTGCTTCTTCTTTGTTTTATAATGCTTTTTGCGGCTCTCCGCAGCAAGATATAGTCGTTTTTTGACTAATTCATTCATCTCGTGTTTGAGTTCCGCGGGGTTCTGACAAACGGTAGGAACGATAACCTTTGGTATGTAGTTCAATTCTTTCACCAAGTTTTGAGCAGCACTACCAGATAGTACTTCTCAGGGTGGCACACCTGTGGAAATGTGTGCTGTATTATTAATTACAAATTCTACTAAAGGCAGTTTGTCTCTATAGGGTTGTCGACTGTTGTGGCAGAGTAATCTCAACATTGTTCCTATAGTTTTCATACTTCGTTCGACCGGACTACTTTGGGGGTGTCAAACTGAAATGAGGGTAGGCATGATATTGAAGTGCTTAAGTCCCAGCTGCCAGGTCTCACTTATAAACTGTGTGCTATGGTCCAACATCACACATCTAGGCTTCCCTACTTCAGCAATGTAGGCTTTCATTTTCTGCAAAAGAACATTGCCTTATGCCTGCACTGCTGGATACAACTTCACGTACTTAGAAAATAGGTCCAGGACTACAAATACATACTTCACTTCAGCTTTAGATCTTGGCAAAGGACCGTAGATGTCAACTGACACAAGAGATAGCGGTGCATCCGGTAGAATTACCTGCATCTCTCCCTGGAGATTCTCCCTCGGATGTTTCGCTCTCTGGCACAGATAACATGTTGCTGTAGTCGCTCTGATGGGTTCACCATTCCCGGCAAGAATACATACCTTCGTAAGCTCGCATGTAACTTGCTGGCGCTAATGTGTCCCAGGACTAGGTGTATCTCCACTGCGACTGACAGTCGAATCTTGTCCATATGATAGGCTTCCACTCCTGTTCATACTTGCTAGTATTCTTACATTTGTAGTACAAAATTCCCTCCTCCGACAGGGTATAGAATCTGTGTATCTTCTCCTTCAATAATGATCTCTGCCACTTCTGCCTGATCTTCTGTCACCACGTATATTCAGAATGTAACTGCGGTAGATCTTGCATAAAATCCTTTAGACGTTTGCTGGACCTGACGATGGACGAGTGTGCTTGGGCCACAATAAACTTCTTTAAGTTCTTTGGCGGACTCATCCAGCCTGGATCGACATAGGGTATTCTACTAAAATAATCAGCAGCCTAGTTGGTCATGCCCTTGATGTATTTAAACTCGATATCATAGTCCTGTAGGAACAACCAACTGGTCAGACAATCTCCAAATGCTCGTACTGTCTTCAGACATGTTAGCACTTGATGGTCAGTCAGCAGCTTGATCCTTTCGTCTAAGAGAATATCTCGGAATTTTTGTATCCCCCACACTACCGCTAGAGCTTCACGTTCTGTAGTTGTGTAATTCCGCTCTGCGCTATTTAGAGTGCAGCTTGCCATCACAACCGTCTTCTGGTGTCCGTCTTCATCAGCTCGTGCAAGCTTAACACCTAATGCGTAAGCTGAAGTATCTGTGTATACCAAGAATTCACATCCTTGCACAGTGTGAAAAATTACGAGTTCTTGCAGAAAAAGAGTTTTTAACTTTTTAAAAACCTCTTGATGCGTTTCCTCCCATGTTATTCATTTACACACCTACTTTCTTTGAACTGTCTGTGCCAAGCTGGGGATATCTTTTCCTGTACTCATTGGCACGATGTTCTTCAAAGCTGAATTCACCATTCCTAGCATACACCTTGTTTTTGCAATACGTACCCATATTGATTCAGTAATCAGATAACTTTGCCTACACGTGTCTGTGTGTAACTGGAAACCCAGTTTCATCGACCAACAGGTTATATGCACCACTCTTTAATGCGCCGAACGTGTGTACACATTCAACCTGCACACTAGGAAACGTAGTTTACTTGGCCACCATGTTGGGAAACCCACTCTTTAATTTCCCAATGTGTGACTTGTCTCGGCCACAACACCAGTTAATTCTAACAGTCTATTAACATCCACATACATGGCCACCACAATATGGCGCCACTCTTTAATTTAATACACACAGCTTTTGATGAAGTGTATGTGTAATCGGCCTACATATTCAACATTTGCAATAGAAATACAGTTTCTCTGTGTTTGGCTCGGGCCCTGCTGTTGGGCGCCACTCTTTAATACTGGTAAGAGAGAAACTGAGAAAATGGAAAATAGTTGACTTTCCTCCAGTTTACAGGGCGAGTGAATAACTCCAAATGGGGCTAATGCAATGTGTGTGGTGTATATGTTGTCATTTTTTTCTTGTATGTAACAGAACCTACTTCTACACATCAGTGAAACGTATTCCTTTTTAATGTTCTCGGGGTTTGTGGGATTTGTGTGAGTGGAATACTGTACACTCCCAACACCGCAGTACTCTCTACAGCATTAAATAAAATACAGAACATAGAAGCCTTGCTGAGTTGGTCCAGAAATACACATCAACACTCATGAAGAAAAGTATAGGCTAGGCCAATCAGTTCAAAGGATAGGCGCCAGGTGCTTAACAGTGTGTAATACTGACTATGATTGAGGTGTCAATACACCACAACTTAGTATCATCTGAGAGAATATTGTTTGCAAGTCATAAATACTCTCAACAAGAATAAAATGATAAAGAACCTTCTCTGGGTGTTGGTTCACAATGTGGCATGCAATATACATGGAGTAAGAAAAATGATAAGCACACAACTCAAATTAAACATTTCAACATATTTACTGAATGTTCAAACAAGACATCACTAATAGTACTGCATGAGACAAAATACATTAAACCCTTGACACATATGTACACTAGAAATATGAAGACAGAATACCCCATTGCAATTACAACATTTCTTCTTATACCAGAGTTTCCGTTTGCAAAAGTTATTACCTTGTCAATAAAATTAAACATACTCTATTATATTCTTGTGTAGTTCTATTGGTGTAGTTAGTGATTTTACTAGTGTGCAAATTAAATTACAATAATTTAAGTTTGAAATATTTAGCAATCAGACTTTCTGCAGCAATACGGAATAAAATCTAGGAATTTCTCTTCATAAAACACAACAGAACATTGATGAAACTCTGGTATAGGCTCCCAATACATGTGATGCTACTGGTTTAGTTTTACCTCAAAGTTGACGGTTCAAGTCCCGGACAGAACTCTGAGTATCAGGCCTAGGTGTCATTGGGTCCAAGTTGCACAATTTTCTCTGTCCCCTAGCCTCACATCTGTTCTCTAATGATACTGAGGTCTCCTACCTGAATAACTCACATTGTTCAGTCATAATTAACCAGTAAGACCTATCGTCGTGGTCCCAGAAAGTACAAGGTTTGGGACCTCCTTACTGAGCATTCAGTTCACATGGTGGTTCTCAACATACAAGAAAGAGCGTCGCTTTCCTTCCAACCACGCTTACTGTTTACAATGTCTTTTATAACAATGTGTAAAGTTAGCCCTGTTAATTGGCTGTTGGTGATTTCAAACCAATGTCCAATAGTAACATGTTAAGGGAAACTGTTCATTATCTTTATATAGGTGTAAAATAGTGTTCAGAAACTACACTTAGTTATCCACAGATCAACTTTACAAGAACTAGAATTATTATCACACTGAAAAATGTATTCTACTCAGTTTGAGGTTATTTTTGTGTGCAGTACATTTTTGATTGAACAATCACTAACACTGTTGTTTTTTTTTGTAAATCCTGAAAATATTGTCCGTAAATAAAAATATGATTATCTGGTCACTGAATTAATAATGAAAAGAAATATTACAAAGAAAAACGTAAACATTGGGGTTTTCAAGTGTAAATAAATGGACAATAGGAAAATAAACACTTCATTTTAACAGAAAGTAATCAAACTGAGTGAGGTCTGCAATATCAAGTATTAGATAAGTAAAATGTTTACTTTTTTAACAGTTCCACATTTCACTTTGCTGTTGCGTGAATAATGTGATAAGACCAGTGGCAATGTAAATTTTACATATGGTGGAAGAATAAACAATGTACATAAAGCAGAAGTTAAGTAGACTTTAAGAAGTGCTCAGTTTGTAGTAAACTGGCTAGAGACGTGGCAGTCACGGAGTATATCCCATGCCTGTGTGGAATAATTGTGTTTTGATAGGCCCTGCTGACAGTGGTGACCAGCCAGCATGTGGAGGTCCATGAGGGTACAGTGCTACTCGCGGTACGCACCTGCTACAACATCTATCTGGCCAGCAAGAATCTTATCAACCAGACTACTGCCCGCGCTACCCTCACCCAGATGCTCAATGTCATTTTCACCCGCATGGAGTGCCAGGCTGTGAGTATTACTTCCACATCTCTTCTTTAAGTTGTGAGGATGCCGGGACCACCTCAGCGCATAAGGTTCAAGCGCATGCAAACATGAAGTAGGAAATAACAAAAGGATGTCTGTAGAGCCCCTTGCTGTGAAGGACAAGGGTGGCACTGGTTGGTTTATTACCTCTGGGAAGGAGGAGGTGGTGTAGGAATGATTGTTGTCACACAATAGCATGAGTCTGCCCACCTCTGTTGGCCTAGTTGTATACTGTAGACGGTTTTGTAAAGTATATTGTTTGTGCTTGCACGTCATTGCGGTTGTGTAATAGCTTAATTTGGCTGATTGTGCCAATTTGCTTTACTTCCTCGGTAAAGGACTGATATGCTGAAGAATTGAAGCAGGGGATTCCATTGTATTATGCAGTGCAATGAAATGTATTAACTTGATGTGATATGTGGGTACGTGCTTGAAATATGATTT
Source organism: Dryococelus australis (assembly GCA_029891345.1). Taxonomy (NCBI): domain Eukaryota; kingdom Metazoa; phylum Arthropoda; class Insecta; order Phasmatodea; family Phasmatidae; genus Dryococelus; species Dryococelus australis. Next base: position 150,553,719 of record CM056999.1, on the reverse strand, counting down.
AAAATGTTTGCCCAATTTTGTTTACAAGCACCTCCTCTACTTTTCATACCATCATCAGTTACACTTCTTCCTATTGGGCCTTGTGCAAAATAACTGGTCTTCGGATGCCTAACTGATGCTTGGTGCTTTGTTGGCATTGACGCATGTCACACTCCTGCGCATTGCACATGCAACCTCTACTTTTCGACTTCACCCCATCATCACGTGTTTGATAATATAAGGGCAAGTCACATGCTGGCAGGCAATAAATCTCGTACGTACAGGGTTGATCCAAGCATTACGGACAACTACAGACACATGGATAAAATATTAAAATTGTACTGCCCACTCAAAAGACTACATGCAGTCGTCCACCCACACCGAAGACTTTTTTTACGCACCGAGCCACCAACATGCTGAAGCAAGAAAAGCTAGTTGGCAGGGATGCTGCAAGAGAGCAGCACCCTTCGCACAATGTCGTCACTGCTGCTCGAGCATCGTGGAGAGGCGGTAAATATGTCATCAGCCTCGAGACAGGGAGAGAAAAAATAGTGGTGCGGTCCACTACCCTAATTTAAACAACCCCTGCGAAGCAATTCTAGCAACCCCCGCGCCCCTTGGGCAGTCTACAAACAAAAATTTTCTGTATATGAGGAAGTGCAAAACCGCAGCTCGGCAGTTCTGTTGGCCTGCCGACCTGAGTAAGGTCGAAGGGCTCCAGTGTGCGTAAGGCTCTACTTCCAGTCTATGGAAGACTCTTCATCTGAAGAAGTAACCACCACTTTCCCTGAAGAGATTGCACAAGCTCTTCTCAAGAACTCCTGGAGAAAACTCGCCAGAGATGAATAATCTCTTATGATGCCAATGCCATCAGGCGCTCACCATGACTCCATCAGCCAGAGGTATACAGACATCCCACACCTGTTCCTTTTACCCTGAGTTACTCCTTGTAACTCCGCGATAGCATGTCGTAATGTCGTCCCTTTTGGACTGCCACCCCATGATGAGCAAATATTTTTTTATTTTAGGAAATTTGAATTTTATTAATTTTATTCTTGCCCGCAGGTTCGCCTTCACTTGCAATATCTTAAAATAAATTTAAATTATTATTTATGTACAGAGATATACATCCCCATACTTTTCTACATTAGTAAATTAAATACGTTTGTGTTAAATTGAACCTCATGTTTGAAACATGTCACTTTCTGAAGGCTGTACTGAGACGTGGTCCATGGTCCATATGGTTTTGGTTGCGCTAGGTCAGGCACGCTGGATCAAGATTACAGGTTACTGTCGGAATACCGGGTTCTTGGATTATGCGGAGTAGGTCGAGTTGGCACCTGGCTTGGCACAAAGTCTGGGACTGCGAGCACTCCTTACTTTTTCTACCAGGCTTCCTTACCTTGCCCACCTTACTTGTAACCTGTTTCTCTAACTTCAGGGGTGGTTGGGTACCACTGGTGCTGGTCTCAAGCCTTGGTGTCTTACTGCCGCTGTTGACTGCTGGAATGCTGGGCTCTGCGCTAGGCAGGTTGGCTGCTTGTTGACGTTTGGTGCGAGATCATCTTGAAAAAAACACATGGGTAGGGAACAATACGTATTTATCATGTAGTAATAAACAAGGTTGTGCGTACGATCTCCTATCAAGCAAAATGTGGTCGGAAGTAACCTATGGTAAAACAGGTGGAGATGACATGCTTCTAAACTAACTTGCTATAGAATTACTTCGATAGCTATAAAAAACAACTCTGATATTCTAACTCGGGATATCTCAAAGAGACTTTAAGAAAAAAAGGTGCTACCACTTTGACGTACGACATCTTATATGCTTATTAATGAAACGACTACTACTCATCAGTGTGAATACCGTATTTACCTGAGTGGAAGACGAGGTTTTTTGACAGAAAAGGAATAGAAAAAATAAGGGGTGGTCTACAATTCAGGGTTGTCTTCAATTCAAAACCTAGGCACAAATACCATAAATGTGTGACACTGCTAGTTCAGTATTTAAGTTTGTGTTACATGCACAAAATTACTATGGGCTTCTATTCATAATTTTTACTCAGATAGCAGTTAGTCCTCCAAAATTGGCATGCCATGAGACAGAGGATTTTGACAAAAGCTTTTCATACTTAAATTCAGTGTGTCCTATGGTTGCATGTATTTTTGTAGGGCTGAGACTGTACCTGTCAACTTTAACAAGGGTCCCTTATCTGATGTTACCCAGTGGTAAAAAGGAAGCGCTTTCCATCTCTGTCACAACTACTTCCCCATGGAAGTGGGGAAGTGGTTGTGGAAGGAAAAAATATCTACGAAAGTGGTGGAAGTTTTTATCTCCAATAGCTGATGCAACGTAAACTGCGATTTTAGAATAGGCAAACACATGACAGATAAACATTCTCAACATTGGAAAAACTTCAAATACTGATAAGCTATTGCAATTTTCTCAATAAACAAAAGAAATTTAACCAAATATTATGATTAAATTATTATTAACTGCATCATTACAATGCATTGGGTAGTTTGGGTCTGTCCCTTGCAGTTAGGTCTCTCTTAGATCCAGCCTCACAGACCTCATTCATTACCAAAATGAGCCTTCAAAAGTTGCAGCTGCCATATTCTCAGCATAGCTCAACATTAATTGCTCTAGGCCACATGCTTCTACAAGCCGCAAAGTGTGTGACAAGTTACAAGGTGATTTCCCAGGTGCTTCATGATATAATTTTTGTGGAGGTGGTTGTGTTGCTGTAGATTGCATCATCAGTTCACAAATTGCTATATGAAACCAAAGGTGGTCACACTTGTCAAACCTGACACTTGAAGATCCCAATTACGACAAAATTAAATAGGTTTACGTGTTTTTGTGTACTGAAGTACTTCCTGAAATTATTGGAGAAGGGAACATTTATGTATCACCTGGAGAGTCAGTGATCTTTAATACCATATTTGTATGGTTGTTGATAGGAAAGGTCAACCAAAGAAAGACGACTGTGAAACATGATGCTAAAATTTTTTCGTTTATTTACATAATGAATTTAATCAGAAAAAATTCTGGGAAGTTGAAGTATCAGTTCATGTCACCAATGAACCAAAGAAGATACTCAGGCTGAAAATATCTTCAAGAAAATGTTTTCACCTTGATAATATGGAAGTTATTGTGTGGCATTGCTCTTCAAGGAAGGAAATCCAGATTTGGAAGACTCAGTTGGAGACTTCTTAAGGATTCGGGTCACTGGAATGCAAACTGGTGCAGAAGCCATATCTGAATATTCAGTACCATGTTTTCTTGCAAGATTATCATCTTCACAAATGGGCCTGCAACAACCTTATTGTAAAGAGACAAGACTCCCCCATTAGAACAATCATGTATGTACGTCTCATTTATTTTCTATTCCGGAAAATGATGCAATCAAGGTATTGGGTCTGCTTTGGAATGAAAATGTTGATTGTTTTTCATATTTTTCCCAATCTCCATGTATGATTTGTACCAAGAGGTCAGTGCTGCCCATGGTTACTAGAATATTTGAACCTTTGTGTTTGATAACTCTAGTTATGTTCAGTGGCATGAGGCGAGTTTTTTTACAGGGTAGACATTTTCTACTAACAAACGCAACTTTCAACTTTGCTAACCCTCCACATGTATTTACCGTTTTATAATACTGTATCTAACATTAGTTATAAAAATGGAAACAAAGTGAACGTAATAATAATTAAACCGAATATTATTTAGAGAGCATATTACAAATAAGAAAACTTCCATTTTCTCGTAGCACTTTCATCCACTTTCTATGGAAAAATGTAGGACTGGAGGATGCAAACAGAATGACTGCTTACCCTGCCGAAGGAACGTGGTTGGTGACGGAGGAGCTCGAGCATGTGGCGCATTGTTTGCGAGTTCAATATTGATTCATCGCTAGTCGCTCCTGTTTGTGGAAATAAATACTAGATAGCAGCACTATACGTGTACAGTACAGGAGTTATGAAAACTCTTGTTTCTTGAATCAGAAATGGGAAACCCCGAATTAAATATTTTTAAAATTAAGGCGAAAACTATAAAGGGTCAAACATTTCCATTTTCCAGTATTTATAGAGTAAGCATTGCTTACCTTGTGTCTATGAAATTAACACCACTGGCCATATTGTTTGCTATAAAACTAATCCAGCAACTCTGGTCATTGCACCTAGGGTGGAATGATACCCCACCCGATTCTTTGGTGAAAAAATAGAACATCTTTCAAAGGGATTGGGTGCTCTTTCAAGGGTGACAGTGGAGCAAAGAAAGTTTGAACTCAATGGGTTTGTGGACAGACATTATTTGTAAGTTGGTAGTGTCGCTAGTGTGTGCAAAATTGAAGGCGGCACCTTGAAAGGTTCTCACTTTACCAAGTTGAGAACTGTGTGCTGCACAATTACATACTTGCTAAGTTGATGAAAATTCTTAATGATGTCTATGCCTCTTTTCTCCTGGAACTATTCTCTTGGTCTGATTCTGCTGTGGTTTTAGCATGGATTAGTTCTGAAGGCAAGAAATGGAAAACATTTGTCCGAAATTGAATTTCTGAGATCCAGTTTCTTATGCCTGCTGCCTGCTGGGGGCATGTTTGATCGGACAAAAACCTTGCTGACATTGTGTCCCGGGCATTGTTGCCCTGCAAACTATTTGATCACCACTTTTGGTGGCAGGGATTGCCTTTACTGGCTCATCATTCAGCACCAAACAGAATCAGTGATTTGGCAACTTATTGTCAAATACAGTTACAGTGGAGCTCAAGAGATGAAGACAAGTATTTTCAGTTACAGTCGAAGAGTTAAATAGGTTTTATTTGCCGAGTATTTTTCACTGAGACAGTTCGAGAGGATTCTCACTTACTGTTTTCTCTGTGTGCACAATTATTCAAATTTTGACATATGAAGATGTTTACTGTGTTTGTTCATGTGGTCACATTCGTTAACCTTTGTTCCCTATGTGCTGTCATTGATAATCCTAATGATCTTACTGCCTTGACTCCTTCACATTTTTTGATAATGGAACTTTTAACTTCTATTCCCGAACCAGTGTCGATTGATGTACCTATTTCTGGTCTTAATTGGTGGCAACTGATAAAGCAAACCCATTAAGACACATTGGAAACTTTTGAGTCAGGACTACCAGCACATGCTACAGTGGAGATCCAAGTGGACAGACCTATCAGTCTCCCTCAGAGTGGGTATTCTTGTGTTCATCAAGGAAGACCGCCACCTCTGAAATGGAAGCTGGGAAAGTAACCCAAGTGAACTTAGGATCAGATGGAGTTGTCAGGTTGGTCTTGGTCAAGATGGAACAAGGCATACTCCAGCGTCCGTGGTAAAGGCTGTTCACAATAAAGTGATCACTTTTGAAATCAACCTTAGAAAAAAGTCACTGCTCCTACCTGCGTGTATTTTAACGGGTGTACTAAGTATTTACTTTTGTACGAATTTTATTTTAACTTGATGGACGCATGACTAAAGTGATGAGCCCCATGGCAATGTTAATTTTACATTAGGTGGAAAAATACACAACGTGCATACAAGTAGATCCTAATCAGGGCTTTCAAAAGTGCTAATTTTGCAGTGAACAGCCTATAGCTGTGTTCTCCTCCCTCCCAGTAATAAAAACTTCCTTTTGGTGGGGTGATGTTGGTGTATATGTATATATGTACGTGAATAGTGATTTAGTGTGACTGAACTACAAACTTGTACATTCTGTATATTATTTGAATGGAACTGAAGTCCTGCCACATATGGCACTGGTTGGTGCTGCCACAGTTGGCAGCCCTGCATCAAGATGTAAAAAAAGTTGTTTCCAAGATGGCTGTTAAGAAGTAACTTGGGGATGAACTCTATAAATCTTTGAAGCTTTATTCACCGCTTGAGTAACATGCTCACCTGATTTTTAAGTGACTCGTATACCACAAATATTTAACACTGTGATTAACTTTAAAGTGTTATATTTTTGATTAAATGAAACTGTAACTTATATATCTTCTATGGATTGTATTATTTCTTTGTATTAAATATGAATTAAAAATAGTGAGATCAGTAATGTGTTGGTAATGACAAGTAAGAAATAGTTTAAACCTAGTTTTTGGTATGTTGTGTCATTGTTTTATTGTTGTTGTTAAAAATATTGCCGCAAAATATGGTGCATAGGCCTAATTATGTCTTAATGTTTTTCATCTGAGAAAGAAACTTGAATAGGCAGAGTGGAGCTTTCAGCTTTTTTTTTTACCCCTACAAGTTTTGCAGCGCCATAGAGAAACAAAGCAGCGCAAGTAGCTGTAAAATTATAATGTTTTAAATTTTATTATATTCAATACTTTCTACTGCAAAAGTAATATTGTTTGAATTTGTGACATAAAACTGAAACAGGATTTTAATGTTTGAATACTTATTATAAAATTCATATTTGAAGTTGGCACAGTTACAAACTGAAAGTTGGCAGAAATGCCAATAAGACGTGTTGTGATAGCATGTTGCTTTCTGTAGAACAAAGTGTTAAATTTTCTTCCTGCAAAAAATGGCAAGGGGAGGGAGATTCCAGGGTCCGTAGGCTTGGAATACAAACTTGTTATGCTGCTGTGAGAACCATTGTGGCCTCACCGCATAATGGTCTCCAGTTTCACCAGCTGTGCGGAGACCCAAACTGGGTCGTCCTTGCCCTGTCGGCACCTCCACAGGGATCTGTGTGCTTGTACAAGCCTGTATGTGACCCATGTTAAAACCTGCCACACGATTGAAGATCCGCTGCTTCGTAGAGATACCGACCTACTCTGTACTGTCTGCCAAGTAGAGTGAGTGAGTGAGTGAGTGAATGTTTCATTTATGGAGTCCCACTTCTTAGCTGTCAAGAGGGAATTAGGCATCAGCTGTTAGCAAACAGACCTTTGGCACCAATATGTACTGATTCAGTGTCACCAAACAGTACTTATGTAGCTTAAAATCAGTCTGGAAGTGCGGTTTATCTTGGAGTGGCATTGTGGTTGTAGGTGGAGGCAGAGACACAGGTTGCCCTGGATGCTGTAGAGGAAGACGGCAGTGCCGACCAGTCCCAGACTCCGCAGCCTGAAGGAGAGGAGCACCAAAACAATGAGAAGCTGAGCGGGGATGCACCTGAACCCAGCAATGCTGAGATGGTCCGTGGAATGCTGAACAGAATTGTTGATGTAGTGGTCACAGGTGAGATTAGCTCCTCCTGCTATCCATGCTGGAAAATATCTGCACCGCTGAAACTTTCATTCCCACATTCCATTCACTGTTACTTGATCATGTCTTTTAATCTACCATTTTGAGTTTTAGAAGTAGTAAATTAACAAGGATATACCACTGTTTTGGAATACATATTATGAAAGAGTTATTTTATTTTAGAAAGAAAGGTTTGGAATTTATAAAATGAGATAATAAACTAGCTGCCATGGTAATTTTTGGTTGTGCCTGAAGACATACATGTGTATTTGCTATAGTTGATTCACGTTAACTTTTGCCTTTTCTGAAGCCCTGCTAAATTTATACTTTTGGTTACTGATTACGTATCCTTCCGTTGCATGTAAACATAAACACTGCCATGTGACTTCTACTTTTATAATTGTCAAATGCGTTGGTTGCTGTTTACAGCTGTTCAAAGAATTATGTCATTGCAGAAACCATTTTCTTTGAATGTTCACAATTTAGGCCTATAACAATGTTTAGGTCAGCTTTATAACTATTTGTTACACACGATATAGCACGTTACACATAATACACATTAATATTTTGTCACGACGGTGTTTGTTACAGCTGTGTTTGGAATAAAAATTAAAATGAAGGGACAACTAGTCCAACGAAACTACGCAGTAAATTCAAGCACGCAACTCGTGTCGCTTATTTATTGTACATCGACAAATGTAAAAGACAGTGCTGAACATGGGAACACATAGGCCTACCGTAACATTTACTCCGCTAATATTTACATGCATTTGTACTTACTGGTTTGTAGGTAAATTTTATTATTTATTTAATTTTATCTAGGTAGGCTTAGTATTTCATTGGGAACGTAAGCTCGTTACACAACTGTTTTTCAAACACCTAGCGCAAAGGGCAAAAGGGGAGTGGGGGAGAAAGGGTAGGTGGGGGAGATGGGGAGGGGGGATGTAGATGTGGATAGAGAGAGATGTAGATAGATATTCCGCCCAGCCAACAGTTTCATTGGTCGAAAAAACAAACAACCACATCGCTACGGCCTACGTACGTTATTTTGTGCTGTTATTTTTAACTGTAACAATGAAATATCTTTCTATCGGGGCTACCTAAATACGGAAATATTTCTATAGCAGTATAATTTACAAAGAGCATACCATAAAACTAGGTTGAAACAATATTTGAACTGAGAACTATTTCTTAATAGCCGTTGCTAATACACCGCTGCTCTCGCTGTTTTTTATTCGTATATAATACAAAATAAACATTGCAAGTTATAGAAGATATTTTTAAAAAGTTTCATTTATTCAAAAATACAGTACTTTAGAGTTAATCACAGTGTCATGTATTTGTGGAATACAAGTGATTGAACAAACCAGGTTGACTTGTTATGCCTAGGGTTATTTTTCAAAGGTTCGATACCAAAAGGCTGAAGAAAGCGTGAATGGACTATAGTTATGTAGTGTCTCACACCCTTGCTACTTATCTCTTGTAAAGAGTAGTTATTTTGCAAGCAGTTGGAAGAAAAGTTCATTATGTCATGTATACAAGCAGTTAAATCATTCTTATTTACCAAGTAACTTTTATGAACTATAGTTTTATTTTGTAATGATATTTGTCTGCCCATCATCTTGTAAATCACAATTTCATGATGAGCCACGTTTAGTATTTGCAGCTATACCTTCCACTCTGTGAATCAGTTCGTAATTTTTGAAAAATATTTTGTATACAGTATTAGTGCAGGTTCAGTGTATTAACTAGGGGTGTGCGAATATATTAAAATTTGAATTGGTGCAAATAGTAATGTACGAATTATTCACATTCAAACTTGGAATATCTTCTGTGATAATTGTGAATAATGTACATATGCTTTACATTAATGCCTACTGATTTGAAGTCAATTCATTCAGTGAAACTTTTATTCCATAATAGAGGTAGGCCATTATTAGACAAATATTTTACTGGTGAAATAATTCTATAGATTTTGTCAATTTTCTTAGCTGATTTTGGTGAATTTTTTGTCAATTTCTAATTTATTAATTTCGTAAAAAATTTAGCTGAAATTTGAGTGAAAAAAAAATGGTTTGGTAATAGCACAAAAATAAAATTGTATATATTTGGTAAAAAAATGCAAGCGCTCACTTATATTTCATATTGCAACTTACTTTAGCTACTTTAGTGATGGCACAAAAATAAAGTAGCATAAACTTAATTGAAAAATTCAAACACACTCGATAATTACTACCATATTACGTGCGTGGCGTAAGGTTTGTTCATTTGTCGGTCATTATATTCCCAGACATTGGAAACCCTTTTCAGTGTCTACATTACTGACTGGAATCCATACTGATTACACTTATTTTAGTGTAGGTCATAAAAAAATCCAACTGAAAATGTTTATTGTGCAATTCTTGAATCAGTACAAATAGCATCACATTTATCACGTTTTGTTATTTCAGTGACGTTATAACTTTGGAATTATAGTAATTTGAATGTTATTTCCATACAAGCAAAATTTTCCACTGCATCATCAAAACAATGAACAGTTCAAGTTGCTATTTCTGCGTAAGAAAAGCCGCAAAGCAACCTCGTCTCATGAAATACGATAAATGTGATGAACTAAAGTTCCTTGCCCCTCCAATAAAATAAACACAACTGTAACTAATATAATACTTGGTCAGAACAAAAATAAAATGGTGCCTGATATAAGTCGTCCTCACCTCGAGGTAGGCAGTGGTTCGAGTGGTGCTACTGTTTCTGAGGTGGACGGCTCCTGGTTTAGGGGCTGGAAAGGCGCACGTCCTCCTCGGTGGCTCTGACAGCCGTCTGAGACAGTAATAGTGATGGTGCTACTGTCTCATTTGGTGCCCCCCCCGCCCCCCATCACTGTTGCCTGAGAATTCTCGAAGGCAGTGGTTCTGCTGGTACTACTACCTCGGATTCTCAAGTGTGCTCCTTCCAAGCATCCCTACTTAGTTGATGTGAGGTTTATCCTCCACTCGGTTGGAGAACTATGTCATGTATTCTGCCGTGGCATCGAATGACGCGTGCATAGCTGCGGCTCTTGTAACCTTGGCGCTGTAGGGTCTGGTGGTTCGCTGGGCTTTCGTGCTGTCTAGGTATCCTGCGGCTGGCAGTACGAGCTCGAGTAAGGCCTCCAGAAGGGCTCTTTCTTCCCTGAGAGTTCGGGCCAGGTCTTCTGTCGGGGCTGATGGTGTTATGGAGGCAGCTGCAGCATCATCCGGCATTGTGGCTGCAGCTCCGATTTGCTGCATTGGAGTCTTTATGACTGGAGTGGATTTTTGAGAAATCGTCCTTGTAGGCCTGTCTGGCGTAATGTCTCCAGGCTCTTTTTCCCCCTTGACTGTTGGGCTTGGCGGAGGCAATTCAGGATGTGTTTTTTGGTCCAATGGACTCCGCTAGGATATTTTGTTGTTGCTCGGCATCCACCTTCCATGACGGGCCTCCATCTTACGCTGGAAGTCAGTGGGGGTGAACGGTAATGATGGCATTACGGATGCTGCCCTATGTTTTGGCGCCCCTGTTCTAAAAGGGACGGAGTCACTTACCCCTCGGCTGACTTCGGATCTCGCCTCTGGTTCTGGAGGTGGGAGTGACTGTGTTGCCAGTGATGAAGCGCACATGGTGGGTTCATCTTCATCCTTCTGTATTTTTGAGGTGGTTGAAGCATTGGCATGTATCTCAGGTTCTTTTACCTCATGGGGGAAAGGTCTTATTTGTCCTTTCATAGCCTTATGGTTGCACCCACAGCGGTCTTCTACCCATTATATGTTTTCTTGTAGACCGACTACAGTATAAGGACCTTCCATTTGCGGGCCAGGCCCCTGTTGAATTGGCTACTTGTCTTACTCAGGGAGTGGCTTTGTAGCAGGACAGCTTCACCCATGGAAAAGTCTCAGACGCCTGTCCGTGGTTGAAGATACTTTTGTCTGATGTAGGCTACTTGCGACTCTCTTGTTGCATCGGTGCCGACGAAGGTGGCTAGACGGACGTCTTCCAGTTGAGGCAGTTTGGTTGGTGGGCTCTCCCATTGCCAATCTCGCGGTTGGGGGAGTGTATTTCCCAGAACGAGCTGGCTGGGGCTTAAATGGGTGGCCTCATTGGTACATCATTGCAGGGTGAAGAGGATTTTTGGGATATAATGTTCCCAATGTTTATAATCATTGCCCACACGGAGGTGGAGGTTCTTTTTCACTTCCTGGTTCCTGCACTCAGTGGGGTTGGCTTGTGGGTGGTACGGTGGGGTAGTCTCAAGTTTCTACTCCCAATTCGTTGCATGCTGTGAACGACTTTCGACTAGCAATCGCATCCTGTTGTTGGTGAGAATACATTGGGGGTAGCCCCAGCGCAGGAAGATCTTTGACTAATTTCCCCAGAATCTGATTGGTTTTGTGACTTGGAAGGGGAAAAGCTTTGACCCATCCAACTCATTTCGGGTAAGATTTCTCGTGTCCCTGGATGACCAGCTTCCGGATAGTCATGGCGATGGCGACATGTCGGCATGCAGGTCTTTGGGTATCTATATTCTCCATTTTGCTCCGGGTCGACTGTTGCGTGACCATACTACATCATTCCTAATCTCGAAACAATGTGGTTGTTCCCGGAGGAAGTTTTGGATTTCTGGGTCCTGCTGTTGGTAGTAAGCAATTTGTTGCCTTTTCATCTGGAGTTAGCAGGTGAATCTGATCTAGGGGTTTCAGCTTCGGCGGTTGAGTTGGCGCCATGCTATCCCAGTCTTCCTCTGCCTTCTCGTTGTGGTCCAGGTCTGGCTGGCGAAATAAGGCATCCAGTAGATCGTTTGATTTTCCTAGACAGTGCTGCACTTTGAAGTAGAACTCGCTGAGGAACATGTCCTATCTTCCAAGTTTGGCTTTGGCATTTTTTGACTCCTGCAACCATTGCATGGCCTTGCTGTTGGTTCGAAATATGAAGTGCACCCCTTCTAAATAGTACCTGTATTTCTTGACTGTCCATATTACTGCGAGGCACTCTTGTTTATTGATGTGGTACTTCTGTTCCGTGGTGTTGAGTCGTGTTCTGGCGTAGGCTATAACCTGAGGTTGACTGTTGGTATCTTCTTGGTACAGAACTACTCCTAGGCCGTTTTGGTAGGCGTCAGTGTGAAGTATAAGTGGCCATTCACCTTGGAGTCTATGTAGTTGCTTTATCTTTTGAAAGCTGGCTTTCAGGGCTTCAAAGGTAGCTCAATGTTTGGATCCTCATTGCCACCCGGGTTTCCTTTTCCAGCAGGGGATGTAACGGGGCCATGATGTTGGGGATACCTGGTACGAAATCTTGTAGCCAGTTGCACAGGCCGAGGAAACTGAGAAGTGGTTTTTTTATGTAGGTTCTTCGGCTTCCTGTATTGCACGTATGGAACTAGCTTTAGGGTAGTTTCCTCGAGTTAGACTATATGTCCCACATAGTCTATTGAGGTCTTCCCAAAGTGACTTTTCGAGAGCATGGCCAACATGCCATGTAATTCTAGGCGCTCTAACACTATCTGAAGGTGGATGAGGTACTCTTCCCATGCCTTTGAATAGATTATTATGTCGCCGAGGTACGCAAAACAAAACTGTCCAATATTTCCGGTTAGGACTTCAGACGATATTAAACTTTGGAAGGTGGCCGGTACGTTCTTCAGCCCAAAGGGCATCACTCAGAACTGTAGAGTTTCCCCTTCAGGGATGGTAAAGGCTGTATATCACCTGTTATCAGGGTGTACTGCAATCTGCAAGTACCCTTACTGCATATCAAGGGTACTGAAAATTCGGGCTTCTCATATGTCTCACAGTGTGTGTGCTAAGTTAATTGTGGGTGAGGTGATTGGATGTGTAACATCGTTCAGTGCCTTATAATTTACACAGAAACGTAGTTGTCCATCTTTCTTGGGCTCAAGTAGTACATGTGAATTATACGGGAAATCCAAGGGTTCCAACAATGCCGTGTTTGCTTTAGTTTATGTTCCATTATAAGAACGATTACGTCTTGCGGACACTCTGTAGAGTCGGTTGTATACTTTGGTGGTTGTGGTTAGCCAGATCTCATGTTGACTAGTTCTAGTTTGGCGAAGGGCACCCCCCCCCCCCCCACCCCTGAAGGCCCCCGCAAGGTCATCTAGCACCTGCGTTACTTGTTGGAATTTTTCTCCACATAATTCATGGTTAATTTCTTCTGGCCTAGGGTGTGATGGCGTGACTACATTGGTGCTGTGTTCGCAATTAACAGTAATTTGATTTTTATTTTACAGGTACACTTTACATTGTCCGTGATCCATCACACACTGTTGTTGGTGGAGCCAGGTGTGGCCCAGTATTAGTGCTTTTTGACGTTCAGCCGATATGACAAACTCCGCAGGTCCGGAGATTTGGTTAATCAAGATATTTAGAGTGGTTTGCCCCTTGACTGGGAGGGTGGAGTGTGACTTAGCCATTCGTATGACTCTTGTCTGAGGGCATAATGTGGCCCGTTGCTTATTGGTTAGCAGTTCACATTTTGCAGATACTGTAAAACCCTGTTAAGACATTTTTTAATGGTCTTTACTCCCCAAACTTCTTAGCTGGGAAAACATTTTAACTGGGAAAGTTGCATTCAAGGCTAGAATATTACTTGCAACATCAGAAACAACAGTTACCATGAAACAAAAGTGTTTTTAAATGAAAATGTAGTCCAAGTTCTTTGGCTATACTAACATGTGTAGCTGAAGAACTAGAATCAACTTTCTGAATTATTGCCTGATGTTCTTTGACAGTTAATGCTTTTTATTTTACTGCCACCATATTCCAGTCAGTTAAAACACAAACATTAATGAATTAAACTAAAACACTAATAGTCTTTAATAATAACCGTACTTAATAACAGCATTGAACTTCCAATATCATTTTCAAAATATCATGGCTGTCGTATGTTCAAGACATGAAAAAGATAGAGAAAAAATTAGTGCCATACTCTATGCAAGTTGTGGTCCATTTCCGACTTGGTTGCATTGCTCAGACTTTGGAGATGCAAGCAATTTTAGGCATAATCTATGTGTCGCCTTTGAGAACGAGTCTTAAATAAACGTGAAAAAATAATATCGTTAGTTTTGCTGCTAACAGATGTTACGTGCATCAATTAATTGATCAAGAAAATATTTTTGCTCTTCGTTTGCAATGGTACATGAAATGGAATGTGGTGGAATGTATTGATTCTTTTGTGAAGTTTCAAGTTCGTACGTTGGCCATCCTGACAGTATTTGCTCGCTGACTTTCATCGAACATCACGTCATATAATCTATGGTCATTTGTAATTTTTTATATTGTGTTCGAGTTACTTTAAAGTACCCCCAAACTTAATTTTTTGTGTTTCCTTCGATGCCAGATTAGAAATTAGCACGCAAACTTAAAGGCTCATGTATTCATATTTGGCCACCAGGTCCAACTCAACAATAGATGGGAAATGTTAAAACAGTTTTTTCATTGCAATGCATTATTTAAAATGTATTTGTTATAAACATTTTTAGGCCTAACCATCTTAATGAACGACCATGTAAAAAAGAATAATGCGTATGTAATTAAATAAAAAAAAAAAAACAAACCTCTGATTTAAATGTAGTTAATTGTGTATTCATAAATTTGATGCACAACATTCTATGGGCAACTAAGGTATGTCACCGCCCCAAGTGTTTTGGTGGGTATGAGAGCAGATGCACCCGGGGGGAGAGTGGATCTCTAGTCGCTGCGCGGAACTGGATCCCGACCAGTATACAGGACCGGCTGTGTGGCTTTCCGGCACGGCACAAAATGTGGGACAGCTAGTACGATCTTGTGTTTAGACGAGACCACTCTCACGGGGATACCTGGGCGATGAGTGACCAGCAACTGCTGCTGGACCTGCGGTGGTTTGGATGGAGGAGCATTAGGACTGGCTCTGGAGCTTGATGTGTAGATGGGCAGGTGATTGTGGGTGCTGGCTGTCGCTGGGGTAGATTTGGTGATCGGGATCCCCCAAAACTGTGGGTTAGCTATCCCATACTAGGTGTCTTGACCACTTAGGTAAGGAATAAATACTGGGTGAGTTTCTCTTGTTGAGCTTGGTGGGTGGTGTAAAGACTTCTGGTGTGGGTTCCGGCGATGCTGGTCTCTTTAGGCAGCGGATAGCTTGAGCTCTCTCCCAGGGTCTGAGGTGGGTGAGTTCTGCTCCCAGTGGTGCCCACGTGAGAGAGGCCAATTAACACCAAGCCAACAATCTGTTCCAAGCACAGTGTACCAGTGTGGCTCCTTCTTTCCAGCAATCCTGGAGGGTTGGAGGGCATGGCGGCCAAAGCTGGTGCGTGTTTGGTAGAAAAATAGTGTCACGCTCGTTTGAGTAAAATTTCCCGGGATCACCTGCAAACCTGTTATGCGAGGGTATTTACAGAAGAGTGCTAAGTTTACAAGGAAGGTACTCAAAGTAAAAACTGACCCACATTTTATTTTGTTTAATGGAAATAAACACATGGTGAATGTACTCTAGCTCCTGGTCAGCGGCGCAAATTTCAGCTGGAAAGCTACAAGTGCAAGTTATGATGGCCGGTAGAAGCGACCGACACACAAAAAAGGGGAATGTGGTGTGAGCTACTGTAGTCTAGGCAACAAACTCTTTTATTGTTGTACGAACGTGGTGTAGGCAACGACGTAATGCAATCGCTGACGCGTAGCAGGATGACTAAGCAAGGAACGTGACAGGATGTAGCCTTGGAAAAAACTTTTAAGGAGAGGTCCTCCACAAATACGTTTGTAACTGTACGGGGTCACAGGGTTTACGAGGTACTTAGTGGGAGATTTCCTGACTAACGTAACCTAACCCTATTGCAAGCGTATCGTAAGCGATGAACAGGTTGTTGTCCTGAGCAACGAATGCTAGAATGAACGTAGAATGGGTGATTTCTGAGCGGTGATTGCTAGGAGGAGTCGAGATCAATCTGGTCAGGTCTGAGTAGCGAGCACTAGAAATGATGATTGTTTTGGAGATGCAGGCTGCCTCCACTTTTATACCGTCTTCAAGCATACGCATTGTTACGGTGGGCTGATGAATAAAACAATCTGCAAGGCAGACAGTACAATCTCGCATATTAACGGGACAAAGTTAACTTCCAACTCTGCAACAACTGACCTAGAGTTGGATCGGAAGTCATTAAAATCACCATTGTTAAAAAGACGTGATGCGTCACAACAGTAAATCAAAAATTTGATTTATTTACAAAATTTCTTAACATTTTCTTGTGGGATTCAATATAATGCAAAATGATTTAATAAAGAAAGAGACTAAATTTTTCTTAGAAAATTTTGACAATTGTCCATTTCTTTTTACAAGAGTCTGGTTGGCTTCATGTTACATGTTTATCACATGTTTATTTATGAACTGCTGTTTGGCCATGGAATTTCACTGATTAGTTACATAATGTCACTTTGCTTAGGGTTTTCTCACAATTATTACAGCTGTTGAAAGTAATTTTATATTTGATTCTAGTACTATGGCGAGCGTCTAGAATATTTTGCAATTACATAATTTTGCTGTTTCACTATTTATGTACCATTGGCAGGTAAGTGTTTAATTGTTTTAAATAATGCTGGATTGCTTATTTACTGCTATCTGAATCACTAAGTCTGTCTGTACAAAGCACTTCATTCACTCCTTATGCGGTGTCTTCCTCTTGAGCAGTTGTTGCCGCTTCCTCAAGGCCTCGTGCTGTGGGTATGGCCAGGTGAAGCGGGTGGTGGGCCTCTAGGATGACTCTCGGTACCGTCCTGGCATCCAGCCGTCCTGACAGGTGCAGGGCGGCTGCACTCTCCATGGTGGCTTGGCTGGCGTTCAAGGCTCGTCCCTGGCAATGGTTGGGTGCTGACCACCAGGCACCGGGGGATGATCATTGGCCGTGTTGTGAAGAGCTGCCATCTGGATAGCTATCAGAGGTAGTGGTTCTGTTGGTGCAACTACCTTGCTGGCTGCTGGCGCCAGAGTTGGGGGGGCGGGGTTCCATGGGTGGCCTTTGTCTTAACTGTGTGGCGGCGGTGGACATCCTCTCATTTGGGAAGCTGTGGTGGAGAATCATCCTCGGCATCAAGCGACACTGGGACCTCGTTGTCCATCTGGGGTAGTGACAGAGCATCTCCGCCTACCCCTCCGGTTGATGGTGCTGGAGTCAGAGTGCATTGTTTCTTATCGAGTTGCGTGGGCTGGCCGACGATAGATCATGTCTACACCACTTCGTACTTCAGAACTTCAGCATGCTAGATGCTTTTTTGCGTAATATGAGTACTACTCAAGTTGAGTATTGCAATGAAAGTAGTTGTTGTAATGCCGGGGTTAGAGTTCTCCTTTTTAGTAGTATTTTTTTTTTTTTAGCAATTTTTGTGTGTGTGGATTTTTTTAGGGAAGTGTTTCTTCACTGTTTTGCTTGTGTGAATTTTAAATATGGTATTTTATGGGAATGTTAGTAAGAGGTGGATTTTTTTTTTTTTTTTTTTTTTTTGCGTGCTGTAGGAATGGTCTCCTGGCCTACGATTTGCCAAAATAATTTTACTGCGAAGGAGTTTAGTGGATATTTTATGGCATGCGTTTATGCTCATGGTTAAGGCTCGGAGCCTCCGTCTTGATGGTACAGATTAGTGGCCCCTCCTCTTGTCCAAGATGCTAGGCCTGGGGAATGGCCTCGGCGTAGAGCGACGTCAGGACCTCTGGATCATCTGGGGTAGTAACAAGGCATCTTAACCTGCCCCTCTGGTTGATGGCATCGAAGTCAGAGGCCAGCTTGGGACCTCGTCTCGATGGGCAGATGATCGGCACATCCTCTCGTTCTGGAAGCTGCACCTCGGTGTCAGCCTCGGCATCAGGCGACTGGGGCCTCGTCAGCCATCTGGTGCAGTGGTTGAGCCTCTTTGCCTACCTCTCCGGCTGAGAGCGCTTGAGTCAGAGGCCTGCTGGGGATCTCCGTCTTGACAGTGTCGATGAGCCGACCCTCTTCTTGTCCAAGAAGCAGTGCCTGGGAGTTGGCTTCAGTGTCAAGCAACATCGGGACCTCATCATGGTGGGTTGGCACCTCACGTTCTTGAAGCTACACCTGGGTGTGGGCCTCAGCATCAGGCGACACCAGGAGCTTGTAGACAGTCTGGGGCAGTGGATAGATATCTTCGCCTAACCCTCCGGCGGACGGTTTTGGTGTGAGAGGCTGGTCGGGACCTCCATCTTGACGGCACAGATAAGCTGCTCCTCTCCTCGTCCAAGAAGCTGGGCCTGGGAGTCGGCCTTGGTGTTGAGTGGCGTTGGGACCGTGGTGCAGGCTGCTTTGGCGTTTGGGAGCGCCAAGACCATCTGGGTTGCTGCCCTGTCGAAGTAGTTCATGGCTGATTGTACCAACTGAACTAAGCTCTCCAGGATGGCCTTTTCTTTACTAGCAGTTCTAACAGGTGCCTCCCTCCCAGAAGTCGGCATCTCTGCGGCAGCTGCGACTATGTCCAGCGCTGCAGTCTCCTGGCTGGTCTGGCCTTCCAGGGCCAGAGTTGCTGGGGTGGCTAATCGAGGGGGCGGTTCCTGTCATCCCATGATCTCGATGGCACTGCGTGCTTTACTCTTCTCTGCGATTGGGCGGTGGCTGCCTGTGATGTGGTTCGCTATCCAATGGGCTTCGCCAAGAGAGATCGCTTGTACTGGGTGTCCACTTCCTTATCGGGCTGCAATTTTCTGGTTGAAGTCCGTAGGCGTTGAGGGCATTGTTCGGACAGATTCTGTCATTCGTGGTTGTGGGAATTCTACTCTAGTTGGGATGGAATGACAGGCTTCCCGGCTGGTGCTGATTTTGACCTCGGGTTCTCTGGGCGGAGGCAGTTGGGCTTCAGGAGCTGTGGACGATTCTGGGTCATCAGTGTCAGCCGGTGGTTCAGTGGTCGCTGATACTGCATCGTTAACCTCAAGGTCGAGTGTCTCTCTTGGGAAGAGCTGTATTTGTCCTCTGGTTACCTTTTGAATACACCCTCAGTGGTCATCTGCCCACTATACGTTGCCCTGGCGTCCTACAATTTTATATGGGCCCTCCCATTTTTCTGAAAAACCCACACTAAACTTACTGCTGGTTTTGCTCAAGAGGTGACATTGTAGACGTACTGCTTCGCCCATATTAAAAGCTCGGATGCCAGTGCGGGGTGGTGGGTACATTTTCTGGATGTAGGCCCCTTGTGATTCTCTGACCTTGTCTGTTTGGGCTAAGGGCTAATGGGACGTCTTCAGGACGAGGCATTTCTGTGAATGGGCTGTCCCACTGCCAAACCTCTGGGCGGCAGAGAGTTTGACCCAGGAGGAATTTGCTGGGACTGGTATTTGTGGCCTCATTGATAAGTCTTCGCAGGGCGAAGAGAATCTTCAGCATATGTGTGTTCTAATGCTTGTGGTCTTCTCCCACACTGAAGCTGAGTCTCTTCTTTAATTCCTGGTTTCTCTGCTCAGTGGGGTTGACTTGTGGGTGGTATGGAGGCGTTGTCCACGTTTCGACCTCCCATTCATTGCAGGCTGTGTTTTGTTGTCCATGAGGATGGATTGTGGAGAGCCCCATTATGAAAAGATTTCCGTTCCAAATTTTTGGATGATGTAGGTTTTTCTGATGCAGTTTCCTGACGAGGTAGGGGAAACACCTCCATCCATCTTGAGAACTGGTCGGTCACGATAGGTAGATAACGGTTCCCCTTGGTATTATGGGGGTATGGACCCATCAGGTCGGCTGCGATGTGGGTCCATGGTGTGTGTGTGGCAGATTGGGTTTGTCAATGGGCTGCGGTGCTGTGTACACCTTGCCCTGCAGCTCATTTCGCAGTTGTGCACATATTGCCAGACATCTCGGCTCATTCTGTCCCATATGTAGCGCACCCCAACGTTGGCTAAGATTTCTCGAGTTTCAGGGTGACTGCTTCAGAGTGGTCATGGTGCTGTCCACAAATGTCAGCCCGTAGGTCCGTGGGTATCCAAATTCTCAACTTTGTCCCAACTTGGCCACTTCGGGACCATATAGTTTCATCCCTCAATTCAAACCGCTGAAATTGCTTCTGTAGGAAGTTCTGGATGTCTGGGTCTTGTTGATGAAGCACGATTTTGCTCCGGCTGATCTACAGTTGGAGCAGCTTGATATGTTCTTCGGGGGTGCGTTTCAGAAGCTGGGGTGGAGTCTTCCTCTCCCATTCTTTGTCGGCTTTGGTGTCTTCTTCTAGATCTGGTTGTCAGGACAAGGCATCTGGAAGATCATTAGACTTGCCTGGGCAGTGCTGTACTTCAAAGTCGAACTCAGTCAGGAACATGCCCCACCGTCCGAGCTGATCTTTGTTGTTACGGGACTCATGTAGCCATTGAGGGCTTTACTGTTGTTCCGTAGGATGAATTGGTTGCCTTCCAGATAGTACCTATATTTCCGAACTGCCCAGATAACGGCTAGGTACTCTTGTACGTTTATGTGGTAGCGTTGCTCTGTGGCATTGAGCCTGGTGCTGCCGTACGCTATCACTTGATGGTGGCCGTCGGGGTCTTCTTGGTAGAGTACGGCTCCTAGGCCATTCTAGCAAGCGCCAGTTTGTAGGATTAGCGGTCCCTGTCCTTGAGGTTGGTGGAGTTGTTGGATATCCTGAAAGCTAGCTTTGAAGGCTTGAAAAGCTGCGCATTGCCAACGTGCTTCTTTCTTGAGCAATGGGGCCATGTGGTTGACTATATTAGGCACAAAATCTCTGAGCCTGTAGCATAGGCCAAGGAAGTGGTTCAGTTGCTTCTTTACGGCCGGCTCTTATGCTTCCTGAATAGCATTTATTGAGTTTTCTTGTGGGTATTTCCTTTGGGGGTGACAACATGGCCCAGATAATCTATCGGAGACTTCCCGAAGTGGCTCTTTGAGAATTTTGCTGTCATACCATGTAACTTTGTACATTCTAGAACCCATTGGATGTTTTCGAGATGTTCCTCCCATGATTTTGAGCATATAACATCATCGAGGTAGGCAAAGCAGTACCCCGACTGCATGTCGAGGGTACTAAAGATTTTTGCTTCTCCGATATTATGCAAGGTGTGCAATAGGTTAATGGCTGGAGGAGCAATGGGATATGAGTAACATCGTTCAATGCCTTGTAGTTTACACAAAACTGCAGTTGGCCGTTATTCTTGGAGACCAAAACTACATGTGAGTTGTATGTGGAATCTGAAGGCTTCACGATTCCTTGCTGTTTCATCCCTTCACCTTGCTCCATTATAAGTTGTAGTAATCTGGCGGACACCTTGTAGGGTCTGTTGTAGATGGGCGTATCAGTGTTTAACCATATCTTGTGCTGAATTGATCTGGTTTGACGAAGGTTCCCTCCATGTCCAAAAGCACCAGCATGTTCGTCGAGGACTCTCTTCAGTTCCTTAATCTGTGCTTCGGGGAACTGGTAGCTGGTTTCGCCGATCTTGAGGGTCGGCAGAATGATGGCGTCGGGACAGTGTTTGCAGTTGATGGTTACCTTGTGTATGTCGCCCAGGTAAATCTTCCATTGGTCTTGGTGAATTATGCGATGCTGTGGGCAGAGCAGGTGTGCCCAAGTATTACTGCTTCTTGGATGTCTGGAGAGACGACGAATTCCATGATTTCAACGCTGAGACTGGTTCAGTCGTTGACTCGTAAGGTGCAGTTTCGTTATGCCATTCTCACCGTATGCATTGTGGGTGGAGTGATACGCTTTGTTCGGCGGTCAATAGGTCACTGTGCACAAAGTTTCCCGTGGTGGCTTAGTCGAGTAGGGCGAGAACTTTTCTCCGGTTGATGCTGATTACAATGTGTGTTAACATTTGGTGGTTCCACTTTCTCTTCTAGGAGCTGGATGATGGGCCCTTGCTGTCCAGTGGGATTGGCCCGTTTCGCCTGCCAGCCATGGCGTTTCCAGCATACGGTGTTGTTTTATTATCGGTTGCCTGTTGGGTGGCATATGCTACTCTGGTTATGTCCCCTTCCCTTGCTCAGCCCCATCCTGTTGTCTGTTGCGGGCAGTCCTAATGAAAATGAATTTCTGGGCAATACCAGCACTTCAGTAGTTTTGGCGTGGCGGGTTCGAGGGAAGGGTGGGAATTTCACTCTTCGTTTAGTTGGCTTTTCTGACTCTATGGGCTTGCTGATTTTTGGTCTGTTGAGGATCACTTGCACTTTGAAGTTGCGCTTGGTTTCCCTTGCTCTCTCTCTACTAATTTGTTGACTGTGAGCGGCTTTGGTATCTGTAGCAGGCTTCAAAGCTTGGGTAGCAGCATGCGCATCACGTGTTGCATGCAGCTTACTTCGTTTCCGTCTGGGAAGATTCAGCGAAACATTTGCACCTTGCGGCAAACTAATATCTCTGCCTTCTCATCCAGGGTTTATGTACGGCTGTAAAAGTCCGTCGTGAGGTTTGCTAGTACCTCTTCTCCGGTAAATTGGGTAACAAGTTGGCTACTCAGTTGATTCCATTCAGTGACAAACTCACTGTACTTGTTCCACCAGTCAAGTGCTTTGCCCTTGAGTTTTGTCTGTTTTCGGCTTACCCATTCCTTGGGCAGGATGGTGTTGAATTCTTTCTGGCATTCCGCTATGAATATGGGTAGGTCCTAATGTGAGTGTCCCGCAAATTAGGGGATTTGGGGTTCTCCTGTGCATTGTGTGTTGCTGGTATGGGTGGCTGGCCCTGGGTTGTGCGAGCTGTATTCACCGGCATGCTGACATACTTTGCAGTGGCAAACCACGCCAGTTCTGGTTACCCTCTCATCGTGCCACCCAAAGCAGTTATGATAATAGGGTTCCGCACATAGTATATAGCGTACTATGTGAGTCCCGCGTCCTTGGCAGGTTATCCAGCTACAAAAAACTATTTGTCTTGTCCGACACTCTCCGCACCGGTATTCCAGTCAGTCTGTGTATCTCATTTTGTCTACCCAGCCTAGGCAGACGTAATGAAAGCTTCTCTGGCACTGGGCACATTCTATGTGGTGTGTCTTTGTGCCAGGGAAGTTAAGTTTAGGACAGCGGTCGGGTACGGCTTCAGCCATAGTGTTGTCGGCTTGCTCGTGTTCGTTCATGTCTGCATCTGACATGTTGACTTGGTTTCTTGTGTGCCACGGGGCGTTTTAAGACTCCCCGAAGTCCTGGTTCTTATTTACTTGGCTCGTGGCTTGGGTACTCGGCTCAGGTTGGTTCTGGCTGGTTCTGCTTAATTAAGCATTCTAAATAAGGTACTGTGCCCCACGCTGGGCGCCAGAAAAATCTTATGACACGTGACATCCTACGGGCAACTGAGGTATGTCATGGCCCCAAGTATGTTGGTGGGTGCAAAAGCAGATGCACCTGG
Source organism: Dryococelus australis (assembly GCA_029891345.1). Lineage (NCBI taxonomy): Eukaryota > Metazoa > Arthropoda > Insecta > Phasmatodea > Phasmatidae > Dryococelus > Dryococelus australis. The sequence continues at coordinate 150,530,191 of CM056999.1, read as the reverse complement.
GGGGAGATTGGACCTCTAGTCGCTGCCCAGAACTGAAGCCTGACCAGTATACAGTACTAGCTGTGTGGCTTTCCAGCAGGGCACGAAATCTGGGACAGCTAGTATGATCTTGCATTTATGCAGGACCACTTTCACGGAGAGACCTGGGCGATGGCTGACCGGCGAGGGCTGCTGGACATGCAGTGGTTCGGATGTCACCCTAATGACCTCCCACACCGGCGGAAATAATTTAGTAGAAAAGGTTGTTGGCTGAAAATCAAAGTTAAAAAAAAAGAAGTGTTGGTTACTGGTAGGGATGTGCGAACACTGAAATTTTGTTAGAGTCAAGCTCGAGGCCAGTATTTAAAAAAGCTTAGATCATTCGAGTCAAACTCGAGCGAGTGTCTACAATAATTAATAAAACTGTCAATATAAAACTACTAGCAGCCTATTTCACACAAATTGACATGGAACAATTAGAGCATTTTCTTATTAATTAAGAGTATTTAACAATACAGTTTAATAAAGTACCTGAACCATATTGTAAAGTGCCCATTAAATTATTCCCATATCAAATTTTAAAATTTAATATTGTACAGTAATAACATCAACATGTAAGCTCACTGTCTAATAATAAATCCCACGAAAAAAAAATGACAGTGGGGGAAATTAATCATTTAATTCAAACAGCATTGTAGTATTATTCTAATGAACAGTATGATACTTTTTTTTCCTTTTTACTTTACATAGGCCTATTGACTTCTCTTAACACACTATACACAACTAAGGTTACTTGTTTACTTCTACTACTTTTGGAAATTATATTTTCAAACAAGTACTCATTTTTCTGCGCTTCTTTAATTCTATTGACTGAAGGCTTTACGTACACGACGCAAAATAAAAGTGCACTATGGGCTACACATTAAAGATGTTCGTGCACAACACACAATAAAATCGCGCAATTTCCTACACATCTTCAGGCCGAAGATGTTCCTACGTGACACATTACACAATGACTTTGAACCGTTACGCTATGCACACATTCATTGCGTACACGTTTTTCATCAAAAGCGACACTGGTAGCGCTAGGTTCGATGTGGTGAGCCATTTTGGGTTGAGTGCTGCTTGCGTGTCTCACATCTTTGATGTCCCATAAAGCAATTGTGTACATTACATTTTCCGTCAGTACAAAGACCATCTGAAAGTATTTTTAATTTTAAAAAATCAATCTTTTATTTACGTTGAAAACTAACGCAGTGAAAGACATTTGTGAAGAATTCGGTTCATTTACTGAAGTTTTTCGCATTTATCGCTAAATCATAACAATTTAGCTTTTTATAGTGAATAGTGCAACTTTTCAGATTTTATAATAGTTATTTCACATTTGCGAATTTTCTGGGACTCTACTAATAGGTAATGCTCACATTTTCTTTCACGTATTCGTAAAAGGTGGCATGAAGCTGTGTGGCGAAAGTTACTTAGTGCACACGAAGCGATAATAATTCGGTATATGCACCAATGGAAAATTCCCAAACTTTGCCCGCCATCTGGCCAGTAGTAGTTTATTTTATGATGCATATAAAACGAGGCTTTCTTTATTGTATTCTTCAGGATGAAATTGCAATATGCACTTTTTCCCCCAAAAAACTCAAACTTTTCGAGCTTAAGAAAATGATACGATTTTGAGTTGAGTAATTACAAAGCTCGAGATCGTACTCGAAATTTTGGAGAAAGTGGAAGTGTTGAGCCACAAACTGTTCAGCACTGGAGAGAAACGTTACCAGATCTTGTGAGAGGTTATGACCCTCGGGACATTTTCAACTATAACGAAACTGGTCTTTTCTACAATGTGATGCCTAACAAAACTTGTAGCTTTTGTGGTGAAAAGTTCTTGGGGGGGGGAAACTAAGCAAACAGATACTCACTTTACTGTTGTTCAAAAATGCAGATGGTTTTGAGAAGTTGCCTTTTGTTGTGGTAGGCCGGTCCTTGAAACTTAGATGTTTTGCAGGACTGAAGAGATTGCATACCATATATTTTGCAAACAAAAAAGCTTCGATGGCAAGTCAATTGTTTTCTTCCCCTCTACATGCCCTGGATGCATAGATGAGGCTGCAGAACAGGAAATTAATTTTGTTTATAGATAACTGCCCAGCCCACTCTGAAAACATAATTTTAAGAAACATCAGAGTTGAATTTTCCCCCCTAACTGCACCTGTGAACTTCAGTCTCTAGATGTGGGCATCATTCACAGTTTCAAGGTGATGTATAGAAAAAGGCTGGTGCAGAAATAAATTAATTTTGTCGACAGTGGTTCTAGTGGAACATCCAACATGAGCATCAATGTGCTGACTGCTCTGCAGTTGAAGATGGTGCCATTCAAAACTGCTTCCAAAAAGTAGGCTTTCCTGTTAAGAAAACTGATGTTATCCTGGATGAGCAAGAGGTAATTTCTTCTGATTGGAATGTTCTTAGTGTGGGAGCTTCTTTTGAAGAGTTCATCAACATTGATGCTGATGTTATGACATCTGAAGTTCAGTCTGTTGACGATGTTGTAGGGTAACAGTTGGAAAACAAGGGCATTAGTGACAAAGCATGATATGAAGGTGACAATGAACAGGAAAAGGAAGAAGAGGAGGAGGAGGAAGTGGAACCATCACCACCCACTTACAGAGAAGTAGATGAAGCCCTAAATATTGTTAATAGACTGTACTTAACAAGTGTTAGTGGCAGCGACTAAGGTTTTGTCCATTTGTACAAACTACAACAGGAAAATTAAAAACTGCAAGTGCCAAGCACAAAAGCAAAATACAATCTTGGACTATTTAAAAAAAAAAAAGCAATAAATTGTAAGTAATGTAATTTTTTTCCCATGTGATAATTTATTCTGCAAAGGATTTTATTTATTTTTTTATTTTTGACCTATGTGAATGTACAGCAGTAGCAGCATTTTTGTAGTATGCAGTTAAAAAATTCTGATGTGAACATTGTGTACATAAAATTATTTCAAACAAAAGGTAAATTACTTTCAATTTAGGGTTTCCTTTCATTTACACTTTCCCCTCATTTACATTATTTTTTCTTTTTCCTTAGAAAAGTTTAAAATAGTGGTTCTTTTGTAACACATGGACAGTCATTGTAGGGTACCCTCCACTCTTACAATAACCTTGTACTGTTTGTACTGTGCTCTCAACAAATCTTGTCTGGTGTAACACAACATCTGATCCTAACCGCATCTTTAATTCATTATAAGCATGTTTAACCCCCCAAACCTGAGGTCTCTCTTCCATAGCTAAATCTCTCATTGGTGCATTTAATTCACAATAGTTAGATACACTCTTCTCATAATTGTCAATCTGCCGCAGAAATTGATTTTAACTTAAAAAGAACTCAGTAACCTAAAACCGTTCCACATTCGCATGACACTCTTTACCTTCATTTTCGCTATCAGTAATAACTTCCTTATTTTTACTCTCTGTACTTACGTTGTCACAATCTGTAATAAATTCTTCATTTCTACACTCTGAATTTACATTGTCACGACCAATAATTTCATTGTTTACATAATTACTGCTAGCAATTTCAATCTGATTCTGTAAAATAATATCTATCTTTTTACTACTATTACTTAGGGCAGTTAATGTGGGTACATTTTCTAAATTATTCTTTTCCGATTCAACCCCCCAGCTTTTTACCCTTGTTACTAATCCTGCAATTTTTCCTTACTTACTTCTGCATTATGCCAAATTTCTTGTATTGATTCGTGTTTCAGCCCTTGTTAGTTACCCTAATTTTCTTATTTACTCCCTGTGTTTCCTGTTTAACCTCCTTAATTCTTTGTTCAATTCATCTAAATCTTTGTTATAGAGCTGCCAGAGTATTAAATATATCATATTGATTATGTGTTTCCTGTGAATACTATGTCATATTTATTTTGGATTTGACCGAGCATGGATTAAGTGTTGACGTTGAACAGATACTTTAACGACATTAGTAAATTAACAACATAATGTATATACCAAAATAAACAAAATAAATCATGACAAATTTACTTGAACTGGTGGCTTTATTAGTGAATTCCCTGACATGGATTGTTGAATTATTACAGTTGTACGCTGCTGAAATAGGCGTTCTGGTGACTAGTCCATTGTCCAGTACCTGAAACCTATGTTTTTATCGGGAACTGCCGCTTTGCGCCACTCGCTATTCATTGATCACTGAGTCATTCAGAACTGCAATGTTGACTTTTTGATGTTGTGCTGCTGTTATATTTGTGAACACAGAATCTTCAGGTATGTTTACAATTATCGCCCCGTGGTTTGGCAGCTAATTTTTTAATGCCATAGACATCAGAATTGAATAAAATTTCCATGGTAGGTGGGCCAAAACAGAATTTAGAAAAACACTATACAATACTTACTACCTAACTAAACATCCCATTGTGTCTGCCTCGCTAGGGAGTTACCTCACATATCAGATATGCAAATAGCTAGACAACTATATGCTGGTCCAGAGAGCTAGCGAAGAGTGAATGAGTTCTCTGTGTGGACATGACTGCTGGCCAGATGGTACAACTGTTGCACAGGCACAAGGGGAAGCTGGGGAAGTAGGAGAGCGAGAGAGGAGAAAGTGTGTGGAGTAACAGCTGCCACTGGGAATAAACAGTTTTAACTCGGGATTACAGTTCAGTATGGTCAGTTAAATGATAGTTATTTCTAGTCTATATAACTAAAATGTAATGTTTACTGTTAGCTAATCAATTTTGAAACTATTCTTATGTTATGAGAAAATTTTACTATTCAATTAGAAAATATTTAATCAGTAAAATCCAATATTTGCATGCCACTAGTATTACCTGCTTAAACTTTTCAACTTTATGTTTAAGAATGCTTTTAATAGAGTAGCGAGATGGTCATTGGCTTGTGTTGTGTGTTTAGATTGTGAGATGAAGAAGCAAGCAGATACAGACGGCTCAGCAAGAGAGAGTGCTGCATCAGTTCTTACCCGAGTTCCATCACAGGTATGTCTCTGAATTTTATGGTGTGTGCAGGGTTATTCAGAAATATAGCTTATTATGTAGTATGCTATTACCATTCACAGTGCTTCAGTTGTCTTTAAAAACCAGGATTTCTACATGTGTAATGATTGCATTGTATATTTTTGTTTTGCTATTGTGGTTTTCATTGTCATCGTCCAGTAAACGACCTCGGTGTGACCCACTGGTTATGCTCTTGTGTAAACATGGCATGACTTTCCATGCAGAGTATAAATAAAAATCTTTGGAAATGCCATCCTAATCAGCTGTGTTTACCACCAAAGATTTGACTTAACAACATCCCACTACTGGGAAATACTGCACCCAAACTTGGTTGCATCGGAATCAGTTCACCAAAAAGTATGTTTTGGACCAAACAAGTGGTCAGTTGATACATATTTCAAGAGAGGCTCATGGAGCCGCTACCTCTATAATCAGCAATGCAAATCTCATTATGGAGCCATTGTGTGATCAAATCTGAACAGAATAGACACCACGAGTCACCCATTGACAATTACGTCTCTTAGGGTATGATGAGGGATGCCTACAGTAAAGTTTCAAGAGGGACCATAGAACCACATCCTCAATGATAAGCGTTCAGCACGATGCAAAGTCCTGAGAACAAGGTATCATTATTTGAGCCAGTCGTTGGCTTGTATCTGGTGACTCAGTGTCAGCATTTGGTTTAAAGTAACTGGCAGACTGAGGGTCTGGGTTGGAAACTATACAATAATTCTTTCAAATTTTTATGATGTTTTCCATGGGATTTAGTTGTGTAGAAATGTGGCAGGATGCCTTGTCACTGATTTTACTGTGATGCGCTGGGCAACTTTGGGTCTGGTGAATATTGTGCCCCCTAAACTTTCACTGGTTCGAGGTATGTTCAGGCCAGGGTTCTGGACTAACATAGTTTGGCGTGGGCCACTCTGTGCATTTACCACTGGTTGACTTGGTCTGGCAGCAGACTCTGGATGTCGATGGTAAAGTTGGAACTACCCCAACTGGAATAGGCCGCCTTGGCTGACTTTTCAATGGGAGGGTGAAGCCCAGCCCAAGGATGACATGTGCCATGGACTTTTACCATTGCATCAGTGTGTCTTTGGGGTGGAACTGTTGGGGGTGGTACCACTTGCCATTGGGCTTGCTGAGCTTGATCTATCAGGTCACGGTATTGACAACAAGAACCGTGTTCAATCTTATCATTAAGTGTCCACTGGCATATTGCCTTGATCTTATGGGCTTAGCAGCAATTCCGGTGTTGGGAGGGAAAAAGGCATCAAATGAGTTAGTGGATAGTGAAGCTTAGTGCATTTAGGAGAATCCAGAGTACTGTATTAGCTAAATGTGTAGATAGCAGGTATAATTATCCCAGGGAAGTTTCCAAGGCCTGGAGAAAGCTGGGAATTCAGCAACTTGGTGAATTAATCCTCCTCTGGTATGGAGTGTACCTGGTTGGGGGCTCTCCCAAGTGTGACATACCAAGACTGGCCGCAGAATATGTATATCTTTTACACGTGAGATATTTGGTTAGGGTCCCACAGGTTCCCTAGGTCTTATTCTCCCTTGATGGGTGAGATACCCGAAGGTACACATTGTTTAGACAGAAGTTAAGATTAATTGTTATTAGGGGTAATTAGGTTGAGAAGAATTGCAAAATGTTAATGTAGGCACAAAGCCTGGGCAAAGGGACTGATTCTGAAATGATAGCAAGCAGTAGAATGCTTTGGGTTACACTTGTCGGAGTGACAATGGTTGGTGGTGTACCAGAGGCACCAAACACACTTCCCTTATCCGAAGACTGTGAATAAACTATGAAGTTGACGCCGACTAACAGCCAGCGGCGCTAGAGCCCATGACGGCGCTCACCACGCACGTGTCACATGTCCATGCATGTGCGCAAAGAGGCCAGTATTTTTGAACTTTCACATCAATAATATTTTGCAATGTAAAATGTGTTTTGTATTTGTATTTGCAGGGTTTAATGTGTCTTGAAATATTTTAAAGTGTTTGTTATAAAAAATTTTGGTTATGAAATCCAAAGTGCCTGTGGCACCAAGATTAAGAACACCGATATAGGGCATGGATGCTGTAATACAGAGATACTGAATTAATATGAAAAAACAATAAGAAAATTATAAAAATGTGAAACGTATTAAATTTAATTTGTGCCACTTTTATTTTTCAAAGTATAAATATTTTACTCTGCATGCATAGCACTTCCGCTTATGTGAACCCCGTAGGCGGCCATGGTGGGTCCGTGCGACGCTTGCTTCTGAACAGTCTGTCGTAGGGAGCTGGCGAGGTAAGCACTGTCACGTGCACACTACAACTTTTGTTCACTGATGTTGGTTTCCATAGGCAATTTAGTGTAGCGGTTAACGTTTGCTTGCATACATTTTGCCAGACATTCTCAGTATTATGCTTCCGCTTAAATAATTTATTTTGGCCTTGTGGTATTTTTCAAACTTAATCGAGGAGAGAGGAGAAAGATGTCGGAGAGGTCACACGACCCGCACAACTTTAATCAGGCGCCATCCGCCTATGTTAGTGGCGTTCCAGTGTAATTGATGTATTATCACTATGCGCAATTTAAAGGGCTTTGTTTTTATGTATCTGTTTCAAGGGTATTTTCATGTTTGAATATTTTACGGCAATTTCATGTACAACCGCGTGGCTAACCTATGCCAAGTCTATATCTGCGCCATCCATGCAGTTTGAGAGTTTATTTGCGGAAAGTCATGTGCGCTACAATTTATTTCAGGGTTCTATGTATGTTTCATTCAGGGTTCAATGTATTTTGCGTGTAATTGATGCTTTTTGTACTTGACCACATGGTCATGTTAATGTTAGATTTTACCGTCATCAGGCATGCTACATGCCTGCAATCACTTAAATTATAAAGAGGATAATTTTCTCTCTCAGAATAATATTTTTGTCTGAATTTAATTTTCTGTTTTCAAGCAGAAATATTGCAATTTCATCTGCACCGTGTGGTCTTCTACGAACATTATCCAGCAGCGTTCGCACCACCTAAGCTTGTTTTCACACATGCGTGTGTTTATTGTGAATACTCATGTCGTGCCCCATCATATTTTAAGGGCCTTTATGTATTTTATATAATTTTGCAATTTGTGCACGGTGCAATTACTTCCTTCCTAGCCGGTTCTGTTTATAGGCCGTCACCACAATACCCACGTGCTGGTGGATGAGGCCAACTGAGTTTGCATTAGTGATGCCAAGTAGTCACAGGTCTTAAAATGTTTTCATCAAGGGTTTCATTTGTAATTCACCGTGTCCTGTCTTCAGGGAAAAATCATTTGATTTCGGCAAAATAGTATTCATTTCCAAATACACATTTCCGCCATTTCGCATATATACTTAGTGCTCCAACACCTCAGTCCTGCACCGACTAACCAAGCGAATGGATGTGTTGTGCTGCTGCCCTCTCCCAGCCTAGCATTAGTCACAAGCAACCTCAGTCGTGTACCGTCTTCCCAAGTGTACGGACGTGTGCCTCGTTCCCGACACTCTTCCCCAAAAAAATTAACACTTATGCCACTCTTGCACAAAACTCACCACATATACATCCTGTACCTAACACGCCGCCACACCTTAGTCGAGTGCCAGTCGTCGTCCTGACATCTACTAGAGCTGCTCCCCAACCCACAATATTAAAGAAAATTGGCCCTTATTACACTATTACACTAAACTCACCTCTACACACACACCCACACACATCCCACACACATGCACACACACACACACACACACACACACACAGTCGTGTGCCAGAGCGCTAAGGGTGAGGATGTACCAGAGCTGCTGTCCACGCCCACCCAAAAAGAAAGAAACCTATTTAATTTGACCCTTGGTACACTCTTGCACCAAACACACAAAAAATTGAACCAATTGAAAATTAACCCTTTCAATTTAATTAACCCTCTTTGGTTAACCCTTTCAATCAATTTGGTATCAAATTAATTGTCATAAAAAAAGGCAGCATCCCCTTTGAGTTGGAACCCCCCTAGTGGCTGTCGGCCCTCTTCCCTTGTGAAGGCTGTGCTTTCATGCACCTCGATGAGTTCATCCATCTAGGCGTGCACTAGATTAATTGCGGACTGGGGAGCACCTAAGCGGAATTGGCTAGTCATGACCGAGATAATTATAATTTCATTGGCACGTTGATGAGTATGCATAGTAACAATAAAAGCAAGCATCAGTAACCTACCTCTTTTATTCAGTAGTGGCAGTGTCCTAGCCACATGTGTTTTATCAAGTGATTTTTAGTAAAAGTTTAGTATTGCCAACGTGTTAGTAAGTACGCACGGGTGAGACGGACACACAGAACCCACAGCATCCCTGAGAACCCTGAGTCTGAATAGTGCGGTGATTGGGAAGTACCTCTGGCGCCCATATTACCAGTAAGCATTTGTGTCATCGTTCGTCTCGTGTCTCACCTGACGGCATCAATTGGCACCAAGCGTGGGGCCAAGTGTGTTCAACCGCATCGCATCATCTGTGCCAACTGTGTGAAGATGGCGGACATCATGCCTGAACATCCACGAGATTGACGTGTGATGCACATTCTGACTATGCTAAACATGACTTTACCTCATCTGAACATGCCATCACATCACCCCAGGCAAGGTTGTAACAGTACTGGAGGGTACTCGAGTGCCTACAGGATACACCCCTTGTCACGGGGCTATTACACACATGTCAACGTGTACTGTTCACCGGAAATCAGACGTTACATCAAACTCCCCTGAAGTGTGATTGTAAAGACAAGAAACAAACACTAGTACATAGTATTTCCCAAAGGATCAGGGATAAATCCCAAATAATATTACACTGCACAAGACACTCATCGGGTGGCCATCTTTCTTGACTGATGTAAAAGTCCACTGATGAAGGTCATGCGCACACGCTATTTGTGCACCTCTTCCACTGTGCCATGTCACAATATTTTTACCCAGAGTATCTGAACACTGAAGACTAAACATTCTGCCCACCTAAAATAACTATTTTTCATTAACAAAAAAAAACTATCCTACAAAAGATATTGTTAGTGTCAAACAGTCTCCTATGGTAGTGGATACAATTTGGTAGTAGGGCGTTTCAGTTCACCAGTCGAGGTTTTCACTTTGGCAACTCTCACTAAGCCGTCTTCACCAGGATATACTTTCACTACTCTTGCCAAACACCAGCTTAAGGGTGGAAGGTTGTCTTGTTGTACCAGAACCAGGTCACTAACAGCCAGCCAAATTTTTCTGGGGGACAGCTCACTTTGTATGGTGCTGGATTGTATGGAGATATTTCCTTTGCCATCGGGTCCAGAAATGCTGGCTAACAGTTTGAACTAGCTTCCATCGAGTGAGACCATCCAACTTCTCGTGAGTTAGACTATCTTCCAGATAGATTAGAAGCGGTCTACCGATTAAGAAATGGTCAGGAGTCAATACACTGAGGTCAGATGGGTCTGATGACATTGGAGCGAGGGGTCGAGAATTCAGAACTCCTTCAACTCAAGCGGTAACTGTTATGAACTCTTCGTCAGTTAATATTTGCAGTCCGATTATTCTCTTTAGTATGGTCTTGGCTCTTTGATAGCAGCTTCCCAAAGGCAACCTTGATGAGGAGCAACTGGCAGGTTGAAATGAAAAGTTATCCCATACCGTTGGCCAGAGAAAACTTTGTGATGGAGTTTTGGTGGGAGGATGACTGAAACTGAGCAGCTGCCCCGACAAAGTTGGTTCCACGATCTATATAGATATGAGCACAAAGACCTCTGCGTGACACAAATTGAGATAGAGCAGCAATGAAAGCATCAGAAGATAAATCAGAAGCGACTGCTAGGTGAAGAGATTTGGTTGACAAGCAGATGAAGAGACAGCTATATGGCTTCTGAGCTGGAGTTTTTTGCAGCTTGCTGACCTTATGGAAAAGAACCCCTGTAAAATCCACTCCAAAATGAAGAAACACAGGCTTGGTATGGGGGGGGGGGGGGAACACGGGGTTCTGAAAGATTACCCATCAGCTGGGGTGTGGTTTTTGGTAAACAGCAGAAGCAATGTACACAATTTAATATGCATGATCTAATCACCTTACTACTGCACAAAATCCAAAATCTGCTGGTCAACATAGCTTGCAGCAATTGTGGGCCAGCATGCATATACATTATGGTAATGATTCACTAGTAGTTGAACAACAAGATGGTCTTTCAGCAGGATAACAAGATGATTAGCAAAAACGGGAAGATTAGAGTTTTCGAGGCGCCCGCCCCACCCTAAGCAATCCATCTGGATCAAGGAATGGAGCAAGATGCTGTATACGAGGGGAATATGGTTTGTTACCTTTTAATAATTCAATTTCATGGAAAAGAGCTGTCAGTTGAACCACATAGCAGATTATTTTTGTGTACAAGTTCAATTCACTAACATAGAGAGATCCCTTAAGCTTATGTTCCCTCTTAGCAATGTGAATAAACCCCAATACCCAAGCAAGTACCCGCACTCTCTGCATCCACGTTGAGAATCGTTGAAACATATTCACCCCAGGTTCATATTGAGTAACAACCAAGACAGCCATGGTACTAGATTTGATCTGGGAGCGTTTCTAGATGGGTGGCAGTGCAGGGTTGTTTGGGCCATGTGGAACAGGGCTGCGATAGCCATTGGGGACCTGCCTACTAGATGTGATCAGACATCAACTCACATGATGCACAATCAGCAGGATTCTCAGCTGAACCCACATGTTGGAGTTTCTAGTGGTTGTGGCTCTGGTATTCAATCCCCGGAGGTCTAGAATAAGTGCCCGTTGAATGGTGTATGTATTGGACTAGTGAACTTCAGAAGGGGATCCCCAGTCTAGCTAGTTCGTATTAAAATACTCAGACTCGGTCAGAAGTGCACAACGTGTTCCGTTCCTAGCTGGCACAATGAATTACTCTCTATAAATAGTACTCATGGCTAGAAGAACAAAGCTGTGTTTATTAATAATGTAATAAACACAAGCAGACAGTATGCTGGAAGTAACCTAAGCTGAACAGGCAGGTGTAGGTTACCTGGTTCTAGATTAAATGGGAAAATAAATAGTCGACTGCTAAATAGAAATACTTAATATTGCTAACTATTTGTGGGGTCTCTAAACGAGACAAAGAAGTTAAAGGTCCACTGCTTTAGTCGCAGGGAGTGTTAATGTTCAAGACTAGCAGAAGCAGCTTCTGGTAAGTGGTAGCTATTGGTGTCATTGAAGCCTCTGGTTACAGCAATGGCGGCTGCTGAAGACTTGGAGGTCGTTGGAGGCCCCAACACTAGAAGTGGTGGAGTGAGCTAGAGGAACTGCAAGAAATAACTCACGAGCCCTGCTGTGCACTGACTTAATATAGTCCGAAGTACATGTGCGAATGCTTGCCGGGGGGGGGGAGGGGGGTGACGTCCCTCTGGTGTGAGGCCAGAGTGGAGGTAGCAATCCTCTAGTCATCTCTCGGCTTCATATGCTCGGTGGCACTCTGCCGTGCCCTGATGAGCTGGGGAGAGGAGGCTGATGTGTCCGCTGACTTGGCGGGGTTCAACTCTCAGTCGGGTGTAGCAGATATTTTTGCGTTGCGTGAGATGTCACAATTGTTTATAGTAGTATATTAAAGCAGCATTAGTAACCCTTTGAAACTCATTCTGATAAATTACCTTTCAACACTAGGCCAACGAACCAAGAGCAAAATAGGCGGGACACCACAGAAACAATTGTTAACGACTTACCACTTAACCTTCAAGATACCAGATAATCTGTACACGCCGTTTGCCGATTTTGCACAATAGTCAATGGTAACTAGTACAGAAACCAAAACACAGCACAACACAGAAAACTACCCAAATATGCTACGTAGCTGTCACCATTTTGCCACAAAACCAAATAAGTCTTCAGTTATTGAAAAAAAGAAACGAACAAACATGTGTGTTGCTTCACATCATATGTAGTGATTAATTATCCGGCCCGTACGACCAAAAAATGTAAAGACAAGAAACAAACACATGTACATCTGGAGAACCAGGGATAAATCCCAAATAATGAGACTACACTGTACGAGACACTCACCGGGCGGCCATGTTTGTTGTCTGACGAAAAAGTCAGCTGATAAAATTCATGTGCACATGTGATTTGTGCACCTCTTCCACTGCGCCACATCACAATATTGTTACACAGATTATCTGAACATTAAAGACTAAACAGTAATTTTACTACCGGCCAAGTAGCAGACACCACCACCTCAAGATCACGTAGTTCCACAACAGAACAAGGGATAATGTTAGTGGAGCTAGCAGACAGCTTCGCTCAGGAGGCCAAGCTCATCACCCTTCCGCACCCTTGCTAGAGCTCTCTGCTGCCCTCGAAGTCCTAGTGATGTACTGGAAGCTCTTCAGCGACTTCACCAGCGACCTACCAGAAGCTCTTTAACATTGCTCCAGCAGCCCTCGAAGACGCCTTCAAGCAGTTAGTAATTAGTTAGGAGGAAGTACGGGCCACCGTGTTTATTTCGGACCAAACAAATACGAGTTTCTCTTAAACATGTGAATACAATTTTCTAGGGTGTTTGTTCCTTCCTAAATAGGTAACCCGCCAAAGCAAAGCAAGAGATAGCGCACATGTATCTCTATTTTCTGAAACTATGAAGGACTGTGGGCTCCCTTCACGGGGTATACCTACGTCGACAACCCAGTAAGATAGCGCCCCAACCATGAGTCATCAGACCGCTGAACTGTCGCCGGAGGGAGTGACATAATGGGTTTGGACCCACATCTACTGTCATTGTCTTGCACCCAATGTCTCGTGTCGCCGGGTACGACTAGGCATTACACATAGCCAGAGAACTTCATTGCCTGCTCTAATCTCATGAGGCTGTCCATTTTATCCACCTTATGCCATACACCCAACAAAATGGTAACCAGGTTGGACAGAAAGGTAACTACTACAGCCGACGCCAATGGGAGCTGCAACCCAGTTCCAACTGCGCTTTGCAGTGTAACCCCACGGGAACACGCTCAAGCTGCCCGCCAGCTGGAGAGGCCTCACCTCTCAGCTCCCTCCCACACTTTATTCCAACCTCCCATCAAGACAGCTGGCCGACCTCACCCAGTGGTGACTAACATCCATCAGGGACGTGCAGTACTGCTGGGAATCACTAACCCCTTGTTCCAGTGCAGCCGGGCCAGCAGCCTTCCACGGGTCCAACTCAGCTCCAGTCGCCAGCTGCTACACCAGTAGCAGACCAACGAGTTACCCCGGGCCCCAGCAAGCACAGGGAAACCCGGTGGCAGTTTGCCGACCCCTCCGCCAGACACTAAAACCCGTACTGACTTCATACCTTGCTGGTAGGCCACGTGCCGGACTTTGTGTACCGGTTGAGGCCTTACCAGTCGACAATAAGGTCAAAGTTAGCTTGCACGTGCTTCTGACCTGCACGACAAGACCTTGCACGATCATGACGACACTTCTCAGCCAAAGGCTGTCACGCGTCATAGTCTTGAGACCTGTGCAGCATGTGACTGCAAAGAGAGAAAAAGAGAGAGAGAGATAATTATATTCATTTTTAGTTATGTGCTTCAAATGTATTAATTTTCTTTTATTTTATTTTTGGGTACATTTTTGGGTATTACATTGTTGTACATTTCTGAAATATGTCTTGTTCCATATTTTTGTTTTTGTGTAATCTATGTACTTAGGTCTCTGTGAGATGTTAATTTTTTTAAAAGACTTATTTCATTTGACATATATGTTATTTCATTATTTTATTTACTGTGAATATTGTGATTTGAATTTTTATTTTTGTTGGGAATAATAGTTTAGTAAGATTTGTATTTTGTTTGTTAGTTTAGTAGTTTTGTTTTGAATTTTTCGGTAGGAATGTCCAGTTGCTGCAAAGTTCATACCAAATATTTTCATTTATTTTGGTTATGGATTATTTGGGAGAGGAACTTGTTTTAATGTTGTTTATTGTAATTTAGTTCAGATTGACTACTTTTCTGCATGATGATTCATTGCAGACAGAAATTTATGTTCGTTTGGAAGACATTATGGTGAAAGACGCATTGCCTTTGAAATGAAATGACAGAGTATTCCTGTTCTCTCAGGTGGACAGATGTGCTGCGTCACTCTCCACACTAAATGTATAACTACCTAGTTTAAAACTGAGATTAGTTTTAAGGAAGTAATTGGCCTTGGAAGCTGCAAATATTGAGATAATGAAGAGTCTCAACTAAAAGAGAGATGGTTTTATCAGAAATAATTAAATTCTATCTTTATTTAAGTGATCAGCTATTATGGTAAGCGATTTACCAATTTTTCCATTACCATCATAGGGACTACAGCTGGACCGATTCTGATTACCGTTCATGGTGATCGGCCAATTATGGTGTTTTTGCAGTTTATTATGATCAGTTTCTAGTCTGCCGATCTTTTATGCCTATTAGTGCTTGTTTACATAATCTTATTTCACACAGATGAGAAACAAATATTTTCTCTTATGTTACACTAACCATTAGTTGCAAGTTTTGGTCCTTAAACTTTTGAATTTGACCTTATTGTACCATGAATAATAATACACTAATACTACTATTATGCTGTGGCTGTACATTATGAGGAATCATTGTAGTAAAATGTAAAGTCTTTCTTGTCACAAAATACAACTGGCCCATCAGACTTATGAAAATGTAATATTTTAATTTAATGTCTAAACAATGGGGCCATATTTGATTGGTGGTGAAAATTCGAAGCATTGACAGGGAACAACAAATTATCACAAATGTTGCCAATTTCATGGACAACTTCATGGAATAAAATAAAATAAATTATTTTCAAAGTCCTAGTATCCACACAATTATCAACATAAAGCCGCCACCACCGCATAAATTTTAAGCTTCATTACATTTTATGCTATTTACATGCTTGAATCTCATTCTACATATTTGATTACTACAATAGTTTCTTGTGAGGTTAGTGTGTCATGGTAAAGCATGTGTTCCACATTATTGTCTTTAAGCATTATTTTTATGTCACATACACAACAGTGAAACCTCGTTGAGATCCAATTTTTGTTGATTTGCCGAATCAGTAATTTTTTTTGGATAGTCCCGACAAATATTGTATATAAACAATGTTAAAAAACCAGCATACTCTGACCATTAAATCATTAATTTACCATATCCATTGATCAGATATTCTGTCTGAAAATCAAAATACGTATATTCAGAACAATCGTTTTAACTATGAAATACAGTAGATTTTGGATGATTTGTTCCTATTATTTACATTTCACTGTAATTCTCATTTGTAAATTTGCCAAAAATTGAGTTCATTATTAGTTTTTGAATGCTATGTGAATATAAAACAACACGAAAAATCAATAACTGGTGCTATCAATAGTATTGTTTACATTCCACAACAGTTTTTCTTCTACTTTCCCCGGCCGGTCACCAGATTTTCGCAAGTGGGAATCGTGCCGGACGATGCCATTGGTCGGCGGGTTTTTTCAGGGATCTCCCATTTCCCCTGCCCCTTCACTCTGGCCCTGTTCCATATTCACTTCATTCACCCTCATCAGCTCTCAAGGCCTCGCTGTTAAGAGCTGTCTAAATCTCTTCACTCACTCTTTTACTGTCTACGTATTTACTGCATTTGTAGGTTGGCGACTATGAGACATCATCTTGAAATCATCTTCTTACCTGTTTGCTGCATTCATAGGTTGGCAGCAATGACAACGAATCACACAATCTCTGAATTGTATCCAATGATCTACGGCGTTTTTATTGTAAACGGAATTTGAAATTAGGTTAGAGCCGTGGTGCTAATTTAAGGAACGTGATTATTATCGGTAACTATTGGCTGTGTGTTTGGTTAGAATTGTAAAGGTTTGAAAAAGACTTGGTAAATAATGTGTCACATGATGCATTCCTACGCAGTTGGCATGCTCACTCTACTTGCAATTTTGCCCCATCATCGAGCACCACCTCTCTTTTGGGCAAGTCCTATTCACATTAGTACAATAAATCACGCACCTACAGTGTTTGCAATCATCACATCATGAGTGACTACAGACATGTGGTTGGGAAAATTGTACAGTCTACTCAAAAGCCGGCATGCGGTCACCCTAACCCCAGTATGGGAATTTTACTGTTCGAAGAGCCATGTTTTCCTGCAAGAGCATAGCACACAGTCCACTGGAGCATCACAGCCTCCAGCACCTCACGCCGAGGTGTTAATATATGTCAACGCCTCCCTCATAGGATATACGAAAAGATTGACGCTGACTTCAAAATGAATAAACAACCCCTGGGGAGAGAGGCTAACCATCCCCGCACTCCTCAAGAAGCCACAAGTTGAGAATTTTGTTATAAATACAAGGTGTTATCCTAGGCTCAGAGCAGTCGCTGTTGTCACTCCTGTCTGCATAAGGCTAGGGAACAGTAGGGGTAAGTGACCGTCCACCCTGTCTTCCAGTCTGTGAAGGCCGTAGAAGTATCTTAAGGGTGCAATCACCACTATGCCAAATGGTACGTGACAGCTAAGTCTCTCTTCCAGTTTGTGAAGGCTGAAGTCTATATGAAAGTTGAGCGCTCACTAGACCCCGTTTGACGTGTGTGATACGGAGAGGTCACGAGTAGCCAACCAACCGCAGTCAGTAACCCCGAAGACTCTTCTACCATCAGGCAACTACATCTTCTAGATGCTACAGAAGATATCCTACCACCCACCCTCTGATATTTCCTCCTTGTTTTCCAATTGGTGGCAGGTCGCAATTTATGCATAAAGTGACCTAGGTTCCTCATGAACATACCTCGTAAAGTTAAGTAATATCTGCCTTGCTTAAAGTGTTATTGTGAATTTCACATTTAGCTAAAATTACAATTTTTATTGTGTTTATTAGCTAAACTGTATTCACAGATAATGTGAATTCGGCCAGGTGACGCGTGTAGGTGGCCTCCATGGAGTTTCTCAGTAATGGCCCGCTATCAAGCTGGCCTGGCAAGCGTGGGGGCTGTTCTCGATGTGGACGGTTGACCATTGTGGAGTGGCTATCGGGCTATGTGGAGCTTTCCGTTGCCGTCAGCGGTAGTTTGGTGACTGCATCGCCTACCTCCTTGGTCTCTTGGTTCGGGGCTGCCATGGGCTGCATTGTGGGGGGAGGTGGTGGTTTAGCTGGTTCTGCTACCCCTGCCGATGCAGTTGCCGAGCTGAGGACAAGGACAAGAGCTGTGGCTTGACCACAGATTTGCTGTGACTTCTCTTCTTTTCTTGTCTGTCGACCATCTGGGGCAGACTGGACGTCTGTTTACCGGGTTGTGCCCCTCCGGTTGTAGACTGGGAGTCCGTCTGGGGTAGACTTGTCATTTCACCATCTTATGCTACCCCTCCAGCTGTAGACTCACTGGGGGCTGTGAAAACGGCCATAGTTTTCCCTTGGCGGGATGGTGATGTAGTTGTGAAAGCAACCATATGGTTCCCTTGTGGTGTGGCTGTGAAAATGACCGGAGTTTTCCCTTGTCCGGGAGGAATGGCTATGAAAATGGCCCTGGCGGCAGGTGTGATGGGCATCTCAGCGATGACTTCGTCTTGTCTGGGAAGAACAACCATTGATATGACCATTGTGTCAGGTGGTGCTAGTGACCTATAAACACACTAACGACTGTTGTGTTGGGCTAGGCGGGAACTGCAGTGCTGACCTCCTCTCTTCTGGGAAGATTGGCCATTAGAATGGCAGTGGCATTGGGGGACGTTGCAACCACATCAGTCGTGTGGAGCAGTGGAGGGACCTTTTTGCCTACCCCTCCGACTGGAGATGCCTCTGTCAGAGGTCAGGTTATGATCTTTGTTTCGACAGCATCTATAGGTGGTCCTCCTTCACGTCCGTGGAGTGGGGCCTGGGTGGCCACGGCGCAGGGTGGTGCTGGGTGTTCAAAGCTAGCAGCCTTTGTGTTGAGGGACGACACGGCTGCCAGGATGGCCGCACAATCTGGGGAGATTGCGGCTGCAAGTACCAGCTGAACAGCGGCCTTGAGAAAGGCCCCATGTCTGCTGGTAGTTCTCACAGGTGCCTTACTTGTGGGAGGCGATGTTTTGACAGCGGCTGCTACAACGTCTGGCACTGCAGGCTTCTCACTGATTTGGCTCGCTGGAGCTGGGGGTATTGGCATCGTTCGTCGAGATGATGGCTTCTGGAGCACTGTCAGTTCGACCGAACAAATTTCTGACATTCTCTTGATGATGGAGCTCGGATGAGGCTATTTGCAGCTCAGTTCTCTATCCAGCAGACTTCTCCAAGATAACTCGGTCATGTTGGGAGTTCACTTCCCGGGTCTGTTGGGGAACTTTCTTCTGAATTCAGGTGTTGTCGAAGGCAGTGTCTGTTTTGATTCCTTGGCTTGAGGTCTAGGGAATTCTACTCACGTCGGCATGGAGTATATTGTTCCCTGGCTGGGTGGCTTCTCACCCACTTGCTCCTTTGGCTGCGACATCTGTACTTCTTATAGATTGGCATTGATAGCTGTCTCTTCCACATCATACTAGGTTCGGAGATTACAGGTGCAGTGGTGTGCATCTCTAATTTGTGAAGCTGCCTCTTACGGCATCTGATGTGCCTGGCATTTCTTTGGGTCGTCTTGGTTGATAGGTTTGTGGCCGGTTGGTCATTCATGATCTGTATTTGCAATAGCTGCTTCGGTTTCGTTGACCTCTGTGGCAGAACTTGAGACTGCACTGTCAAGGTTCGGAGTTTCATATCGGATTCAATTTTCGTTTCTCCTTTTCCCCCGTTGAGGTGAAGGGCTGTCTTCCTTTTTTCCTTTGAAACAGGCTGTTTTTTTTGAGGTAGTCACTGTTAAAATGCAGCTTGGGGCAGAACCAGCATTTAGGTAGCTGTGGTGTGGCGCTGGGGGAGGGGGGGCACCTTGTCGGCTTCCCTTCTCCCTGCTCCCTCTCATCCTGAGCAGTGGAGAAGCAAGGTGGCGAGTTATTTATTAATGAGTGTGCTGGGTGAGTAGGGGAGTGTATGCTGCCTATCACTCACTTCTTCCTTCCCCCTATCTCGCTGCCCGTGGTTGATCTCATCCTGCTCGCGGAAATTCCTCTCGGTTTCAAATGCTGTGACGATCAATTCATCCACCGTTCTTGGCTTGGGGCATTGCAGAAAGTTTCTGCTTTTGGGTAGTAACAGACGAGTTACCTGCCACATGCAACTTTCCTCATCTCCGTCTGGGAAAATATGGCGATACATCTGTACCTTGCGTCAGACCAAATCTCTACTTTCTTGTCTGTTGTCTGGGTGCGGCTGTACAATTCCGTAAGGAGGCGTGCCAGTACCTCTTTGCCTGTGAATTGCTGTGCGAGTCGGCTACTGAGTTGGCTACACTCGGAAACAAATTCCCCATTTTTTTTGCCACCATTTGAGGGCTTTGCCCTTCAGTTAGGACTGTGCTCGCGAGATCCATTGCTTTTTGTGCATTTCATGTGTGCGAAATTCCCTTTTACATTTGGTCATGAACACTAGTGGTCCTCGTGAGGACTTCCTGCAATCTCTGGCAGTTGTGGCTCTCCAATACGAGAGGTGCTGCGGTGGGAAGAGGGTCTTGGGTTGTGCTGTCTGTATTCGGCTACCCGCAGACAGACTTCGCATTGATACACCATTCCTGGTTGGGTAAAGCATTCCTCTGGCCAACCTATGCATCCATGGTGGTACATTTCCCCACACCGGATACAATGCACTGTGTGGGTACTGTCCCCTGGAAATGTTATCCAATTGCAGAATGCCGTTTGACGTGTTCTAAAATTGTCACATCTATATTATAGGCCATCTGTAAAGCATGGTTCATCTGCCAAGTTTAGGCAGGTATAGTGGAACCATTGTTGACAATGGGCAGACTGTATTCTGCGGGTCCCTGTGCCGGGGCAATTTGGCTTTGAACAGCGGCTGTGTTTGGTTGCGTTTGCAACTGTGCAATTGAGCTCGTGCTCGCTCATGTTGGTTACAGACATCTTTCGTGCCGATTGAGCACCACAAGTTGTTTATTGGACTCCCCGAAGTCCAGGTGGTTCTTGGCAGGGTTTGGTTGACCTGATCGACTGCTTAGTCGTTACTCCCGCAGTTTCGTTCTTGTTTGGGTTCCTGGAAGCTTGCTTTCGGTGATGATCCACATGGCCAATTAAGTAGTGAGGCGTGGCTGTCCTGTCCATGCTGCCTGGTCGGTACTATTGCAGTGGCGCCCCACATTGGATGCCAGAAAAACCTTCCTACCACCTCTTTGATGCGTGATGCCTCAGGGCTGACAAGGTCATCGCTTTGTCAAGATGGTTGGTTTTTGTCGAGTGCTCGGGCAGGTGCACATCTGGTGGGTGGTTCTGAATTCTCTTAGTCTCTACGTGGCACTGGTGCACATCCATTGTAGAGACTGGCCTGATAGCTTTTTGACAAGGCACGAACTCTGGCTGAGTTAGCATTATCTTTCGCCTTAAAGGTGTGAGACTCAGCGGTATACCTGGACGACACGTAACCTCAGACGATGGTTTGACCGGGTTCATTTCTGACAGGCATACGAGAGCAACAGGTAGGCTAGAGATCCGGTGCTCAAAGCTTGCATGAGCTGTCTGGGTCCGCTGATTCAAGTCTGACGCTGGAGTTTGGAACTTCCTAGGACTGATTTGGCTGGCTGAGATATGCAGCGATCCAGGGGTGTGTCTCCCTGTTCAGACGTGTGGGTACCTCTTAAAGGTCCTTGGGGTTCTCGGGTGTGCTTTGTATCTGTAAATGGCACAGTACCTGAGCTTGATACTATGGCGAGAGCTGATTGAGCTTAGCGATGAGGGAGGGGGTAAGCTCTTGCAAGCTCCCAGAGGCAGTTAGCAGCTGTTTGACTTTCTCTCAGGTACCACTCTGACGGGAGTAAGGCATCTGGATTGAAACACACTCTCACATCTGTGAAGTGACTGCAGGTGTGCAGGTGATATGTGGTCCTACCTGCTGTAAATCTACATGAAAAGTCTGCTGACTCAACGGACAACCTATCTCAGTACTTGGCACCTGAGCACGGTGAGCACTGAGAGTCAGGCCTCCATTGATAGTCCCTGCACGTGGGTGAAGGTTTGATGAGGGGTTGGTCTCCCCAGGCTCAGAGGACACTAACTTCGGTGCCTAAATGCGGTGGAGAGAGTGGGCTACTGAGCATGCAAGCTGGTCTCACAAGACAGAGTACCTAATGCCGGGGCTCTACTGTTTTGGACTCCGTGGAGTACAGAATGGGTGGATAGCTAAGGTGTGTGTGTGTGCTTGCGTGCAAAGCGTGCATGTGTGTGTGTGTACACTATATTGTGGGGTATGGCTCGTGTGAGTAATTTCCCAATCACTTGCAATCCCTTGAGCGGTGTGAGGTACACTGGGAGGGGTTCTTTGTCTTGGGAAAGAAAACCCTTGCGTCAGTAAAACTGCTGTTTATTCTGTTTGTCTTGAAATAAACAGGTGGTGTTGCACTACCTCCTAATGCTGGCAAGAGCTTAGGGAAGATTAACCCTACGTTATCCAGGTAGAGGCAATCTGTTTCTAAACTAACAGTGGTGGGTAGAAGAGCGCTATGAAAATAACTTAAACTGGTACTACATCATACGCATGTTTTCCCCCAGAAGGGGCCTCAGTGTGTAGATGTGTAAGTGCTGTTTGGCATGAATCTTCTACTAAGAAACGAGGCGCGGTGGAGACCAAGGACAGGTGTTTCCTTTTGGCACGAATATGGTGAAGGAAGGATAGGCAGAGCTAGGAGCGAAGCAAGCAGATTGGTCATTTCTCCGACAATAAGTGCAGTGGAGAAATGGAGACTAGTCCTCTGTTGTGGCTCGTAGACGAGCCGATAAACAACTGGTGTTTAAGGGCAACATCCCACTATTTATACTCTGGCTGGCTCTTCCCCTTCAGTCACCTGGATAGGGTGGGGGATGGAGAGGGGGTAACCATAGCATAGCTTTCTGAAGTCGTGATGCCAAGCTGGTTTGGAGATTGAGTAGTGGCGAAGCATACTGGTGTAGCCATCTGGTGACGTGCAGTGTTACTTGATGCCTTGGATGCATAACCTCTGTGGCCGGTGAAAAATACAGTTTTCGGCTGGAATGTCTATTCTTGCGGGGTAGACAGTAAAAATATTTAACATCGTGTTGCATGGTCAACAATAAAACTCTGTTGCTATCAGGCAGTAAGGCTTGCTTCCTGATGAGGTGAAGTTGTTTATATTATTGTTGAAAAGATGTCATGCATCAACAGCTTAGCTCGAACCACACTTGGGCTCATTGGTCAATGTTTTTGAGATTCCAACATATCTTACAGCGCCTAACCTCACACCTCTCTTCAAGAATATGGAATAGGCCATTGGCATAATATTGGGATGATCATGATCAGATAGTGAAAGCGAAGGATACATCACTTTCATGATGGGAGTTAGTTAGCTTGTCATATGTCCAGGGGAGAGAGGAGCCACCAACCCACCTATCCTTCACCTAAAGTGGCCTGAGAAAGCTCTTTGAAATGGCTTTTTTGTATAGCAGAAATAGCAGCTGCTTCTGCCACCCGAACAGCAAACAAAAAAAGTGCTTCCAGTAACACGAACACCTACTAGCAGAAAAATAGCAGAAATAGGACTTAACGAGCAGAATAGCAAACCACACAAATACATCTAATATTTCTCTTTTAGTCCTATTATAGGGAGGGTAGTAGAGCTCGACCACGATTCAGACTGCCTTGATTATAAGCAGGAATTAAAATGATGGCTTAAAAAAATTAACTTAAAATACTCACTGACTCAAGGTCTTGTAAAGCCTTGAAGTTAAAAGAATACTGCATTAAGCACTCATATCTTTGCTTAATGTTTTCATTTTACGTATTTAAATGATTTCACAATAATGCACACCTTGTCATGCTCCAGAAGTAAAAACTCCTTTCCATGTTCATCTTTTTTAATTAAATCACCATGCAGTTATGTAGTATGTATGTATAATGAATATGTTAAATGATTTTCCTACATGTTTTAGTTAATTCAGAGGTACATATTTTTATTTTATCAAAATGTTTTTGGTTGGTTTCAGTGTCATGTGTGAATGTTTTTATGGAAATACATTGTATTATTTGTCTTTCAAGTGCTATTCAATTTGAGATTTTTTTGTTATTGTTACATGCTGTATGAAAAATATTTCAGTGCATTACCTCAACCCTACACTCTAATTACATAAAGAGAAACAACTATTATTGTTTTTCAAGAATCTAAAACTTTTTTTTATTAACATCAGAATATTACTATGAGACAAAAAAGTGTTTCATTTTTAGGTGCTGTAATTGTTTAATTTTTTAACTTTAGGAAAAAATATAATTTAGTAAATTAACTGTGTGTAATTTTTTACATCAAGCTACGTTAGGTACCCGTCACTTGTTTGCCATGTCAGCTTTAAATGTTCCAGGAAAGCATGGATGCTGGAAATGATACTGATACTACAGTGACAGCAAAGTTCACACACATTCTGCAGAAGGATGCATTCCTTGTATTTCGTGCTCTCTGCAAGCTCTCAATGAAGCCTCTACCTGAGGGGCAGCCAGATCCCAAGTAAGTTATACTCTTTACAAATCAACAAATTGTGTATAGTCTGTTTGAAGGAAATTAAATGGGCTCCATTTTACAGGTATGAACATAATTTATATGTTGTAATTGACGCGTGCCAGAATGCTGCACAGCGCCACTGCGCGCTCTACGGGTCGGAATATTCAAGCGGCAATCCAAAATAAATGTATCGTACTAAGAAGCCCACAAGTCTGGGTAGCCGATCACATCATTGTGTATTATGTGCGTAATTACAATCCCCATTGCCCGTCCAGAATTTTACATGCTAAGGCACCCCCTCGCTATTGGAATTATTATTATTATTGAGAATTCTACTACTTGTATCTGGCCCCTGGAAAAAGTTGCTGCAATCACGAGAGATGGCAGCACCCCTGTGACCTTGTGATGTCACAGCCAGCCCGCTTCATAGACAGGGGTTTTAATTTGTCATAGCCTCCATGCGGGGCGATAAGAAAGTTGTTGTGCATCTGCACCCCCAATAAATGTGCCCTTGTGGTGGAAGGCTACGCTACACCCCCGCACCCGAAGAACTGCAGACCGGAGAAAACTTAGTGTTAATACAGCCCTGGCAGGCAGCTAGCACCAGTGAGTGGCGCTGGGCTCGGTAACCGAAGACGATGTGAGCCCAACCTCCAGTCTTCTGAAGACTCTTCTCAGTCTGCATGGATTCATCCTCCTCAGTCTGCAAGAGGACTTACCTTCCTCCAGTCCACAAGGGCTCTGCTGCTCAACTTTCCTGTCCGCCGAGGACTCTGCTACACCCAGTTTGTAGAAGGCTCTCCTTCGAGTCCGACCAAGGGCTCCTCTACTTCCTACCGCCAACCCTCCTTACTTGGCCCGCACCATTAAACCTGAGCCAAGCATAAATAAATATATATTCTCTCTCTCTCTCTCTCTCTCTCTCTCTCTCTCTCTCTTCTCTCTCTCTCTCTCTCTCTCTCTCTCTCTCTCTCTCTCTCTCTCTCTCTCTCTCTCCTCTCTCTCTCCCCCTCTCTCTCTCTCCCCCTCCCTCCCTCTCCCTCTCTCTCTCTCTCTCTCTCTCTCTCTCTCTCTCTCTCTCTCTCTCTCTCTCTCTCTCTCTCTCTCTCTCTCTCTCTCTCTCTCTCTCTCTCTCTCCAGGTTGGAAAGTGTGGTTGTGAAGATGCTCCCGTTCCACCGATTGTGGAGGAGGCATTTGCCTTTTCTCTTTCGGCACGTCTGGTGTGTCTGTCTCTCTCTCTCATGCGCATACTCTCTTACTGCCGCTGGTGGACGGCCTGTAAGCTAAATGTCCTTAACCGATGATAAACCAACACAGTCTGCTTCGATTTTATAGAATCACGTTTCTGCAGTAAAAGCTGTAATCAAACTTTGAGGAAAAGTATAGCTCAGTACATACTTATTTAGCGATTTCCCAGTTTTAAATTTAATTTCACGACTTAAAGAAAATTACTGTTATGTTAAATAAATATCATAATTATCTGATACACCCATCGTCGACTAGCTTGCAGAATATGCGGGCTACACTATGACAGGTGTATCAGATAATTATGGTATTTATTTTTGTGAATATTTAATAATGCAGTTGTATTAGATAGTTATGGAAAGTGTGGAATGTATAATAACTACTCAATTTGCTCACTCGTGCCCATCGGCGCTCACTCGCATCTCTCTACCTGCTTTTATTGTACCTGAAATATATACCATAAAAATGATTAATGGGATAAAAATGAATTAAATGAAAAATTTTGGTGCAGCATATAATTGTGGTATGTATTGGTTGTACAGTAACCACTCAAGTTTCTCACTCACGTCTATCGGCACTTGCTCACAACTCTCAACCCATTTTTATTGTACCTCAATTATGTACTATAAAAGTGAATGCTGTCAAAAATCATAATTGTGGTATGTATGGGTCGTTTAAAACCCCCCAAGGTGCTCGCAGCTATGTGAATATTATGCTATGAATAAAATATTGTATATTTTTGTACATTTGTACTTAAATTATGGTGCACTTTTCAAAATTATCATACATATTCTGAAAGTTATGGTATGCTTCTCAGAATTATTGTACACATTCCGAAAGGTATGGCACGGCGTACCATAATTATTTCATGGAAAATGGGTGTTAAATTCAATACTTTTGATATTCTTGTGCGATACTCGATACTATAAAGTACCAAGTTTATCAAGGTATGGTATTGATGATCCCATCCCTAAATGGCTTATACTTTAATTCACAAGTTACACAAGGGTTATTAAAGCTAGTAGAAATAAGTCTCTGTAAATTCAAAGGATTTGTGGCTTTAATATATCCACGTAATTTGATACAGCAAAGTGAAATAAAGATAAATATATTTATGACAATAACTTTTACCCAGTATTACTTTACTGCTGAAAATATATTGAATACAAATGAACTGTGGAAATTATTTAATGGAATAAAATAAATGCAAGTCAGGTGAAGGCTACCTGTTACATTTTTGTTACGTTCAATTAATTTTTAAACAATTTAATTTAATCGGTTATTATCTAGCTCTGGAATCATATCTTAACTTTGTGGGGAATGTCCAGAAGGGTCCTCGTAATAAGTATACGGGGTTCTCTACTCACGTGGTAGAGTTGGCCAGGCTAAAGCCTTAAGGGGACTATGACGCAGTGACCTTGGGTTATCTAGAAGTTGCGGGACTTAGGATAGATTCGGTCGACGTAGGAGGTGCCCGAGGCGATGACTACAGGACGAGCTGCTAAAGTGTCATCCTCTTGGAGAGCGTCGTTGTTGTGGTAGCAGCACGGGCATAGGATGACCAGTCCTTAAGTCAGGATGCCTCAGCCTTCATAGCCAGAGGACGTTGCAATGAGACTCCTGTGGAGTCAGAGGATGACCTGATGGCGTGGATTATGGCTGCGGTGGATCTTGGACTTCCAGGTATTGATGATCGTGTGTACCAGAAAATGGTACGTAGGTACCGTGTTTGTGTAGACATCGCTGGTCGTCACATCAAGCCCTTCTTGTAATAGGACCCTGAAGAAAAACAACGTACAGTCTGTTGCATACGTGGTAGAGGTCAACATGTTATGGTGGTGTTTTGTTTGTTGTGGGGAAACGGTACATTTCCGCACCTAAATTTCTATGCAAAACGTAACCGTCTTGGTCCTCACTACAAGCCCTTACATTGTGTAATGGCCGGGAATCTAACCAGACCCTGTTTATTACCTAACTCCACAGTTATCACATATTTTATAAAGTTGTGTTTATTTTTTTATTATGACATCGTGAGTAATTTGCAACGTTTCTCGTTACTTAAATGTATATTAAGATTGATTTTGTACTTACATATGTTTTATAGAACTCATAATCTTTTCGTAAAGTGACATATATGGCTTGAGGTAATTACTTGGGTGTCTGCCGTCTTGTCTGTCTCAGCTTTGTGGGTGTAGCAGACGTTGAGAACACGTTCTACTGTTGTGGAGTTTGGTGTGGGAGCGACAGAGATGGCGTATGAGTGAGAGAGAGATCTGTGCTGCTGACTTCCCCACACACCTGCCACGAAAATGAACTAGTGCTATGTGATGTTTATACCAAAAACTACAGATTATTCTTACCGGCTGAAGTGGTCAGAAACTTTAACCTGGGGAAGTCCACTCTAGGTATATCCTTGCTTAATGGCTTAGGTACCTCAGCCTGGGCAAAACATAGTTGTTTTGTCTCCTGATGCTAATCAATTTTTAATAACTAGCCCTTCTATCTTTAGCACATGATACAGGATGTTCCAAAGGGAACCTAACTGGGATGCAAATATACGGGAGAAAAATGCCAGGCTAGGTCGGGGGTTTCCCACTTTGGAGAAATTCTCTGCTTTGGGTTTCTTTGTTTTAGGGGCTACCAAAGATGAAGGGGAGTGAACATCAGGGTAAACTTCACTTGGTAGATCTTCTGGAAGGTGGCTTTCGTTTTGTTTACCTTGAGGGGTGTCAAATACTGCGATGCCAGTTTCTCGGGAGCATGGGTGGAACTAGGCAGGGACTTTAAGTTTCTGAGGTGCCCTGCCTTTATAAAGAGTTGGCCTAGTAGGCTCACGTGCGGGTACAAAGTCAGGAGTTACAGAAATAACCCGTCTGCATTTTGGTACCTGGTTTTGAAGACAAAGGTGAATTATCTTCCCAGCTGCAGTGCTCACTCTACAAGTGGACTGAAGCACAACTGCGTGCTTGATGAGGTGGGGAGAGACAGGGTTCATTTCTAGAGTAACAATTGTATTGGGAAGTTATGGTAAATTGAATCTATTCTACGGCCAATCTAGTCCTACAATAGTCTCTCCTCTCTGTCACATGGCCTCGATAGCTATGTTTTCTTCAGGGGAGATTCATGTTGGCAGGAGAAATAGAGGTACCATGTCTTGATTAGTTTGAGGAGTGTCACTGTTATCAGTGGTGGCTTCCACTAGCGTTAAAATAAGTAGCTCTCTGACAGCGGCCCGCAGGGCCTTTCTACATTGCTTGATCAAACTACCTTGCTTGGAATAAGCTATTTAAACTGAGATGTGAACTTTCTAACTGAAAGTTGCCTTAAGGGGAGACTTCCAGGATACACTGTATTACCCAATGTTCAAAATTCTGGCATTTGCAAGCTGGGACTTGAACAGATGGTAGCTGCTATAACTGGTATCCTGGGAGTGATACCTGCTAGAGGTCGTTCATCTAGGAGTGCTGTGAATTCTACTTTGGCCTTTGCAAGCTGGGAGAAGAACCCAAACACCCAACCTGGTCTATTCGCTTAGCAAGTACAATTATGAGGCGAAACTGGTATTCTTAGGCGGTCCTAAGCGTGTACTTCCAGGACACTGTGGTTTCACCCTTTGTTCCCAGCGTCCGGCCTTTGCAAGTGGTGACAGAACTAAGGGTGGTGCAAAAAAACTGGGCCCTGGGTGAGTAACCCACAAGAGACCAATCAGGCCCCACAAGAGACCAATCAGGCCTGAGCACTGCTAGTCCCTCTCCGGCCTTTGCAAGCTGGGAGATGAACTAAGTACCTGGTCTGTTTGTATCTCGTAGAAGGTAGGAGTTGCTAGTGCTTTGGGTTAGTTGAATGTCTACCGATTGGCAGATCTTGGTTTGCTCTTAATGTGTGTGTGCACTACCTTAGAGGTTGTATGCGGATACCAGGTTTTCCTTTAGGCAGATAATTAGTGAGCACGAAATGAAGAGCTTAATAAATTACACAAATTAAGTTACAGATAACACTCATAAAATTACGGTAAATAATACATATTTTACTAATATAAAATACTTATGACATGGTGATGCTTCGCTGACTTCTAAAATGAATTAAAATAGAAGTTATGTAGAGTTTAATACAGGTGAAGGTGACCTGTGCAAGAACTCGGAGTGAAAATTATTAACTGGAATAAAATGTTTAACTATCACATTTGACAGGGCTTCACCTAATCAGGACGCGTTCCGAAGGAACCGTACTAAATCAATTACCGGACTGGTAATTAGAGTAACTTAGATGTCTGGAAGGAACATCAGTGTGACCTGCTACCACAGGGAGCACTGAAGGTTTACCAGGTAGGTGGAACAAGCAGGGGGACGTCTTCAGGAACCTCTGGACGAAGTCGACCAGCAACTGCAGAAATTGCGGGGTGGTTGCTGGCGGTTGTAGTGAAGTGGTGTCTCTCTGGAACTGTCCTCCGGAGCGCAATTGCAGAGAGGTCTAGTGGTCAGCACCCTTTAGATAGTTCTCCGACCTTTGCGGGCTGGGAGAGAAGTGTTTGCAACCACTTCCCTACTGCTACCCTCTGCCTATTGCAAGCTAGAGGGTGCAATGACTGCCCAGAGCCAGGTTTGGCTCTTCCTTTTATACTAATCTTCCAAGCTTTGTAGGCTCTCTGAGGGGTGTGGGGGTGGCTAGCCTCTCTCCTTAGGGGCCTTATTATTCTGACTCTGAAGGGGTGCCTTTCATTTCTTATTGCAGAGGCTGTAGGCATTGACATTCCTTATTGCCTCGGTGAGAGGTTAGAGGCTGGATGCTGCAGGAATAGACTGGGTGCTGCCCTCCAGTGGCAAACACAGACAGTAGCTTGACCTTCCTGGAGAGTACCGATGTCTCAGCCGACAGTAAAATTCCACTTCGGGGGTAGGGTGACAGCGTGACGTCTACTTGGAGTTTCTGCAAACAGTACGATTTGCGGCCACATGTCTGTAGTCCCACTTGACATGTGCCAATGTACCCTGTGGGCAGATGTTCCATAGTAATGTTTAGGAGTGAGGACTGGCCCCTATGTGAGCGGCGTGCTTGAAGATGGGGCTAAGTCAAAGAATAGAGTGGGCATCCCTAATGTGCAAAGTCATTAGAAACAGGCTTGGTGGATGCTGTCCAAAACTCATCTTCTTACTTAGAGGAAGGTAGTGCTTCTTTAGAATTACTCCTATTTACTTCTTTATTGTGTAATGCACCCTATACTACATTTTTTTTGGTGGGCCGTACTCAACATTGTACGAGACAAAGATGGGTGCGCTTTATCCTGCTGCATAGATTCCACCAATAACTTGAACTCCTAGCTGATTTAACACTTCATCTAGAGCTGTCAATGGTTTTCAAGCTTTGTCTCTGGATGTAGTGCTCATTGCTAGCACTTGCAACAATACTTGTTCTAAAGATCAACCAGGATCCCAGGATCCAACAAGGACACCTGCGAAAATTTCATCTACCACTTTCAGTAGCTTTTTTTTCTTATGTTATTCTTCAAGAAGAGAGGGAGAAAATGATATGGCCATAGAGGCAACCCATGAGAAACTTGCCTTAATGGTGGCATGTATGTACCGGATAGTCACTTTTCAAGGTCAGTTCAGATCAGCACACATGATATTGATCATAATGTCATCATCGCCATTGTCCAATCAATCATCCATCATCAGTCAGTTGTCCATCCATCATCCATCAAGCTTTAATTTTTCCATCCTTCATCCTTGCTTTCCAGAGCACTAACTGGAGAAAGTTCACAGCAGATTCGTCTTTATTTTGCATGCCCCATTACTACCTCAACTTATGTCAGCAGTTATTGGAAAGCTCTGACCCTCCTTGTTCCTACAGTAAAGCCTTTTTTTGTTGGAGAACTTAATAGCTTTTTTGCTGAATGTTATTTTACCATTTCTTTATATTATGTTATGCTTTGGAGTCTATTGGTAATTTTTTTGATTTTGTAATGGTTTGTCTTGTAACATTCTAAAAACTTTTTCATTCATGTAATCTTGTTTAATGCTTAATGATACCTAACCTTTAATGCTTATTAGAAATTTAACTATAGTTTTCAAACATAAACATTACTCTCATCCTGTCACTTGAAGTAGGATATAGTAGTTGGCCTGCAATGTGTCAGCAGAGAGGGTGACAATGTTGTGTGTGATACCAGGTCCCATGAGCTGCGCTCAAAGATACTCTCTCTCCACCTGCTGTTGTCCATACTGCAGAGTGCTGGCCCAGTGTTCCGTGCCAACGACATGTTTGTGACTGCCATCAAGCAGTACCTGTGTGTGGCTCTTTCCAAGAATGGAGTCTCTTCTGTTCCTGAAGTGTTCGAACTGTCCTTGGCCATTTTCCTCACTCTGCTCTCCAAGTTCAAGATGCACCTCAAAATGCAGATTGAGGTGTGTGATATTTCAATTGCCTCAGCAATGGTTTATGTGTTTTTCTTTTTCACTGCTTATTTTTCTAAAAGATATGCTATATGTGAGAAGAACATGATTTAAAAATAACTGTGACTCGTCATTAGCTTATTTTTTATACATTAACGTATCTTTCACATTAACATAAAAATTTTACGTTGGGATTATTTTACCTAGTCTTACACAATCAGATTAATTAAATTTCCGTACATGGACTTTACATGAAAGTTTTGATTGTTTAACCATTTTCAATGTAAATCGGATTTTGTGTACCAAATATGGCACGTAAAAAAATATGCTGATCAAACAGTCATGTTCAATATATTGTTTACTTATACCCAACAATTAATTCTTATTGTTGACTCGTAACTCCGTAGATTCTTGCATGTTGACCTAGATTAAACAGGGTTCGTACGCTTTTGAAAATCTTTGAAAAGTACTTATAAAAAAAAATTTCTTTTTCAAGACTTTGAAAGTTTTTAAATTTCATTTTAGTCCTTGAATTTATGTTGAGCTAAGTCCGATGGAATAAATGTTTATTTTTCAATTATTGCTTGCTGCGCAAAATTCTCTTGGCTCTAATCGTATTCGTGGGCTTCTTTTATTACTTATTTTTTTTGCAAATAAATGTTAAATTTTCTCAGTCCTTACAAATTGTTTGCTCGTAATGTGCATGCGTATTAGCAATTACAATGTATCAATAACCATCTATAGCAGGGATATATACCTAATCAAAAGCCACCTATAGTGGAGATATCTACTTAAATATTGATATGTGACAAGAATGTGGCTGTGTTGTTGGTTGTGCTGTTGCGCGCCACTGCTGTTGTCAGAGCAAGTTAGTACAAACAAAAAAAGAAAAGTATAAATGAAAGCCTAGATTTGTGCAGTATTGTGTAATGTTCTTAAACTTGTTATAATTGAATATTGTTACTGTAGAATGGTCTGGAGCCATGCATGTGGTTTGAGTGTTGTTTTTGTAGTAAGGTGTTCAGTGTATTTTCAATGGGCGAAAGTGCTCTCAAAAGCTACATAAAGCAAGACATAATAAAGCTGCAGAAATAGCCTTGTACAAATCAAATGAAATTATCAGCAAAATATTTAAAAAAATGTTTAATGCATCAAAATTCTCATGTGCGGAAAAGAAATCTGCTTACTTCGCTGTTTTTGGAATTGCTACTTATTTGCAAAATGAGATAGTAGAACAGCTATCTGTCTTTAAAAAAATATTTATATACTGGTTTTTTATGAATGCCTGGATGAAATGATACAGAAAGAGCAACTTGACATTTATATCAGGAGATGGTATGGAAAAGAGGTTAAGACAACATTTTTACATCCATAGTTTTAGGACATAGCACTGCCGATGACATCCTTAATGGACTTTTGTATGCTGTTGCCGAGCAGAAGCTCTCTCTCTCTCTCACACTCACTTTGCAGTTGTCGATGGATGGTCCTAACGTTAATTGGAAAGTGTATAGGTTGTTGCACTATCATGTACTAAGAGAACATAACAAAACTGTGTTATATATTGGTAGCTATGGTGTGCGTGTGGTACATAATGCCTTCAAAACAGGCTGCAGTGCTACTGGCTCGGATATTCATGAGTTTCTAGGGTGCCTGTACACACTTTTTAAGGATGCCTCTGCAAGGAGAGAAGATCATCAGTCCACAACAGGCAGCAGTGATTTTCCCTTAAAATTTGTTGACTATAAATGGCTGGAAAATGTACTAGCTGCAGAGAAAGCTTTTGGGGATGATACCAAAATTGAAATGTTTTGTGGAAAATGTTGATAAAGGTAAACAAAACCTACTTGCAAATCATTTTCTGTTGTGAGGAAACATACATGATGTTCATAACTGTAGTAAAACTTCATCAACATTTTCTTACTGCTTATCAGACAAACCCATGCATTTTTTTCTGAGTGAAGACCTATGAAAAATTTTAGTGTGTGTTCTCCAGTGATTTGTGAAAGCAGATGCATTAAAGTTGGCCAACTCTTTAGTTCAAAAACTTGTACATTTGATCCTAAAGACTTGAAAAACTAATGTAATATTACGGGCGTGGATTTGGGTTGTTTAGCGAAAAAGGAAGTTAAACCTTTAATAGCGTCAGATGTTTTGTAGGGTGATATTTTGGAGGTTAGGATCTCCTGTAGAAGGCTGATTGTTTCTCTTGCAGAGAAATTGCTTCAGAAATATCCTATCGTATACAGCACAGTGAGATGTTTGTCTTGCCTTTATCCTCTAGAAATGGGAACTTGCAAAAATAAACAGAAGTGTATAAACAAAATGAAAAGTGTTATGAACTCTTTTGTTGAATCGAGGAAGATTTGTTACTCATATGTAGAATTCCTGGCTTAGTATTCAAGTTTTTTATATGAAGTAGTCCTTCAAAATCAGTCAATGTTTGCAGATTTTGATCCTCATAGTTCATGAATTGTATTTTTTCTTGAAATTATGAGTGACTGTAAGAAATATCAAAATTTGTGGAAAGTTGTTGAACTTCTTTTTAATTTTAAGTAATGGGCAAGCTATTGTCGCAGGAGGTTTTTAGCATTAATAAGCAAGTGGAAGTCGAAAACTTGAAGGAAAAATCCTATATTGCACAGATGGAGGAAAAATCCTATATTGCACAGACACTGATTTGTGATTTTCTAGGTGACATAGGTGGTGTAAAAGAAGATGTTGAGAAGTTGTGCTGCAAATGCACATCATAGATACATTTCTTACTTAGAAGAGCAAAAACTGGTTGTCAAAACAGCAGTAAAGAGAAAAAATTATCAGGATGGCGAAGAAATAGAGAATTTTAAAAAGTTTAAGCAGATTGAAAAAGATATTGCATCACCAACTCAGTCGGCTGATGAATTGGCATAAATAAGGCTGATGAATAAGGAGGCAATTTGAATTGTTATTAGTGTAACCACTCCTGAAATTCTCTGTGTTTGTTTCCTTTGCAGATTAAGTACTCACATTATCTTATCTGGTTTTATTCTGTTATCTCGGAGATTTATTGGTGTTACTTCCAAGCTCCTAAGTACTAAAGTCGTGAGCAGGACCAGACATGTAGAGAAACTTAATGGCAAGTGTGGTGTCTCATTGGCAGGTCTTCTTCAAGGAGATCTTCCTGAACATCCTGGAGACGTCCAGCTCGTCCTTCGAGCACAAGTGGATGGTGATTCAAGCCTTGACGAGGATTTGCGCGGATGCACAGAGTGTGGTGGACATCTATGTCAACTATGACTGTGATCTGTCTGCTGCCAACCTATTTGAGAGGTTTGTATCATTACCATTTTTTTAATAATTATTTTGGGTGTTGTCAATAATTAATAAGCAGAAAATGGTTTTTAAGCATGCTAATTTTTGTAACACATTAGCAGTCCTGATTGTATTTATAGGCTGTTCACGATAAACCGAGCACTTTAGAAAGTCCAACTTAAGCTGTACTTGTATGTTCATTGTGTATTCTTTCACTATGAGTAAAATTAACTTTTCTGTGGGTCTAATCATTTTATTTGTGTCTCAGTCAAATGAAGATGTAAAATTATTGGAAAAGTAAATATTTTACAAATTTGCTAATTCTTATACACATTATGCATTTACAGTGTATTAGTTTATATTCTGCAAAAATAATCACATTTGTTTCAAAGAAAAAGAATAATGCATTTGTTATTCTGTCGCAATAAATGAAGCATTGTGTTTTAATCCTATAGTTCAACAAATATGGCACTGCCAATGTGCACACAGTCATTATAAATGTTAAAAAAAAAAAAAAAGAGCCATAGTTGTTGGAAACTTAATTGCAGTGTAAATTACCACTATTTATTTTACAGTATCTTTGCTGGTATTTTGTGAAGACATTCAAAATTTAATTGAAATTTTTCTGCCATATCATTAATGGATTGCTTTTGTTAAAAAACAATCTGTAAACTACTTTAATGAAGCTACATATCTCATCTAATTCTATGATAACTGAACTTGGTTGTGCAGTTTTGCCAGCATGTAGTCGTTACATGATTCGCTACATAGCTGTGTTGTTACTCCAATGTGCAACTGTTATACTTGCTGCTAGATGTCTGTGCTGTTACACCAGGTACAATTGCTAGGTTTCTCACCAGATATAGGTCGACAAGTTACAAAGCGACCTCTGCGAATCTAAGGAGGGAGAGAGCTGACACGTGGCCGACGCTTGTGGATGGGGTGTGGGCAGTCGAGCTGTCACCCGCTTCTGGAAAACATTGGTCCAGTACGGTTACCTCGCAATCCTAGTTACACGATCCAACGACGTCGGAACATAGACACGGATTTCAAGTGGCACGCTGTTGTAAGGACAGTCACGGGAAATCATTTACAATGTGGCAACACATTTGAAAGAACAGAAGCGATTACACAATTTGAAGTATAACATTGCAAAGTGACAAGTGTTGCAACAGGAGTTTCTCAGACAATGGTGAAAATAATTGTGGCTGAAGGTAAAGTTAAAAGAAAAAATAGTTTGTATTTCTACACCCACGGGGAAGAATGAACGGGAAAAAGAATCAAAGTTGATGACTTTACGCGCGGAGCTATACGGCGCAAAATTCAGTAGTTTTACACAGTTTCAACATTAAAGAAATTGACCAGGGCATTACGAGAGGATGGAGTTTTAAATTGCAGTAGAGAGTACTTGCGGAATTTGTTGAAAAGTTTAGGGTTTAGGTGGAAGAAATGCCAATCTAAAAGAAAAGTTTTAATAGAAAAACCGGAAATTACTGTGTGCATGGGGCGGTATTTACAGGAAATTCGTAAGTATCGAAATGCTGGTAGAAATATTGTGTATGTTGACTAAACATACATGGAACACACAGCGTTAATTCCTGCTGGCAGTCGAGCACAGAATCAATTGGTAAGGGGCCACGTTTGATAATCGTGCATGCTGGGAGAGAAGAAGGTTTTGTTTCAAATGCTTTATTGATTTTCAAATCAAAGCAAAAGTCTGGCAACTGTCATGACAACATGAACAACCAAAATTTTTCCACCTTTGTGAAACAGAAGTTACTTCTAAATTTACCTGAAAATAGTGTCATAGTTCTAGACAATGCCAGCTACCACAATGTTAATAAAAACCATACATCCACTACTGTGAAATCTGGCATCCAAGACTGTTTAAAAGCCAACAACATTCAATACTCTACTCACATGTCCAAATTAGATTTGCTACTTTTGGTAAAAACCCATCACAGCACAAAAATATTCAAAGAGGACCAAATAATCGAGGACTGTGGCCATGATGTGATTCGTTTGCCTCCATACCATGCAGATTTGAAACTAATTTAACTAGTGTGGGGGATATCAAAGCAAAAATCTGCGATGAGATATGATCATTTCTGGAAGATAAAAGAAAGCTGTGTGAATAGTTATTTGGTTCGTTTACGGTGGAACAGTGGAAAAAGTGCTGCGACCATGTAAAAAACATGGAAGCTGAATATTTCAAGAACGATCCAATAGTGAACATCGAAATACACAAGATAATTGTGAACCTTGACATATCTTGTGACGAAAATTACTCAGGTGACACGGGGTCGAGTAACACAGAAACGGCTGACAGTTTCAACTCCGGCTCGGGCTCGTAATAGGTAAGTGTTACAAATTGTATTTGATTATATTCCATTTACAGTAAATTGAGCACTTAACGTGCCACAAATTTCAACATGCTACACGTAATAATACGTTGCAATTTTGAACTACTTTACCTAATTCACTACCAAGTTTACTAGAAGCAAACAAACCAACATTTGTGTTCTGTCAGGCAACAAATTGTGTTTTTTCAGAAATATTGATTTCAAAAGTGCTCACATTACCGCGAATGGACTATATAATAACATTGTTTGTGGTAATATAATGAATATATCGAAATGCTTTTTGCTTCAGAAGGATGCTTACGAAAATACTTAAATAGTAAAATTAAGGATATTTTGAAATTAGACCTTTAAGGGGCTGAAAATACGTAAAATGTGTTTTCGATTAATCATATCGAACCAGCCGAAATTTCGAGGTGTTTTATGCTTCACAATGATGCTTATGTAAATACATGAAATGCAATTTCAAGGTTTTTCACCATTCAACTCATAAAGAGACGAAACGACGTAAAATGTGCTGTCAAGGAATACCGAATAGCTCTTCAACCGGAATAAATTTCACAGTTCTTTATGCTTCAGAATAAGACTGCCTATACTTTATATACGTAATGTGGTACAACCTCTGCGCAGTTGATACAGCAAGTCACCTTAAATTCTGTTTTCTCAGACATATCCACCCACTTTGGCTGCCATGAAAATTTCCATTGTTTTCTGAAGGATGTTTTTCATATTAGGAAGCATGGATACAATATGTTTTGCTACAAAATTACTGTGAAAAACAATATTTCATGTTTTGCATACAATTCCACTTGTAGAACAAGTAACTTCTGTTACCAATTTCACTTAGTGCGTACACCTTACATTACTTAAATAATTTCTCCTGTACCTTCACTGAATTTTCTTTAAAATTTATTTACTGTATTTTCAAAATTGGAAGATAAAAATGTTTATTATGATAAATAGTACTCTGAATGGCATGGCCATAACAGTTAACAGTAATTATTCAAACAAATAGCACATTTGTACAATTAAATTTTTTCAAGTAAAAAAGTTGATAGTATTTAATTTTAATATTGTGGTTTATTATTATTTGAGGATAAATGTATCTTTTTGTAATTGAGTACATATTGTGTATACAGTAATGCAAACTATGTGATTTCAAGTGAAGCCATAAATAAAAACAATACATTAATCTATATTCATTAAAATACTTTTTTGAAGAGAAAACCGTAAACATGCGTAAATTTGTTTACGTATTTTGTTGCTGTGTTTTGTTGTGCTACTAAAATGTGACATAAATTATTAAAAAAATGTAGACAATAAAAGAAAACTGTATAATCATATCTGCATTTCCAGTTCCATTGATCTGGCTCTCAAGAGATGTCACGACAGTCGCAACAATGCACCGCCGCCATGCTCCGCAATGAGCGTAGACACATACGAGTTGGTTTGCAGGTGTTGTACAGCAGAGAACAGTACAACTCGTAAGTAAACTGAAAATTGCAGAGTGGAATTCCAGCAATACAAAATGGAAGAACAATAGGTGAAACGGTCAACAAAGACCCTCTGCAACACACCAAGTCGTGACAAATTACTACTAGTTCTAGTTCCGGGAAGACGATAAAATTTAAACTAATGAGTAAACTTACCCAGTTGAAGGGTACACAAAACGGTAAAATACGTGCATCTTTGCACTGACGGAAGTTGCAATCATCACACACACAAAATAAATAAAAATAAATTAAAAAGCTACTTTATGCTACACTCCATCATCTAGGGCAAAAGCTACATTGTCACTAGATAAAGAATCTTCCGCTGGACTTCATTTTCGCAGTAGCGGAATCTGGAATGTGGTGCTCACACGATGCATGGTTCTCTCAAGCAGAGTTGTCGGAATGCCATGCGGAAAATGGCATCAGATCAGAGGAGGACTCGCGCGTCTTCTCAAAGGTTCCGGAGGGCGTGTGTATCTGCCGGCAAATCACCTGTAAGTGGAGGAGTGTTCACAGTTACACTGGAAGCACTGCACACACTTGAAGACTGTAGATTGAATTAGGGATTGGGCTGACAAAATCCAGAATTTCTGTGATACAAGAGACTGCAGTAATTGTGGTGCTGCATGCAGATATTTCAGGTGGTAATGATTTACCAATGCTTTAACCACTGCATGGTCATTCTGCAGTATGATTATGTGCTTAGTTGCAAAATCCATGTTGGCATAGGACAAGCGACTGCCCGCCCTGAGTACACTATGTGAATCCAGAAAGGGTGCCAAGCGCTGCATTCGTGTTGAACGCTTTCCTCCATTTAGGCGAGCATGTGGGATGCATCTGCATACAAGATGGGTAGCTTTCTCCAGTTCCAAATGTGTTAAGGATTACAAGGTTGTGTTTTGGCACGTCTGATGAAACGCCTAACATAAGCCATAACGTGAACCAACTTGGGCCACAATGAAATTCGTTCGAATACAGGGAGATCTTCAGGAATTTCATGAGTGTTCAGCAAGGCGAGTTGAGAAGATTTTAGCTCTGGGATATTGTCTTCATGCTCCAACACAGCAGACACTGGCAACTGTTCAGGTGGGTGGACTAGCCACCCGGCGCCATGCCACCAGAGATCATGAGAGAGGTCAAGAGAGAGTAAGCCACGAGGTGCACAATCCGATGGATTACCTTGAAACCTGACATTTTTCTACAGCTGAGGAGGAACCCATTCTTGAATTTGAGACATGCAATTAGCCACGAATGTTTTCAACTAGTATGAGGGTGACTATCCAATGTAGAGCAACACTGTAATCAGTCCATGCATGGGTTGCAGAGATATGCAAATACTGGCTGAGGAAGTTGTGGCAATAAAAGATAAATTTTGCTATTAATTGAGTCCCACACAATTCTAGACAAGGGAGATACACTTGTTTCAGAGGAGCCACCCATGCCTTAGCCATTACCAGATGCACACAACATCCAGGCAGCCGTCTGGCCTCAATATAAGATAATCACAGCTGCTTACTATACCTGCAATTTTTCAATTTTCCAATTTTCCCGCCCTACCCTTGTTTGCCACCCGGCTACTAGGTTTACTACTGACAGCGTCCTTCTACCATACTGTATTGTCTTACAACTCGCAACATGACGAAGCTGGCTTAGCCAGCGAAAGGTCGCGATCGCGCAACTGCGTGAAAAAACTGTCGTCGTCTTACTTTGTGTGTGTGCCTATCGACAAGTACTAGACTGTGAATCCTAACTAACACATTCCCTTTGATGATCGTAATCCTCAGATGCACGATCGCTGCATAGGCTCTCTCTGAGGCGTTAGAAAAACCATGTAATTTCCCACTGTCCACATCAGGGCATATGAAGCGTAACAAGCTAAGTGTTTCAATTTCAGTCAGGCCATCTATGAATTGATTCCATGTTGCCTATGTGGACTGGGGTAAGGAGTCATCCCAATTCAGTCCTCTAGTCCACAGTCACTGCATTAGAATTTTGGCCTACACATTTAATGGAGCAAGCCAACCTATAGTATCATGTATGTGTGCAATCTGAGAAAGGACAAAGCGTTTAGTGGGACTACCAGAGCAGACCCAAAAGTGATGCGAGAAAGAGTCCTTCGTTGTATTCCCGTACAGATCAAGGATGTTCACAACAGGACCTGATGAGAAGTATAGCACCCTAGAACTTTCACAATGTGTCGCAGGCACATTACTGAGAGGCTGAGGCTCATTACTCAACCATTTCCGAAGCTCAAACCCACCCCGGTGTATAAGTTTGACTAGCTGAATTTTCAACAAATTTCCTTCATGTGACAACATTGTGCCTGTGATATCATCCATCAAGACATTCTCTAGACCATTGGCAGCTAGTAGTTAATCATCACCTTTATCAGACGCCAACTGGCATGGTCAGTCAGCTTCATCGACGAAAACTTGGTGGTACATTTGCTTAATGTCACATGAAAAAAATACACTGTGAATCCTAAATCTTAGAATTACGTCATTGATGTCATTCAAATGTTTAGGATCTGGGAATAAAATGTCAGTGAGTGAAATACCATTGGAAGTCTGTGCACTATCTTCAAAAACAACCCTCAACTTGGTCATTGAGCTAGATGGTTTGAGCACCCAATGATGAGGGATAAAACAGTCTTAGGTTTGTCGGCCACTATCCTGTTTGCAAGAGGGGGTATATGGCTCCATATGACCTACCTGAACATAGTCATGAACTCTGTATACGTAGTCTTCATCTCATGCTGTGAATTAAGTTTGCTTTCTAGTGAATAGAATCTAGGTTTGGCAATTTTGTTTGAATCTCCAAGGTTTTGGGCCTGGGGTTTAAAGGGTAAAGAAACCTTTTATCTCCCAGCATCTACTCATGTGTGAGTATCGTTGAAGTGTTTTTAACAATACTCGTCTTCAGGTGGCTTTGCATTGACCTGAGGAGGCGTTTTAGTCTCCCAGAACTGTTTGAG
Source organism: Dryococelus australis (assembly GCA_029891345.1). NCBI lineage: Eukaryota > Metazoa > Arthropoda > Insecta > Phasmatodea > Phasmatidae > Dryococelus > Dryococelus australis. Next base: position 150,487,808 of record CM056999.1, on the reverse strand, counting down.
GATGACATCCAACAAGCTCTCCATACCAACAAACATAGATACCAGTTCCTGCTTGGTATCTGTACAAGACTCTGTGTATTCCCCCAATAACACCCATTCCAACTTGGTCTCCAATACTCTAACCATCTACTCATACCATTACGAACACAGATGTCAGCACCCAGAAGTATATTGATGGGAGCAGGTTTATCGAAGTGAGGTTCTGCCACAGGAACGGAATCCAACTGAGCACGAACACAGGAATCAGCAGACACATGTGGCAAGTTGCTAGCAATCTTAGATACAACAAAGAGTGAGTGAGAGAGAGAGAAGGTAAACTGAGGTTCCTTTGATGACTGAATCTGACCGGTTATTTCCCCCTTCAAGCTGACAGCACCATGACAAAGGCCCGTGACCCTTTCCCCGACTTTGTGTAAGGGCAATGAGAGGACTTCCACAGATGCTTCAGAGATAAAAGATGCTTGGCTGCGCTGTCCAGCAAACACTGTATCGCATGAGGCTTATTGTCTGTACCGTAAATCTTCACCAATGCTGTAGACAATAACACTGATACGCGTTCCTGAGCCAAAACACCTGCAAACATTCTGGCTGGAAACTATGTGGGTCAAACGTTTTCTCGTTGGGAATTTATAGTTACAATGCGCTTAGATATCTACGTGGAGCAGGGCATGATGCTTTTGCTGACACTGATAACAGGTGCAAGTAGAGAGACATGATGCTAGCCTATGGGCTATTCCAAGGCAATTGAAAGAAATTTTTTGTTCCGTGCTATTTGTTGTCTGTCTGTAGGTGAGGCATCAATTAATTCAGGACACTTGTACACAGAATAGGTTGTTGGCTGACATGTTGCACAAAATCATTTTTTTAGGTTCTGAACTGGTAATAAATACTGCCTTTGGGTGAAGTTGTATGACTTGACTTAGTCAACAATGGTTTCAGGGACATGTTATTTGCATTAACCAACCTTGTTTTCTACATAAAGAACTCAATTCATTTTTAATACTCTAGACTGAACAAAATCTATGACTTCAGAAATAGGAATTGTGTCAGTGCTGTCTGTATGTGAGTTTTTGAACTTTGTGAGCATACACAATCCAACTTGCGCATCAAAACTGTAACCAGAACAGTTTTATTGTTTGTGATATCATTGCCAAAGTCTTCCAGAGCACAAGCGTTCTTATTGAAAGCATTGACAAACTGTTTGACTGATTGAAGATTAGCAGAGTTAACAGCAGGCAGGTAGAGAACTTTTTTTATGTTGACGCATGCCACACTGCTGTGCAGCATGCCTGCGCACCCTCCAGGTGACTTTACTCCACCAATGAACGATAAAGAGCTTGGGGCAAGTCACAACAGTGGCAGACAAGATTTAAGTCCAGACAATGTTGATTCTACGAGCATGGATAACGACGGTCGTTCCTATGACTAACGCGTTTAGTTATAAAATTGTACTGCCTGCCCAGAATTCCGATATGCAATCGCTATCCCCTCAAATCATGATTGTTTTACCCGATGAGCCACGAACCACAGATAGCAGAGAAGAAAGTTACAAGAGAGACTACAGGATCGCAGCACCCCTGTGCCCAGTGACGTCACTGCAGCAGAGCTTCGAGCGGAGGTTGTAAACCTGTCGCCAGTTTGCACAAAGCTCTACCAGCTCTTGCAGTTTGAGAAGGCTACACCTGCACCAGCTCATCCTGCAGCTCCTGCAAGAAGCTAACGAATCTTTAATGAAACTGCAGTTATATGGTAACACCTCTTATTGTAAATTAAATCTCATATGATCACATCTTAAATACATATCAAGGATTATAAACCAATTCTACATAACCTAATATTGTCATATTACCACAAGTACTTGTTAACTTACATATAAATTTGATCACCAACATTGAATTTCTTTTTATTTCGTGAATACATAACAGGATTTCCAAATTAACTTATAACAGCAGTAGTACTTGCAACATCTTCATTAACTGGGAATGTTTTCCAACAAATTATATCTCGTGAATCTATTTCACCAATGTCTTTTGGTTTTGGGTCTTTAGCATTATTAGTTCTTCTAATGAAACAGAACTCTAAAATCCAGAGCCACCTTTTGCAGTAACGCCTTGTAGTCGAAATCTAAATAACAATGACAATAAAATATAACTTTCTTCTATGTCCACAACTCGTACAGTCTATTCAGTGTCATCTTTGTTAACGTCCTTTTCAATAGAATGAATATTACGAAACACCTTTTTAGGAAAATAAGAACTTCCACCTCTATGAAACCTGTTGCCGTACATCTTGACCTAAATTCACCAAACTTTTCGTAATGTCTGAAAACAAGAACATACTAAATTACAACCACAATACACCGCAAGGGTGTATTGTCCCTAAAATCCCCTGAAGGGAATGAAATTCAATGTTAGTGATCAAATTTATATGTATAGGAAGTTAACAGGTACTTGTGGTAATATGACAATATTGGGTATGTAGTATTGGTTTATAATCCTTGATATGTATTCAAGATATCATGATGATCATATGAGATTTAATTTACAATAAAGGGCGTTACCATATAAATGCAGTTTCATTAAATTTTCTTTAGCTTCGTGTCGCTGGCAGCGGCCCTAGATCTACGGGCCGCTGCCATGATAAGACATCAAAGTTGCGATTACAGCCATCTATTGAACTCTGCACTGTGAACTTTGCAACGTTGCAACTCTGATAAGAGGCTATTTAAATGAATGTCTTCACAGACCACTGGCCTTTGTTACTACAGACTTGAAGGATATCAGCTTACATTGTGTAATATAATAGGTGGTGCTAACTTCCTTAAATTACATTGGGTTTCTGAGTTGTTATCTGTTTACTGGCTTCAATACTTACCACCTGGAGAGGGTCGCAGTGAGTGGAGCGAGCTGCAACCGAACGCCACTCTGCTGCAAACCAAGGTATAGTGAGTCCCAGCGTAGCCATGTGGGACACACAAAAATAGTTATTGCTTACTATATTTATACATTCAAAAGTGAACAATTATCCCAGTCAGGGGATTTTAGGGACAATACACCCTTTTACCCAAGTCTTTTCTTGATTCCGCGGTAACATATCGTCGCGACGTCCCCTCTGGACAACCACCCCTTGGGAAGCAAACGCTGTAAATTGAGTAATTCTTAGAGTAGCTAATTTTTTTTTTTTCCCCAAGTTTCGTCCACGTTCACCTTTACCTGTGTAAAGTAACTAAGTTAATTAATATTATTTAGAGTGTACGTTGAACCGGGATTCCCCAGTGTTTTCCAGACATAAAATAAATTGTACGTCAAGCGTTATTTAGTTGACTCCGTTATTTAATTACTTTCTCATTTTAATTGAAAGTGTTTTGTTGCCAGTTAATACTAACTTCTCCCTGTGGAATAGGTGTGAGCGGGCCGTATCCACCACAGGAAATGGGGTCTGAAGAAAGCGTTTAGTCCGCAAGGACATACAGAAGCTCCTGGGTGTGTCGGGTGCACCCTTGCAATAACCCTTCCACTAGACAGCACCTACCAAGCCACCCCAATGTGGACAAACCGCAAGCTGCTGGGCCGAGACACATAATAAGAATAGGGAACACACCGCGGATGGACTATAGACAGGGCTCAGGAGGGTAATCAGCGCACTTACCATAAGTCCGTAGGACTAAAGTTAGCATCATCATCTGCAAACAACCATAGCACTTGAAAAAGCTTGCACATCATTGTATAGGGTAGCGAGATTCCTGATGCTTTGGTACTGGGATATGAGATGTTTACAATCTTCTGTTTAGTTTTCAATTGTAATCGGTAGATTGTTTACTAACTGTAAAGCTTCTTCCTTGAGGCATCCCAAAAAAATACTGGAATTTCTCAATATTGGCTGATCCCCGATTGTCATGAATCGTCTCCTGGTACAGCTGGGAGAACATGGGCATTTGTCCCACTGACCTGAAAAGGATGGCAAATTAATTTCTTGGCAGACGTACATATGCAGATGGGGTAGCAAGAGAAGATGAGGAAGGAGCTTGTACAACGAGAGTAGAGAAATGAGTTTATGAGATATTATGTATTGGACAGCTGGGCAAACAAGGACTCATGATTTTCAGTTAACATATTTTCGTCCAAATCCTCCAAGGGGTATGTTTACAAAAGTTTGTTGCACAGTGTGTGTACTGCACCTTCAACAGCATCGAGTTGTACCCCAAATGCATTCACTTTGTGAATAACATTCTGCGTGACTTCAGGGGCCCAAATCAGTGCTTGTACCCTATCATTTGTGTGTCCAAGCTTACTCTCTTAGAGCTTGAACTAAAGTTACAGTTACAGTATGTTGACGTATCTGATGCAACATAAATATATTTGCGTAAACACTCCTCAACATACAAGGAAGAAACAAGATATAGACATGTAATTACTCACCCATGTGCCAAAAAATGTCAACGAACGAGAGACAATGGAAACACCAAACCCTATGTTTTTTAAGAAAAATATCACCAGAATTTAAGACTTCTTCACATTATAATGAATAGGGGTGAATAAAGTTTTCATTTTATCTGAGGATGCTTGAGTTGCGAGGGTGGATTCAGAACGGTGGCATGGTCACTTCACACACATGGTACGCTTAACATTTATGCAGCGCACATAAAAATGAATGAAACTGTATTATAGTTACGCATCACAATCTCTGGATACGAAATCCGACCACGCAGGACTAAATGTTGCAAGAATTGATTAAGTATTCGAGAGAGAAGGATAGCGACTTGCGAGATACTGGATACATGCGCGCTGTGCACTGTATATACATAGGTAGTTCCACGTCCACACACACACACAATATAGTACATGACAATATACAACTTGGGTAGAAACTAGACCCAAATTTTTTCGTTATTGGCGCCACTCACACTTTTTAATTTGTGTTACTTGAGACAGTTTTGCATACTATATGTGACTGTCACACTAGTGCTGCAAGTGGTGATACACATCAGTTACATGAAGTAATGACAGACTGTTTGTGTTATTAGTTTTGTGTGCTCAAACATTTTGGTCCTCCGGACCGGATTGTAATGGACTGTACTTACAGCAACGTGCTATTTGAGCGGTAAAAATACGTGACTTTGTGGCGCCAAGTGTATTGGGTGTGAGAGCTTGGGGCTGTAAACTAGACTTGTAGTGGGTCATAAATTTTGTTTCTGTGTATGGTATCGGGTGATTGTTTATGTGACTCAAGAAGTGCACAAAATTTCACGTAAAGGAGCGGGAACACTTTACTAATGACAAGAGAAAATGGCAGTGGCACAAACACCGGAGTTGCAACACACATTTTATGCTTTCTATTGAGCAAAACAGAAGCAGCGCATGAAACGTCTGGAGAGTCGCGTAAAGATGAGTCTAAGTTGGAGGACTTCGAAATAATCTTCCAAGAGGTTATTGACAAACGAAACAAGTTATTGGCAAACTTTTGTAGCCCTCCAGCAGACGACAAAATTGTCATTAATGAGGTCAAGGAACAGTTTGCTGCTTACGAGTTGGTTTTTTACGAACTACGTAAAGTGTATAATTAACTGCTTACAAAAATATGTGAGGTTGGGTTCCCCGACGACACTACTCATGAGGTGCAAGCAGCTATTTTGCAGCAGGTTGCAATGTTGCCAGCATTGCCACTGCCTGTTTTCAGTGGTAATCGTGCAGAATGGAAAGAATTTGTGGACTTATTTAATTCCATGGTTGGCCATGTTTCCCACTTAATAAAGGTGCAAAAAACTCATTATTTGTTGGGATGTCTGAGAGGTGACGCATGGGACATAGTAAGCACTGTACCTGTCACAAAGAAGAATTATGAAATTATATGGGGTCGGCTGGAGAAAAGGTTTTTAAGTGTATGCATTACGGCAACACTCCATGCGCATAATATTCTTCACTTATCCTCATTGGACAGTCATAGTGAGGGTGCTATCAGCAAATTTGTAGTATGTGTGCTCTGAAGGCACAAGAATTTCTAGTTGAAAAGTGGGATTTCTTACTGTTGAGTATCTTATTGTAGAAGCTGGATGTACCTTTTGAAGCAGGCATTTGATATATATATATATATATATAAATAAATCGCAAGAGGACTCCATTAAAGGTGTATGTATGTGCGTTTGTCTACTGGTCCACCAAGGCAGTGCACATTGATATGGTGACAGATCGGTCAGCAGCAGCATTCCTAGCAGCTCTGAAGTGTTATGTTTCCATCAGAAGCTTGCCATCGGATATCTACTCTGACAATGGCACCAATGTGGTGGGGACAAGCAATTATTAGAAAAAGGTTCACAAAGAACTGTTTCAAGGTGTGAACAAGCAGCAGATAGCAGACAGTGTGACTGAACAATGAGTCAAATGGCATTTCAACCCCCTCGGCCAGCCCTTATTTTGGTGATATCTGGAAGGCCACTATAAAAGGTTTTAAGCGTCACATGAAGCGAGTGTTAGGCAATCAGCAATTGACGTATTTGCATACAAAGAGTTAGCACACTTCTGGCTGAGATATCTGCAGTACTCACGACCTCTGTGCCCATTGTCAACAAGTCCAAACGAGTTTGATGTGCTCACCCCAGGACACTTTCTTGTTGGGGAACCCCTTGTTGCTGTACCAGACCACGATCTATTGGAGTTGCCTCTTAATCAACTAAATACAAATGGTCACTCAGCTTCATCAGTGAATTTGGAAACGATGGAGTCTGGAGTATCTCCATACCCTTCAGCAGAGAGGAAGTGTGCCGAACCCACTTCAAATGTCAGTGTTGATCACCTGGTCAAGGACCCAACACTGCCCCCACTGAAGTGGAAAACAGCACGAGTGGCTGCAGTACATCCAGGCACTGATGGTGTGGTTCGAGTGGTTTCAGTTTGGACACCTCAAGGGGAGCTTACTCGGCCTGTCACCAAGATTTGTCCTTTGCCAGTGGAGTAGAACAGCAGATGAAGAACCCTAGTGATAAAGAACATTTTTTTCTGTGCTGTATATGTATACTCTTTCAGTGGTAGTCTTCTTACAATTTGAAAACACTTATTTTCGGTGGGCAGAATGTTGGCGCCACTCACATTTTTTAATTTGTGTTACTTGAGTCTGTTTTGCATACTACATGTGATTGTCACACTAGCTCTGCAAGTAGTGGTAAATGGCAGGTACGCGCAGTATTGGCGGATGGTTCGTGTGATTAGTTTTGTGTGCTTAAACAGTTTGGGCATTGTACACATGTACATAGGTACATACACATTTACATTTATGGTGAAAACTCAATTTTAACTATAAAGCTGTATACTGAACTTTATTTGACTCGACTTAACTTTCATACAACTTGAAACTCTACTTAACTTTCATACAACTTGAAGCTCGACTTGATTCAACTCGAGTTTCATACATCTTGTTTTTACTCAAACCTGTAAAAATCAAACTCGCCCATCATCATGAAGCAGCAATATTTCTCATCAGATAAGACAGCTAATTTTGTTTCCAAGTCTTAACAAGATTCATTTGCTCCTAGACTATAGTCCATTCCCGATTGTAAGCGACTTATGAAAATCAACCTTTGAAAAAACACTCTAAGCCAAACATGTCAACCTGTTTTTTGCAGTAACCTGTAGTCCACAAATATATAACACTATAACTTTAGAGTATAACTATAACTTTAGAGTACTGTATTATTGAATAAATGAAACCTTACCTTAATATCTTCTATAACTTGTAATATTTATTAATTTTAATATATGAATTAACAACAGCGAGAGCAGCGACGGGTTGGCAGCGGCTGGTAAGAAATAGTTAACAGTTAAAATATTATTTTAACCTAGTTTAAGTATACTATTTGTAAATTAAACAATGCCTATAGAAATGTTTAAAATTTTAGGTAGCCCCGATGGGAACATATGTCATTTTTACGGTTTAAACTAACAGCGGAAAATATTGTGAGTAGGCCGTAATGGAACGGTGTTGTTTTATCAAGCCAGAGCAACTTTGAAACAACTATCTGCTGAGCAAGGCTTGTTGCTGTCTCTCTGTCTTTGTTTCTTTCACACTCAGGAAGTTTCACTTTTGCTATTATGCAAAAATTGTAAATGTTTTCAATTGTAGCATATTTCATACTTATTACAGCAAAATAATGATTTTTGAATTTGTAATTTAAAACTGAAAAGAGATTGTAATGTTTGAATACTTCTTTTAGTGTATTTAGATATGATGGTGGGAAAGTGAAGTTGGCAAACGCGGCGAGTCATTACATGGCATGTTGCTGTTTTACCAAACGAAGCATAAATTATACTTAATTCGAAAAATACTTCCAAATACCACATCACGTTTGTAGACGTTTTGTTTTTTAAACCTACTTAAGCAAGTTAGGATGTTGTGATAAATCTGTGTTTCCGTGGCAGTAATAAATATACTGTTACGGTGTGTTTTGTTAACTGCTGCATGTGAAATAGCGTGGCGTGGCTGTGTGGTGATCGTTATGCTGGATCTGTGTGTGTGCGTGATTTCAAATATTTGATGTGAACTATTTATACATTGTAAATGAGAAATGTTTTTATGATGAAGTTATTTATTTACACCCACGTATGTTTATTTATCACAACGCTGTACCTTTGCCCTAGGTGTTTGAAACACAGTCGTGTAACATGATTTACCACCAATCCCAACAAAATAACCAAGCCCAGCCCCAATAAATTTCAATAAACATAATACACAGTAAGTAGCAATACATATAAATATGAGTGGAATAAAAGTTACGGTAGGCTTATTTGTGTGCATGGTCACCTCTATATTTTAAGTTTTCTATAACAAAAAATGAGCGACACAAGTTGCGTGTTTGATTTTTAATGTTGCTTTTTCGTTGGACTGTCTATTCCTTTTTTTTTTTCGAACTGAGACCGTCCTTTTAAAGAAATAATGTAACACATATCAATAACAAAAAGTTAAATACTACAGTTCTTTACCCTGCAGGTGTAACAGTGTTTAACACAGTCGTGGCAAAATATTAACGTGCATTACATGTAATGTGCTATGTCATGGAAAACAAATATGTTAATGTAACGTAACTGTAAGAACTATTGTTAATTCAGGCATTTTTAAAATATCATAAAGCTGACCTAACTGATGTTATAGGTCTAAACTGTGGATATTCGTATGAAATGGTTTTTGAAATAAACCTAAGACAGAATTCTTTGAAAAGCTGTAAACAGTAAACAACATATTTGACATGTATAAAAGTAGAAGTCATATTTCAAAGTTTATTTTTAGGTGTAGCGAAATTATACTAACACATGTACACACAATGGCATGTAAACATTGATTTTGACAGATGCTACATGGCAGTCACATGGTAATGTTTGTTTACATTTGGCGAAAGAATACAAAACGGACCTGCAAGTAGATATTTAGTATTTAGCAGGGCTCCGAGAAAGTTGCTTCCAATGGGGAATGGATTTATATATATATATATAAAACAACAACAACAACCTTATCTTGTTATTTTAAAATTTTAAAAATTAGATATCACAAATTCTTAGTCTGATTTGGTTATCATTTCTCAATAATAATTACTTTCAAAACTGTGTTTTCGCATAGAAGTTAGCCTAACATAGCACAAACAAAAAGTTTATAGAAATAAAATCCTGCTTTGCTGCATAATGATCATTCAAAATTAAACTTGTAATAAAGCTACTTGTAAACAAATAGGGCTATATAAATAACATCAATACAAATTTTTAACTTAAGTTTCGTGGGGCACAAGAAATGTAGTCATTATTTGTAATTAAAAATATTACAGAAAAGATTGGTGCATGATGCTTTTTGAGTTATTAGTTTTAAACGACTTCAGCTCCATTCTCCAGGTACGTATTTTGCACAGAGCTTGAAGGTTAAAATTATTACGTTAAAAAGTGAGGTTGTACTGTCTGCCTTGCAGCTTTTATTATTCACCGGTCCACTGTAATTATGCTAGGTGAAAAAGCGAGTTCATTTACTCCCCGCTAGATCGCACTGGTAGTAATATTGCTTGTCTTTTGATTTGTATCCCCCTTTAGCAGGCCCGGTGAAGCCACAGAGGCAAGTCACGCTTTGCACTTCCAGCTCAGCGACTACCCCTCGCCCTAGTGAACCAGCCAATGAGATATGGGTAGTGGCCTACGAGGAGAATAAAAGGAGAGACAGCCCACATCTCATTGCCAGTTTTTGTTTCTGGTACACACCGCTCGGATCCAGTCAAATTGCCATAGTCTTTTCCAGCACTCATTGCTCGGAACTGATTCCCCGCCTTAAGCCTTGCTTATTGTCGTTGTTGCGCCCAGCACGCTTTGTTAAGGCCAACATTTTCTGCTATGCTAGTTTTGTATTGTTGCTGTTGTTCAGAACGCACTGCTCGGAACACACCCCTTACTGACAGTACAACTCAGCACATCTTGCGGTAGGTTAGGATTACGTCAGTTAGGAGCTATCCACTACATACCATGCTATCCTGCATTCCCCTGCCTTCATTTGTGATTCCAGTGTACCTAATCCCAGTCTTTTTAATTGCTACCATCCTGTCACTCCCACGCTTAGTTTCCTAAGCAAAGTGCCAGCGACACAGTGACATCATTTCTACAACACGTACACACCATAGCAAGAAGTTCACGTGCAATTCTACGCTCTCTTTTTAAGTCGGACGCCTCTGTTGATGCTTGTGACGCTGACCTGGAGCTAGAACGCTATCACCATGTTTTTATTTTTCTGGAAATAAAACGTGAGTGAACTTTTACTTGAGTCCACTTCTTGGCAGACGTAGTGCCTTGTAGTTACCCTTGCCATGTACATGTTGGTGTTCACAGGAAGCTTGCTTAACGTAAACACACGTATTTTGGTTCACAGAACACACTCTAGTACTGACCATCCCTTTCCAATAATCTTGTATTGTGGGGAATGGACGAGCCGTCAAAAGGTACACTGTCTGTGTGAAACCGCATAAACTGCATGTGGTGATTACTTCCCCCCAGAGCGGACTCCACTAGGGACCTCTAATCCTTAAGTGGTAGAAGGTTACCAAACCACGCACCGTTGTGGTGAAAGACGTAACTTCACACAAGTGAGTTCCTGCATGTGCAAAGCAGCTTGGTGGGGTAATTTCCAATTTCCTTATGCTTTATATCAAAAGGGGAGGTCTTAAGTAGAAAGTGATTGAAGCACTCTTTGCATCAGGCTGATCGAATGAATATCAGCCCTCAGTAGTCAAACAGATAGCTAGCCGTCAGCCCAGAGAGTATGCGCAAGCTCTTCGACAGCTGCAAGAACCAAGAGCAGTTCCAGGGTTATAGCACAGAGGTGGGAGACAGTGGGTGTTCTGTAGGAGGGAGCATGGCGTGGCATGTTTAATAAAAGAGGAGGAGGCACTGGGTTCCTGCAGTTGGTGGAAAAACCTGGGCATCCTCTTGGAGGGCAGTGACTTACCTCACCACGTGCATTGCCCTTTTGAGTGTGTTCCTGTTTGTTGGTTATCAGAGATGGGAGATGTCCCTGGCAACTACAAGTCCCTGGGAAGGTTTGCGTTTCACATCCCTAGGGATTGCCTGCTGTTGGCTTCTTGCAAGTATGTTAGCTGGGAGGGACATCGCTGGTAGGACCAAGTGCTATACTGAAAGGGGCAACAGCAGGGTGTAGTGCTACTGCCATTGTACTGAGCAATGTGGGACATCACCATTGTATACAAGTAACATGTTGATATTTGATGTACTGGGAACTTGTACTCACATGGGTCAGGTGGTGAGAGGCAGCAGCCATTAATTTTGGTGAAGAAATGGCCAGTCTCTCTTAATGGGGTTAAGTTCTGCCGGTGTGCTGGAGCTTTGCCAGAATAGAGAACAGGCCTTATGGCTACTCGGCAGGTCACGAATTCTTGAATAATGAGAGCAATTCTATGTTTGGCAGGTATGACAGATGTAAAGCTACCTGTGCGATGTTCTGGTGGTGTGGTTTAAATTTCCTGAGGTCTGTAGGAAGATGGTGAAAGGAGAACAATTGGGGTTAGGTGAGTGATACTGGAGTAGGTGGTAATTCAGGCCTTCTCAAGTATTCAACAATGCACTCTGTGTAGGCTGCAGGTCTGGAGCATGTAGGTGGGAAAAACTGATGCAGTGGCACAAGAACGTCTCTTGGCTCTTCCATTCCCTGTTCTCTGGGCGAAAGGCTAGCTATCTGTCTCACTAGAGAAGGTTGAAACTCGTGGGCTTGACCTGATGCAACAAGTGTCGTCCTATCCTTTTATTTTAGCTCCTTCCTTTTGGCAAAAGGCATCAGGATGTTGGAAATTTCGCAAGCTGTCAGAATCCAGGAACGCTGGCTTGAAAACTTGAAAGCTATCGTTAGAGTTGCCAGTAGAGGCGACTGACTCAACAAGGGAATGCTTGTTAGAATTACTGTGGCAGAATTTCGTGCATTGGTGCATGCGTGTTGTAAAAAATGATGTCAATGTATCGCAGTACTAGTTGGTGATTACTTCTTCCAGAGCAGTGGTGTAGTGTTTGGACTACTTTCCTCCTAGGTAAACAAGGTGTGTGCTGGATACTCTGGCGGTTAAACTAAGCTTAGGAAGCAGACTAATCAGTTCCGAGCAACTAGTTCTGGAAAAGATGGCTGTTCAATTTAAACAGATCCCAAGTGACGCACGCTGGGATTGAAGACTGTCCTAAAGACGCAGGCTGTCTCAGCCTATATACTAATCAGGGTACAGGTTGGACATATGTGTTTTATTGTTTTGGCAATAAACAGACATATTCAGAATATACTTCATTTTTCACTCACAGTCTACTTTCTTCTCACCCAGTTTCCTGCTACCCCTCACTTCATTACATGTGTGACCTTCGGGTATGGCAATGCTAATTGGGCTAATTGGCTGATGCCACTAGGGGGAGGGGTGGTTGCTGAGAGGGGGGTGTGAACATGCCTCTGTGATGTCACTGGCCGGCTGGAAGGGGATGGAAAACATTAGACAAGCAATATTACTAGTGTGCTCTAGCAGGGAGTAAATGAACTCGCTTGCCCTCCAAGCATGATTACGGTGGACCAGTGAGTAATAAAAGCTGCGAGGCGCACAGTATAATCTCACTTTTAAACGTAATAATTTTAACCTTCAAACTCGTGTTGCTCCACCAACTCTAAACTCGAGCACAAGGTCTAGCTCAAAGCTAGAGACTGTGTTGTCGCATGTGATGGTTTGTGTGCATGTCCAGGTAGAGTGAGGTTCGGCAACATGAGCAGTGCAACTCAGCCCCAAACTAATTTTTATTAATTTTTTAATTTTTTTTTTCGGTTTGCTCCCAAATTCTGCCATCCCATCTTTGAGCCCCTTCACAGTTCGGTGAGGCCTCTGTTGTTTATGTTCTAAGTCGGTGGAAGCATGGAATGTGTTTCAGGGCAAGCCCTATATGCCTATGGTCGGATTTACTGTGTTATAACTTGACACATGCATCGCAGCTATAGCAGGGTGCCATATTCACAATTGTAGCCATGGACACACCTTGAAAGAGGAATGGTATAGTTTGAAGGGCACAGCAAACCAGCACAAAGCAGAAAGAATGTTAGGAAAATCTGTGCAACAGTCATGGAAGATGAAAATATACGAGTATAATCCTTTATTGGATTATGGCGGGAGAAATTAGGGTGTAATTTGTTCGCTAGCAAAGATAGACTTGTGTGGATTTGGTGCAGGGTGATAGCCCCGAAGGAGGACCATGGGCTCTATTTATACCTGAAACACAAGGCTAGTGTGAAGAGGTGGAGATAGAGGTGGAGAAGCAGTGGTAAAGATGGCGGAAGCAGCTTAGTACTGGGCTTCGTTCCCCTCCATGGCCAGTGGTCAGAGGGATGGATCTATGCCAAGGTTTGGTGCAGGCTGACGACGAGCGTGTAACGGCAGCTGGCCTGCATGCCAATCACTGGGCATTTCAGCATGAAGGTGCCTGTGGTGTGCACAGCGTAACACTCTTCTTAGGATGGGCCTGTGGGTGTGATTGGACTAGAGCAAGATAATAACTTTGCCCATGACATGTCAACATTTTAAAATATGTTGTATTCTTTTAGATTTATTATTAAATGGTCTCTTTTTTGCTATTAAGTTGATAATTGTTACAAGTAGTAGTTTCATAAATTATTATTCCAATGCACAGATGATTTCATTATCAATATTTGCCTCTTAAATTTTAATTGGTATTAACATTATAGCACTATGTCAGAGGTGTACGCAGTCTGTGCTGAATGGATCATAGTAATCACCTAACAAATGTTGTTTGTTAGTGTTAGAGTAGTGTTCATATTCAAGTAGTATTAATATTTTATTTATATTTTGGTGTTACGTAAATTGTTTATATAATACAATAAAATTGTTTTGCTGAGCAATATTGAAACTTTAAAAACTAGTTATTTTAGTTGCACTGGAAACTTACGATTAGTCACTGAAGTCTCCTTGGGCTTTAGGATGATATTGATTGATTGTAAATAATTTGTGTATTTCTCAGCAGATAGTCAAACCTGTTCACTGGATATGGTTTTGTAGTGCTGCAATTAAAATAACATTTTTATTAGACGAGAAAAAAATAATGCTGTGGCTAATGGTTTGTAGTGAATTGGTTTGACTGTATGTATATCCTGACTTGGAAGTTAGACAGGACCTTGTATAACCAGCTGGCAACAAGCAGCATGCCAGATTGTAGCTGAATGCAGATGATTGATGCAGGTTGGTGAATGACCTCTCGAAGATAGCGCAGGGGCGGCAGGCACTGGATCTGGGTGCGACGCCCAATCAGGAGAAGAGCATGCGCATTCGTGGCCTCGAGTGCCTTGTCTCAATTCTCAAATGCATGGTGGAGTGGAGCAAGGACTTGTATGTGAACCCCAACTCGCAGACCACCCTTGGTGAGCATGCTCTTCCTGTGTATACTCCCGCACTCATACTTGTCTGTTTCACTGGCTAATATCAACTGTAGTGCTTAAAAGTTCAATATTCAAGTAATTTGTGAAAAAGTATTATTTTAGTCATTGGAACAAAAGTTCTGGCAAACATACCTCATTTCGAGATTAATGTTATTTCTATATTTTGCAGAAATATTCCTAAATGTAAGGATGGGAATAATGTAATTATTTTACCTGTCAATTGTTATTGTTAGTCTTAAAAGGATAATTCAGTTTTCACCATTCCCATTTTATTTGTAAATGTAATTATTTACTTTACTCTATTTTTATTCTGGGAAATATAGTGCATGTGGGAATGAGTTGAGTTGAGAGATTAGGGTGGCTTTTAACAATGAGGTCTTGGGAGTGAAATGAGATGATAATGGATCAGCACCATCAAGTAAGGGTGGGGGAAACAGGCGATCCCCGAGAAAACCCTGCAGACCAGCGGCATCATCCGGCACGATTCCCACTTGTGAAAATCTGGGGGTGACCTGACGGGGGATTAAACCCGGTTCGCCTTGGTGGGAGGTGAGCAGCCTAACTGCTTAACTGCTAAGCCACTGGAGCCCCACACAGGGGAAGAATAAAGCTTGTTGTAATAGTAGAGCATCAAATAGTGAAACATTCTCTTAAGAAGCTTCCCACATAATAAATACACTATGTTAATTAATTTTATCATCTTATCTGTATACATTTAAAAAGTTTTTCTTGTTAATAAGCATACTTTTTTTCAGTTCAATTCAAAAAGGTCGTAATAGGGTTCAAGTACTTTTTGTATTTATTAGCTGTAGTAATTGTGGATGTAATTTCGTCAGTGTAGAAGACGAGAAATCATTGTTTATTTTAAATACACTAGTAGGAGGAAATGAAATCACATTTACTCATCAAGTGTGCTGTTGACTACAAAAATTGCAAAAATTAATAGGAGAAGTGTTGTTTTACTGAAAAAAGTACCTGTAAAACATGCAACTATCTATTCAGTCTGTAAGTAGTGTTTTGTTTTAAGAGAGCTGCTAGGTTTTTGTATGTAGTTCTGTTATATCAGTATTGTCTAGTGATGGGTGAGTTTGATTTTTACAGCTTTGAGTAGTCAAGTTATATGAAACTTGAGTCTGGTCAAGTTGAGTTTCAAGTTGTATGAAAGTTGTGTCAAGTCAAGTTGAGTACAGTAACACACCAAGTTAAGTTAACTGCGACTTAGATAAATTCACAGTTATGTAAATGCTTGTGTACATGCCACTGTGAAGTGTGGGAACGAGGTGCAGGCACGTCTCGTGTCACTCAGCTGTCCGGGTAGCCTTTACTGCTAAACCACAGGACGGAATGGTAACCAGCCGACAGTCTTGCTTGTTATCTCACGGGGTTCTGACTGTCAGTGTTACATATTGTGTATCTGCTGTTATTACCATTTATTTACAAGTAAAATGCCACTGAAATGCAAAACCAAATGCTTAGATAGTGCAGATAAAAAAAGAAGAGGTCCTCAATCACCTTAGAAGAAAATTTTTTTTAACTACTATTATTCAATTAAAATTAAAATTCATGAAAATTTTTATCAGCATGCAACGGAAACATTTGTGGAGCTGGCATGGCAATGGGAACTCTGAAGTGGATACCAGTGACGTAAACGATGAAGATCTCTCAAATGAAAATCTTATTCAGTTGGAAGAATTCCAAAATTCGGAACAAAATTAGGAGAGTGTGCCACCAACTACAGACGTAAAAAAATATTTATGAAGAAGGGACTCACAGAAGTTTTTAATTTGATATACACTGCATTATTAAAATTAGAATTTATGAATTCTGACACAGAACAGTTTAAAATGTTTGCCACCTTATAAACAAAGACATGTCTAGCTACAAGGCCATATACAACAAGAAAAAGCATGTAACCACTTAGTCTACCCTCAGTACGCTTGTAATATGCTGGCCACAAAACAACAGAGATGACCCTTGGCCATGAACATCAGAAGAGGTACGAGGAGAGTCTGCGACACAAAAGGCTCTCTCTCCACTACCATCCCCCTCCAGTGCCGACACTTCACCCTCCACTTAAGTCAGGGGTTCCACCCAGCAGTGCTAGAGAGACAGTAAACAGACTTGCCATGACGCCGCACCCACGCCAATTTGTCCGCCCTGCTTGTAAACACTGGTCCTGCCTGGTGTGGCACGGGTGCAAAGCAGAGCTAAACATTACATCTATTTGTATATAATTGTTTGTTGAAGGGAATTTTGACACACTAAACTCGAAATTTTCCAGGGTAGTGACTGGCTGAGGGCTCACGGATAACAGGTATTTATGGTTAAAGCAAATGGAGGGGGGCGGGGTGCAAAGTGTTTACTTTAGGCCTACATACTATACACTTAGGTTATGTAAAAAAATAATAGAGCTATATAAGAATTCTATTTTTTAACAGCCAGTGTGTTGTGGCAGCGTCATAAATGATATTAACATCAATACATACATAAAATCCTATATCAGTTGATGCGTGAACAGGAAACAAGAGACCTACTTAAATCTGTTTACAAATGACGACTCACTGGGACAGGTATATGTGCGCTTAAGTGTAATAATACTTGCTCTACTTTGGGTGTCACTATGGAAGCCTGAGGTTTTGTTATGGTTAATTATATGCCAGCAAGTGGTAACTGATTGTGTAAACCTCTCATACCTGGGGAGATGAAATATGTCCCTTAATTCTTCCTATAAGGAGTGAGTCGTAGATATTTATGATTTTAAATATCTATGACTCACTCCTTATAGGAAGAATTAAGGGACATATTTCGGAACACAAGCCCTTGAAATTTACAGAAATGTGAGACTCCACGGTGGAAGATTTAAATCACTTACTTGAGTTCAAACAAACACTGGCTAAGGTGGGGTTCTCAACGTTGGGGTAGGTTTGCAAGTTGGTGAGCTCAATTGCGTCCATCCTGTACTGACTAGTTTAAGTCTGTATATTTTCCTATAGGATGATTTGGTTTTAACATACGTCACTGACTTATAATCACAATTCCAGAGTCGCGAAGGGCATTTGAGTAAAGTATTATTAGGTAGACCCATATATAGGGTGGGCCTAGTGGGTTTGCATACGGGCACAAAGTCTGGTGTCACACACACTACTCTTCGCCGAGGTGTTACCTTCTGGATGTATGCGACATTTTCCTCCTCGCAGGCTGACTTGTGGCGAGTGGTGGCTGAGCAGTGGCCGGCGCTGGCTGCAGCGAAATGGTGTGTTGGTAGCTGGGGTGTCTCTTGTTGGGTAGAGGAGGGGTTTCCTGAAAAGATTTCTTAATCCATTCCCTTCTAGGCCTGAGAGAGTTCATCTCCTTACTGAACAATTAGTTCGTACACTGGATGTTGATACCTGGTAACTTAATTTTCGGTGAGAATAGTGTATTAGTTTTATCAGTCTCTGAAGGAGGTGTTCTTTTTAATTCCTCTAGTATTCTTTAATTACCAGTTTTATCTTTTGCTCATTGTCGCCTTTCTTAGAGTATGGCATGAAGAGCAATTAATTACCAACTGTTCTATGATTAAACCAGTTTGGTTATGGGCCTAACGTGTCCTCCTGGACACACTGGCTTTACAACGTAATATCACACACTGTTGTTCCAATCTGGCCGTTGCCCAGCGGTGGATAGAACCTACGGCCGTTACCCAGGTGTGGTATTCACTTCGGGTCAAGTGGCTAAGATAGCTCGTTCTCCAAACCGGCCGTTATCCAGTGGTGGCGGAGTAGTAAACTATTCAGTCACTCAATTTCATAAGTGGAGTAGTTCCCAGAGTGATTCAGGCGCTCCAAAAGATCTACCGGCTTGTAGATGTCGGTTTGCCTCTTAATTTGTATTTATTTAGCTTTGTTGTTAAATAAATGAGTTAGCCGGCTTTACCTTAGAGCGTACCTAAATCTTATGTTACCTTAAGTGTCTTGAGTGGGGTTCAAAGCTAGTATTAACAAATCTTAAATCAATTTAAAAAATATATATTAATTAAATAAC
Organism: Dryococelus australis; assembly: GCA_029891345.1. NCBI lineage: Eukaryota > Metazoa > Arthropoda > Insecta > Phasmatodea > Phasmatidae > Dryococelus > Dryococelus australis. The sequence continues at coordinate 150,468,851 of CM056999.1, read as the reverse complement.
GTATTTGAGACACGTGGTTCCGCTCTATCCTAATAATATTAAATATTGAAATATTTATGGAAGTTTAATCCTACTTGACGTGCCAGGTGAAGGTGGTTGGGATGAGAATGCTAATTGTTAAGGGGTGAAAAAGGATTAAAGTAATAGTAGCCAAAATCATTAAATTTAACCCTAATTGAGTATTGAGGGAGTGTTGTGAAGATACCTAAATTAGTGAGTACATTACCAAAAGGGCAGTAAAGGATTGCTTGGCTAGAGCAAGAGGGGTTGTCATCGTGACCTGTTACCTCAAGGTGTATACCAAGGAAGGAAGGGAGGTCAATGTGAAAACGATGTCGGCAGGACCCTCTGGTTGGTGTTGGTGGTCCTCAGGAGATGCTGGAGCTGATGAGCTGGAGGCTGGCAAACAGGTTGGGATCCTCTGGAAGGTGGAAGTCCTCCGGAGCTGTTGAAGATGTCACGAACCTCTGTTTGACTACGAACTACCAGTGTGAGGAAGGATCTAGTGGCTAGTGCACCCTGCAGATATTCTCTGGCCTCACAGTGGTGGAGAAGGGTGGGCACAGCACTTACCCTTGTCTGACACCTCCGGCCATAACAGCGGTGAAGGTGCAGCAGACTGCCCTGAGGCCTGCTCTGGTGGTCCTTTTATGCTAAATTTGGGAGCTTGTCAGTCGTCTGAAGGGTGATGGGGAAACTAGTCTCACTTTTCGGGGGTTGGAAATTCTTGAGACTGCAGGGTGCTGATTTTTTAATTGCCTGTGATGGAGGCATTGACATATCTTATCATTAGGGACATTAACTTTTTGCGATTGGGAATCATCGTCGTTATTTTGCGATTTTTGCAGTTTTTTTTTGGGAATCACGAATTTTCCCGACTTTTACATTTTGGTTGCGAATTTAGTTATTATCTCATCGCTTTTAGTTTAGAAACATTAACAATTACATACTATGCCATTTATACATACATCTGATATTTTAACAGCTTCGTGTAAAAAAATAAAATAATAAAGAAGAGAAGAACCACTCAAAAACATCTCTATCTATTCTACACATTAGCTTTGTACACTGTACATAACCTCATTTTGCTATTTACAACATCAAATCATGTCGAAATCGTATGAACACAGTCTATTCAGACAGACAAAAGTTAATGCATCACTGGTTTTATTTTTGCCGTTGTTTTATAGTGCAGACTACAGTGTTAGATATATCAATTTCCATGTTAATTACAGTTGAAAACACAGTCACACAAAAATAATATCGCCTTACATCAGTAAGTGCTTGCACGAGAGAGAAATCAATTGTTTCGAACGCGTTTGAAAATCGTAAGAGATTTGGAACTTTTATCGTGGTTTATCTACACAAACACCTAAATCACTAACTATGATACATACATTTTTTCAAAACGTAAATCAACCACATGCAAATTATTTGAGGTTATATATTTATGAGAATTGCATAGCCTCCAAAGTATTATGAAGAAACGATCAATCTTGAAAAATAGATTGTGCCAAGCTTACAATTTTACCAAATCCGAGAAATATTGAGCACACACGAAGCAGCTATGTTAAACACTACAATTTCTTGGTACAAGTACCATTTTTCAAGTCTCAAGATATTGCTTATGTATCAAGATCATTTTGCCCTTTTACACAAAAATGCCAAGATTTTAACATTTGTAATTGACTGATAGAAATCTTAAAAAAAAAATTAGGTCTGTGTTTCACCTTTCTTAGTAGAAGATGCAGCAAAAAAAAAAAAGATTTGGCTCGTTCTAAGGTGAACCTGGCATGGCATACCAGTTTTCTGCTGTGTGTGTACCAGGATTTCCAAGTGGCAGTCATCTACATTTGACACAAACAGTTTATGTTACTGCGCATGCGTGGGTGATACAAAACAAGTCACGTCACAAATCGCAGTCATTTTGGTAAACATAAACTGCTTTGTGTTACTACATGTTTGACAAGTCTTTACCATTGAGGAGCGAGCACACTGTTGTCTGACAACTAGACTTTGGTATGCCAGGTGTGTAGTGCGGGAAGATGGGATGGCAAGTACACTCCATGCACATGCATAATATACTCTAGGAGGCTAATGAACACAGCACATGCTGTTTTGCCGTAACTTCTTAACCCTCGTCAATGTGTATTAAAATGTTTCATTCCTATACACTACAGGTTTGTTAGGTCCATTTGTATTTTGCCGCAGTGCACGTAGATAGGCCGCACGCCATGCGACAATATCACTTCGCTCTATTAACATGTGTCTAACATGTTTAAATGTTTTAAATTTAAATCCCATGGATTTAATAATTTTCCTAAATGTATCCTTCCCGGTAAACTGTATCTTTTCTTTCACAGCATTAAGGAGTCTACGCAGTGTTCCAAGAACATTTGGCGCACGACACTTTAACGAATTTGTTTTTGCTGTGGATAACGTTTACCTAGGGTGGAAATAACATTTCCGCCATTGTTGGCTATCGCACACTGTTTGGCAATGTTAGGTACTGTCTTATCACTTACATCTACTGCTTTGACCACCCTTTCTACTGCTTTATGTAATGGGATAATGAGACCTCGTTTCTTTTTTCTTTACAAAATTGTAAAACATTGTAAATAATCTTTTTACTTTGTGACCGCTTCACTTCCCATGATTTCTTTCGAGAAGTCTCCATTCTGTACGTAGACCCCGATTACTTGTCAATATACATTTGGTTCTGTTATGTAACGATAACACTCATAATAACTCTTTTACTCTACAGATGAAATAACAGCTGCGATCAATGCTCACAGTGATCTTTTTAGACACATACAACACTCCAGTACAACGAGCGCGGTTCACAGGTGCCCGTGCATAGTGGTACAGACTGTACACTTCTGTCTGCATGATGCCATTGCATCATACGAACATTGCAGTTCCCCCAACTGCCACCGGTAATTACTTATCAGACAGGCAGTGCAAATTGTTCTTGCTCACAGCAAGTTTAATTTTTTTAACTTTTTGATGTTTTAAATTAAAAAGTTAATTAAAATGATGAGTCGGTGAACAAAACATTGTACATTCATAACGAGTTTATAGGAGGCATAATTGCTGGACAAAATGCTGAAATGGCAACACTTGTGCTGTTCCGTTTCCTTTACAATGGCAAACATGCGCAGCAAAGTTGTTCTGATTCTTTCTCACAAGCTCATAGGTGCACCTCTTACATCATTCTACGTCCAGCTAATCTCACACATAAACTGCATAAGGGAAATGCACAAATACTTTATGTGCTGACGTCACAGTGGCAGGAAAATGTCAGAAACATGTAAATTTGGAGGTTAACTTTGACGGTGACCAAAGGGCAAGTTCGTTTATTTTAGGAAACGTGTGCAGTACTTAATGTACTGAATGATTCTGCAAATAAATTATGTAATGCTAGTGGCAAACAAATGTGATTTTGGTGATGTAAACTTGTTAGGATTTCCAGAGGAAAACATGTTCAAAAGATTACAAATTTAACTAACAGTATATTTGCATGTTTTGTAAATAATGTATTTGTAAAACGTTACTATAATTTGATGCATGTCACTTTATCACGCTACTACAAATGATTGCAACTACTATCCCACACCACGACAGTATATCTACTACACCTGAGTGAGAGTCGAACCCCGCCAACCTGTACACCCCCCACCGCCACGGCCCGTACCTGTTCTTTGGACTATACAATTTCGTGCACGACAGGGCTCGTCAGTTATTCTTTCAGATCTTCACACTCGCTCTACCACTTATAGTGCTGGGGCCTCCAACAACTAAGTCTTCAGCAGCTTACCAGAAGCTGCTGCCATTGTCGACAACAGTCTTCAGCAGCGACCAGCAGTTGCTACCATTGCCATCACCAGAGGCTTCGGTGACGCCAATAGCTACCACTTACCAGAAGCTTCAACGACTTCAGTCTTCAACACTAACGCTCCCTGCTACTAGAGCAGTGGACATTTATCTTCTTTGTCTCGTCTAGATATCCCGTAATTAGTTAACAACGTTCAGTATTTCTTTTAGCTGTCAACTAGTTGTACTACCCGCTTACTCTAGAACCAGGTCACCTACACCTGTTCAGCATGGATAACTTCCAGCATACCGTCTGCTTCTTAGAAGTTAGCATGTGTCACTGTATTTATTACGTTATTAATAAACACAGCTTTGTTATTTTAGCTGCGAGTATTATTTATAGCGCAACCTTTACTATGCCTGCTAGGAACGATACGCATTGTGCACTGCTGACAGAGACCGGGTATTTTAAGATGAACTAGAAAATGACTGGTGATCCCCTTCTGGAATCCACCAGTCCCATACATACACCATTCGACGGCCACCTGTTCTAGACCTCCGGGGATAGAACAGCATAGCCACAACCACTAGAAACTCCTCCAAACAGGGAGAGACAGTACGCTTACCAGAGCACCTAGATGATGGCGGGGGTATTTGCTCAAGTGTTACGGCCTGGCCTTAGTTGTGATACCACACCCAGTAATAGCAGGAAGATGGCCCATACGGCTCAACGCTTCTGGTCTGCCCGCCGGTGGCGTGGTGGCTTCTGGACCACCGAAATCGTGCTAGCAGCTGCTACTTGCCGTACACTAATATGGGGAACTGTTTCGCATCCGTGATGCACGACTCGTATCATTCAGCAGCGGACCACGCTCTATGCCTTTCAAGGTGAGGCACGGTTCACGGAGAGAAGAGCAAAGAACAGCTCACCTCGCTGCCAAGCCGCAGTCTGTATTGTCTCCTCCGACGTTGGACAGACAGGCACAACAGTACCCGCGCTGCTTTGGTTAAACTTCTGGAGAAATCGACCTCTCCCATATTCTGATACATTGCCTTTCCGCTACATGTCCGTACCCATCACGATTACCACCTCGTACTACAGGGTCTTGTACATGGTACTGAGGTAAGGTACTGGATCGCCAACCCCAGGTTCTGGAGCGAAGAAGGAGCAGTCTGGAATCTGCGGTACCGTGTTGGCTGACACTGTATCTCCAACCCACAGCCAGCGGACGGCACCACCTGTGCCAGCCAGCGATCAGCAGCAACACGACAACCAGCAGAAGCAAAGACACATAAGCGAGGTAAATCAGACACCTCCCACCAACAGTGGGAAAGAAGGTAGTCATCGACAACTTCATGCCAACCTGCAAACCAATGCATCCAATTAAAATCACGAGCCGTAAACGCCAATTGGATTTGAAAATCTCTTCATTGCACGGTTGGTCTAGCTCAGTCAAAGCCATGACAACCGTGCCCCATATTCAGTAACCTGGGCACATGTCAAATTATTGAAATGCACGTGGCCTTAAAAATGTCGCACTTTTCAACACTTTCTTAGTGTGTAAATAATATTCGTTTCTTTGCCAAAAAATGTTGAATTAAACGAGTGCAAGGTTAAGTTCGGCCAAAGTGTGTTTGCGTATTGCTGCATCTCTATGAATACGAACAGCAATGTATATATAATGTTTTGTTTTTTATGTTAAAATTTTTGACGTTTTAATAATTTGAATGTTATTTTCATACGAGTAAAATTTTCCACTACTCCATCAAAACAATATGCAACTCCGAATACCACACACTCGTAAGAACATCAAAATCAAACAATGCGTCTCACGAAAGACGTTAAACTGAAGTGCGCCCCTCCCCCACTTTGTTCAGCACTGTTTCCTTTTTTCCCTTAAAGTAAAGTAAACAGGCCAAACAAACATAACTAGGCAAAAATAAAACAGATTGGAATGTCAACCCAGCTGTAATATCCTAAATTTTTGTGGCATGTTAATATGCTGTGTGTATGACTTTGAGGTTAATGTGTTCTCATGGCGGCTGTTAAATATTTAATACCTATTTGATTAATTTTATTATGCCTTCTTTACGTATACGACAATTGTAAATTTGTTATCGTGTCAAATCATTAGACAGAATCACAGGTTTGGTTTACTATCGTCGTATATGTAAATCTCTTGCCATACGTAAACAAAATGCTTAAATTATGCGCCATAAATTGTGCATGGAAGTGGTTCTGTTCTCCAGCCTAGCATTAAACACACAGAGTAACGGAACAACAACTGGCAGAGTAGCAGCTATGCAGCTGGTCGCATCAGTGCAGGGAAAGGAACACTGCCTTGCTTTTGAGCAAACTGAATAAATTCGTAATATGTATTTTCTTAGGAATTGTAAGCAACTCCAACTACAAACAATTGTGTATTTGTTTTTAATGAGCTTTTTTAATACTGTGCATTTGTAATTCTAAAATATCACAACTGTTAGCAATCTGATTGTTTTAAAATAGGAACTGTGTGTAAATATATTTATTTAATAGGTATTAGCTTAAAAATGTTTGTATTATATAACTAGAAGCTTTACTTATGAATAACAATAGTTACGATACATTTTAGTATGACTAAATGTGCCAGCATATATTTCACCGCTTTTGGCATTTCTTCTCACTTCTTTTGACAGTTATCCTTACTGCTTTTCAGTTTTTTTTTTATACATCGAAAAGTTCATGTCCCTACTTATCGCCTTGGCGGGAGGCTGTAAAGGCTGAGATGCTCCAGTGGAATGTGTGCTGCCCTCCGGTGGTGCTCTGTGGAACTGTGTAGCCTTGGCTTGGGGGTGCTGGTTGCTCTGTAGACTGTACAATCTTCGGAGAGGGGTGCTGATGTGACGGCTTCTAGGCGAGTTTCGGTGAACAGTACAATCTAGGCGCACATGTCTGTAGTAGCAGTTGGGTCGCGTGACTTGCCCCATAAGGAATAATGCGCTCCAAAATAGGGCAAAGTCGTTCAGTAGAGTGAGAGTCATTAATGTGTAGGAATGCATAATGCGCCAGCCCCCCCCCCCCCCCCCCCACTCTGTTTCGATGAAGAGCTATCTTGGAGTGAAGAAAAGGAGTTTTCTGGTTTGGTCATCTGGGCAAGGCACCTTGGGCTAAACATGGCTTGGCTTCTAGATGTGGCTCCTTTCCTGTGCGCTAGTGGTTCCAGAAAGTGACTTTTCTGCGCTTATTGCTATCCACTTTGTATGCAGGCATCTGGTTAGTCTCCGTCAGGTCGCGGAACTCTCTCTCTCTATTTGGCGTGTTCCTTTCTATTCTTTGCTTCCCCTTCGCTTCCTCTCATCTACAACTGGAGTGATCAGTGCTTTGTCTTCGCATTCACCGACTTCTGGGGACCAATGGTCTCTCTGCGGAGAGGAAAGGCTGGGTTAGGGAAGGAGAAAGCAAGGTCACGGCATGTGAATTCATTTTGGTGTTTGAATGACTAACTTGTGAAGTACTGCGGCGCCAGTTCACAACGATAGTGTAAGGCTCATTTACGGATACAATTGTTTTTACATAGTTTCCAACAAGAGAAAATGCAATTTATAAGCTGGCAACAAAACAACACTTGTATTTGGAAAGGTGTAGTTAACTAAGTTTGGTTATGTACCATGAGCAATATATGAATTGAAAGAATGCTTCACCAGAGCCATTGTTTTATATGGTAAACGAGAATTTACATGTACTCAGACTGAAGTAGGTCTTTCGTTACCTTTTGTTTCTCTTCATTAAACCCTAATGGAAAGTAAAAGTACGAGTAATTAACAAGTTTAAAGTTAATTTTTAATCTTACCTACACAAAGTGTGCAGATTGCCACAGAATACATGATTACATAAATACACATTTTGAACACAATATAGCTTTTAAACTAACAGATTGGAGAAACTGAGGGATAGTGAGTTGTATCCCTTTCTTCCTATTCAATACGTTGCTGCTAATTCACATTCCTTCTTGAGTTTAGTTGGTTGGTGTTGCCAGGCGGAGCTACATTTTTGCAAACAGAGAGGTTTGGAAAATACTAATCACATGAAGTACCTAAGCATAATTGAGACAGAGAAATGGGTTTTACGCTCAGCAGTCAGCAGGTTCTTCTGTAGACAACCTTTAGCCTTGGAGGTTTACATTTTCAATAAAGATAAATAAAGGCTGCACTGTTTTCAGGTATTAAAGTGCCTGCAATTACACAACGGGGCCATATAATTCAAATGGTCCAGGCAGCTGTAATGTGTGCACTTTGTCATTGTCGTTCCATGTTTTTACTTGTTGAAAGCTGCATAGAAAATATTTTTTTCCTAATCAGGTTTCATTGATAATCACTTTCTAAGTAATCATTATGTGAATGATGGCCACATGCGAAATGCTATCAGATGTGCTGCATTGATTTTAACTATTTCTGTGTATGTAACAGCATTCATAAGCACAGGGTGCCCATGATGTGAGTGTACGCTAACACTGCAAGAAATGATGGTCCACAGTAAATATTAATTATAAAGATAATGCTATAATTTATCTCGCCATTGTCAGTTTTTATAATGTGGTTCTTCTCTATTCATACAAATGATTCGAATCCCTAGGTAGGTGACATTTGCAAAGGAGCTTTGGATGTGACCAACACTCCACCTTATTCTCATTTAGTGTGATTAAATAAATACTGATACCGGCACTTATTGTGATGATATTTATTAATGTACATTATTACTTAGCAGTGGCTCATTTTACAGTGACATTAAAACTTTTTATTTTATTATGGGCTTGTTTTTTCACCACAAAGCATTTGCATTAGAAAATAATACACCACTACAAAGGAAACTTTTTGTATTTTCCCATTTTAAGACATTTTCCAGGCTAAGAAGTTTTTATTAGTTGGTCCTGTGAAAAATATCTTAAGTGAGTTTTACTGGAAAACATTTTTTTAAATTGTCAAATTTCATAACATCAGTTTGACAGCAGTTCAGGAAGAAAAACTGTTGCGTATGTGCATGCAATCAGTCTTGTACATCCTTCCGCAGAGACATACTTTTTTTCTACAGCAATTGTATCACGGTAAGTTCGCCTGCAGGCGTGTCCGGCAATATATGCACTATTCATGTGTTTTCTCAGTCTGTGCTAAACATTTTGGTCCGGGCCGGATTCGTGCTCGCGTTTATTCCGTACAGTGAATGTGATACTTTTTTGGTCGTTTTACGTGTTGTGCGTAATTGAAGCTTTATATCATGCGTGTGCACAAACTACCGCCACCGCTCTGAATCCACTTATCACAGAAACATCCCAAGAAGGAACCAGTATTTTCTTCATCGCTGTCCAGTACATCTGTGAGAAGTATTGCGGTTTTGTGGAAATTCCAGGGAAACCACGTAGTTGTCAGTGTTATTGTGTAATGTTCTATTACCAGCCTGTGCTCAACACATGGGTGAGTAGCATTTACAAGCTTTTATTTATCTTGCCATGTTTGTTTGTACGTTAGGTGAAATATTGCAAGTGAATTTTGACCCACTTCTAGGTATTCTGTTGAGCTGAAACTTGGTATACATATAGGAACCCGATGACAATGAAATAATATGGTGATAGCGACCTGGTGCTGCAGCAAGGATCATCTCCTCATGAGGGAACTCCACAATGGTTAATAGTGTGGCAAATTGCAAATTGCTACGATAATTTGGTGATTTTTTGCTATGGTTTTAACTCCAATTGTGTGTTTAGTTCATATCTTTCAAGTTGATTTTAAACCATTTACTGTTATCCAATCGAGCTGAAATTATGCATACATGTGTAGTTCTGATGACAATACAATGTGAAGGTACCACTGAGCTGATCTGATGATGGAGCCAAAAGTTGCAAGCTTTTATATAACTTAAGCAGTATCCAAGACAGTAGGAGTCATGTGTTATAAATGTAAATTATAAAGTGAAAAATAAAATAACTGTAAAAATTCATTTAAAACAAAGCTTTTATTTATAAATGCACTAAAGAGAGAAAAATAATTATAGTAGTTACACAATTTGTAGAACTTAAAAAATGTGGTTGAACAGCCGTAATAAATTTAACTACAAATTAATATGTTTGTATCAATTTATATTTAGTATATAAAAGCTTGGTGCAAATAGTCAAGAGCCTTATGCAAGAAATGGGCTTACTACGCTTACGCAAATGAGGTATACGTTATACGTTCTATATTGTGCAAAGCTTTTATATACTAAATATAAATTGATACAAACATATTAATTTGTAGTCAAGTTTAAAATGGCTGTTCGACCACATCTTAAAGTTCTACAAATTATGTAACTACTATAATTTTTTTTCTCTATTTAGTGCATTGATAAATAAAAGCTTTGTTTTAAAAGATTTTTTAAGGTTATTTTGGTGTCTTATTGTTGCATCATCTCATTTTCAATGTGTTTTGTGGAGCCAATCAGCGCTTTATTGCCGAGATGGTATGCAATAAGGTCCTAACGTAGTTAGTGACGTCAGTTTCCCTGTATTCCCATAGTGCATCAAGTGTTGATATTTTTTGTTATGTGGTCCATTGGTAGGTCCTAGATATGGGATTCAAAATATTTTTGTTGAAGTTCAAGTTTCAGGAGAGCAAGGTAAAACACATTAACAAAAGGGTGCAAGCTCTTGTTAAGGCAGAAGTCACAGTAATTCCGTTAATGAAGTAAATGCATTCGGTGCACAGCTAGATGCAATTGAGTCCAAAGTAAATTCTTTGTGCAACAAACTTTTACAAACTAATCCTCTGCTGGATAGCGTTGATAAAAATGTGCTAACCTCAAAGCACAAGTTTTTCTTTTGCTATGTTGTCAGACGTTTGATGCAACATAACCTCATTCTTGTTCATTCATGCTATGCCAGCTTCGTCAACCAGTAACCTTGCCTCCACATCAGCAAATGTTAGACTTCCAGAAATTATTTTGCCCTCTTTCTCAAGGCAGTGGGAGGAGTGGTCAATGTTTTTTCAACTGTATCACGCTACAATCCACCACAGTCAAGCATTGGTCGACATAGAAAAATTCCAGTACTTGTTAGGATGTCTCAAGGGGATTTGTCTGGTGTTGATCCCACAAACCACAATCCATTCAACAGTTTATCAACACATTCAGTGAAAATGCTCAAGCACTCGAAGGGTTAGATTGTGACATAACACAGAATAATTCAGAGCTTGCCACATTTTTGTTACGCAAATTAGATGTAGGTGTCTGAACAAAGTTTGAAAACTCAAGCAGAGAAATCCTGACACATTTCCCACTGTTTCAGAGCTTATTGATTTTCTGCAATCAACTGTAGCAAAATTGGATTGTGCATTTGATGTGAGCAAAGTTGGGGCTGGTCAGGTACATCGGAAAACGTCCCTAACCAAATCAAATCACATAACCTCACAACCAAGATCGGTCCTCATTACGGATTCTGAACCTAAACTACCTAAGTATTGCCCAGTTTGTCAGAACACCTCTCACAGTATTTACAAATGCCCAGAGTTAGTGAGTGTATCACCCACTGACAGGCAGTCAATGGTTCGCAAAAGAAAACTCTGTTTCAACTGTCTTGGAGGATCCCATGTTACCGATGTAAACAAAAACATCATACTTTGCTCCACATCAATGGGAGGCCTAATGTAACTTCAGGGTCTCGTAACAATGCTTCTGCCAGCACTGAGGGTCCATGTGTGTCAGCCCATGATCGTAAATCTGTTTTGTGTACAGCTCTGGTCAAAGTGTATGGTGCCGATAACAAACTTCATGTCATGCGCTGTCTGCTTGATAATGCAGCTCAAGCATCTTTCATATCTGAAGCCTCTGCTGAGGTACTGTCTCTGCCTCTGCATAAGGCTCGTGAAAGGGTGTTTGGCCTCTCTAAAGGTGCTGTAAATCTGAAAGGAATGATTAGTTGTAAGATACAATCTTCCATGGAGCCTCAGTGTACCTTCAATCACTCATTCTTTATTGTGTCAAAGATCACTAGTAATCTGCCACGGCCTTCTGTAGAGCAGTGTGTCTGAATCCAATTGGATTCCCTTCCTCTGGCAGACCTCCACTTTGATAAACCTGGTCTTTAGAAAAGAAACTTTCGTTACATCCTGAAATGAAGACCATGTACACAGATTTCATTTCAGACTATTCTGAATCAGGTCATATGAAGGTGTATGTTACCTCCACCCAGCTGACTGATACTAAGGAGACAGCAGAATGTTTCATTCCTGGGGGCAAGATTTTGTGGTGTTATTTTAAGACAAATTTCGTTTTTAAAAATACCTGATTTCGGTGTTATTGGTTTTATTATGAAAGTCTTCGAAATTGAAACGTCATATCTAAAATTGTGCATTATTAGTGTCAACATCTTACTGTGTTATTTCAACACAAATTTTATTATTAAAAGTTGTTGATAATTTATTCTTATATGCATATTTCCATTTAATTCTTTAATATTTATGCAATTGCTTAAACAAGAGAAAACAATGTATTTGAACAAATGTAACGCAGAACATTACCATAGATTTAAATAATCACACTTTAAAGGTTTTGTATCTTCGTAACTTGTATGTTGAGGTTTCTGAACAGTGGATTTTTTGTTACAGTCTTACACGAATAGCATGGATATTTCTATAGAGAAAAAACCTTCAATACTGGAAATAAAATTATTTTTATATTTGTTTTTACAATTTTTCTATTCTAATTAAATGATCATTTCTCATCCACTTGGTATTCAATATTTACTGCTGTTATTCACTCAGCCTTAATGACAACAGCTTGAAATGTATTTATTTTCTTCCTATCATCTGAAACATTACATTATTCTTATCATCATGCAGTTTATATATTTTTGGATACAGATTTTTGGTTATGGTTTCACAGATAAAATTATATATTTGTACTAAATTGATGTATTAACTTGCATTTCGGTGTTATTTCGTGTTTTTTTCGCTATTCACCGTATAATCTTGGCTCTATCATTCCACATCATGGTGTTCTAAAAATGTCAATCACAACCACCAAATTAAGGGCGGTATTCAATAGTAGTGCCAAAACCACCACTTGGATCTCATTCAATGATGTTCTGCTTCCTGGACCCAAACTTCATAATGAAATCTGTGATGTGATTTTGATATTCAGGTTGTACAGTGTGATATTTTCATGTGATATTAAACAAATGTACCGGCAAATTTTTATTCAATGAGGCTGACTGACCATACCAACTCATTCTCTGGTGTAACGATCCATCCCTTCTGCTCACAGTTTTTTAGCTGAATACGGTAACATATGGCCTCCCACCCTCTCCATTCCTGGCTATTCGTACACTACACTAGTTGGCCTTGGATGAGGGTGCCCAATATCCTCTTGCAGCAAATGTTCTTCACAATCACATTTTTGTTGACGATATTGTTACGGGAGCAATGTCCATGGAGGAAGAATATACGTTGAAAACCCAGCTTATTGAACTTCTGCATCATTCGAACTCTGGAAGTGTTCCAGCAATCAGCCTCAGCTTGTCTATGATATTCCTGGAACTCATCAGGAAACCCCTAGAAATCTGGACTTCTCATTTGGCCCTGTTGTAAATGTTCTCAGGTTGTACTGGAACCCAGAAAAGGGCTCATTTTCTTATCACTTGAGGATCATCTTTGGGGTTTCAACGAAACACTTTGTCCTTTCACAAATGGCACGAATATATGATCTTATGGGATGGTTGTCGCCAAAAAGTATGTGGGCTAAGATGCTAATGCAGTGGGTATGGACTTGGGGCTTACGTAGGGATGACCCTCTTCCATCTCCGGCCTTGGAGAAGTGGAACCAGTTCTTTGATGGGCTAATAGAACTAGAAGTACTTATCCTGCCTCATTTCATTTGTCCTGATGTCAGTGTGGAGCTGCATGATTTCTCTGGCACTTCAGAGGAAGCCTATGCAGCTGCTGTATATCTCAGAAGTGTGGATATTCGAGGCAGTGTGTCTGTGCATCTCATCCTGGCAAAGTCATGTGTAGCTCCGCTCAAGCAGGTGTCTCTTCTTTGCTTATTTACTGGCCAAAATTATGCTCTATTGTTAGAGGTACGTTAAAAGAGCATTTATGAACATATTGTATAGCATTTATTTAGTGTTTTTTAGCATTCATATAGCATTTACTACGTGATCTGTAGCATTTTTTAGCATATATAAAAAACTGCAAAAATAGCATTTAAAACCTTTTTGTTCGTGTTATCCTTGTTTAGTGTCGGCATTTTACTAGTGCATTTTCACTAAAATTATTTTTATTGCTACATTGACAATTTAAATAGATTTTTGTCATGTACAGGCTGCACATTTGTACAAAAAAAACTACAAAAAGTGGGGTACTGCTTATTTACGATATATTGGCATTAAAAAGAAATATTACCCCCAAAACACGATTAGAAATTGGTCAAAATACAGTACATTGTAATGTTTTAACTTCGTTTCTAAGGAAGTAAAATAAAATAAGAACAAATGAAAAACTTTTCACTCGTGCAATAATGTAACAAGTTGTCTTGAATGTGCACCATATATTTAACAGAGTTTGCACAGCCTGTGGAATGGGTTTTGAAGGGGGAGGAAATAGGAAGAAGTAGGTAGTGAAAAGATGAGACTGCTGGTGCCACACGACCTGCTACATGGAGGAATGGGAAGGGGGGTGGGGAGAGGGCAAGAGAGTAGGACAAAGAAAAAAGGGCTGCTTGTTTTGATGGATGCGGCCACAGGATGTGAGGTGTTAGGGTGTTAGGAGCAAGAGGGTGAGAATGAAGGTGTGGGTGGGGGAGGAAGAAAGAAAGAGTGATGAAAGAGTGAGAGTGAGAAGATGGGAGCTGAATATTGTGGGTGTGGCTAGATGGAAGAATGCCATAAGAAGGATGATGAGGGATGTATGGGCGTGGCTACAAGCATGGATATTGGATGGCAGGAGAGGGATATGGGCATGATCTGGAGGTAGGGAGGGAACTGAGTGTTGGCTGCTGAGGGGTGGGAGGTGGCGGGCTAAGTGTGGAATGTGGACAGCAACTGAGGGGTGTGAGTTTGGTCCGCAAGAGGGCGGCCTGGTGACGACTGCTGCCTCCTGTTTCGGTACCGAATGCACAAACAAAATACATACACATATCTGTATTTTGCCTCTAAAACAGACAGTTTACTTAACTTATTTCTTATATTTTATTTGAAAAACAATATTGGTAGTGATAAAACTGCAAGGAAACGTAACAGAGGGAGTTACTCAAAAATATGTTTATTTCAGATATTTTTTCCAGTTCATGAACTTACATAAAATTTTGCAAATATTTAGCTAAAAACAGAAAATTTTGCATCTATTTTGCATTTATCACAATTATGAATTTGACGTACCTTTATCTATTGTCATGCCTGGACTGATTCCAGTATTACTCTGACTTGGATAAAGATGCAGTCCTGCTTATTGAAAACATTTGTGGCAAATCGTGTTGCACAAACCCAGGACTGGGTCCTTTCCCAGCTATGGAAACATGTCATTTCCAAAGACAATCCTTCTGATTGTGTCACCCGTGGCATGCTGCCTCATGAACTCATCTCGTATGACTTATGGTGGCATGGCCCTGGCTGGTTAGTCGACCCTCCAGGACAGTAGTCAGTGTTCACAATTAATCAGACGGTGGATGAGATCCCAGAATCAGAGCCTTCTCAGTTTGCACTACTTACCACACATGACATTTCTGAAGAACTTCCTGAATTGCAACAAATTTGCTCGTAGACCAAGCTAGTTCATGTCACGGCATACGTAAAGCATTTCATCAATCGCATTAAGAAACAGCCTTGCACCAGTGGTACCCTGTCTCCTGCAGAATTGAAAGAAGCAGCTGCTTTGGTGTGCAAATGTATCCAACAGGAGCGTTTGCAAGAGGATATTAAAGACTCAAAGAAGGGAAACCTTGCTCAACACGAGTGCAGCGTTTGGCACTATCTTGGATGAAAATGGTGTGCTCAGCTGGGCAGCCGTTTGTCACATGTCAACATTGAATTTTTAGTAAAACATCTTATCATACTATTTAAAAACCATGTAGCTGTTGAAGTTTTAGTAGACCACTACCACACTTAAGTATTTGCATGTGGCACCTCAGTTGTTGGAATCACTTCTGTCACAACGGTTCTGTATTCTCTCAGCAAGGTCCTTGGTTCATTTGAGAGTTTTTAACTGTGTGTGTTGTTGTTGTCGGCCTGTAAACAATCCCCCATTGATGGGCGACTTGCCTTCTGAACGTGTCACATCTGCTGGGACCTTCGAATGGACTGGTGTGGACTATGCTGGACCTATCACCATAAGGCTAAACAAGCTGCGTCGCATGGTCACCCAGAAAGCTTATCTCTCCATTTTTATCTGTTTTGTGACGAAAGCCATACACATTGAGGTTGTTACAGACTTGACCGCTGACAGTTTTGTTGCTGCACTTACCTGGTTTATATCGCGGAGTGGTTTGTGTGCTCATCTCCACTTTGACTGTGGGGCCAATTTCATAGGAGCTTCAAAACAGCTCAGACAATCTTTCATCCAGCTTCTCCAATCTCCACTCCTGAAAAACTTTGCCTTGGCCCATTCAATTAGCTTTAATTTTCCCCTGTCAGTCCTCATCAAGGAGGATTGTGGGAAGCTGCTGTAAAGTCTGCTAAATATCATCTCAAGTGAGTAATTGGGAACCAAATTCTCACTCTGGAAGAATTGATTACGCTCTGTACTAGAGTTGAAGCAGTCCTCAATTCCTGGCCCCTCACTCCACTGTCTTCAGACCCAAATGACTTTGCCACCCTCACACCTGGACACTTCCTCATTGGTAGACCTCTGGTAGCTGTACCAGAGTTCTCTGAAGATAGTGACATATGTTTATCAAGAAGGTGTAAGTTGGTGTGTGCATTAGCAAACCTGTTTTGGAAGCAATGGTATGGAGAATACCTCGGGATAAGTCACAAACCCAACAGCCAGCACTCAAAGTTGGAAATCTTAATTTTCTGGGAGAATAGCGTATACCACCCCTTGGCTGTGTCTAGCTAGAGCGGTGAACAGCCATTCTTGAAGAGACTGTGTGATCAGAGTGGCGGACGTGTGCACCAACAAGGGAATGCTGCGTAGACCAGTACACAAGCTGTGTCGTCTACCAGCATAATGAAGTCTGCCAGTGGTGTTGTGTAAATATGTATAGTATCTGTAGTGTGTAAACTATGTTGTGACTTGTTGGACTGAATCTTGGAGACCTCTGTCGGTCTCAACGGGAGGTATGTTGCGTATTGTGCAATCAAACTTGTATATCCTTCCACAGAGACCTACTTTTTTTTCTACAGAAATGGCATCAATGCAAGTAGTTCCTGATGCCAGTGTGATTCAAAATGGGGACGTGGTAAGTTCGCCTGCAGATGTGTCCGACAATATACGCACATATTCATGTATTTTCTCCGTCTGTGCGAAACAAAAACCATCAGGAAGGTGGGAGCAAGTGACATCAAAGAAGGTGAAAATGCACTACTTAAAGAGAGCTTAAGCAGTCAGCACTTACATGTACAGGATGAAGGTGGAACCAAAGAGCTTAAGACAGGGAAAGGAAATGGAAGCACGAAGTTGTGGCATAATTCCCATTCTCTTTTCCTTGTATCTAAAGTAGATTTACATCATGGAAGTAATAAGCAAGGTGGAAGTTGCCGTGAAACAATATGTAGTTGTCACCTGCCAGTCAGTATATCGTAAACTCCGTTATACTTGGCTAGTGATGCTCACTTAATTGAAGTGGTGCTCATGTGATTGGGCTCCTGATAAGTGGAAAAGTTAATGAGAAACGTACCCCTGAGCATTCACACATGTGAAGACAAGCATTTTCATAGGCAACACCACATTTGTGCATTGATGCTCCAGCAGTGCAAATATTTAAGTCATTTATTTCGAGCAGTGATAAAATCTTCACATTCTTTTAATCAGTGTATTATTTGTCCTAGATGTTAATTTTTAGAATATTTCCAAAAGATGGAAATTAATGTGAATACACTACTGTGACGGATGGGTTTGTCCATTATAGGTTGTTCACAATAAAGTGAGCACTTTTAAAATCAACTTTAGAAAAATGTCACTGCCCCTCCTACATATATTTTAACGGTGGCACTGAGTGACATGCGCCTGGTAAAGTTGGTAACAATGGATGGAGAGTAGGTCCATATGTTAACGTGAAATAAAATGTGTTAGGTAACCATTTGTGAAAATTTAAATTATTTCTTACGCGTTCTGTTTTTCTTAACGCATCAGTGTGTAAAATTTAGCAGATTTATGAAATGTTTATTTTTATAATAATTTCGCAATTTCACTTGACCCACATATGAATGAAGTGATGAGGTCCATGGCACTGTTAATTCTACATAAGGTGGAAGAATACACAATGTGCTTACAAGTAGCTCTTAAGCAGGGTTTCCAAAAGTGCTCATTTTACCATGAAAAGCCTATAGTTTTGTTTCTTGATTGGAGACAGTTAAGTTGTTGCACAGCAGCCTGGTTGCATTTCCAGGTGCGGACAGGTATGTGAAGGAGACTGATGGCGAGGGGAAAGGAGCCCAGCTGCTGTATGGCAGCAGTAACAGCCTCAACTCCAGTAATAGTATAGGGACTGTGTCCGGCGGGGGCAACAGGGAGGCCGCAGACACCCCGGAGCAGCTGCAGGTGCTCAAACAGACCAAGGAGGTCTGGGAGACTGGTATCACCTTGTGAGTAACTCCTGCTCTTTACTCGTTGATGTTCAGATTGATTTTACTACAGAATTTCTGTTTAGTAGTAACCAAATGAGCAAATGCTCACATGACATTGTGATTTTTTATGTTGTCTGAATACAAAATACAGTAAAACTTGACTGTAACAAATTTGAAGGGACCAGAAATGTTGCTGGTTTGTTGTAGTTAAGTTCTCCACAGTAAAAGTACCCATAAACATTTTTAAACTGTTGTGGATATAACAGTTATAGTTACACAAACTGTCATTACTGTATAAAGTATTTTTTTTAACGTATGGAATATAATTACATGCCAAAAACAATTTCTTACTTTAATTTTTGGTAAAACAATTTTAATTTTTTTGTAATAGTAGTTGGAAAAGGACAGTTATAGCACAACTAGTGAGTGGAGAGTGACGAGGGTACGAGGCAGCCATCTTGGATATTTACCTTATGCTCTTGCATTCCACCCAAATTAGTCCAAAAAACATTCAAATTCCCAGAAATATTCCCTTTTCCCTCCAATTTGACCCTTTTTCCTCAAAAATTTCATTTTGTTCACCCAGAAATTTCTCTATTTTCCCTCCCGAAAGTGCCTTTGCACAGTGTGGCCGAAAAGTTGTGCAATGTGGCAGAATAATGCAGAAACTTAGAATTGCCAGCCACTTTGTGCAAAATTGAGAAATCATGCCTGGTGGCCATCTTGGAAGAGAACCTACTGCTCTGTCATTCCAGCACAGAGGTTTTCTCGGTATGCTGCCACAGCCATCTTGGCGTATGTTTCAGACACTTCTGGATGGTACTATCTAGGAAAAATGACGGCTGGCCATATGTTGTGGAGGACCCCACTGACTACCAAAATGGCGGCCTTGGTACTGATCTAGACTTCATGTTCTTGCTTTCCACTGATAACTCGGTATTGTGGAATTTGACTCATGATGGATGTCACCACCAGTGGCCATTTTGTCAGCCAGTAAGCTGGTGGCGGCTGTTTTGGTGAACTGTAAGCCAGCGACTGCCATTTTGGCAACCAGTACGATGATGGGGCCAATTTGTTAGTCAGGCCACTCAAAAATGTCTGCTTCCTTCCATCCTTACGAATGTCTCTACTTTTTACTCTTGCATTCCATAACACTGCCTCCTGCTCAAGTCTGTTCCTGAGACGAGAACTTTCTGCTGTGTCAATCTGGTCTGCCATCTTGGAAGTAGTACATTCTAGCAAGATGGAACTGGCTCCTGGATATGGACGAGGGGACGAGGCAGCCATATTGGCTCAGAACTTCCTTCTCAGTCAATCCGTTCCGCCATTACCGCGTCCCCAGCCCGAAGCCACCCCAGGACAATTGGTGCCTGGCGGGGGACAAGGTAACCATCTTGGATCAGAACTTTCTGCTCTGTTAATATGGTCCGCCATCTTGGAAATCGTGCTGTCTAGCAGAAAATGGCTACCAATGTACTATTTAGCAAAATTGTGGTCAATGTGTAGTCCTAACCAAACCGCCAGGTCGGAAGTCATACTGATTGGTCAGTCATCTTGGAAGTGGAAGTACCTAGCAAAAAAAAGATGACCAAAGTAGAACTTTCTCCTTTGTCAACGGTCCACCATCTTGTAAGTAGTACTGCCTAACTGGCCTCTGGCTGTGGATCCTGTGGACATCCAGTATGCTGATGGTGGCCATATTCTTATCCAGTCAAAAATGTCTGGAAGCTTCCATCCTACAGAATGTCTCTACTTCCTGCTCTAGCATTCTGTAACATTGCCCCTGCACAAGTCTGGGACCCCTATGTCTACTTATAGGCATAGTTGGCCATAATTTCCGAACCATTTGAAATATAACTAACAAATTCATAACATAGGTATCACCCAGGACAATGAGAAGAGTCGTAGGTTCAAGTTCACCTTATGTCTACTTATAATTATAGTTGACCATAATTTCCTAACAATTTAAGATATAGTTGTCAAATTCATAACACACCCATGATTGAGGAGAATGGCTGTAGGGTCAAGTAGAACTTATGTCAACTTATAAGCATATTTGGCTGTAATTTCCGAATCTTTTAAGATGTAGTTGTCAAATTCATAACATAGGCATCACCCATGATGGTGAGAAGGATCATACAGCCAAGTAAACCCTATGTCTACTTATAAACATAGTTAACCATAATTTTCCAACTGTTTCAGATACAACTACCAAATTCATAACATAGGCATCACCCAGGACAATGATAAAGGTTGTAGACCCTACATATACTTATAATTGGCTGTAATTTCCTAACCATTTAATATATAGTTGTCAAATTCATAACACAGGTATTATCCATTATATTGATAAGGATCGTAGTACCAAGTAGATCCTATGTCTACATATAAGCATAGTTGACATTACTTTCTGAACTGTTTAAGATGTAGTTGTCAAATCTGTTAAATAGGCATCACCCACGATTACTAGAATGGCTGTATGGTCAAGTATACCCTATGTCTACTTATAAGCATAGTTGGCTGTAATTTCCAAACTGTTTGATATACAACTACCAAATTCATAACATAGGCATCACCCACGATGATGCGAAGTGTCGTATTCCCAAGTAGACACTATGTCTACCTATAAGCATAGTTGTCTGTAATTTCCGAACTGTTTGTGGTACAGCTACCATATTCATAACATAGGCATCACCCACGAAAAATATGTACATCATGTGAAATTGGCAAAATTGTCTTTTATGATGTTATTCAAATTTTGAAGAGCAAATATCGTCTTGAGTGAAGATGGAAAATACTTCAAAAAGCCATGTGTGCTGTTTCTGCAAGAAGTCTTATAGTATCAATGCCGTCCATCGGATTGGACGTGTTCTGCCGCTAGTGTTGAAAGTGTTGGCTGTACTCGTAATTTTTTTGATTGTTTCGTTTCACTCGGTTGAGGTGACAACACACTACGTAGGGTACGAGTGGCAGTCTTGATTAGCATAATGTAACTCGGCATACACTGTTATATCTCATAATGTTTTATCTTCACTCGGTGTAGGTGACAACACACTACCAAGTGTATTTGTGGCGGTGTTGATTAGCATAATATAACTCGCCATAGAATGCTATATCTCATCATGAATATGTAGCAGTGCTGCAGTTCTCTTTCATGACCACTGGTTAAAATGTATGCCTTTACAAGTCATGTAATTCATGTCTTCCAATTATCACAGCTGGTAAATAGTGTACTGTATTCATGGGTGATTGTTCTGCATGGTGTATGTAGGAATTCTGTCATGTGCGTTGATGCCAGTGCTCCTAGCAATCGTCATAGATAATGCAAAATCATTGTTGACATTCCCCTTTGACAGGGTAACAAAGAGGGTTGAAGACCTCCATGACCCTAGAAGCAATGGTCGTGCACTCTAGCATTCAACTGGAGAAACGAAGTTGGAGAGAGCATCTGTGTACTGCTCAAACAGCCGTTGGTAGGGAACTGAGTTCGAGACTTGACACTATACAAAAATCTAACTCTCTTCCAGACAGCATCCGGTAATTTTTTGTAATTATGGAGGTGGACCTAATATTAAAGTGGTCTTTGTTAGATCAATAAAATTGACATAATTTCTACACTTTATCTTTATTTTACAGACATGACATCAGACTGCATGATACATGCTCAACTTATTCTTCATTCGAGCAAAACATTAATGGCAGTTGTTTTTCTTTTTGCAGAACACTTCCTGCTGTGAGCAGTCCAGACACTCTTATTTGCATATACCACACAGCAGTTATCACATGAGTAGGTCTTGTAGAGGGTTGCAAATTGACAGTGACACTCTTCATAACATCTGGCACCGGTGCTCTTAGCGAATGTCTTGCCACAATACTTGCACTCACTTCCTGATGAACTACGAACATTTTCGTTTACAATTCATGTTATGTCTATATAGGTTATCACAGTGGAATGCTTTGTTTGTTCAACTGAACAAGCAATGACTACTTTAATGTCGACATACATGACAACTTTTACTAAATGTGTTTTCCACGGTAGTAACATTGATAACGTAATGCCTGTAGTGACTCTTCGGAACCTTTTGCTGTTGACGATGCTGATGGTGTTACAGATGGAAATTATTCAACCATTGATTCAATCTTCATATTGTAGCAGAGTATGCGATCGCAGTGGTAACATTGATGCCACACTGCTTGTAATGACTCTTCAGGGCCTCTTGCTGTTGCTAATGGTGTTAGAGATGGTGAGTCTTCAACCAATGATGCCAGCTTTGTACTGTAGTAGAGTACACGATCGTACTAGATGAATGTAGTTGTAATGGTCTGCTTTCCACCACCATACTTATCAGCGAAATTACATCTGTTTTATATGATGCTCGCTTGTATACTATTCACACTGTATACAAGTTTGTGTTGCCCTTCTCAGGTTCTCTCAGTAGATAACTGCATGGTTGGACTGAAATGTTACCTTATTCAGTCATTCAATGTCTAGCATGTGAAGTTGACAATTCAGCCTCTCAATTCGTTTACGTTCAATTATCTTATATGCTCAATATAGTCTATTCTGGTAATTCATGCTGCGCACATTTCGGGCACTCTTATTTGCATATACCGCACAGCAGAAAAACACATGGGTAGGTTTCGTAGACAGTGGCAAATGGACAGTGACTCTCTTCATGACATCTGGCACTGGCGTGCTTAGCGAATGTCTTGCTGCAATACTTGTACTCGCTTCCCGATGGACAAACATTTGCTTTGCACTTTTTTACATCTATACAAGTTATCTCTGCTGGTAAACACTGCATCGCAGTTATCTTTGTGGAACACCTTATATGCTGGGCTGAACAAGCAATGACTACTTTCATGTCGGCATGCATTACAACCGTTGCTAAAAGTATTTCTACAATAGTAACATTCAGAAAGTAATGCTTGCATCAACTCTTCAGGACCCCTTGCTGATGTTGTTGCTGGCAGTGTTATAGATGGTAAGTCTTTAACCAATGATTCCATCTTCATATGGTAGCAGAGTACACAATCGCAGTGGTAACACAACTACCGTATTGCTTGTAGTGACTTTTCAGGGTCCCTTGCTGTTGACGATGTTG
This sequence comes from Dryococelus australis, assembly GCA_029891345.1. Lineage (NCBI taxonomy): Eukaryota > Metazoa > Arthropoda > Insecta > Phasmatodea > Phasmatidae > Dryococelus > Dryococelus australis. The sequence goes on along the minus strand of CM056999.1, from coordinate 150,445,207 downwards.
GCTGTGTTACAGATGGCAAGTCTTCAACCATTGATTTCATCTTCATGTTGTAGCAGAGTTCTTGATTGTAGTAGGTGGATGTAGTCTTCATGATCTGCTTTCTACAATGGTTGCAGATGAACTGACATCTGTTTTACATGATATATGCTTATATACTGTTTACACTGTATGCTAGTTTATGTTACTCATCTCTGGTTGTCTTAGTAGATGACTGCTGGACTGAAGTATGTTATCTTATCCAGTTGTTCGCAATCTAGTCTTCGAAGTTGGTGATTCAACCTCTCAACTTCTTTATAAGACAGTCTTCATGACTTTATTACCTCCACCACCACTGGATCCAGGACCACGATGTGGTAAATATGTGTTTACTGTCAGTCGTGACATTAGTAATGCTCCAAGGTCACTCGTGGTAAAAACATGTTTACCGCCACTCGTGACCTTGGCAGTGTGTCTTTTTTTCACCTCCAATGAACTTACAGGTAGTCTTGATGACCTTGATGTGCGTACCAAGTACTCTCACCTTCATTGTTCCCCACCACTGGGTCCAGGATCGCAGTGCTGTAAAGATGTTTTTTTATCGCCACTCATGATATCTTGGTAGTGTGTGTTTTCACCTCCAATGTACTTAGTGGCAGTCTTCATGTACTGCGTACTTTTACCTTCATTGCCCCCCCCCCCCTTTTTATCAGAGTGCAGGGCCCAGGATCATAGGAGTAGTGCGTTCATGCAAGGACACATACTGCCATGTCCACACTCATTACCCTCATGATTAGGCTTGTACCAATACATCAGTACGTGTAATCACATACACCTCACTACAGTTAACACTTTGGTAGGTCTTGTAGGCGATGGCAAATAGACAGTTACTATCTTCATGATGTTTGACACTGGAGCTGTTAGCGGATGTCTTGCCGCAATACTTGTACTTGCTTTATGATGAACCACATTGTATTTTTTTTACACATATTGCTATGTTTATACAAGACATCACTGCGGTAGGAATGTTTGGCACAGTGCCTGCATAAGTGCCAACCAGTTCTTCAGCTGCAACACCTGCATCATCAACTGGATCGTCGACCTCTGTTCCAGCAACGACGACTGTATGGTCAACCACCTCTGCTGAACAATTTCCAAATTATAAGTGCCGCTTCTATGAAACGACCTTTACCAGCAGCAGCAGTGTTCGTCGACATGAGAGGCATGGCTGTACAAAGAGCCCAACCTCTTTAAAGTATGAGTGTTCGAAGTGCAGTGTGTTGAGTTCATGGTTGGATGGTGTAAGAGTGCATATGAATATGTGCAAGATGTAAAAAAGTAACTATGTTTTTTCACTTGGTGCTGTACTTGGAGGTGTGAAGTTGCTTACTTGGTCGCTAATGTATACTATGAATGGAAAGGTGGAACAGTCATTCTAGTGTCTGCTTCCAGCGTGTTCACGTCGACGAGATGTGCTCACGAAATACAAGTCTCCTTGCTACATAAGTTAAGGTAAACCTCGCTCTTTATGTTTGCATCTTCTTAAAGCTATAAGTAGACGTAGGGTCTACTTAACCCTGCGGCCCTTTTCGGGTCGGGACATGCTTTGTTATGAATTTATCAACTATCTTAAATAGTTAAGATATTACTGCCAACTATGCTTATAAATAGACGTACCGTCTACTTGGCTCTTCTACCCTTGTCGTCATTGTGGTGATGCCTATGTTATGAATATGGTAGTTGTATCTCAAACGGTTCGGAAATTACAGCCAATTATGCTTATAAATAGTCATATGGTCTACTTGACCCTATGACCCTTCTCATCTCACGTGATGCCTATGTTATGAATTTTACAACTATATCTTAAACGCTTCGGAAATTACAGTGAACTATGCTTATATGTAGACATAGATTTTACTTGGCGCTACAACCCATCTAGTCATCGTGGGTGTTGCTGTGCAGTTTTCAGGCACTCCTCTTTAGATTGGGTAATTTGTATTCCCCTTTTCTGGGAATGTCTTTTGTCTTTTCATGGCAACACTTTGTTGGTTTCCTGCACCTAACCTTCGTTTATGTAGGTGATAAGCTTAAAGTATTAGTAAATCACTGTTATGTTTCCTTAGTTACTGCGTCTGATACTCAAGTCTGTGCATATGTTTGTTTGTGTAAATTAGAAGGGTTTTTTATTCTCATTATTTCTGCATGTGTCGTATAATTTGTCTGTAGCAGATTAATTCTACCTTTCCTCAAAGTTTCGTTTTCACAAAACAAATTTCAAAATATTCTCTCCAGTTATAAGTAAATCTTGTTACCATTTAAAATTGATTGTCAGTTTATTACTGTCAAATATTTTATTTTGTTGATGAACCATTTTGCCTATAAAGTTTGCCCTAACAGTTAGCAACAAATATCTTTATCAGTATTGTATGTTGTCAAGTTAGCATTAAAAAGAAAAGGTGTTATGTTTATTTGTTAATCACGATTTAAAGTTTGTCAATCATGTTCATTGTTTTTGTAATTTTATTTTGAGCAAAATTCCATTTTAGCCAGTGCTGTATTAATATAATGTAATCTAAAATACTGTATTTTGTTTCGATTGGCATCTCTCTGAATCAATTATCTCTACAGCTCACCTTTGTCAAGGTCAACTTCCTTCTTCTTCAACTAACTAATAGTGTGATTGACTCCATTTATTGTTAACTTCGGTTTGTTATCTTATTTGATGTAAAACGACCCCTGTTGCTGCTTTGGGTGAGTTATTCTTGCAGTTTATTTTTACCGTCATGTTTTCCAATAAATTGTTTTGAGCTATGTTCATATTTCGTGTCTCTTTTTATATCTTGAGCAGTCGTCGCCTCGTGACAGTACAAATATGAGGCCTTGATTCTTTTGCCTGATCTTTAAGTCGTGGTTGAGAAAATGTTTCGATACATCCCTTGTGGTGTTCGTCAAGTTTTAACTGCTGTCAGTGCCGGATTGTCCCATCATTGCCTAATCTCCGACTTTCAGGCCATAAATTTTCTTTTGTTATGTAGTTAGATATTTTGTGCATGTGTTGCTAAACCAGACCTTCGCAAAATGTGAAAAATGAACTCTTAAAAACTTTTATCATCTTAAACTAAAAGTTTTGAAAAGTATTCGGAAATTCGTCAATACCTTGCAATTACAAGCATCAGAGAAAATTTAATTTTAAAATGTGTGATCCTTAGACTGACCTTGTAGGCAAGGTAAGCCATCCATCATGTTTTTTGTGCAGCTTTATGTAACAAATTTAGTACTGAGTTAGTTAATTCACTGTGGGGATCCCCAGATAAAGATTTAAGACATAAATTATAAAATAATTCTGTTTAAAGTAAAAGGTGAACAAGGTTTTATAAAGAAAAAGTAACAAACCAAAAGAAAGATACGTTGTTATTATGATATAATATTATCTGATGGCAAGATCTTAATTTGTCTTTGAATTGTTGTTTATTAGGTGTTGAACATCGCAGTTATTTATCTTTCGTTTTTTGAACTCAATAAAAGTATTTCAATAATGCCAGTTAGGCAGTACAACTTACAAGATGGTAGACCGGGTGACAAAGCATGAAGTTCTGCTTTGGTCACTTTTTTTTTTTGCTAGACAGTGCCACTTCCAAGATGGCGGACCAGAGTCAGTATGACTTCAAAGATGGCAGTTTGGTTAGGACCATATATTGTCCACCATTTTGCTGGATAGTATATTGGCAGTCATTTTTTGCAATACGGCACATTGGCAGCAATTTTTGCTAGACAGCACGACATCCAAGATTGCAGACTGGTTTGACACAGCAGGGAGTTCTGATCCAAGATGGCTGCCTCACCCCTGCCAGGCGCCACTCTTCATGAGGTGGCTTCGGGCTGGGGACGCGGTCGCAAAACTGTCCCAACCCCGCCACCAAGTCTGTTCGAACACTCCAGCAGGCAGTGCCACCATTTTGCTAGTCAGTACAACTTCCAATATATTGCCTTTCTCCTGTCGGAGTGGTCTCCACGAGAAAGTTAAATTAGTGCTCACTGCCTCTGGGTGCTTGCAGGAGCTTACCCACTCCCTCATCGCCATGCTCAGCCAGCTCTCCGTAAAACCCTAAGGACCTTTTCGAGGCACCAAAAGGTCTGAGTGAGGAGATTTACCCCTGGATCACAGAGTACCTCAGTCAGCCAGATAAGCCTCCTGTCATTCCTTCTGCAAGCTTCAGACTCAAACCAGCAGCGCCGCTCCCAATAGCACACACAAGTATCATATGCCGGATAGCTCAGCCACCTGTAGTACATGCGCGCCAGTCAGAGTCGACCCAAGCCAAACCTCCGACAAAGGTTACGTGTTGCCCAGGTGTCCTGATAAGAGTCCAGCCCTTGAAGTGAAAGGTCTCATTGCCCGAACCCAATTTTGTGCCCTGCCGCAAAGCTACAAGGCCAGTTTTCTACAATGGAGGTACACCAATACCCCGTAAAGATTAAAGGTGAAACCTGTACAAACCCGCCAAGGGTGCACCTGACCTAGTGCCCCACAAAACCAACTCCTCTTTGATGTAGTGAACGTTAAGTCTGACGAGTTGTCATGCGTTAGCTGTGTGTATTGATACAACGTAAACATTTTATTACATGACAATTTTCTAAAACTCTCGTCACATTAACATTGCATGGCCACAAGAAGACATTTTTTGTAAACTTTGAAATATTCTACAAAATATATGGTTGCTTTAAGGAGAAAAAAAATTCTAAATTGATGACATTAGTATGGAATCAAGTCGTATGTGTTTGATAACACAAATGTATTAATATGATGTCCAACATCATAATGTAAAAATTTGCTAGGAAGAAACAAAAACCCATTGTATTGTTAGGCTTCTTTCTTCGGGACCAAAACAGTTGTTCATTAACGTGAAGTTCATGAAAGAGATGCCTTACCATATCTACCATGATACATCTTGTTAATTGCACTGCCAGCAGTAAGTCAGTTCAGAACTCTCTTTATAGTCCATTTAAAACCACGTACTATTAGGTGTTGGATGCGAGGTCACAGTGAAGTCTGGCGGTCATGATTACTCTGCTGTTTGTAAACTCTCTGTAATTAGTTTGTCAGAGTTTGCAGTATTTGGCTACTGCAATCAGGACGTGTATAACATGGTTTGATAAGTTGTTTTTTATTGTTGCCATGCTTGTGTTTATTTGTACTGATGCGTAACGTCCGCAAAGTTTGGCACATCAACTTTTATGTGGGTTCAGACTGGGAACCTTGAGTGGCATTATGGGCTGGATATTGTGGGTCTGCCTTAGCTCAGAAGGAACGGGTGTACAGAGTCGGCCTGGTTGGGTGGCGGCAGTCTATGTAGACATCTAAAGCGGTGTGGTGTGGCAGTGGATGCTGGCTTACCACCTGTAGACGGCACTGTTGCTAACCACTAGCAGGCAGTGATGGACGACTGCGGGCTGTGTCTAAGGGCAGCTGGTGTGCGGCTGGTGGTGACTGGTCCAGGGAATGCTGGGTTCCGGGCTGTGGCGGGTGCTGGTGTCCATTAGCTGGTGCTGGTGGGGCCCAGTCTCACGGGCAGGAGGACAATGACAGGATGCTGTGTGCCGGCAATCTTCGTGGGGGTTGATCAATCAAGTTACTAGGGAGGACTGAGGAGTGAAGCTCCTGTAGTCAGCGGGTGACTTGTGCCTGATACTAAGCGGAGGAAAGCCTGAAGACTGACTGGGATGTGTTATCTGGCAATTGGTTGGCTGTTGGAGCTGTCGATTCCTTCTTATCAGCTCACTTAGTTCCTTCTCGTCGGGTGAATGGCATTAGGTTGGGTACTAAGAACCGTCACATTAAGCAAGAGGCAGGTAATAGTACAAAGAGTACCCAGATGTGATAATGTCATACCTTGTCAGGCGGCACTCCAACCGGTGAATTGCATGCGGTGGATGGAGTGGTTTAGCTCACCCAGGTGGTCCAAATTCTTCCTTGTGGAATGTACCTAGTAGGGGGCTCTACAATATGTGTACGCCAAGTACGTTTGTGCACTGGGCCCACAGTATGGGTGGTTGGCAAATCTTGTGGTGTTTTGTGACATATGAACTACCCAGTTAAGGGAGCCAGTAGTCCCACCCTACTATCTGCAATGGTTTGGCCAGACCTTGTCACCTGCCCTTCCTTAGGGGACTGCATTTACATGGGGGTTGAGAGGTTCAAATAACCCATGGAATTAAAATGCAGCGTGTGGATTTGAACGTATTTATTCTCGGGAGAACAACACGGTGACTCATACTAACTCCTAGGCTTTCGTAGTTACCAAACAACTGACGGAAGTTACATTACGAACAGGTGAACGGGACCTGAACAACCTAGAACAACTAATAAAGTAGTCGTCAGAATAACTCAAACTCTACTGTCTAGTGTGGTCCTGATGGGATGGGGTGTGACACTCCCAAGTGGAGTGCGTGTCTCGGGTGTTGAGGCAAATTTCGCTGGTAGTAGATCGGGTACGGCAGAGGCTCCTAGCATGGCAGTGGTAGGACGAGCTGCTGAGTTGCCTAGGCAGAGGAAGCCAATGCTGTGACAAATTGACTTCAACTGATGTTCTGGGGGCTCGTCCAGCTCTAAGTACTGACTGGTGTCTTCATTCAGCCATTGCCCTTGCTGTGCTCTCTTGGTGAGGGTTGGAAGTAGGTTAGCTTCGCGTTGCATTGGTATCATGGCATTCGCTTAGGGGCAGGCCAGCTCTATTCAGACGGTGAGGTTGGGGGCGCATGATTGACATGCATATATTATTGCTACTGGCAATGGTGGGTAGTATACATCTCTTTGTTGTAGCAGTATGGGTTCGTCCATTGGTAAGGGTGTCGTGGCTTCCCATGGGCTGAGTTGAAGTCGTAGATGCTTACATAGTGCATTGCCACCTATGCGTCTTGCGTCAGTACAGTTGAATATTTTGATGCTTTGTGCTGCATTTTTTGGGCAGATTTTATTTTTTATTCATTTGTTTATTTATTTTACATAATGAGTTGTTTATCCAAAGTCAGTAATAAATATATTTTTTCCAACATCAGTTTAACGGCACTGACATAAGAAGTGTTCTTCTCTGCATACAGATAGTTCATTATGTCTGTAAGTAAATTCAGTTTCTGTTTCTGACAGAGCTATAGTAAGTATACAGTTTTGAAGTTGCTGTCCAAATTCTATCATCTTTAGTTTGTAATGTACATTTTGTGTTAGCTTGTGTATACAAACTTTCAATGTAAATACTTGTGACCAGCATATCACTTCAGTCTCTAAAATTAACGTGTGGAGATTTTGTGTGTGGTTTGCAGGTTCAACAGGAAACCCAAGAAAGGTATCCATTTCCTGCAGGAACAGCGGTTGTTGGGTGGATCTCCGAGCGAAGTGGCAGAGTGGCTGCACTCGGACGAACGACTTGACAAGATGGCTCTGGGGGACCTGCTGGGGGACAATGACGACACCAGTCGCGAGGCAGGTTTCCAAGTCATGTGGCTGCACTGCACCACTGCGTGGAGGTGCTTCATTTAAAATCACAACTAGTGACACTGACCCATCAGACGTGTTGCATGAGTTTGTTCCCTTTACTGTAAATAAATTAAATTTTTGCACTTCAGTTACTTTGCATATATATTTGTGCATACATTGAAACCCCATTTTTACATGTCTCAAAGTTGCAGGGAAAAAGTACCGTATTTACCGAAAAGGAAGATGACCCTGAATATAAGATGACCCCTTCCTAAAAAAATATTTTTGAGGGAAAAATATTTAAATCTGAATTCAAGACTACCCCTGTGAAGTGCTGGAAAAATTATTTAGTTTGAAAGTATTTTTACATGAATTTATGACAAACCCTTCAAGAAGAAATGATATTATATGAATATTATGATATATTTTATTTACTTTAAGAGATATGCTAATCACAATGGAATAGGCGTGTCTAACCTGGCTGTATGGTAGCAGTATCTTTCTTACACTGTAAAACATTTGTGGGTGTTATGTTCGTGACGTGAGCCATTTTGCTTCCCAGCAAAGTGATACCTCTTTGTCACTTGGTGACATCAGGTGGAGGGACCCTTGTCGAAGTTGACAGGTACAGTCTCACCACTACAAAAATACATGCAACCTTAGGACACTGTATTTAAGCATGAAAAGTCTTTGTCAAAATCTTCTGTCTCATGGAATGTTAATTTTGGAGGATTAACTGCTACCTCAGTAGAAAATAATGAATAGAAGCCCATAGTAACACATGTAACACAAACTTAAATACTGAACTAGCAATGTCGCACATTTATGGTATTTGTGCCTAGGTTTTGAATTGGTGACCCCGAATTGTAGATGACCCCATATTTTTTCTATTCCTTTTCTATCTAAAAAACATTGTCTTCCTTTTGGGTAAATATGGTACTGCAAATTGCAGAAAAGTGTAAGTGCAGGGTAATTTGCTGTATGAGCATTAAAAAAAAATATCAAAACGGAGTACATGTATAGTCCATTCCCCAATGGAAGCAACTTTCTCAGAGCCCTGCTAAATATCCACTTGTAGGCCCATTTAGTATCTTTCCGCCAAATGTAAACAAACATTGCAGCGTAACTGCCATGTAGCATCTGTCAAAATCAATGTTTACATACCATTGTGTGTGTACTTATGTTTGTATAATTTCGCTACACCTTAAAATAAACTTCAAATGTGACTTCTACTTTTATACCCTCAAATGTGTTGTTTACTGTGTACAACTTTTCAAAGAATTCTGTCATATTCCAAAAACCATTCCATATGAATAATAGTTTAATCCTCTAACATTATTTAGGTCAGCTTTTTGACGTTTTAAAAATGCCTGAATTGACAACAGTTCTTACGGTTATTTTACATTAACATATTTGTTTTCCACTTCCAGTGCTGTTAACTTATGTTGTCATTTGGCAGGAAGTTTAAACTGCCTACAGTATCAAAAATGTTGCGAATTCTTGTATGACACTATTTTCACTCTACACACTATCTGCATGAGTGTTTTTACCAGTTTCATGTCCAAACATGTATCAAATACAGGAAAATTAAAAATAATTGGGAGGGACAAAAATGGTTACTTAAGTATGAATATATCCATGTGTATTTGTAACCTGCAAATGCCTTTTAAAGTATTAAGCCAGAATATTGGAAATAGTGGTTTTGTTATATACAGCAAAACTCTGTTAAGACATTTCTCAAAGGACTGGATGCTAAAAACTTTGTATCAGGGAATACTTCTTAGGGGGAAAAGAGATTTTAAAATTTAACGAAATTGCAAAATTTACAAAAATATAACTTTTTGCGTTTTATAGTCCCGCCACTACTCAAAGCAGCCATCACAAACTGCATTATATAGCTGTATTTACAATAACCCGACAGTCCAACAAAACTGCCCCGACTCCGATGAGAAATTTTAATCAGCCAATCAGGAGCACGGTTACCCCAACAAACTACAGCATTGATAGACAGACAAAAGTAGATTCTATTTCTACTTTCGTCAGGTGTTGGAATGGTCGGACTCGCTTAGCAGCAGAAAAAAAATCATTAACATAACCTTACAACACAAAATTTTGTGTGGCTTTCTCTACTGTGGTATATTTCACACTAAAAATATTTTATTTGTGTGTACATTCTGGTTATCTTTTAACAGAAAGCTGTTAAATTGACGTACATAAATATTTGTGGACAATAACTGCTCCATAATTCCAAACAATAAAAAAACCTATGTTTACAAATTTTGTGATTTCTTTTGTTTTGGTGTCCTAACCAGACACTACTGTTACTAAGACACGGTGGCTCCACAGCGTCTTGGTCACCAAACCTGCCGTTGTCTCTATTCCAATATACAACACTTTTACTTAAATTCTTTATATATCTCTTGAAATTATTACTATTTCTGTTACTATAATATTAGAAAGACTATATTTCGGTTGATGTATCAGACAGTAGAAATCAGTCACACATTTATTAAAATTAACTCTTTTCATTGCATCTAATTTATTCACAACTTGAATATTACAGTCTCTAATCCTTAACTGATTTTACTATATCATTGCAATATTTCAAACTATCTCTCAGACTTCATCTTGAATGTTCCTAACTGCTCTACCTTGCACCCTAATTATATGGCACCTACCACTGAATCACACTCGGTTTTAACGAAGCTCCTACGTAGCGATGTCGAGAAGTGGAGTGGACTAACGTCTCCAGACATTGAATGGAATGTTGATCAGCTATGCCCCTCGCGTTGATGGTTCCTCCAAAGTTATTTTTAACATGTGGCCTTAGGGTAAGCCGAAGAGTGGGAGCGAGCATGCATTTGGCATCCCTATTACGTGACCCCTCTGGCCAGCTTTCATGATGTCAGTGCCACTCCACTGTCCCCTTGGCTCCCCTCCCCTTTGGTGTGTCTTACACACAGTCATTGTGGTGTGTTGGCATATTTCTATTCGATATGCCGTACACAAAATACCCCCTTTCTCTGGCTGCAGACGTCCTCAGCTGTTGTGGAATTTGTGGGGGAATGGTTGAAGCGGACCAGCGAGGGGTGGCGTCTTGCTGCAGAAAGCTGTGGCCGGAGCAGTGAACGACACCTACTGTGTGGAACAATGGAAGAGCTCTCTTCCACTCTGACGCAACATGATCAGTGTAGTGACACGTGTCTGATAATTTAAGTCTGGATCATGGTGGTGTGGGTTTGGTTTGCACTTTGGTCGGTTGTTCGTGCAGGTTGGTTTATGCTTACTGGATGGCAGGTCGGGTGTGTACGTAGCGGTGCTGAGGGGAAAGTAGCTGTTTTAATGTCAGGCGTCGTAGGTGGTGCCAGTGACCGAAGTAAGGCGGCATGATCTCGTTCGGCTCGTTGACTAGCTGCAAGTGGGGTTAGACCAGCCAGTTGTCTGGCAGCAAGGCGCGCAACCATTTGCTCCTCTCTCCTGGTGCCGTGCTTCACCTTGAATGGCATAGAGCGGGTGTAATTACGGAGAACCTCGAAAGGAGCACCACAGACGCGGATAACCCTAGCTTAGTGTTGCCTGGCAACAGTCTTGCCAATGTGATCTCTGGTGCTTTAGAAGATCCCACACTGTTGCGGGCTGATCAGAATCGTTGGAGAAGTGTGGGTTGCCAAGACTATCACTGGATGTGCGATCCCAACCAAGACCAGGTCGTAGCACCTAAACAAATAACCCCGCCAGAACCCAGGTGCTCTGGTAGGGATACAACTCAGATGTACCGTCTCTCCCTGATTGAGAAGTGTTGCTAGTGGTTGTGGATAGTCTATTCTATTCCTCCAGTACCTGTATACTTGGTAGGAATAGAATAACTGGCCATCTAATGAGTTTGTTTTCAACTTGGAGCAGCCTCAGGGGGAGTCTCCAGTTGTAGCTAATTTCGGAATAAGAATACTTTCCCGTTTCCGGTCGGGGTACTCGGCTGGAGGTCCTCCCAGCAGTCGGTTACAAATTACTCTATGAATGAGATTCGCAATTAAGAGAAACAAAGCCCTGTTTATTAAGCACTTACTAAACATGGTGACACGTGCTCTCCTACCAGGCAGACCAGTGGTTGGAAGTAATCCTATGGTAGTCAGGTGTACGTACGTGGTCTTAAGCTAAGTGGAGAAGTTAAGTGAAAACTGTCAAAGATTACTTAAATATAAACCTAACTCTATATAGGGGGTGTCTAGGGGACAAAGAAGAATTGCATGTGGTATGTATAATGCTACAGAAAGCTTCTGGTAGCTATTGGCGTCGCTGGAGCGTCCGGTAGCGGGGCTGCAGAGCTCTAACAGCGACGTCAATGGTGGCAACCTCTGTTGGCTGCTGAAAACCGTTAGGTCATTGGTGACAGCCTCTGAAAGGGCTGTTGAAGGTCTCGTAGTAGTGTAGACTCCAGCACCCTGGTGCTCGGAGAAGACCGCAGGAACAACTGGTGAGGACCGCTGCGCAGGGCCTTATACAGCGAGGCAGCGTGTGTCGTGGCAGCCGCAGGAGAGGACATGTGGCGTCCCTCAGGTGCGAGGCCAGAGTGAAAGTAGCGCCCAGTGGCTATCTCTCAGCCTTTGCGTATCCTCTGTGGCGCTTGTGCATGGCACCAAGACAGCTAATGGCTTGTAGGCTCTCAGCGGGGGGAAGTGGGGGTGGGGGGGTTCCACCGCTGTCTTTAGCAACCCCTCTTATCCACGCGTCCAGTCCCCCTCCAGGATTGTGTCAGACCATCACTTCCGTGTACGAAATGGCACAGGGTTTGAATCTCACGTGTGTAGAAGTAGTACACTAGAGTTGCAGTGAGATGAGTCGTAATGGTTTGTAATTAATTGGTATAAGCAGCATACATCGGTATTATGCTAAGGTGATTCATTTAAGTGCAAGATAGCGCCTTAGTGTCCGCTAGCCGTTGAAGTATACAGTAGCTAGGAGCATGTGAATACTTTTGTAATGTATACGAGGATAATAAAAATGAATAACTTTGTCTAAGTATATTTATTACGTAAAATGCATAATGATTACATTATATAGTAGCACGGAATGTCCGCCTTGAATACTCTAATTACAGAATAAAGTGATGGCTTTGGAATTTAGTTATATAGTATGTGAAATTTACAAAAAATTTCTGAATGAAATATTCTCACACTCACATGCATGTGCGATGGGATCTTGCATGTCATACATCAGATAAGGGAGTGTATTCGGCTCCACGTTTATCCCCTTTAATCAATGCACATTTGACATCTAGCTCTAGGTGCTGAACACAAGAAAGTGTGGTAAGTAAGGTAAGGTTGGTGCACCTGGTGAAATTACACTATACAATCGGCCTGTGTGTGTACTATTTAAATAAATAATGAATATTAAGGGAATACATGTAACTATTTAGAAGTGTGCAATAACACATATGGATGCATAATTTAGAATACTTATTCATTATAGATAAGGTTGACAACAGTCTACTGCATTTGAATTTTGTCTCTGGTGTGCATCATTTACAAGAGTGGCGAGCCTCCTGTGGCTGCCGCAGTGCTGTATAGGCTGGTTCAACTGTTCCCACACAGACACGTAATAGAGCAGTGCGCAAACAAAACACTGCAAGAGCAGGTGAAATGAAATGCCAATGGTATGACGTGTGTTTCATGGTGTATTACTATGACGCGTGCTATTTATACAACTAATCTACTATGATTACGACTCATTGCCAAAGTACCTGCTTCCCTTTGCTGTAGATGTAAAGACACGTTGCCTACCCTACAGTCAACAGTAACTTATGAGCGAATTCTCTTCACCTGGAGGATATGCAACCAGGCAGGCACGCCGTCCCCCTCTCGTATCCATCCCCGAGAGCTTACAAGCTGCCTAGACCTTGGGCAAGGCCGAGTGCCACCGACAAGGCATGAAGCAGAAACGCTAACCAGAGTTTTCCTACGCCAACCAGGGCAGAAGAACGTCACGCTCTCCCCGCAGCCCGCGTCCGCAGCCTACAAGTTTCTACTATATAAGTCCGGATGCTGCCAAGCTCGGGAGTCATTCTTACACATCCTCTCTCGCGACATCCAGCACTGACTCAGTGTTGGAACCTCTGGAGATTTTGGAAACTTCAAGTACGCCCCCAGCAGCTACTTATTTCGACGACCAACATACACGAAAATACGTATTCAGCTTCACTTTGTCTCTTCTAGACACCTTTTACGTAGCAGTTTAACTTTAACTAATTTGTAGAGATGGGTCGACCGTTCGAATTTCGAACCGAGCCCAAACTTTAAGTTTCTGTTCGAGTTTGGCTCAAAATTTATTGCTGTGTCAAAGATAGGTTCTAGTTCAGTTGGAAAAATTTACAGGAGTTCTTGTTCGGTTCGAAAATGTGCTAGAAACTAACATCATTAACAAACTTTGAAACAATCTTAAGTATTTACTCTTGTACAGGTTGCCCCTTGTTACCCAAAATAAAGGAAAACATTTTTGAGGAGTGGTAGAGGGGTAGTCGTAAATTTTCCATTCCTAAACTGTCCCTTAATGTTTAAAGGGAAGTGCAGTGGAAGAAACTAGAGGATTGCTACCTGGGTGAAGAAGTGAAGAAACACATTTTCTTTTTAGCGAAGGGTAATGTCTCACATTCCACCATGGCAAAAAAAGGATCAGCACAACAAAAAAAAAAAAAGACCAGCATGCCACTGCCTAAAAAAGGGGGAAAAAAAGCAGACAGCCTTGGCAGTTGGCTTCTCTTTTAAAGACTGACATTGTAGAAAAGAAGCCAAAAAAATAAAGGAACCCAGCCACCCACCTCAGTTGTTGACATTCTTCTTTTAACGACCATAAGGTTACATTGACCTTATAGAAACCTTATAGAATGCCACAATAATTTGGCTTTTTGCCCCATGAGTTATTTAATAAAAATATTTTTCAAATATATCGCAATCACAAATTAAATTTAATTAAAATAAAAGAATGATTTGTTAACAAGGCCCCACAAATTGTTGGTGCCATTTTAGTAAAAAAGAAAAGTTTTTCCTGGAACTTGTTGCAAAAATCATGGTGTGCACTATAAACGAGTAAATACGGTACTTCACTTCAGAAGTTGAAAAATAACAATGCAACACTACAAAAATTATAGGACAAGTCATATTTGATAATTGTTTTTGTAGCAGTAGTAATGACAGCATTATATCTTGAACTCTATAGTGTGTAAAACCAGGTGCTGTTCTTTATTTAAATGATTGTATACAGAATAAGTGATTTGCTTGAGTTTTTGAAAAATTACATTTCTATTAACATTTTTTTTGTATTGCTAATTTGTGGTCTTAAAATACCACATCTAAAACGACTAGAAAGATACATTTCCCATTATTATGATACATTATCATATCAAGCAAAAGTTAATATTATGTTAATTTTTTACCTTTTTCCCCACATTAGTAAAAATTTGGCCATTTCATTTTGGAACTATAAGTAGTGAAACTGTGCAGGTTGTGTGTGTGTGTGTGTATGTGTCACTGTCAAACTGTCAAACCGTCATGTCTAAGTGCATCACGTAGGCTGTCAAACTGTTTACCCTATGCCTCACGAGAAGAGGAGTTTTGAAAACGTAGGGAACAATACCTGGCTCACACTACTCTCAAATTGTGGATCGCACTACCACGTCCTACGCAGGAGAGGCAGGTGGAACGTAACTTCGCCGCTGAACTTAGACGTCAGGCAGTCGCATCTGCTCTGGTTCTGGTAATTGACTTCCCCCCTTGCATCCGCATACATCCGACATGTCACCCTGTTGTAAAATGTTTTCCGACCGGTACTGAAGTGCGACTTGGCTGAGACAACTTCAACTTCTGGACCATTGAAGCACACCTGTGGAATCTCCGATCCGGCGTAGGCCGAACTTGCCGCATCTAGATGAAACCTACCCTCACCACAAAGCCCAAGAAGCTTGAGCAAGTAAATGCTAACAAACACCCCTCGCCTCATGCCTACTATCTAAACCTAACTACCCCGCTTTTGGTCTAGCGGACAAAATCCTCTACCAACGTGCCATTTCAGTCTAATCAGGCACGCATCAACTAATTATTTATACGTTGCTTGAACTTATTTGCATATGAAATAATGGAGCACACCATTGTGAATGTGTACATAAGTACTGCTCTGCACTGCGTTTAACAAAATTCTTACGTGTGCCTAAGACTTAACCTAGTCGCTCACGTTCATTACGTTATTCTTTGAGTGTTAAGTAAATAAAAACATACCCTTTAAAAATCATGCTCTTCTAAGAGTTGTACATTATATTTATGCTATGGAACAGTGAAAACAAAATGACATACTATTAAATTCAACAGGCATCTACGACTTGAGACATGGTTTACATATACCCATGCAGTAGCACCATCTATACTAATACCTAAATGTGCATTGGCTGTTATGAATACTTTTTCATATACTTTTAACAAAGATTCTAATGATTTCAGCATACAACAGAAATTTGTAAACATGATCACGTCCCACATTAGATGCCAGTGTTACTGGCGGCACATGTAAAAAATACCTAAAATTTCACGTAAATTCTAAACCGAATGTAGTTAATTTTTATTGTTGGCATAAACTTTCAGCTAACATCTGTAAAATAATGTCTTGTGTAAATTTTTAAATATTACAGGAAACATTGGCATGCAGAGAGTTGGCAACTCCGTTCTCACAAATGTGGTGGTGTGGCGTAGTCACATCCAAATAAAGAAACTGTGATACTGAATGTGCGGAAGATACCTAAGTAATCCTTATTGCGCTGCACATACCCATCAATTAATCCGTGATACTACTTATCTTTTAATTATGTTTTGCTTAAACTTCACCCATGCGAGTTTATTTGGTTTTTTTTAAGCTTATTCAGACACAAATGGAGTAAACACAAAAAAGGTGTGCAAATACGTCTTGCTCTAACTGTGCCAAGCTCGTGAGTTTGAAGTGTTGTTAACCTTAACTAGAGACCTGCGGGTTCAGGTTTTTTAATTCAAGTCGAGTTCGAGCAAGTTTTTAAAAAAGTTTCGAGTTCATGTCAAACTCTAGTAGAAAATGTACTAGTCCAAAGGATTTAATAAGTAATAAAATGCAAGTTATATTTAAATTTTAATATGTTATACTGTGAATATGTTGCAAAATAAATTATACTTACAACATACATACATTACTAATTTAGTTTTAATTTCATTTAACAAGTATTGCAAGAAATTAATGTAGATATACATAAAAACTGCATATTCATTGTAAAATGGGTAAATCATTGCTGGATAGCTAATACATTGTATTCTGCTTACCATGAGCTTGTGATCGAGAAGGTGAATATGACACAACAAAATTTCTCGTATGATCACACTTTGAGAAATAATTTCTCATTTAGAGACTATTTTGATGTAATTTAATTTTTGGATAATATTTGTTACATTAGAGCTTAAATGATATTTAACAGGAATTATAAAGATTCTATTGTAATGATTTTTGGTCAGTAATGACATAATGCATATGCAACAAATAGTTAAGTTAACGAACGTTATGATTTTATAAATGGCTGCAGCATGTGGCTTTGTAAACAATTATGTAAAACACTTTAGTTGTACGCGTGGTTGTTTGGTTGAATTTTTTGATAACATGTCTAATTTGTAAGAAAGGTCAAAGGCAACTAAAACATTTAAAATTTTAATTTATATATTTTAAGATAACTTTATGTGAAATATCCAATATGGCATGTTAATTCGAAGTGATTAAATAAAAGACGTATCTATTATTGCCATGTATGTTGAATATTATAAAAAGAGACTTCCAAAATATCATATTTACACATAAGTGAACGAAAGTGCTTCTCTTCATACATAATAACTTAATCCGTGTCAATGAATTCTAGAGCCATTGGTCTATTGAAAATAGGGCTGGGCCGATACCATTTTTGCAGATTCTACCGATATAGATTCTTGTGAGCCGATACTGCCGATACTTAATATCAATACCCACATTAGAAGAAACTTTTATTTGATAAAAGAGCATTTGAATACACTTATGAGTTATTATTAAAATATATTATATGCAGCCAATAATACTTAAAACAATGAACTGAATGACTTGTACTAGCACTAAAAGTATTTGGAAAGCTGATGGAAATATGTGTTAGTCAGTGTCACACTATGTACTATTTGAAGTACATTAAGTAAACTTACAAAATATAGGCAAATTAATTTCACATAAATTCTTCAAAATTGAAGAATAAAAGCAGCGATCAAAAAATACTTTAGTAATATTTTTTAAATCTTAGGTCAAGGCAATTTAAACAATTTATGTTTTATTTTAAATTTATCACATAAGAAATATTAAATCTACAATGTTATGTACCACATTTCTCAGCATAATTCAACTTTTTTTATATTCAGAATATTAAAAATTATTTATATTTATATTTTTTTTAAATCAGCACACACTTATTTTAATGAGAGTGAAATTGAAGCACTGTCAGTTGCCAGGTAATTAATGCCAGATTTATATTGCTTTTAAAATATTTAAAATACTGAAATGACAGTTTAAGATGCAGTGTGACCCCTGCAAGACTGGTAATTAGGCAACCCCCAAAATCAGGCTGTAGATGATTATCTCGTAAAGTGCCTGTCACAGCATGTGGCCACAGTGGAGTGGGAACAGCATTTCTCTCTCTCTCTCTCTCTCTCTCTCTTCCTTACTCTTTCCTCTTCTCATAGATTATCTCACAGCAGGGCAGCTTTTCCTACCAGCCCATTCTGGTTAAGTGACAGTGTCAGTTTAGTTCTTAGAATAAGAACGGCACAACTGCTGCCGCAAAACACGAGCAGTTGAGCCTGTCTTACTCCAAAGTCGCCACCCTATTTCTTATCCTTTGGTGTTCCAGACAAGCATGGTAAACTGTGTGGTATCAGCACCTAGTATCTGAATTTATTTTATCAGATACTTTCAATGCAGATACTATAAATATCTGCATATACTGTGGCATCAGTATTGGCGCAGCACTAATTGAAAACTCGAACTCAACTCCTCTTATTTAACTGGCAGTGTTGAGCTAGAGCAATGATTAAAGTCCAGATTCAAACTCAAAATTTGAGTACTCGAACTCGAAATTTGAGTACTCGCAAATCACTAACCTTAACCTTTAAGAACTATTAATTTAATAACAAAAAATGGTTTCAGTTAAAAAATATATAGAACTGGAGAACTGAGAAACCTACCCATCACTAGTAAATATTTCTTAAATTAAATTATCTGAAAATTCTATACCTATGATGTGTCTGTTTGTAATTTTTAATTAGTGTATGATTCATCTTAGTGCTGAACCATTTAAGAGGGTACTTAACACTAAACTTGAGTAACATTCATAAAGTTTCGTTTGCACACCTCTAAATCAATGTCTTGGTTTATTAGTAGGTTCTTAGATAGAGGTTTACTTGCATTGCAGATAATGTATGCCTATGTGGACCAACTGGACTTCAGTCGGAGGGACCTGGTATCAGCACTGCGCAACTTCCTAGAAGGATTCAGACTGCCTGGCGAAGCTCAGAAAATTGATCGCCTCATGGAGAAATTTGCAAGCCGGTATTGCGAATGCAACCCTAAGTAAGTGGACTTTCGTATGTGCACAGTCAGTTTTTTTAAATGTTTCTGCATGTCTATGTGCAACATACTGTATACAAACTTACTCAGAGGAGGTGCTGTTACATAAGTTCTTATCAAAAAAATATTGCTCTTATGCTTTTGTATCTCTTTCTTATACGTAGTGAAGTCTGTAACTGTTTTGAATCTTCAGTTTGCCCATAGTTTATTTTGACTAGCATAATTAATTTCAATAACTAATTATTTTGACATGTTACTTGAATAATAAAATTAAGTGGAACCATAGTGTAATAACAACTGGCGATGCCAAGATAAATAATTGCTGTGTGTGTGTGTTTGTGCATGTGTACATGTGTGTGTGCGTGCATGCTTGTGCGCACAGCGGGAGATGTCCAAAGGTGGCAGAAAACTCGCCTGCCTTCCCTGCTGCGATCAAAGGTCAGAGGGGTATGTGTGCTACGAGGTAGGAAGTCGGTTGCCAATCGCAGTCGGACCATGACCATTCCCTGGCATCACAGCAAAAAGAAGGTGTCTGTGGCAAATACGTTGTATCACTCTTTTTGAGTGAAGGTGCTCCAGCTGTGGAAAGGCTAAATTGGGCTACTGATGTCACCTGTAGTGTGTCAAGGTGAAGCCATTTGCTAAGGCAGGGGTGGACTATGCAGAGTCTATGCTGATAAAGGCCAGTAGGACTCACAACTCATTGCGTTGAAGGCGTACCTGTGTACATTAATTTGTAGTACCACCAAGGCCGTCCATGTGGGGGTGGTGTCTGACCTATCCAATGACATTTTATTGGCTGCCTATAAACTGTTTCTCTCACACTGAGGAAAGTCTTCTAAGATCTACAGTGACTGTGAGACAAACTTTTTCTGGGCTCGCAACTACCTGTTGGCATTCCAGCAGCTCCTGACATCATCCTCGCAATAGAAAAGGGCTGTTCATGCATTCTCACCCCTTTAAGTGACTTGGCACTTCAACCCACCTGCTGTCCCTCATTTTTGAGTCCTGTAGGAGGCTTAAGTCCCTTATGACCCACCCGGTACTGGTACGTGTCATTGGGGAACAAATATTAACCTTTGAGGAGTTGTACACATATGTTGTACTGGTAGAAGGAAGGTGTCCTGAACTCCAAAGACTTCTTCGCCCTTACCTCGGGATACTTTCTGACACTTGATTCTCTTTTAGCTGTACCAGAAACCAATCATGATGGCATGCCCCTAAACAGGCTTCAACACTGGCAGCTGATTAAGTAACAGCATCAAGACTTAGGGCAACATCGACACAGAGAGAATATCCATACCCTACAGCAATGCTTAAAGTGGTAGAAGCCAGGATCAAGCATTGCTCCCTTTCGGCTAGTGTTAATTAGGGATGACCGAATGTATCTTCTGCAGTGGCACCTTGCATGTGTGGAAAAGCTTCATCCAGGAGGGGATGGTATTGCTTAAGTTGCTACAGAGCACACTGCAGACAGAGCCTTCAAGCATCTAACTGTTAAATTGTGTAAATTATTCGAACATGCTGTTTGTTGAAATTTCAGAATTTCAAGCTGGATGGTATGTTTGGACTTAGTGACCTTAAAAATATGGAGTTTGACCGACTTTTAGATCAGCAGTAATTTTCAGAGCACATCTTTGTGTAGTTCCTTTTTTTATTGACCTGTCAATACTTGTGCAGGATCCAGTTTAAATTTCATTCATGCCCAACTTGGTGCACATTCCTCAACTGTCAGTGCTGTCTCAAGGGTTGGCAGTCCTGAGCTGCAGAAAGAAGACCAGTTCCTGGTCAGACGTCATGGCGGTAAGTGGCAGGCATCATGGCAGCTGCCGCCAGTCTGACGTTTTCTCATTGAAATTTTTAGTAGTTTTAATTTGCCACAACATGAAATGCAACTTTGCCACTAAAACTGTCCAAAATGCCCCCTCCCCAACCCTTAAAATGTTAATGCAATCTTTGCAAATAGGAGGCCGGGTGAATCAGAATCAGTCGAAATTCATAAAATGACCTCTTCTAAGTAAGTACCTTTTCTTTGGGAACTGAAAAAGGTTGTAATTAGGGCTGGACAGACACAGATAGCGATAAATCAGCCTATTAACCCAAAATCTCTATCTGTTACAATCGACCATGGTCCAACCAAATTCGTTCATCAACCCTAATGATTTAATTTTCATATTTTTGAACGTGTCAACTGAATTTCACCAAACTCTGTACACATATAGTACTAAGGACACTTAACCCACACCGAGTACTTATTTTCAAAATGGTGGCCATTTTAAAATTTAGGGTGCTATGTCATACCTCGAAAACAATTCAACCAATTTATACCAAATTCTGGATGCTGACAGCGAAAAATTTCAGCTTTGAAATCAGTGGTGAATATTGTTGTAGGGCCGCCATTTTGGAAAATAGTGCCAAATGAAAAATTAAGCTTTTACATTATATCTTTAAAACTACTCAACCAATTTTCGTCAAACTTGGTACGCAAGTAATACTATGATAGGCGCGGTAAATATAAGTAACTGAACTTTTTGTAAGATAGTGCCACACAAATAAATAAAGATTATATATCATATCTCGGAAAAGAATAGTCAGATACCTACTAAATATGGCAAACAAGTAGTACTGCAGCAGGTGATATTAACTGGTATGTTTTAGGTATGTTGGACACCTATTATCAAAATGGCGGCCATATAGCTATTCTAGTCTTGAGTGTTACATAATCAACACAGTGTAATTCATTCTAATCAGACTTTGTATGCTGGCTGTATATACGTATTACATACAACCATAAAATGTGTCCACACAAAATCTCTTTTCACTGTTTCATATAACTTCAATAAATTTTGACATTTCTCGAAAAGTAGTGCGACCACAATGTATCACTCCGCCACAGCTGTTCTGTCAGTGAAGAAAATTATCTTTGTAAACAAACTACGAATCTAAAGGCAAGCCTTTGAAATACAGACAACTTCTATCCAGTACGTAAGTAGCTATAGCTGGTTGCCATTCCCAACTGTTTTATTTTTGTTATGATCACATAATATACTAGTTAGAGTTTTGTTTTCTTTTATTGGTGGGATGGAGAACTATAGTTTTACGTCTTTCATGAGACGTGATTGTTTTTATGGTTCTTCTTATGAGAGAATGGGGCTTGGAATTTGCATTATTTTGATGATGCACTGGAAAATTTTGTTTGTATGGAAATAGCGATCAATTTACTATAACTCAGAAGTTTTAACTTCATCAAAAGAACTAAATGCGATAAATGTGTTGCTGTTCGTACTGATGCGAGAAATGCTCAACAGATAAATATAATCTATTTTTTATATAATGAACTGCACTAAAAGGGTGCTTAGTTAGGCCATGTACATTTGAAAACCTCCCACAAGAACAAAACATAATAAATACATCATTATTACCAATAATGCGCTAAATGCACATTGTAAACATGTTAAGCAAATTTAACTTCTACGTAAAAACCATTATAGAGTTTCAATCAAATAAAAGTCCAAATACAGTTCAAATATTCTAACAACAACCGAATTGTGGATGATTAATCACATGTTGGCAACTGATACAAATTAATTTATTTGCTGATTTATGCAATTAACAAAACACTTGAACTATTTCTTGAAACCAACAAATTCACACTTCACCACAAAAAATTTTTTCCGCTCGCGCTTCGCGATGGTCTCAGAAAATAGCGGACAACAGCACACAACAAACTATTTTACAAAGTGGCAGACACGTGTCAATAATTCATTTCACTGAGGAGACTGTTCTAAAAAGGCACCTACGACTAACTACACTTAATGAAATATGTAAATACAAAATGAATTAACTGCATATTTTATATTCCGACATCACCAGCAAGGAATTCTCGCGTATTGATAAATTATGATGGAAGAGAGCATAATGGCAACAACAGCTTTTCACTGGGCGGGTGGAGACCATAGACAATAGACCCAACGGAGATTGGCGGAAACCTTTCACATAACCGTGATGTTCACATGCTCTACCATAATATTTCTATGAGTGTAATTTTAACCATAAATGTTGTAATTTTCATTAACTATCCACATAATTTTTAATTCCAAGTACTATTTTCTTTTACAATCATCGCCAAGAGCACCAGCATAATAACACGTATCCTGCAACAACCATCAGCTGGCACAGTGCTTTGGAAATGGGAGCATTTACTGTTAACATTCTGTATACGTTGGTCACATCTGTCAAATTTTACTGAAGCTATATGAAACAGAGTATAATAGTATTACCTGACAAACTAAAATTGTGTGATATCTCTGGGGAAAAAAAAACATCCAATTTCTCCCAAATTTGGCAATACCTGGCAGGCCATCAAAACTTATAAACTTTGAGAGGGTTAGACTTATATTTTCAAAATGAAGCCCATACAAACATTTTAGCCCAGAACTTTTTATTTACGAAATTATATAACAAATTTCAAAATATCTTTGTATGCTGACAGTATCAATCATATCCATAAAATATGTCTATGCAAAGCCTCATTTCTCTGCCATTTTGTAAGATAGCCACACATGAACTAATGCATATCTAGGGACACTATCAACTAATTTCTCTCAAATTTGGCGAATAAGTTCTACTGTAGTAGGCCATATTAATTTATCTATATGTTTTGTGTGTGCAAGTCTCTTATTTTCTGAATGGCGCGTATACATACATCTTAGCTTAGTGTGCTATATCTACAAAACTATGTAAAAGATTTAAATTTATATTCATATATTGTATCAATGATAATCATTGTGTGTTATTATATAAAATTTTTATCCTCCATTTATGAAAATCGTCATTAACAATGGAGTTGTTAAGCCATACCTCTCGAGTACCAATCAACCGATTCATACCAAAATTTTGTGCAAGTATTGCTACACTTGGGTATGTAAATTAACATGTGTTTGTCCGGTAGCCATATTTTAATAAAGTTTGTATAAATAGTTTAGATGAATTGTTTTATATATATATATATATATATATATATATATATATATATATATATATATATATATATATATATATATATATATATATATATATATATATATATATATATATATATAAAATCCAACAAAATTCAACTGGATTATATACGCAAACAGTATTAATAAGAGTCCCCACTGATCCCCCACCGTAGGCAGGCTGTTCAGGGACGTGGAGCCGTGTGGACCTCTAAACCTCTACTGGTTGTGTGTTCGCACTAGAATGTCTGGCAAAACTACAGGCCACAGTCACAGCGCACTAACTAGTGCGGATGGTGAGAAGCAACCTGAGTCTGTCGTGCCTCGTGGTGTGAAGGTGTTTCTAGTGGTTGTTGTATCAGTGTTTCTCCTCCATGAGCACTTGAAATGCTGATGTGTAGCTGGGAAGAAACAGGTAGCCATCTAATATGTATGTCTTACTTCGGTTTAATAAAATTCCCGGTTTCTGTCGACATTGCACAGCGTAGACTACCTTTAACTGTGGATACAAATAAATATCCTGGAATTAAAAGCAGAAAGGTAGAGAGCAATGTGTGTTTATTGAAAGTTCAATAAACATGTGACTGCATGGCTCCAGGTGTATGTGACCTGGTTCTAAGTAAAAGGGAAAAGCTGGTTCTAGACAAATATAAATGAATGAAAGTTAAACTGCTATCAAAAGGTGTCCAGAGGAGATGTGAAGTTAAAAGAAAATGTTCGTGTTCGTATGTCGTTGGGTTGACTGGCTGTCAACATATGTAGTAAGAGTGTGGCTGTACTTGTAAGGTAACAAACTTCTCCGAAGATCCCGAGCACTAGTAGTGCTGTGGGAGGCTGCCAGAGATGCGAAAGAATGACTCCTGTGGCCGGTAGCGTCCTGATTTATATAGTGGTATCTTGTAGGCTGCCGGCACGGGGTGTGGAGGATGCATGGGTGCGGAGGATGCATGACGTCCTCCAGCCCTGGGTGGCGTGAGAATCCTTCTGTCAGCGATTCTACATTGTGCCTTGTTGGAGCTGCTCGGCCTTGCCCGAGGTCTGGACAGTTTGTAGGTTTCAAGTGTTAGGAAAGGGGGGCGGTATGCCTGCTGGGTTGCGTATCTTCCAAGTGAGAAGGAACAGCTTGTAAGTTATCTTTGCCTTTAGGGTAAGCAACGTGTTGCTCACGTCTGTATCGATGGAAGAGGTGTTCTAGGTGATGGGTTGTAATTGTATTAGATTAGATGAAGAAGTGGCATGCATCAATTCGCCCCCCTCTCCGTTGCGATGAAGACTCATCGTATAAAAGGTGGTGGAGAAAGGCGTAGGTCCCCTCTCGGGAAGGTGTAGAAGGTCTGGGTAGACGTCAGTAGATGTGCTGAGGTAGGTAGTACAAAAATATTTTCGTAGACAGGTAGGCGGGACCCTTAAGGTATGGGTGCTTGACCGCTGTAGCGGCGTGTGTTCTGTGTGCTCAGGGCGCCCAACCGGCAAAGCGAAACGTGTTGAGACGTGGAGCTGTCAGCCGGGTGGCGACCATCATTCTTTCTCTCTCTCTTGCAGGTGGTGGGCGGGCATCCTTCGCTGCCCCTCATCCTGGTTATCGAGCTTTGCTGATTCGGCGATGACGTGTATTCCCCTGGTGTGCAAAGATTACTGGGTTAGGAAGCAGCACTTTTGAAATCAACCTTAGGAAAACGTTACTGCTCGTACCTGAATATATCTTAATGGGTGCGAGCGTTATGCGTCCAATAAAGTTGGTAACGGTGGAGGAAAGGTAGTTCCATATCTTAACCTTGAATAAAAAGGGTTATATAACCATTTGTGATAACTTGAATTTTATATATATATCGCCTCTCCCTCTCCCTCTCACTCCCTCTCCCCCCTCCCCTCCCTCTCTCTCTCTCTCTCTCTCTCCTCCTCCCTCTCCTCCCTCTCTCTCTCCCCTCTCCCCTCTCCCTCCTCCCTCCCTCCTCCCTCTCCCTCCCTCCCTCTCTCCCTCTCCCTCTCCCTCTCCCCTCTCTCCCTCTCCCTCTCCTCTCTCCCTCTCCTCTCTCTCTCCTCTCCCTTCCCTCTCCCTCCCTCTCCTCTCTCTCCCTCTCCCTCTCCCTCTCTCCTCTCTCCTCCTCTCTCTCTCTCCTCTCCTCTCTTCCTCTCTCCCTCTCCTCTCTCCTCCTCTCTCTCCTCTCCTCTCTCTCTCTCTCTCTCTCTCTCTCTCCTCTCTCTCTCTCTCTCTCTCTCCTCTCTCTCTCCTCTCTCTCTCTCTCTCTCTCTCTCTCTCTCTCTCCTCTCTCTCTCTCTCTCTCTCTCTCTCTCTCTCTCTCCTCTCTCTCTCTCTCTCTCTCTCTCTCTCTCTCTCTCTCCTCTCTCTCCTCTCTCTCTCTCTCTCTCTCTCTCTCTCTCTCTCTCTCTCTCCCCTCTCTCTCTCTCTCTCTCTCTCTCTCTCTCTCTCTCTCTCTCTCTCTCTCTCTCTCTCTCTCTCTCTCTCTCTCCTCTCTCTCTCTCTCTCTCCTCTCTCTCTCTCTCTCTCTCTCTCAATTTTCATCTGACCGGCGCATAAACAAAGTGATGAGGCCCATGGCAATGTTAATTTTACATAAAGCGGAAGAATACACAGCTTGCATATACGTATCTCTGAAGTAGAGCTTCCAAAAGTGCTCATATTATCGTGAACTGCCTGTATAGGCCATTCAGGGTAAAGTGGGCACTTTTTGAAGCTGTTTCATTAGACATAATAACCAATAAATACATTTCATTATGACCTCAGACTCTTGGTTTAGGGTATGGTGAATGTATACACTGCGTTTATTACTCACATGGCAGGGCTTACATTAACAAGTGGTGGAAGGATATAAATTGGTTTAAAGGAAAAAGTAACTAGGGCTTCAAAAGTGCTCACTATACCGTCAATGGTCTATACTAAGATGTAATTTAGTTATATTAAACAGAATCCCCACGTTAAGAGTTTTTTCTATATATCAGTGAAAGATGGAAGAATCAGTTTTTATTCCAAAGGGGAGGGTTTGTTAGCAATATGTCCCTTCGGTGTTCATGAAAGTGGTTTTCTCCTGATCATTCTGTACTGCCCTAAGTTTGTGATACCCAGAGTTCATGTCAAGGTGGAAAAAATACTTTGCTCCAGTGAGCTAACTCAGAAAGTCATTGATTCTGGGTAACTGGTATTTATTGTCCTTAAGGACCTCGTTGACGCGTTGATAATCTATGCAAATGTGGTTCCCACCATCTTTTTTCCTGACCACTATGGCATGGTCTAACATGATCTAACAATGCAATTTTTAAGGTTGAACTAAAGCAACTGCTTACGGGGCACTGCACTTCACGGTACAATGTGGAGAACTCATTAAAAATTAGTACAGACACCATAAAAATTGTCAGTAAAATGTGATTTATGCTGTATATGAAAGAAGAATGTATATATTTTGCGACATTATAAAATATTTTAAAAATGTAAAAAATATATTGATCAATACCCTCAATAGTCAGCATTTTTAACCAAATTTAAGCACATTTCCGTTTTGGGTGCTTCTGAAAGCAGAATTTACAAGTAAATAGTGTTCAAGAAAGATTGTCATAATATTTACTGTGATCATGTGTAATAAAATAATAGTAACAATGTATCATATAAATTTTATAATTAGCTTTATTTATCTCAGTTTCAGCCATAAATGTTTGTGACAAATGGACACACATAAAATCAATTATAAAATTATTTCCTACATTATTATAAAATTTTTCTTACACATAATTATAGTAAAAATTGTGACTATATTCCATGACGAAAATGTTCTTCCAAATTCTGCTTTCTGAAGCATCCAGAATGGAAATATGCTTAAATTTTGTTAAAAATACATTTTAATTGATTTTTTGTTACATTTAAAAATTATATTTTAGGAAAATATTTTATAATGTTGCATGATATATGCCTTCGTCTTTCGTATGCAGTATAAATAACAATTTTTTGACAAATGTAATGGTGTCTGTACTACTTTTTTACGTGTTCTTCACATTGTATAGCCGGGTGTAGTGCTCCATAGGCAGTTGCTTTACTTCAACCTTAATATGTTCCGCCGCAATATCATTAGGTGGCAGATTCTTATGTGGTGATGGAAATTGGCGTAAACTAGTAAAGGGGTTCTTCCAAACAAAAAAACTCTTAAAATTACCAGAAAAATATAACGCAAAAAATTCAGCAACAGTATAACAAAACAAACAAATAACTTAATTATATACAGCATCATAACACAAGCTACTGCTGGGGAAGGCTATAAAGTCAATGAGGGGTGCTGCAGCAGTAAGAAAATGCTGACTGTTGTTGTTTCCCCCCCTCCCGAATCCTCTACAGCACACACAGAATGAGGGTGGGGAAAGGAGCAGTTTGGAATGTGTCCCCCCTTCTCCTTCCCCCTCTCATAAGACAAACAGCCTTTCTTCCTCTGTCACACTTTGCCCCAAAAGAAAAGTCAAAGTCATCAACACTTCCTGTTGACGGTACACAACCACCCCAGTGAGGAAGTTCAGAGGGAGGATGGGTGAGAGGGGTGGTGGAATGGTGGTTGGTTGGGGGGGGGAGAGAGAAAGAGAGAGTATGGAGAGGGGTTGTCGTGAGAGACAGTTGAAGAGAGGATGGATGAGATGGAGATAGAGAGAGCGGAATGGAGGATCGGCAAGCGAGTGTGTGTGGAAGAGAGGATGGGCAAGATAGAGTAAGTGGAAGGGAGGTTGGGCAATAGAGAGTGATTGGAAGGGATGATGGGCATGAGAGAGTGAGTGGAAGGGAGTTTTGGCAAGAGAGAGCGATTGGAGGGGGGAGGGGCAAGAAAGACATGGTGGAAGGGAGAATGGGCTAGAGGGAGAGTGTGGGAGGGTGGAATTTAAGAAAGGGGGAGTGGGAGGGAGGATGGCTATTGTTTATGGTGACCCCAACACAAAGGGAGAGTGGCTTATGCGTAACAGATGTTTAACCAGTATAAATTACTGTGCTACATGAATTTAAGAATGGCAAATGAAGTACTTACACACACACACGCACGCGCACACAAAAAATTTTTTTTTTATCTGAATGTTTGACAGCCACCTCCATGTTTTGAAATGTCATATTGGGGTGGAAAAGGGGGTGGGGTCTTGACATTTGTGTAAATACAGTACTGTGTTTGAATGGTGGTCTTTAAATTGTTATTTATTAAGTCCTTGTGGTCTGGAGTTCAGGGTGATCCTATATAGAGTTGTTCTTGATTTTTTGTTGTTATGCTATTACTACATACTGATAGTAATTTTTTTTTTAGATTTAAGTCTTGATGGGAATAGGCTGCTATGTAATTACATTGCAAAAAAAGATACATACAACATAAGTGATCAGGGATGACATACACACATAAAAGGTAGACAAGCACATTTTCAACTTGAATGCACGGTCTTGACGTTTTGCTGGCTGGTACAGCTCCATCAGGCAGAAAGTGGTGGTACACTGCCGTCTGTTGAGCAGGGGTTGGCAAACAGTGAACCTAGCGGCCAGGAGGTTAACTAGTTTGAGGCGGAAAATTTGAAATATATTGGAGTTATCGTATGTTTAATCCAGACAGCCACCTGGCTTAACTACAGGAGTTCTGTACCCAAACCTTAAATTTTTTTATCATGCAGAAAATTATAAAGGTTATTATGAGTGTGTCCACACATTTGCAGCAATGGGCTGTTCGTAAGTGCAGACACGGCATACGTACTGGCCTATTCTGTCATCATGCTGACAACAGACCTGCACTCACCGCAGGTGAAGAGCAAGATGACCAAAGAGCAGTACATACGTTTGAACCGAGGCATAAGTGACAGCAAGGACCTGCCGGAGGAATATCTTTCCAACATCTATGATGAGATAGCTGGTCATGAAATTAAGATGCGTGCCACCAGTAACAAGCCAGGCAAGCAGTGTGAGTACAAGAGACTATATTGTATGCAATCCCTCATCTCTTTCTTCTCTAATACTTGCAGTTGATCTCATATTGCAGTGTTTTGTAAAATAGTGTTTTCTTACTCTTAGTAGTGTTTCTACTTCCAGGTGTGTAGCAGTTTGAAAAAGAATATTATAGAACTGTGATGATTCCAGACAGGCTGTAGTGTGTGTGAGAGTATCCAGTTACGTGTGTGTATGCTCATGCACATGTGTGTGTACACGAATATGCGTGCACGCTCATACCTGTGCATTCACAATGAAAATCTTTTTTTATGATTATGATGCATATCGCTTGAACTCTCTGTGTGCAAGTGGCTTTTGAGACTGCACTAGGTCAGTCGCGCATTTACCTATATGAAGAAACTTAGTTCTGTCTTTTAGTGATTACCACAGAGTTGGATGCATGGACTGCCGACTGGGCACAAAGTCTTGTACTGCTGGTTGGGCAATATGTTGGACAGGAACACTGGCCCTCTGGGGCAACGTCGACGTAACAGAGTTCAACGTCTTGGCTTCGGTGAGGCAGTAGCGACGCTGCACGATGGTCAGGTGGTCTCCGTTGTCTTCCTGGCCTCGGCAGTTGTGGAACTGCTCTAGTGTTCCGCTAGGTGTCAGCCATTCCACTGGGTACCTTCCCAGTTGCTGAAGTGAGGGTTGGCTCGCCTGAGCTTGGTTTTGCTCCCGTTAACCAGGGCCTAGACCTTCAGATGTTTCTCGCCACCAGTTCTAGTTGGGTTGGAGTGGATTACAAAACTCCCAACAGGAGAAGCCGGTCTCCCCGCATGTCGAGCGGCTTGGGTCTGCTCCCATGGGGCTCAATACTTGGATCGACGAGGGTGGTGGCACACACCTGCTTAGCAATACTAAATTCCATCTTCTTCACAGTTCTGTGAGCCCCGTGCCCTACTTGGAATGGCATAGAAGTACAACACACTTAATACCCCTCGGAAGCTGTAAGCAATTGACGAAGTCCTGGCTAGCATGTATGCCGACAATGGCTGACACTGTGTTCCCTGGCTCCAAACAGTGCAAGCACCTGCAGTTGTGGGTCGTAGACTATTTTCCTTTCACTGCCAGGTGTGGTCGACAAAAGTAGGGCCTCCAATTCCAAGAAAATACCCCTGCCAGCACCTTAACTAGGCGCTCTGGTCAGCGATACAACTTGAGGTGGCTGTCCCGCCTAGGTGTGGTGTAGAGGCGCTACTGTTCTATATACAGAGGTATATAGAATGGATGGCCGTCGAAAGATGAGGTGTATGTAATGACAGGCAGGCCCTTGAAGTTAGTCTAACATCCAGCTCTAGGTTCATAGTAAATCAGCCCGGTCCCTTGCTTGCCATTTCTGAAATCTATTCCAAGTGACAAATACATTTGACTCCTAGTACAGAGAACTCACGGTAAAGAATTAGTATTTATTGAAACTATAAATCCTAGGTGACTTGTACGTAAACCAAGCAGGTTCGTACAGTGGAATTAAAAGCTACGCAAGTAATGGGTGGAGGTGACCTGCTCCTAAGACTACTTAAGATGCAAGTGGATAATCAAACTATAACTTACGCAACTATACATATGGGGTATACCTAGAAGAGGCACTAGCTTGTGGGGTGACCACTACCTTCAAGTAGTGGTGGTTGTCGACCCAAGAGGATCAGTAATGGAAGTGTTAAGTCACTTGGTCAATGTCTTCTGTAGACGGTGGCTTCTGGTGGTAACAAATACCAGAAAGTGTTGAAGCCTTTGGAAGTTGGTGGTGGCAGCCACTGGTTGTTGTTGATGAACTAGAAGCTCTTGGAGAAGACCATGAGGGCCTAGATCAGTAGAGAGCCTCGACACATGAAGTGTTGAGGCGAGCCACTGGAGATGATAACTCCCGACCTCGGCCACGCACGGCCTGATATCTGGCTCATGTACAGGTGCGCGCCGGGTCGGGGAAGGTATGGCGTGCCCCTGTGACATCAGTCTGAAGCGAGCGGGGTGGGAGAACTACCCTCGTATGCTTGGTATATGGCCTCGGGCGCTCGGTGGCGCTCTGCCATCTTCGGCGGTGTGGCAACACTCAGTCTGCCAGGTGGATCGGGGAGGCTGACGTGTCACGTGGTCGCTTTGAATACCCTTCGTTTTATGAGCAGGGATAGTCGGTTTGATATGAAACTATTCTCTAGGCACTCGTGAAACTCCGTCCTTGGTGACCCTTTCTCTTGTTTTTAAGACGCCTTAGTAAAGAAAGAAGGGCAGGTCAGGAACAGTCCGGAAACCAAGTAGCATCAATGTCCCTTCCCGGCAACACATCCTGTTATACGCTTTGAAGTTGTTTCCTTAGGTTGTTGCAGCACGTGTGGATGAGTCGTTGTCCTATTTGGTATTGGTATAAGCGGCACGTGTCAATTGCTTCATGCTTCTGCCATATTGGGAGTATGATAATTTGTCTTGGTAGAGTGACAACTCTTACAAAAATCTTATAACCGTAGTTTTGTAAAGTTATTTTTATGAATGGGTCGATTCCAATTTTTTCACTGTTCGTGTTTTGGTTCTTTAAAATTGGCTCTCAGATTTTTTTTTTTTTAAATGAAAATAAAGATTCTAGAGCTTAAAAAACCAGGCCCAGCTAGGACCTTAATATTTTGGTATGGATGATATTGCACATCTCATTTGCAACTAATAATAGTTTGTTGAGTACTAAGTTTGATGATTTCGACTCACCCTAGTTTTCCTCACAATAAACTCTTTGCATAGTGTTCATTTTCATTTCAAATAACAATATACTGGCACTCTTCAGAAGCCTTTATTTGCTTTTCATTTCGGAAAATTATCTTCACGCCTACAAAAAAAAAACACATTTTCTGTACCTTAACAGGGGTGAATAATCTAGAAAAGTACAGTGCTTATTACCAGACTGTCAAAAGTAGGCAAGTGTGTCTTATTTCATATTTCTTGAATGTCATTATTTTATGTTTAGCTGATGTTTCTGTACCCTTAATATACAATGTATCCATCAGCTTCAACTCAAGTTTGGATCACACATTAGAACATGGCTAAAATGTTTACAAAATGACCATAAACAGCTTAAATTCATTGTGTAGAAAATACGAATAATGTACATATACTTAATAACTCAGGCTTTTAATACTGCATTTTTGTGTTGAGCTGAGAAAATATAATACCTTTTCATTTACTTTTTCAAGAACTATGTTGATCGTTTCCAGTACCTACAAACTTTCCTGTGTGCAGTGATTTCTAGTGAGAAGCGCAGGAGGTTTCTCTGGAACATGGAGATGGAGGTGATCTCTACAGCAGCAAAAAATCTAATGGAATCAGTGAGCCATGTTCAAGCCCCATTCACTTCTGCCAAGCATCTGGAGCATGTCCGGCCCATGTTCAAGGTCTGTTGCTAACAGCGTATGTAATATTTTGGTGTGACATGTGCCTTATAACCGACCTGTTTTAAAATTTTCTAAAGAGACATGTTTGGATTGTTACGTATATACTTAACGCATGTCGCTTAAGCCCCGTACTACAAGAGACTTTTATTCTGCGCTAGATCAGTTGCGCTACAATAGGAACTCGGTTCCCTTTCTTGCTGGATACCAGTGTCTGCCTTGTAAGCTGTCTGCTAGGTATGTAAATGGGTGTACTAGGTTGGGCAACATACCTCACAACAACACTGGCTTTCTGGGGCAAAGTAGATTTACCAGAGCTCGGCGGGGTGTTCTTAGTCGGTGATGTAGTAATGCTGCAGGTGGGACGTGTGTAGTCCTGAGTTCCACTGGTCTTGGTGGATGTCGGGTTGCTGTAGTGGTCCATGTGGTAGCAGTGGTTCCACTCTGTGCTAGCCCAGCTGCCAATGTGTGGGTTGGCCCTCCCAAGCCTGGTGTCGCTCCTGCTGACTAGGGCTCGGACCACTGGATGTACCTCGTAGATGGTTCGCATTGGGTTGGAGTGAAATGCATAGGCACAGACATAAGATGCTGGTCTCCCCGTGTGCTGTACAGCTTGGGCCTGCCCCTTAGGAGTACCGACTCCCAGCGCAACTAGGTTTGCCGCACAGACCTGCTTGGTATCACTGAATTCTGCCTTCTTAACTGCCCTTTGAGCTCTGTGCCTGCTGTTGAATGGCATAGGCTTATACCATACTAGATTTCCTGTAAGTGACAAGCAATCAACAATCCCTGACTTGACGTGTAAAGCCGACAATGGCTGGGGTTGCGCTCCGTGACTGCCTAACAGTGCAAGCACCTGGAGTCGTGGGTCGTTGACCGCCTTCCTGCCAGTGCTGGGTGTAACCACAGCATAGGGCCTCCAATCCCAAGCAGCTATCACTGCCAGTGCCTTGGCTAGGCACTCCAGTCAGCGATATAACTTAGGTTGGCTGTCTGGCCTCTGTGGGGTGTGTCCTAGTGGTGGAGGGTCTACCGTTCTAAACATCGAGATAAACAGAATGGCTGGCTGTCGAAAGATGATGTGTGTGTATAACTGACAGGCACCTGAAGGGGGACTGATGTTCTACTCTAGGTTAAAAGCTCTGTCGCTTGCTTGCTACTTGGCGATCGAATACTGGTGGTAGACAGGCTATATTACTATAACAAAGGACCCTTGGATACATTTAAGATTAAGTATTTATTAAGCAATAAATACTTAGGTGACTCATATATGCTACCAATAGGTCTGTGCTGCGGAAGTAATTAACCTACGCATATAATGGCTGAAGATGACCCGCTCCTAGGCTACTTAGATGCATGGGAAAATGTTAACTTACTAGTCGCAATTAACACTAACTGGGTTTGCTTAGAAGAGGCCCTAAACTTAAACAAGGGAGTCACTACAAGCAAGTAGTGGCAGCTGAAGACCCAGGAGATGTTGACAACTGAAGTGTTAAGTTGGGTTCGATATCTTCAGGTAGACAAAGCTTCTGGTTATGGCAATTACCAGGAGGTTTTGAAGCCTCTAGTAGGTGGTGACTGCAGCCACTGGAGAAATGGAAGTTCTTGGAGAGGGCTGTGAGGGCCTATAATCAGTAGAGAGCCCCAGCACTAGAAGTGTTGAGGCGAGCTTCTGGAGATGATAATTCCAGACTTCTGCCACGCACTGCCTTATATATGGCTCCTCTGGAGTGCGTGGTGAGCTCGGTGGTGGGAGTTGTGACGTCTGCCTGGAGTGCGCAAGGTGGTAGAACTACCCTCTTGTGCTCGGCGGTGCTCTGCTATCTTCGGTGGTATGGCGACACTCTGTCTGCCGGGTGCATTAGGGGGCTGACATGTTGCGTGGCTACTTGAAATATCTGCAATTTACCGTGTATCCAAAGTGCATTTCAGTTGCACCCATTCGCTACGTATTCGTAACGAGAACACTTCCTGCTAGACATCTGGTATTTGTTTCCTGTAGTTGGTATAAGCATGCAGGATGAGCTGTAGTCATTTATAGTATATTGGTGTAAGCTGCACGTCAATTCGCTCTCACTCCGTTGCGACGGATGCTCATTGGTCATTGGTTTAGATGGAGATAGCAGTGCTAATCCCTTTTCTCTGGAAGGTATAGACGGTCTAAGCAAGTGTGAGCCATTCCAAAAAATAGTTTAGGCAGGTTACTTAAGTTTCAGGCAGTTGGCCTCTGTCAGGGTGCTTGTTCTATGTGCTGGGGTAGCATGGAAATACGTCGGGCCAAATGAAGAGATGGCTATAGCTGTGTCTCACTCTTACTGCGAGCTGGCTCTTCCTCTCTTCTCCTTGCCTGGCTAGTCGGCCGGTGCGTCGTGCTGCTAATGTGTTTATCTCCTGTGGAGAGATTTCTGTTAAGTTGGATATGGTGTGCCGGATGTCCCACGCAACGCGATGCTCATCAATGGATATGCTGTAATTATGAGATATTCAATATATACATTTGAAACCTGCAAAGGAGACTTACACAAATAAAAACAGCACGTGAAAACAAAAAGAAGACACACATATACAAAGCCTTACTGCAGAAGGCAAGAGGAGAATAACTATTGCATTGCTTGCGGGGATGTATTAGGTTGGAGGAAAACCTGGCTACATCTTTGAGGCAACCTGTGGGTCTTACTGCACACCAACAGTTACATGTGACATAATAGAGGTTGCCAACCCCAAACCTTCCATTACCTAGGGCCTAAGAGCCACTGATTGAAAAGCAAGTACACTAAAATATATATATGAATAAATCATATTGTACGAGATCACCGTACAAACTGAACATGGCACTAGAACACATTTATCACTTAAATCATTTTGCTCTTTACTGGTTCTTTGTACTGGAGTACAATGAAGCCCTCGGGCTTAGTCCTTTGGCTTGACTCTTGGTCGAAGTTATACATAATTAATGCTGTGAAAATGACAAAAATAACAAATTACCCTGATACAAAAATTTAATAGATGGAACACATTGCCCTGAAAACTCATGGTGGTATTTATAGATTTACCTAAAGGTGATTCATCAATAACACAAAAATAAACTATCTCATTCTCTCCTTTAAAGGAGTTCATTTTCGTTTCTGAAAACTAATTTTACACTATGAAGTGTGTATCTTCGTGTAACACTGTCACTGTGGAGAGTGAGTATCTGTGTTACCAGTTCTTACGTGGGCTGTCTGCCACTTTTTATTAACATTAACTAGGTTGACGCGTGTTTGGTTAAGTCTGACTGGCATGTATGACTAGGATCTTTCCGCTAGACCAAAAGCGGGGTGGTTAACTCTGGTTAGAAGGCGGGCGACGAGGGGGGGGTTGTTATCGCTCACTTACACTGTCGTCTTGGGTGTTGTTGATATGGGTTTCACTCAATAATGGCGAGCTCAGTCCACTCCGAAGCGACCATTCCAGTCATAGGCTTCACTGCTCCAGAAGTTCGGGTTTGCCCAGCCATATCTTGCCTCCGTATGGTTTAGCAATCCTCTTACCACCGGATGTCGGGGTCCTCCTGCTGGCTTAAGGTTATTTGCTGACGGGTTATTTGCAGTTGGAGAAGCCGGATTTGCTTGTTCGGACTTCTTTCAACCGTTTTCGGGAGAGGGGCAATGCTTTTCCTGGGCAATGCTGGG
Organism: Dryococelus australis; assembly: GCA_029891345.1. Taxonomy (NCBI): domain Eukaryota; kingdom Metazoa; phylum Arthropoda; class Insecta; order Phasmatodea; family Phasmatidae; genus Dryococelus; species Dryococelus australis. The sequence continues at coordinate 150,408,131 of CM056999.1, read as the reverse complement.
CCTCAAAATCAAACTCAGTAAAGACCATGCTCCACTGGCCGAGCTTGGCATTCGAATTCCGGGACTTGTGTAGCTATTGGAGGGCTTTGGAGTCTGTCCGTAGAATGAAGTGTTGCCCTTCGAGATGATACTTGCATTTCTTCATTGCCCAGATAACGGCCAGACACTCTTGCTCATTAATGTGTTAGCGCTGCTGTGTTTTGTTTCAGCGAGTTAATGCATATGCTATCACATGTGGATGTCCGTCTACGTCTTGCTGGTACAGCACTGCGCCCAGACCATTCTGAGATGCATCCATTAGCAGTATTAACGGCTTGTCTCCTTGTGGTCGATGGAGCGGGTGGATATTCGTGAAACTGTTCTTTAAGTCGGTAAACGCTTGTCGTGGTTCCGGGCCCCATCATCAATGTGTGTCTTTCTCGAGGAGTGGATGCAGTGGTGCCATGTACTTTGCGATATTTGAAACAAAGTCTCGTAGCCAATTAAACATACCCAGGTACCGTCGAAGTTGTCGCTTATTCATATGTTCTGCTTCTTCAATCTCTTGTATTGAACTGTGTTGCGGAAGTTTCCCTCAGGTGATATGACGTGTCCCAGATAGACTATTGAGGACTTGCCAAAGAAGATTTTTGACAGCTTGCAAGTCATTCCGTGTAATTTGAGTCTTTCCAACATTCTTTGCAGATGGCCAAGGTGCTCCTCCCAATTGTTGGAACATATTATTATGTCGTCGAGATAGGCAAAACAGAACTCGCCGATGTAACCTGTTAATACTTTTGCAGACATTAATAGTTGGAAGTTTTTTGGGGCGTCAATGACAACAACGTCCAGCAGCCACCCCGCCAGGAGATGACTGTGCCATTGAACCTGAGTTCCAGGCTGTGTTCCCAGTTCACCGTAACTCAGTATTTGTCCCCGAGGTACACACACTGTTTGCTATGTTCAATAACGCACTGTTGCAGTCGTAACCATGGGCATCCAAGGATAACGGCTTCAATCAAAGTGGAGCTGACAACGAATTCTGCGGGATTAGAATGTTGGTGCAAGGTGACTACCAAAGTGATGCGACCGTCAACTTAAAAGGTTGCGTCTGGCTCAGCCATTATTACTCTGCTCTGGTGTTGTCGGAGTTGCTGTTCTTTGCTAAGTATATTGGCACGTATGAAATTCCCCATTGCTGCGGAATCTAGGAGAGCCAGCGCCCGTTGGGCGTTAACTTCGATTTCTATACGAGGGGCGACTACGAGAACTTCCTCATAATTTAATCTTTGGAAGCTGGGCCCATCCTTACCAGTTGCATGGGCCCGCTTCGCACCTTCGCTTTGGCTTTTCCCGTAAACCTCTTGGAGGGGGGGGGGGGGGTTGGGTCATTCGATGTATGTTGGTTTTCATTTCTACCTCGGTGTCTTTCTCTCGGATTCATCCTCGCTGTATTCCTTCTGGGACAGTCCTTGTTGTAATGACGTCCCGGATAGAATCAACACTTGGTTGTGAACGCCAGCCTAGGGGTTACGGCTGGGACTTGTCTTCGTTTGCGCTAGAGCCAGTTGGTTATTGCTGACCTTGACAGTCTTGGGTTTATCAAGGACAGCCTGCGCTATAATGTTTGGTTCGGCTTCTCGGGCTCGATCTACTAGTACGTTCAAGGTAGTTGGTTGTGGCATGAGTAGTATGTTTCAGAGGTTGGGTAATAGCATATGCCCAAAATTTTGCACTGAATGGGCTTCGTCCCTAGAGGGGAATATGTGGCAGTATATCTGCTCCTTCCGCCTAATATAGATTTCTGCCTCTTTTAAAACTCAGTAGTGAGTTTTACCACGACCTCTTTGCCAGTAAAGTTGTCGGCTAGCCGCTTACAAAGTTGGTGCCAGTTGGTTACGAATTCTCCGTATCGTTCCCAGCACTCATTTGCTTTGCCGGTAAGTTGTCGCTCGACTAAACTAACCCATTCTGTCTCGGGTATGTTGTGTTCAATTAGTTCCTTCTCACATTCGTCAGTGAAGGAAAATGGATCTTCGTGAGGTCGGCCGGCATAAGTAGGAAGACGCATGTTCTCTGCGTTACCTGTCGCGGGATGTCCTGGATCTGAACCGCTTCGTGGAACGTACCCTACTTGGTGGCTGGGGTTAGGGGGCTGGTGTTCTGCAGCTGTTGCATCAGAACCCTCGAGGTCCAAGAAACCTACTCACCAAACATACACAAGTAATATAAACCTTCGGTTACTTGTCAGTAGTATGATTATGGGAAGTCTGGCACAATGTATTTTAAACGGCAGCTGCAGCGGTACACTAGGCCGGGTCGGGTGGTTCGCTCCTCCAGCCACCTGATACATGTGTGGTGATATGGTTCATTGCACCAGATACAGTGTACTATACTAAGTTCATGCCCTGGCCTGGACATGTGATCCGGTTGCAGAACCTGTCCTGTCTAGCTCGACACAGATTGCACCTGATTCCAACCCCTGGGTATTTCTTATCTCGTCTGCCCAGCCAAGACAGAAATATTGGAATTCTTGATTGCACTGGGTGTACGTGATTCTGTTAATCCGCGAGCCGTGGTAAGTTACATAGTTACACACTGTGGGTGCCACGTCATCCATGCTGTTGGCCTGTGGCTCTGACTGGTTATTGACATCAGTCATGTTGCTGGTTATGAGCGCCATGAGGTGTTTAAAAGACTGCTTGAAGTCTGGCTTTTGGTTCCGGTTAATTTACTCTTACTCTTGGGCCGTACTGATCTGGTCCTGCGCTCACTGGTAACAGATTCCTACGCTGACGCCCCACGTTGGGTGCCAGAAAAGTCCTTAATGCATATCTCTTAAACCCCGGTCGTCAAGAGACTATTATGCCCTAGATCAGTCGCTCTACAATAGGGACTCAGTTCCCTTTCGTGCTGGATACCAGTGTTGGCCTTGTAAGCTGTCTACTAGGTATGTAATCAGATGTACTAGGTCGGTCAACGTGCCTCACAACACTGGCCCTCTGGGGCAAAGTAGACTTACCAGAGCTCGGCCAGGTGTTCTTAGTCAGTGACGTAGCACTGCTGCAGGTGGGATGTGTGAAGTCCTGGGTTCCACTTGTTTTGGTGGATGTCGGGTTGCGGTAGTGGTCCATGTGGTAGCGGAGGTTCCACTCCGTGCTGGCCCAGCTGCCAATGTGTGGGTTGGCCCTTCCGAGCCTGGTGTCGCTCCCGCTGACTAGGGCCCGGACCACCACATGTATCTCTTCGCCTGTTCGCACTGTGTTGGAGTGAAACACGTAGGTACCGACAGGAGATACCGGTCTCCCTGCATGACAGGTGGCATGGGCCTGCCCCTTAGGAGTATTGACTCCCAGCGTAACTATATTTGCCGCACAGAGCTGCTTGGCAGCACTAAATTCTGCTTTCTTAACCCCCCTTTTAGCTCCGTGCATGCTGTTGAATGGCATAGGCTTATAGCACACTAGATTTTCTGTAAGTGACAAGCAATTGACAATCCCTGACTTGACATGCAAAGCTGACAATGGCTGGCTATGCGCTCCCTGACTGCCTATCAGTTCAAGCACTTGGATTCGTGAATCGTAGACCGCTTTCCTGCCAGTGCTGGATGTGACCACAGACTTAGGGCCTCCAATCCCCTGCAACTGTCTCTGCCAGCACATTGGCTAGGCACTCTGGTTAGCGGTACAACTTAGTTTGGCTCTCCCGCCAATGTGTCAATTAGTGTATGTACTTGGATTCAAATTAGAACTTGATGGCAACTGTTGCGAGTGCCATGGCGGGTGGCCATCTTGACTTGTGGTGCCATCTACGAATGAAAACGGTTAGTTTCTGCTACTCCGTGTTGCTGGAAGTCACGTAGCTGGAATGTGTTACAACATATATTGTGTGGAAACAGATTTGGTCCTCCAGCCTGGATATGCATTATTTAAGTCACTTAACAAAGTTTAATCTATAATTTTGGTAAGCAGTGGACGTGTTTTCGGTATTTCTTTGTGTGCGGTATCGGGCGTGGTGTAGTACTGAAACTACTTCGTTTTGCGTCATGGTGGTTATGTATACAAATACCACTGTATTTAATCACAATACTTGTGTTATACAATAAGTTTCTTATTTATCATTCTCGTGATTTGTGGTGAACAAGTGTTTTTTTTAGGTTAGTCGCGCGGTATACCAACCATAAATGCAATTGTTTATGTTTTCACCAGGCCAGCAATTTTTTCGAACCACGATGAGAAATTGTTAAAAGGTCTCAACACCAATTGAAGACATGTTTGCGCCTCGTCAAGTGTCATATAAACAGTTGCAGAGTCTGAAGCAAGCGATAGGGAGCTCGCGGAGTTTGACAAGGCCTACTATAGAATACAGGAAGTTTTCAACAATGTTTTTGTTATCAAAGAAGTAGGAAGAGAACAGCAATGTTATCTCGGCCGAGCCTCATCCAATGTCAAGTTACCAAAATTTGCAGTTGCCCACCTTTAAGGGTATGTTTACAGACTGGCCTACCTTTTATGATTTGTTCACCTCGCTGGTGCTCAACAAAGCTCTCGCTGGGGTTGAAAAGCATCAGTATCTCCTTACGTCAGTTTCAGGTGAGCCATACAACCTTATTAAAGCTCTCCCAATGTCTGAAGATAATTATAACCTAGTATGGCAAACATTAACCGAAAGGTACTGTATTGTCAGAGCAATAGCCATGATGCATTTGGAAAATAATATGCAACTCCCTCGCTTAGCTGTTCTCTCTCCTGACAAATTGCTGATTATGGTAGATATTCTTAAGGAGAACTTCGGTGCCTTGAGAATTCTAAAACTGTCAGTTACTGAATGGAGCTTTGTGTTGTTAAACCTTATGTTACTGAATCTTGATCCAGATACAAGAGCCCAGTTTGAAGTAGCTCATCAGACCATACAGATGCCCGCATTTGATCAGCTTCTTGAATTTTTGGAATCACATTGTAAGGCATTGATGATGGCTAACTATTCAGTATCAGGGTACACTTGTGCACGATCAACAACTAAGAAGTTTGTAACTTCAGGCACAAACATCAAAGCTTCATTCTTGGCAACTGCTGAACAAGATATTTGTATAACGTGTGAGGGCGCACACCGAATTCACAAGTGTCCTACGTTCAATGGTCAGTCAGTTGATGAGAGGATAGAGTTGGTGCGACTAAAGATGTTGTGTTTCAACTGTTTGCAAATCCACAGGGTGAAAGATCGCAAGTCAAAGAGAAACTGTTTGTTTTGTAGTAGAAAACACCACTCCCTTTTTCACATTGTTGTCTCCCCGAATCAAGTGGAGTAAACTCCAGATATTTCTACCCAACAAGAAGCAGTCACTTCCATTCCCAATGAGGAAACTGCAGCTGTAGTCTCACCTACCTCTTCCACTGATGTGTCGGCAACTGTCGTCTTAGTCGTTAGAGTTAAAGATGTAAGTGGAAAGATACAGAAAGTTAGAGTGTTGCTTGACTCAGGATCTCAGAGCTCATTCATCTCTGAAGATTGTGTCCGCAAGCTAGGGTTAAAACGCCAAAGGACTCGTATTTCTGTTGTGGGGTTGGTTCAGTCTATTGTTCTTGCAAACAATGGTTCTGTTACTTGTGTTCTGACACCTGCAACAAGTGAAGGGCCTCAATTAATCACCAATGCACTGGTCTTGAAGGATATAGCCTCTAAATTACCCAGCATCCCACTTTCTCACCACATGAGGGATGTGTATTGTCATTTGGAATTAGATGACCCATCGTTTGATACTCCAGGGACAATCAATCTTCTTTTGGGTGCATATATATATATACATAGATGTGTTTGATGGTGGGCGGTACCAACCACCACGTGAGTTCCCCATTGCTCTTCACAGTATATTTGGTTGGGTTCTAATAGGTAAAGTTAGTCAGACTGCAGCTACTGCCTCCAGTAGTGTTGTTTCTCTGTTTGCACTGTCTGAGGCTTCCCTAACAGACACAGTGTGGAAGTTTTGGGAGAGCGAAGAAGTGCCTTCTGTTCATCATTTTAGTTCGGAAGATATTGAATGTGAGAGTCACTTTGTTGAAACCTGTTCGCGAGACCCAGAGGGTAGATATGAACTGAGACTACCTTTCCAGGAAAAGGAACCAGAGTTGGGAGATTCCTGCAGTGTTGCTCTCAAACGGTTGCATCAACTGGAATGCAGATTGCATAGTCAGCCAGAAACCAAAAGGGAATATTCCAATTATTTGCGCGAGTATGAACAACTTGAACACATGCATGCAATTAATGGAGTAGGGCACTCTCCTCATTATTATATCCCACATCACTATGTGTTGAAAGAATCCAGATCAACAACCAAGTTAAGAGTGGTGTTTGATGTTTCAGCTGCCTCCACTTCTGGGAAGTCTCTTAATGATGTTCTTCTGACAGGACCTAAACTTTACAATGACATTGTGGACATTATTACACATTTCCGTCTTCATCCTGTTGTAATGATCACAGATGTTTGTAAAATGTATTGACAGGTGCGCGTACATCCAGAGGATGCTTCTTATCAAATAATTCTGTGGCATGAGTCCCTTAATCTGCCAATGTATGAATTCCAACTTGACACTGTTACTTACGGTGTGTTAGCAGCTCCTTTCATGGCTATGAGGGCCTTACAACAGCTTGCAGTTGAGGAAGGTGGCTTGTATCCCAAGGCAGCTAAGATTGTGATGGAAGATGTATTTGTTGACGATGTTGTGACAGGTGCAGCATCAGTTGTAGAAGTCCTCAAGTTGCAGCAAGAACTGATAAATCTCCTAAAGCAAGGGGGGTTTGAATTAAGAAAATGGTCCAGTTATAGCCAAGCTGTCATAGATGCAGTACCAGAAAACCACCGAGAGAGTCCACTTAGCTTTCAAGAAAATAGTGAAGTGATCAAGGTACTTGGTCTCCAGTGGGACTCAATGTTGGATGTATTTTCATATAATATTCAATCAGCCAGCACAAGAGTCCCCAAACGAGCTATTCTTTCAGACATTGCTAGGGTGTGACCCACTAGGATGGCTTACTCCAGTTGTAATTCGAGATAAGATTTTCATCCAAACAATCTGGCTGTTGGGTGCATCATGGGATGAAGCTCCACTTCGAGATGTGCTGGAGGACTGGCAGGCTTTCATCTGCCAACTGGATGTTCTCAGCAAACTGTCCATACTTCGTATTGTGTCAGCACTGCAGTCAGAATTTCAGCATCATGGCTTTAGCGATGCATCCAATGAAGGTTACGCAGCTTTTGTATACCTATGTACTGCTCATCAAGGTGAGGTGAAGAGACACCTGCTTCTGGCCAAATCCCGTGTTGCACCACTAAAAACAGTCACACTTCCTCGACTTGAATTGCAGGCTGCACATTACTGATTAAGTTATTTGAGTCAGTAATGTTGACCCTTTCAGAACGTATCCACATTAGCTGTATTGCTGCATGGCGTGACTCCACAGTGGTTCTCGCCGGGATCAGGATTCCTCCTCATCGTCTGAAAACTTTTGTGGCAAACGGAGTCTCTCGTATTCAAGTTAGCAAGGTAACGGTCAAGTGGAGACATGTGCCTTCTGCTGACATTGCTGCAGATTGTGCTTCCAGAGGACTCTCACTCCAAGATTTACTGACACACACACTTTGGTGGACTGGGCCTAGCTGGTTAATATCTGAGAAGGAATCGTGGCCATGTGGAGGAGTAGCTACCTGTATTCACGAAGGTGAAGAAGAGCTAAATCAGCCTAAGGTAGTTTCATTGGTTGGACATTGTGAGCCAAACCACCTCGCAAGCCTCTGTCTGTTTTCTTCCTGGTCACAGATTCAGAGAGTGCTTGCTTATGTATTAAGATTCATTTCAAACCTGTAACCCAAACGCCCATAACCAATGATATACCAACATGGTCTTCTTCAATTCTATAGAATTACATTTCCCCAATAAAAGATGTAATCAAACTTGGAGGAAGTTACTGTAACGTTTAATAAATATCATAATTATCTGCTACACCTGTTGTGGCCTAGCCCAAGGAATACACAGGCTAGGAGACCACAACAGGTGTATTAGATAATTATGGTATTTATTTTTGTGAATATTTAATAATGCAGTTGCATCAGATAATTATAGTATGTGTGGGCTGTACAATAACTACTCAATTTGCTCGGTCATGCCTATTGGCGCTCGCTTGCAACTCTCTACCCGTTTTTATATATTGTAACTCAGTTATGTACCATAAAAGTAAATGTTTTCAAAAATATTAATTGTGGTATGTATGGGTTCCTTAAAAAACTTGCAGTTGCTCGCAGCTGTGTGATTATTATGCTATGAATAAAATACAGTATATTGTGCATACACTAAATTAGTGTATGCTGTTTAAAATTATCGTACTGATTTCAAACATTATGGTACCGTTGTACCATAACTATGCACAAGAAAATGGGTGTTAAAATTCAATACTTTTGGATGTTCTCATGGGATACTTGATACTATAAAGTATCAAAGTATTGCGGAATCGAGGGTCCCATCCCAAGTTACAAGTTAAGTTTTTGTGGTGAACTTATTGTAGGTGACTTGGGGACTGAAACTTGTATAAGCAATCTTAATTTTAGTGTTCTATCGTACACCATATGGGTACGAGTGGTTGTGGTGGCCTTCAAATATTATGACGCTAACATCGTGGTCATCATACCCAGGGGATCTAATCCCTCTTGGGCAGAGAGCCAGTATAAAGCATGGGACGTGTTGGTTGATGGGAGGGAACAAATTCAACATCACTGATGGTACACTTCTCCGATGAGTTACCTGTGGTTTCTGAGGTAACGGAGCTCTCCTCTGCTCCATTGACTGCGCTGGGGCGGCTGGTTGAGGAACAGCGACCGGCTCTGTTTGCGGCGGAGATGTGCTCACGCTGCCCAATGAAGGAAAGGAAGGATGTGGGGGTATGGCAGTGTATTCCTCAGTAAGATTGGAGGGTTCTGTTTCGACTGTATTCAGTCAGCCTGTCACCCTGAAGGGTAATCAAAGAGCAAATCACTTTCTGGTTTTTCAGGAACTATAATATTATTAATTTCATTTTCTAAGAGTATAAGAGCTCTTTTCGATTTGTTAATTTGACCGCTCTTATCAGCTCGCAGCATGAGGCCGTTTTGAAAAGATTCAGACAAAGTGCAAGTAAAGTTATACATAGGACGAAGCTGGGTAATATAGCAGGCCTACAGTATTTGTCCAGATACACTGCTATACCCAACATGTTTCACCACGTTACTTCTTCTGACCATTCACTAGCCGGAAGGGTTATATAGTGGGGATCACGTAGGCAGTCGCAATAACTGGGTGTATTGAGTTCCCAGTGAAGGACTCCCCCAAAGATTAGCCAATGCAATACATTGAACATTAAGTGGTCAAACTCGGAATACCGCTTTGTGCCAGTTGTGTTGGAAAATTCCATTTTTTTATTAATGCTGTTATTCAATTTGTTCTTTCATATTTAATTACATTTTTGCATAAATAATTTGTTTTTCATCAAACATGCTCCAGTTATTTTAATTTGTTTAGTTTGTTCAAGTAAGAAAGATAAACATGGGTGAGTAATTTAAGAAATTGTACTATTTACTCCAAGTTTTATCTATTTTAAGAATTTATATTGGGTGTTCAATTAAAAATATTGTATCTTAATTTTATTGTTTTACACAGGTTGACATATGCAACTTTACTGGACAGCAAGCATGCACTCCCTACTCTGTGACTGCACCCCATCATCACGCGATGATAGTGATTCGGGGCAAGTCCCACGCTGGCAGGCAATAATCTCATGGCTATATGGTTGATCCAAGCTGTACAGACAACTACAGACACGTTGATAATAAATGTAAATTGTACTGCCCACACTTGTACGTGGACATGCGGTTGCCACCCCCGAAGTCGAAGCTTGTTTTACCCACCGAGCCACCGACACGGCAGAGAGGAAGAAGCTAGTTAGCAGGGATGCTGAGAGAGAGCAGCACCCTGCGGCCAATGTCGTCACTGCTGCCTGAGCCTCGAGGAGAGGCGATAAATATGTCAGCCTCCAGACAGGGAGATAAGAAATGCATGGCGTGGCCCACTGCCCGGTTTTAAACAACCCCTGCTATATGAGGCTAGCAACCTCCGCACCCCTGGGACAGCCACCGAACTGCAATTTTCACTATATAAGGAGACGCGACACCGCTCACACCAGTCTTCGTCTGCCCACCAACCTGAATAAGGTCAGAGGGCTCTTCTCAGTCTGCAGAAGACTCTCCCAGCCTGTGAAGGCTCTCCAACAGTCTGAAGAAGACTCTCCTACCAATTCCAAGCAGCTCCAACCCTGATCCCGTAGCATGCGGAGGAAACCAACTGAGATTCTGGGGAATCTCCAGTGATGCTGTAAATATGTCAACGCTCCAGGTATCTCGACGTCCTGACACCTGCATCCTCATTACCCCGAGTCAATCCTCTGCACTCCATGGTAGCAGGTCACACACGTTGCCCCTTCTCGACAACCTCCCCTCACTACGGGCATTTAAATTATGATTAGAAATTTGGAGTTAGTATTTATTTATTTATTTTATTTTGCGGGTTCGCCTTCACCTGCTATTAAGTAACATTTAAATAATTTTATAATTCTTAAAATTATTTATACATAGTCATGCATCCCCGGGTTTTCACGTAGAATATAATAAATACGTTTGTGGCAAATTTGAATTCTTGAAAATTACTTTCTCCCCTGTCAGTGCTTTAATCAGAATAAGTGTAATTTGGTTCAGGGCAACTTGTGGCTCATTAGAAACCCATCAACCACTTAGGATTAGACGCGAGTGGACCGAACCATCTTGGCAACTCGTGAGAGGTGTCCGGTGCACCTGAGCCTGTCCGTGACATGCCCCCATCAATTCAGTTTCTAAAACTCGCTCAGTACCTCGGTGTGTCTGAATAAGATGGAACCCAGGACCAATTAGAATATTTTTGTATCTTTTATTATATTTTTGTATCTTTTATTATTAATTAATAATTATTCAAATGCAAAAGAAAGGGGGTGGTCTCAACAACCAACTAAGACGTCAATCCCGACGGGCATTACAACGTGAACTGTATCAGTCCGCAGTTGTTACAACCTCCAACCAGGACAGTGAGCCTACTCCACCATATACTCAGCCTATAGAGAAGTTGTTTAACCTGGTCAAGGAATTACCACCCATTACAGACGAATATAGTTCTTACCTATATTCCTTGCTAGAGACATGTTGGCCGTGGACAGACCTAGGACACCTCAGTCACACATATATACTTTCCTTTGCCCATGGTCCATTATGCATTGTTGCTGCTGACAAACTCCGCTTCCGTTTTGAGTTGCTGAAGTTCAGCGGTAAGAGTGGTGCAGCCATCAACGTGGAGCGTACACTCAGATTTCGCCATTCCACTGGTTCTTGTCTGAGAGCGCAGATTAGCCCTCTGGTCTGCGCTGAGGAAGTCCCGTTGGATGAAATTTCTGGAGTCAAGCAGTGCTAGAGCATGCTTCTTCCGTTGACTCATACTTTGATGTGTGGGGCCTCATGTATCTGTGTTTTCTCATCTAAGAATTTGACGGTTTGTCCTTGGTCGACGGCGTTGCCTCTTTCGACCCAACAGCGTTTCCTGTAAGTGGTGCACTCGACTGGTTCGACACTACTGTGGTGGGTTATGGCACACAGTTTGTGCCCCCTTCTCCTGCTCGCTCGGGTCTTGGTGCGGGCCGCTGCATATGGTCGTTGTTGTAATGGTATCCATTACAGTACCAAAACTTGGGCAGGTGTGAAGTTGGCGGTGCGTGTAGTGGCGGCTTACTACGTCGTTCAGATGATTTATCTGTTTCTGCTGGTTGTATAAGCATGGGCTAATTAAGGAGCACCTGCGCTTCGAAATTATTGTCGGCTTCTTGAAGCACGGTTTACTAGCTCTTCCACTGTTTGTGGTTTGGGAATTAGCAAGATGTTCCTCAGGCGGGGCTGTAGTAGACAGGAAATCTGTCTTATTGAGTCAGTACTTCCTGGCCTGTAAAGTGCTGAGCGAGTCAACTACTGAGCTGCTTCCACTCTTGACACCAATTCTCCGTACTTGTTCACCAGCCAAGGGCTTTGCCCTTCACTTTAGCTTGGGTTCTGGTTTTCCATTGTTTTTCAGAAATGCGTGTGTTCTAAGCACTTGCTCGCACTCTGACACAAAGAAGAGTGGATCCTCGTGCAGTCTAACTGCAAATTCCGACAGCTGCAGTTCTTTATTTGCAGTACGGTACACTGTGGAGGGAGGCCGTTCCAGAGTTTGATAGTCGGTACTCAGAGGATCGTTTGCATACCTCGTGTTGATAGACAATGATGGGTTTATTGATTGGCTCTTCTGGCCATCCGATGCTGCAAACTAAATGGCACGTTTCTCCACAAAGGATGCACCTAACAGTGTGGTTTCCACTGCATAGGCATATGATCCAATTGCAGAGCGCTGTCTGTCTGGCTCTGCAATCCTCACATCTGAACTCCAGACTGTCCATGTAACGTGGCTCGTCTGTCCAGCTGAGGCAGGAATAGTGGTACCATTCTTGGCAGTAAGCACACTGAATCCTGTGAATCCCCGTACTGGTACAGTTTGGTTGTAAATAGCGATCGCGTTCAGTTGCGGCTGTGTTGGAGCACTCGAGTTCACGCTTGCTGAGTCCAGCTGTCGACATCTCTGTGGTAGCTTGGGCACCACAGGGTGTTTAGAGGACTCCCCAATGTCAGTTCGGCTCTTGAAAGAGGTCAGGCTGACTTGTTCATACTGCATTGTCCGAACTACATCAGTTACGCCCCACTTTGGGCACCAGAAATACTCTCCTTCTACTCCCCTTGATGTGTGACACCCTGTCGACTGGGAGAACACTACATCAAATAGAGGTGGGGGTTTTAGTCGGGTGCTAAGTCAGGCACACCCTTTTCTGGTGGGTTCTCGTATTATTTAGTCCCTATGTGGTACTGAGGCTTTTCCAGTGTAGAGAACTGGCCTGGTAGCTTTACGGCAGGGCACAAAGTTGTGTTCTGCCAGTTCAGTCTTATGTTTCAGGCTCTGTGCCTTGGGTGGGATACCTGGGCGACTGAGATTACTGATGGTGGGAGGAGTTGCAGGTGGAATGACTGTACGTGTAGATGATATGGTTTTTTGAGTGTGATGATTGGTAGGCGCTGTTTGTGTCAGTGGGGACAGAGCAACAGGCATAAGGTATTCAATGGAAGCTGTCAGCTGCTGTTAAGGTTGATTAAAGTACTCTGCGAGCCACGGGTTGGAGGCTGGACTAGATCCTGAGGTATCTCTGGTGTGATGAGGACAAGTAGGTGTCGCAGATCTTGAGCTTATTCCTTATAGGTGAGCTGTCCTATAGTGTCGACAAGGGCAGGGGTTAGCTCTTGTAAACACCCAGAGGAAATTAGCACCTTTTTCATATACTCCGGTGGTACCATTGCATCTGGAAAAATTGCATTCGGAGTTCACGACACACACTCACGTCTGTGAGGCAAAATGCAGGATTTGTGTCCCTCTACAGTGTAGAACCACGTGAGTGGCTGCAGATGGGCGAACACCTTATTCAAGCACTCGACGCTAAGGCACGATGAGTAGTGAAAGTTAGGCCTCTCTGTCTGCAGTCCCTACACGTGGATGTTGGCTTCATACGCATAATCCCGATCCAGAAACACCCCCTCCGGCACAAAGATATGGTGATAAGGACGAGCACAGAACTGACAATCTGGTCTGAAAACCGTGTACCTGTGATAGGGCTCCGCCGTTCTACCTTCTGGCGTAAGTAGAAAGGCTGGTCGTAGCTAGTGCTTGAGGAGTGGCAAAGCGTGTACTGGCTCGATTGAGTATTGTTCCCAGGATCACCTGTGTTTCACGCAGGGGTGAAGTCAACTAGGATAGGTGCAAGGTCTACAGGAACGTTTTACTGGAAGTAAACAAGTGGTGATGCACTCCCTCCTGCATTTATCAAGAGATTACGGGAAGCTTAACTACACAAGACAGGTAGTGTAGACTTGCTTTAAGCTAAACAGGACAGGGTAGTACAGCACTGTGAGAACAACTGAAAACTATAACTGACTCCGTACAGTATTGTTGTCCGGAAGCATCCGCATTGTCTTCTGTGGATAGACGACGTAGCATTATAGGGGTTGGCACAATGTTTGGATTACTAAACAGGGTGTGATAGGATAAGTTCCAACAATGGAGCTTAAGGAAAGATTTCCCTTTTGGCACAAAGGTGCGGTAAGGGAAGGAAGGTATAGCAAGAACAGATGTAGGGGGTTGTTACTGCAATATAATTTATTCAAAATGTGCGGTGGTGCATCGTTGCTCATGCACTTCCAGTGCAAGCGCACCAGAAGTGGTGCATGTGTAATTGTAATGACAATTGTGATTATTATGACAATTGAAAAACATTTTTTTTTATTGTGGCCATAGAGCAATAACCAGAGGTCATTGACCTTGAATTTTTTGTTATTTAGAATTACGCATTCACCAGTGAGCAGCATGTGTTGCACAATCACACTTCTTTTCTGGTCAGCTGCCTGGGCGAGACTGAGGTCTTGCTCCAACGAGTACTGTTTTACAAGATTGGACAGGCAGGGGGAGGGGAAATGCAGTTACTTGCACTTGTTGTCATGGCCGTTATCACTCTACCAACTGCATTTGGCGTAATGCCAATTGCAATCGTAATGAAAAATGTAATTGCACATAGAATTAGTTTAATTGTCGCATGAGGCTGCACTGTTCACATGTAAGCTAAGTTTTTTCACTTAAATACACATCATACCTTAGCAGAATAGGATAGAATAGTTTATTTGCATCTAAAATACACCTCAAGTATACCATATATAGCTCATGCATCCATATAACACATCATTCCACTCCATCACCTGGTACTCTCCCGAAATATCTTACATCTCCTAGAATGTGTTATGTCTGTAACAGTAAGGCTCAGCATCTTAACTGTTTCAATATATGTCTGAAATAATATATATTTACAAGTGTGGGATTCAAACCCACACTCCCTTACATAGAACCCGATCTTATATCAGGCATTTTACACCAACCTGTAAATTGCAGAAAACATTTTATTATAATGAAAAGTGTTATCTTGTTGGGTGACGTAATAACCTTTCTTACCATCTGTTCGCAATATACTGTATAAACCAAAAAAGGAAAATACATATTCACCCATAAGAAAACATGTATTAATATATTATATATATATATGAGATAGGAGTATAGACAATTATGTAGGATAGTACTATACATGTAGTGCCATTAAGATCATTGGTATCAGGACTGTCAAAAGAGGGGTCTGTTAGCTTCAGGCTAGATATGTTACTACAAACTTTAGAAGATAGTTTTGGATCTTGCAACACTGACAGCGGTGTGTGACAGTCCATGAATTGGCAAATTAGTTTTGCTGCGTCTGAAACGCAATTTTTGCATACATCCTTTAGTTACAAAACTGGTTTGGCTGGCTTTATCCAATAGTTCCCGAACTACACATGGATTACCAGTCGAGTCGAGAAAATCTACTAGGGCAGTGGACAATAGAACAGTGTAGGCCGAGCTGGCAACAGCAGACATGACTGTGGTGAGAGTTGATGCAGTTTCTCCATATTGTAGAGCAGCAACAGACCCTTGGCCCTGGCCACCAACAATTTTTTGCTCAAAATTGTAACAAGAATAGTGTTTACTGCCATTCATGCAACACAATGAGGTTGAAAGATAATTCTTGGACCGATGTGACTGAGCAATACAATTCAAGCATAATTTACGCTCTTTCGCAATAGCATACTGGTCTTTGTGGGGGGGGTTTCAACTGTTTAAATTCAGAACATTTGTATAATGGATGTAATGCATTATACAAACAACATGACTGTGTAGCACTCTCAAAGACATTTTACATGGATGACTTTTGTTTAAGCAAGAGTTTTTCAGAAACCTTGTACTGAGATGTGGAAGCCTGAAAACCAGAAGCCTTCAGGCGAGATGCACTTGCAGCTTGGGGTCAAACTGCTTACACAATATTGGGAGTATTATTGTGTCCTACTGGCCCATAGAATCCCTTAAAAACCTCTAGTGCAGGCAAATTTTCGTAAATATCTGACAATATGTGGCACAAGGACCTCTGTGAATCTGCTGATCCTGAAAGGGCTTGCAGCAGGGCCTTAGCATGAGCAGATACAATCATCCGCTTGTCTTCATAGTGATTCTCCAGCAAGCCCCAAGTAACTTCAAAATTGGCTTCAGATAATGATGAAGACTGGATCATCTTAAGGCAGACCTGCCGTTTTATGCATTTTTAACACTCTAGACAAACCCAAACTTCCCCCCCCCCCCCCCAAGTGGCTGCATGGAACATGTGACACTCTCACCCACAGGAATGTGTGTCAGTTTCACTGATACATTTGTTTGAATAGTGTATTTGCTTCAATAGTGTATGTCCAAAATATTTTGCTCAATTATTTAGTGGCACGGGTATACAGTTACCTACATATTTCTGTGCGTAGCTGTATGATCACATACAAATGCCAAGACCATTATTGAATAGAATGTATGCCGCAAATTATCGTTTTTACGTATGCAATCCGAATTTGGTGACTGTGTTTTGTGTTTGGCATTGATCACAATGGTGAGGAAAAAGAAAATTATCGCAGATACAGTCATTGTATAAACAAAAGTATAAGTGTGAGAGGAGAAAAGAATTACCATGGTTTGTTCATTCCAAACCAAAACTACTACATTTGATACGTAAATGTCTTTCATATCCACTTTTTTTTTTTTTTTTTTTGTAATTTGCAGTTTGTTTAATTCCAAAGATTTTACAGTATTTTACAGGATTTTTATATACAGGAACAAGGATTTCAGCTTCAGGGGCGGTGGCAACTCTGTCTTAACGTGTTTGCCACTGACAATGCCCTTCAAATATGAATGTTTTTCTACCGTTTACAAGCCTGAGTTATTGTAAACTAGCTTTACAAACAAATTTGGGAAGTTTGAACACTGCAGTGGTGTGTCATCAAAATTAGGAAGCGAAATTTTACGAAATGCAACATTTGACTTGCGTACAGATAAATCACCATCCTCCCCTCCCTGTATCTCTGGCCTGCTTTCCAAGGCTTCTGTCGCAGCCATGACTGTGTAGTACTGCTCCTCAAAAGTGGTAATTTGCTGAAGGTGATGTTTACGGTGGAAGTCCACAATCATGTCCAATGAAGCTTCCGCTGTAACGTAATCAACATTGTACGTCTGTTTCAAGCCGGGAAGATCTTGGGGACTTGCATGAAACAGTATCATTTTCGTTGGGTCACTCGCAACCACGTTTGCAAGGTTACACGCGCGCTTAACCTGTACTTCGGCCAGCCGCAGCTGCAATGATGCGGCCAGTACTTCAGTCATGATGCACAAACGTCACAGTAACACAATGTGTACTACACACAAAAATATCTATGTGGTGTATGCACAAATTATCTTGTTTCAGAACTCAAGTTTGTAGGTACATGAACATAATTGTATCACAATGATCACAGTCTGCCCACGTGTAGCGAAAGCAATGTTAAGCATGTGCCTACTCAAATACAAAGCGTAAAACTGTTATTATATTGCAGTTACTGTGAATGGCAAAAAGAGATAATTGATATGATACATGAATAAAATGCATTATTTTATGTATTATGTTTTCCAACATCACCAATCCAGCCAAAAAGATTTAAATAACCAAAACATGGCACAATTGTATTTCCGTACATAACCTTAAAATGTAGTTCAAACATGCCAGAACAATCCAGCTCGAAGGACCAAAATGTTATTACAAGTGAAAATTAAAGCAATGATTGGCAGCAAGCCTACTTGATGGTACAACTCACCATCGTGAGGCTTTACGAACGACTGCTTACTTGGTTGGAGGTCCAGGGCTGTTAAGACTTGCAAAGTTGTGCTGCACAGCTTGGTCACCAAACAACACATAATGATGGCAGATATAAACTTACACAATGTGCCCATACAGCACGAAGATACATCGCAAAGATAAAAAATATTGCATGGAAAAAGTTACAGATACGCAGATCCAAACATCCCATTTACTGTTTTTTTACAGTATTTTGCAATAGTTCTCCCCAGTCTCTTCAAAAAGTGAAAATGAGGTGCTCCACTCATATTCTTACTCACTAATAATTGTTTGCATTGGATGACTGCAGTAGTTTGAAAGATTATATTTTGTTTTGGGTTTTTGGAAATGTATAATTTTGAATACAGTATTGTGTAATTTTCATTTCAGTGCTATGACAGTGTTAACAGTTGATTTATCTTTGGTGAACATTAAAATATTGTGACTATATGGAACATTTTTGCAGATGGCGTGGACACCTTTCCTTGCAGCATTCTCAGTCGGACTCCAGGATTGTGATGATCCAGAAATAGCATCTTTGTGTCTGGATGGGATTCGATGTGCCATTCGTATTGCATGTATCTTTCACATGACCGTGAGTAGTTGTTTATTTATTACATACCTAGAACTACTGTGCAAAGATTTCAAACAGTGACTCTTAGTAATGGGTCTATTCTAATATTTTATTGATTCCAGTTATGAACTCAAATCTCTCATAATACTTATCACATCAGTTCTCAATTTAATTCTTGAATCCACTGAAATTTGGTAGCGTAGCTAAAGTCGCTGAAATTAAAACAGTAATACAATATTTAAGGGGGAAAAATACTAGTTCAGATGAATTTATATCCTAAAGCATCTCAAAGTTTTCTTGATTCTTTTCCAACACAGATGATCAAAGTTAGAATGCCTACTACAATGATAATTGCAACACAACTAAAATAGATAGGCCTATGCTTTTCTGAAATGTAATATTAGAAACGCAGTTTGGATTTAGTGAAAGGTTTAGGGTAGAAGAATCAACCTTGAATCTTATCCAAGCCCATCCCTCGCCCTCGATACGAAATTACGCTACTTCTATCTCCTGCGTATTGAAAGCACGTGGCCGGACTTACCATGTTTGAATACCCCCCCACCACCTAACATCCAAAGAGGCAATATGCGTACTACACACGCTCAAAGGCTTCAGGAAGTCTTTATTTAAACACCCTGTGGTGCCCTTTTACTAGTCGCTTAATTATCATGTCAGACGCAGAGCGGAGCAGACGTGATAAAACCGAGGACATGGCTAATGAGCAGTCACCCCAACAAGCAGGAAGTGTGCCTTTGATACGTGTCCCGGGACAGGAACAGAGTATCCATTGTGCACACTGTAACCAGTTCTTCCACTACACCTGATTAGGGTGGGAAGGCGTCCCCAGATACACAGACAGACTGGAGTATCGCTCTGTAACTTTTCGTGATAGACAATCTTTCAGGAGTAATTGGTTAGAGTGCCCCGGCCAGGGTACTCATACCGTCCGATGCATTAATTGTGCATTGGAATTCCACCACGCCTGTATAGGGTGACCAGACGAGCGCAACACTCGGCCAGGACTCATGTACCAATTTGAGGTATACCGGCACAACCTCTAACACTGACCTCCTAACCCCGGAGCTAGCCACAGCCCAGGGACAACCCAATCTCCACTGAATTCCATCTGCCGGAATTGGAGGCAGACCACATGAGGACACACTCACGTTCTTGAATGAGTGCGAATGAGAATGTCTCACCCAACAAATTCCTCATAAACAGTGGGTGAGCCAAGCCCATGATCAACTGGCTGGAAAGGCGAATGATTGGTGAAAGAAATAAGGAGAATTCATTACCAAATGGGAGCAGCTGCGAACTCGCCTATCACCCATTTTTTCAGGTGAAGAGGTAATTGCACGCCTTGTTACAGAATTCCACACACAAGTGCAGACCTCACAGGAGGAAGCCATAATTTATAAATGTTGAAAAGAAATATGGTTTTGACACACATATCCCCTCGAAGGAGCAGAAGCGTGAGAAATATTACCCCCACCCTCCTCCCCGCATACAGAAACCTCCTCACGCCAAAACCCCCTTCCATTGATGAACTCATGGAGCGAGTGAGGGAGATAAAAAGAAATAACAAAGAGCTGGAGTTAAATGACAGGCTGACGTGTGCCACAGTCAAGTTCGTTGTTCCTCCTTTCCCCACACAGCTAGCAGCCCGAAGTCCGCCCCCACCCGTTGTCTTTTCTCTACCCCTCTGCTGTGACAGCGGGGACAGGCACTCTAATGCAGCTTGCCCCGCCTGGCAGGATAGGAGAGGGAAAATAACAGACGTGCGGGTGCCGAACGTGCCACCACCACCTCCAACTCACTCAGGGGTTGGCACAGCCGAACAAGGCCAAGGTCAGACTCCAGATGTTGAAACTGAACCTTCTCCCCTGGATGAGCCCCGTTTGCAAGTATTCCTTAACAATAATATTGGAGTGGCTGCACTGGACACAGCTGCCGCCCGCAATTTTTTTATGAGTGACTTGTTGATGCGACTTCAAAAGCCAAGTCTGACTCCCACCAGACAGATTGTCACTATGGTTCAAAGTAACCTATGCCTTAGGTTGTCTGGGGAGATAACCCTGAACATAAGCATCCATACACACACCTTTCATGTTCCCTTCTTGGTTGCACCTAACCTAGAAGAGCAAATGAATTTGGGGTAACCTTGGCTACAGTCGCATTACTGTTTAATCAACTGTGGGCAACGGCATACCCTCCTGGGAAAGGACTGGAGTGAAGTGTTCAATTGGGAGGGTAACCTGGTTAAGGTTACCCCTCCCTTGGCCCCAGCCCACATGTTACGGCTACAGATGAGAATCCCTCAGCTGACCCAAAATCCTCTCCAAAATATTTGCAGTCAGGCCTGACGAGCCCTACACCATCGGGACTGACAGCAGTAGGGGAACTCTTCGCACTCTCTACACTCGGCCCTAATGGTTGAGTCTCCCAGGCCACAGGAACCTGAACTTATGTTGGACTTTACACAAAGGGACCACTCCTCCGCTTCTTGGGGACATCCTGGTCCATGTATGTCAGAGAGGCAGGTCTGCCCAGACACTGCCCTCGACACAAGCCACGAAACTCGCATAGGGAAGCCTGTTATTTATGAGGTGGTAATGGGAAGCCCTCTTGATGAAAAAGTCCTGCCTGTGCTCCCAAGTCCAGACACACCAACAGAAACATAAAGGCAGGATACCCTCGTGGACTGTCTCCAATGCCCCCAGGTCCCCCTTGTCACACCTGTGTACAGGGACTAGACAAGGGTATCATCCTGATCAGCGAGGCGCAGGACCATAGTATAATGCCAAGGTAGAAAGTTCGTTGGACACCTCTGCCCACATCACCGCGGCAACCACAAACCCTGGTGACAGTTAGGGAAGAGCCACCTACTCAAAGTAGAACAGACTACCTACCAAATATTGGAGTTCAAACCCTGGACTCCTGAGATAATACGGACATTGGCAATAGGGAAGGGAGAATCGCCACCTCTCACTCCCATTGTAGGACCATAGTCCAATTGCCCAGTAGAGGAGGATCGTTTGTGTGAAACTTCTCCCTCTATTCTTAACCTTTCTACCCTTTCACCACTGCGACAGGGTATGAAGAAACAGCCCGCATCATTGATGTTCCATCAGACATATGGGGGTGCGAGGGCAGGAGAAATTCTGCCTCAGTCAGAGATGCTAGGGGTAAGGGAGACTTCGTCTTATGTATCAATGGCAATGGCCATCCGGGCAAGTACAAGCCAGGCTGACCATTTGCGCATGACACAGGAGGGTGTCGTATTCCCTTACATTCTGTCTCCCATACTGGAGGAGAATAGAGACATAGAATTGGAATTCGACATTGCACATTATCCACTACCGCCTGGCTTCATTCCTTTACACCACCTCTAGAGGACGTGGAAATCCACGAACCATTGGAAGGAGAATCCTGGGAGAAAACAGGGTATTATCCCCCCCCCCCCCCGCAGGAAAGCGAATAACCCACGATGTTTGGGTGACTGTAGGGCAGATGGGAGGTACCACTGACATACTAATAACCCCCCCCCCCCCCCTTTCCCAGCTGAGAAACTGTCACATTCGAGCATCAAGGCTGCGGTAAAGGGGCAAAGAGAATCCCATGACCTGTTTTCACTTTTTCCCTCGCATAAGACTGGAAGTTGGAAAACACCAGCGAATCTGCCTGGCTAAGAACCACATCTGGGGCCGCAGATTGTAAAGTTCCTAGCCGCAAGACACTCCAACCGGCCGACATGGAGACCTCTACCAACACCATAGCCAGCCAAGCAGAGGTACACCCGGTACCCCTGGTACAGACCATTACCCCTGATGAAAAGGGGCAGGTAACACATCTACTGGACTACCAACCTAGGAGTCTATTGTAAACTAGTATGCCATTGAGATGTGGGAACCTACCAGAACCCCGCCTAATGACCAGAGCCCGTTCGGTCTGACGGTTATGAAGGACCGGGACAGGACATGGACCCTGCTGCTGCAGGGTCCAGAGGATGATGTCGCCACCCCACCGACAAGAGACGAAGAACCCCCATCCCAGGTAACTGACAAAATGACGCATTGTAAAACAGATGGCATCAATTGTGCTACCCAGGTGAACGTGGGTCATGCATCGGCCCCCACTCTGGAACCGAACGAAGACTCCAGTGACCAGCACAGGGAGCTGCTGGCACGTGCACGCCGCACCCCATTCTTGACCGGCAGCTATCACGAAACATCGTGGAGATCTGCCAGGAAGCTCAGGTGGTCCACACCAGCTCACCAGACCACAGTGAAGGGAGACCTACCATCAGAGTTTCCACCCACCAAGAAACCACATAACTGGTAGATGCAGCAAGTGTAAGTACACTATTGCAATGTGCAACTACATATAGGTTGTAAAAAAAAAATCAGTATTGCGACGCCAGTGAATAAATAGTCCATTCACAACTCGAATAGACTTTCTCAGAGACCTGCTAAATATATACTTGCAGGCCCATTTTGTATCCTTCCCCCAAATATAAACAAACATTGCCATGTGGCTGTCATGTAGCCATCTGTCAAAATCAATGTTTACTTTCCATTGTGTGTTTGTGTTGATGTGTGTCCGATTAGCTAAGGCTGGATCGCGGTCGTGTGGCTTTGGTTGCACTTCGCTCGGTTGTGCGTACGGGTTGGTTTATGCTTACTTATGGCTGGATATAGCAGTCAGGCACGTGGCCTTATGGGTTGGTACGAAGTTCACGACTTTACGAGTCATGAGTCCCTTTGATTGGTCTGGCTTGCAACTCGTTTCGGAGCTAGTCGTAGTTGACGACGGGCGGGAGGTGGTAGGGGTAGGTGCCTTGTCAGTTTGCGGGCCAGGGGTAGCTTGATAAAGCTGATTAAGTCGTTTATCTTCGGCTCGAGCAGTAGCTAGGACACAACGTGACACAACACAGAACACAGCGATGCTGATGGGAATGTAGCTTGATTAATTACAGTGTACGTAGGTGGTGCCAGTGACTGGAGTAAGGCGGCACAAACTCGTTCGGCTCGTCGACTAGCTGTGAGTGGGGCGAGACCAGCCAGCTGTCTGACAGTAAGGCGCGCAACTCTTTGCTCCTCTCTCCTGGTGCCTTGGCTCACCTTAAATGGCATAGAGCGGATTTAACTACTGAGAACCTCGAAAGGAGCACCACGGACATGGATAGCCCTAGCTTAGTGTTGCCTGGCAACAGTCTTGCCAATGTGATCTCCGGTGCTTCAGAATTCTCCCAGTATTGCGTGCTGATCAGAAGCGTTGGAGCCGTGTGGGTTGCCAATACTATTACTGGGTGTGCGAGCTCTACCAAGGCCAGGCCGTATCACCTAAGCAAATACTCCCGCCAGTACCCAGGTACTCTGGTAGGGATACAACTCAGATGTACTCTCTCTGCTTGATTGAGAAATGTTGCTAGTGGTCGTGGCTCCTCTATTCTACTCCTCCAGTACCTGTATACTTGATAGGAATAAAAAAAGTTGGCAGTCTATTGGGTGTGTATTCAACTTGGAGCTGCCTGAGGAGGAGTCTCCAGTTGTAGCTAATTTTGTAATAAGAATAATTTCCAGTTTCTGGTGGGCGGTACTCAGTTCTAGGTCTTCCCAGTAGTTGGTGACAAATTACACTAGGAATGAGACTCGTGGGTAAGAGAAACAAAGCCCTGTGTATTAAAAACTTAAAGATGGTGACACATGCTCTCCTGCCAGGCAGACCGGTGGATGGAAGTAATTCTACGATAGCCAGGTGTACGTGACCTGGTCCTAAGCTAGTTAGGGAAGTGAAATGAAAACTGTTGATAATTACTTAAATACAAACCTAATTCTAAATGGGGTGTCTGCAGGAGACAAAGACAATTACTTGTGGTATGTACTGTACCTACAGAAAGCTTCTGGTAGCTATTGGCGTCACTGGAACGTCCAGTAGCGGGGCTGCTGAAGACTGTTAGGTCATTGACGACAGCCTCTGGAAGGGCTGTTGAAGGTCTCGTAGTAGTCTAGACTCCAGCACCCAGTTGCTCGGAGAAGACTGCAGGAACAACTGGTGAGGTACGTCGCGCACTGCCTTGTATAACGAGGCAGCGCATATCGTGGCGGCCACGTGGGAGGGCATGTGGCGTCCCTCAGTTGCGAAGCCGGAGTGGGTAGCACCCTCTGGTCATCTCTCGGCCTTTGCGTTACCTCGGTGGTATTCGTGCATGGCCCAAGGCGGCTGATGGCTTGTTGGATCTCAGCACTGTGAAAGGGGGGATCTTTCGCAATCACTCGTATCTATGTGTTTGGCCGCCCTTCAGGATTGTAACAGACCGTTACTTCTATGTACAAGATGGCACTGGGTTTGAACCTCATGTGTGTAGAAGTAATACACTAGAGTTGCAGTGAGATGAGTCGTAATCGTTTGTAGTTTATTTTTATAAACTGCATGCGTCAGTGTGTACATGTGTTCGTATACTTCTACTTTTATACCTGGCGACTGCATTGTTTACTGTCTACAACTTTTTAAAGAATTCTGTCGTAGCCTATTTAAAAAACCGTTCCATATAAATATTCACTGTTTAGGCCTATAACATTATTTTTGAGTCAACATAATGGCATTTTGAAAATGCCTGAATTGACAATAGTTCGTACGGTTATTTAACATTAACATATTTGTTTTCCATGACATAGCACATTACACGTAATGCACATTAATATTTTGCGGCGACTGTGTTTAACACTGTTACAAGTGCGGGGTAATGAACTGTAATATATAACTTTTCGTTATTGTTATGTGTTGGGTTATATCTTTAAAAGGACGACCTCAGTTAGAATAACGAACTAGTAACCAGTCCAACGAAAAAGACACTTTAAATTCATGCACTGAACTGGTGTTGCTCATTTTTTGTCATTCAAACTCAAAAAATAGCGGTGAACATGCCCACAACTAAAACTACTGTAACGTTTATTCCGCTCATATTTTTATGTATTGCTAAGTACTGTTTTTTAGGTTTATTGAAATTTATTTGGATAGGCTTAGTATTTTGTTAGGATTGTGGCAAATTTCATTACATGACTGTGTTTCAAACACCTAGGGCAAAGGAACAATGTAATGATAAATAAACAGACGTAGATGTAATTAATTAACTTTATCATAAAGAAAGTTCACAGTTAAAATGTTTAAATAGTGCACATAAAATATTTGAAACCACGCACACACAAAGGGCCAGCATAATGATCACCACGCAGCAATGCCATGCCATTTCACACGCATCGGTTAACGGAACGCACATAACAGTATATTTATTTTTGCCGTGGAAACACAGATGTATCACCACATCATAACTTGCCTAGGAAGGTAACAAACACAACGTCTACAAATGTGATGTGGTACTATGAAGTATTTTTCTGAGTAAGTATAATTTATGCTTCATTTGGCAAAAAGCAACACGCCATGTCATGTCTCGTCACGTCTGCCAACTTCAGATGGTAACTGTTTTCCACTATAATATCTAAATATATTAAAATAAGTACTCATACATTAAAATCTCTTTTCAGTCATAAATTACAAATTCAAACATCATTATTTTGCTGTATTAAGTATGAAATATGCTAACATTTTAAACATATATATTTTGTCTGCTACTTAATGATACAAAACTTCCAGATGAAGAGAGAAACAAAAGTGAGAGAGAGCGACATGCTCCGCCCAGCTGACAGTTGCTGCTTCCTTCAGTCGATAAAACATTGTGTCACTAGAGCCTACGCATAATATTTTGCGCTGTTATTTTATACCGACACAATGAAATATGTTGCCAAAGGGTCTAACTAAATATTTTAATAGGTAATGTTTAATTTACAAATAGTCTACCAAAAACTAGGTTATAACAATATTTATCTGTGAACTATTTCTTACCAGCCGTTACCAACACATCGCTGCTCTCGCTGTTGTTAATTCAAATTTAATACAAAATAGATATTACAAGTTATAGAAGATACTATGGTAAAGTTTCATTTATTCAATAATACAGTACTTTGAAGTTAATCACAGTGCTATATATTTGTGGAATACAGGTTATTGAAAAAACAGGTTGTCATGTTAAGTCTAGGGTAATTTTTCAAAGTTTTGTTTTCACAAGTCTGTTCCAATCGTGCATGGACTACACGTTGACGCATGCCACTTCTACTGCTAATTAACAACGATTATGACTCATCATTAGTTTCCTATTCCCACTACTACAGACGTGACCGACAGGTGGAAAGGGAGTCTCCAAAT
Organism: Dryococelus australis; assembly: GCA_029891345.1. Taxonomy (NCBI): domain Eukaryota; kingdom Metazoa; phylum Arthropoda; class Insecta; order Phasmatodea; family Phasmatidae; genus Dryococelus; species Dryococelus australis. The sequence continues at coordinate 150,381,388 of CM056999.1, read as the reverse complement.
GAATTTTCAGTTGCCTTCTCTACCAGGCAACAGGAACTTATAAGCGAATTCTCGAAGGTTGCGTAACATGGCAGGCAGCCCCCCCTCCCCCCCCCCCCCCTTTTCGCACGCTGACAGCATACAAGCTGCCCGGATCTCGGGCAAGGCCAAGCGCCGTCAAAGAAGCACGAAGCAGAAACGCTGACTACTGCTGACCCGAGTTTTTGAACTCCCACGCCAACCAGGGCAGGAACTCGCCCTCCCCGCAGCCCACGTCGGCAGCCTACAGGCTTCACCTATATAAGTCCAGATGCTGCCGGGCTTGGACATTCATTTTCGTTTCTTCTCTCGCGTCTTCTCGAGCACTGCTCAGTGCTGATATTATCCAAGTCTTGAGCACGCCCCCCAGGGGCTGCTCCCTACGTCGATGACCAATGAACACGCTCTCATACATATTAACTTCACCTTTGTCTCCTCTAGACACCTTTTACTAGAACAGTTTAAGAGTTATGCATTTTACCATCTAGATTTATCTTTCCCGCTTACAACCTAAAACCAGGTCGCCTCCACCTGGCCAGCGTAGTAACCTTCAGCACTCAATTGCCTTGGCAGGAGGTAGCACGCATCGCATGTTTATCGAGACTTCAATAAACATACTTTTGTTTCCGACCTTTCAGCTTTTATTTCTTAGAGTATCTGCTGTTTGCCTGCTAGACACAGGTTGCTACACCGTTGACAAGAACCGGGTAATTGATATAACCAAATTAATCTTCAACAACGGGCACCTTTCAGGGGTCCATCATATGTTCTTACACACCCATTAGATGGCCATCTGTTGCTTTCCAACTGCCACAGCACTTTACCAGTCCCTGCGGAGAGGAACAGAGGAGCCACCAACACTACTAACACCTTCACCCAGGGAGTAGATCGATTGGTCATGTTCCAGTGGAATACAATGCTCAGCTATGGTCGTTCAATGGAGGGGTCGCCTGCCGCAAATAGTTCATGTCGTTCATCTAGTATGCATTGCACCATCTCCCTGTATTCCGGAGCGACAGCATAATCGAGTTCGTCTTGTTGCTCTCTGGACTCGTTACCAGGCTCGAGTTATTGCTTTATCCAAGAGCATTGTTAGTGCTGGGATATTTTTTAGCTTTAGACCTACTATATGTTCCTGTGTGAACGCACATCCAGTGGCTGCATTGGTGATCCAAACAGCTCCTCATCTCTGATCAGCCTGCATAGCATGGGGGATAAGTGGAGACTTTACAGAGCCTGGTCAGCAAGCCAAAACCGGACTAACACTGTAAATTGTGTTAAGTTTGTTCGCGTCAGGGTGTACCCAGCAAGCTGTGAGCAGAAACTCGATGCCTTACAGCCAGAGGCATGGCCAAAAGCGTAGGGAACAAAATGCACAGTTCCTTGCCACCAGACAGTTGAGTTGCACTCCCTCAACCTACACCAGATGCCAAATTTCTAGCAGAAGTGTAGAAGCAATTTTATGGAGAAATGCAACAGTCCTGACATCTGTTATATGCCCAGACAAATTTTCCTAAAAGCTTTCTGACCATAGCAAAAAAAAAAAGAACAGCAGCAACTTCACTGAACAGAACACAATAAAGTATGTAGTCTAGTACTTTAATTGTGTAAATTATTTTTTGTTTATGAGCTTATTTAATTGATATCAGTGTTCAACCTACATTAATATATTTTACAACAAGCATCACAGCTCATTTGAATGTGGTAAGCCATGATATTAATATTTTGTTTTACACAGAAGCATGTTAATATTTAAATCTAATTTTATGCTGTTAATATTGAAAAATAGCATTGTATTGTAGGCTATCATGGGTTTGGTTTTATGTAAGGTACATTTTTTTTATAGGCCTGCTGTTAAGATTGAATTTAAATGCTATGTTGAGTTCACGTGTTATTTTTTGTTTTGCAAGAGTTTTACTTATGAGAGTTTTGGAAATTTGGCGGTTCTGAAGTTTCAAAAAGCAGGAGTTGTAACTTACGTTGAACATTTTGATAACAATAATGATGCTTATATCCTATCAGTCTGTGTACTCAGTGAAAGTACATGTTTTATTGTATAATATATTATATAATTAAGTATACTTAGTAACACTAAATTGCCACAATAAAAATTCCACAGCAAATTTGCCCAATTTTGTTCTCTTGATATTTGTTTTATATTAATTGTACTGTAATTTTTTTTTACAATTGTGTATGTGAATATCTTGTGTTGCAGTTGGAACGAGATGCATATGTTCAGGCATTGGCACGTTTCACTCTTCTCACTGCAAACTCTCCAATTACAGAGATGAAAGCAAAGAACATTGATACCATTAAAACTCTTATCACAGTAGCCCACACTGATGGTATGTGCCCTAATATTCATCTTGTAATGTCTGTATGTGTGTCATACCTATATTTTCTTATAAAAATATAATTTTGGTACAAATGTAGGATATTTATATATTGAACACAGTAATGTATAATTTCAAAATAAGGTGTCCAGTCCCCATTACTAAGGCCTTGAAATTTTTGCGAACCATAAAATAACACAAAATACTGAGATAAGTTCATTCGTGAAATACTGTAGTAATTCCCATACTCGCAAACATTAAATTTTACAATTTTCCACTTATTTATACAGCATTATCTCTCATTTACTTCACATATGTCCTGATAACAAAATTATTTGCATGGTGATCATGTTGTTGAAATTTGAAAATGAAGTCCAAACAAACTTTTACGTTACGAGAACGATCCATAAATTAATTGGTATCATTGTCGAAATATTATTGTTGCACGTACGATTCTATATATATTGACCCAAATCCTTATGGTGCTATGGCACATGGACAGAATCATGCCTATGTTTATTATATTTATAAACAAACATCTCTAACCAAAAATAATGGAGTATGTGACGAAAGTAAATTGTGTGTGTGTGTGTGTCTATATATATATATATATATATATATATATATATATATATATATATATATATATATATATATATATATATATATATTAACACATATTAATTTTTTTTTGTGAAATGTAATAGTTACGCAATCTAATGGATCAGCGGAGCGCCGCTGTGAATCAGGCCATGGGCAAATGGCGTTTTAATAATAGGCAACGTGTTTAGACAACACGGACTTATTTTAAGGCCGGCAGAGCAACAAGAGAGGTCGTACCTCACCGAGATGCCGTCAGGTCAAGATGGAGTGAAAACGGGTGTTCCGACCGCATTAGCGAGACGGAGAATCGGCCTTCGGCAACATTAAAGTGACAGCGTTGCATATAGATTTTGGGTTAGGTTCCCAATGCACATTATGTAGAAGTGTGGTCAAGATTCTATAAATCTATAATTAACTAAATACGAAAGTGTTTGCATCTAAATAATAATAATAACTAACTCATGTTAAGCTCTCACCCAAGATGTTAAAGTAACGTAATGTAAATTGTATTGTAAACCATAATATAAATGTTGTGTAATTTATAAATTTTAATACAGTGACGTATTAGCCTTATACTGCCTTATACCTCTAAGTTAACTTTCCCCACTTCTGATAGGAAGTTATATTTGTACGCTAAACTGCATAGCATAACATTGGTGGAGGTTGCGGACTTTTGCATAGCCCATAAGTTAAAATTTTAATTATGTACTAAAACTGGCAAAGGTTAATTTGACTGATAGTAACTCGTTGCAAGGTATAAAAATAATATACCCGCTCCCCCAACTAAAATTAAGTATCCCACCCAGCCACACTAAAAATGTTTTGCAACTAAAAATAACCAATCTTGCCACACATAAAAATTTAAATCAATCAACCTGAGTATTTAAAAGTACCACAATAAAGCATAAATAAGAAAAGTTGCTAGGCAAAGATTTTAAATAATTAAAAACTTGAATTAAATAATAACACATATGTTGTAATAACTAATACAAGTGTCTAAAAGTATAAACTGAGATAGGTTAAGATCATATATAATTAATATGAGTTGTATCTCTTGATTTTAATTTATGAATTAAAGGATTTGAAATGATATAAGTGTCTCAAGGACATAGAATAATTTTGTAAAATGTGAATATAAATATTATAACATGCTTATGTTGAAGAAATATTAACAATCTATAAAATAAGTATATATTGTTAAAGCAATTTAAATTAATGAAGTTGTCTGTGTGCACTAAATAATATCTGAGTAAAAAAAAAAAAAAAAAAAGTTTTACGCTACACATATGGATAAGTTAGTGGCATGCCATGCCAAACTAAATAAAGTATTTAATTTAGTTGCATGCCATGCCAAACTAAATAAAGTAATTTAGTGGCATGCCATGCCAAACTAAATAAAGTATTTAATTTCCATTAAATTATATGGTAAACAGTTACAAGGCTCACATTTTAAATGCATGTCAGTAAAGCATAGCGCAGTAATGATGTTAAGAGATTTTAATGTTTCATAATTGTTAAATTAATATTGAAATGTTATATACATTTTATTTTTTTCATAAGATCTTCAGGAAGCCATAGCATTAAAAAAGCTTACATAATTAATGTGGCACACTGCTGCATTACGAGGTACATGAATGAACCAAAGTCTCAGCAAAGTGGTGCGACCCATTTGCATTGTTGAACATTGCAGTGAGAGCATACCCCTGCCCTCCCCCTCATGCAAGTTAGCATTTCCATGTGGCTTCGAGCCACGGAGGTACGAGTGCGCGCACCTGTATAGACATTTCATGCACTTTTCTACTGTTATATGTAACATAGGTTTAAAAATTTGAGATAAGTTTTCACACAATTCACGCTTGTATATTTTAATAAGGAATGGGATGGAATGAGCTTCATTCATTCTGAACGGCTGCGATCTGGAAGCTAGCCAACTACCACGATACGAGATGTACGAGAGATACACTGTACCAGTCTAGTACAAATAACTTGATGCATCTGATGTCAAAAGCGACGTGAGATGGACTGAAATTGAATGTCAAGGGTATAGACGAAAATGGGAATGAGTGTTACTGACATACTCATTTTGCCTATGTAGAGTGAATCCATAGGTTGCCCACCTTAATTAAGTCGTTAGATAATTTACCCAGAGGTCACAACTTTCATTCCATTCTCGCAAGAGTTGTGGAGATTTGGAGATCTGACGACCTAGCCACCCATCCAGGATCACCCATTGTGTTGTTTTGCACATGAGTGCAGAACTCTGGGCTCTATCGGGGTGCTGACTAGAGAAAAAAAAATATTTGGGAGATTATATTCTCCACTGTCCTGTTGAGGTGTCTCCATTCAGTAGGAGCTATTGCAGAGATGTGTTAAACTTTTGCTGTAGGTCTTGGCTGCTACACAGTTATGCATAACTAGGTCTTTTACTGTGGGTCCAAATATCCGACACAATATCATAACTAAGGACTTTTACTGTGGGTCTTGTATGCTAAACAGTACACCACAGGTGACCACAAGGGCACTTTGCGATCCGATCTCCTGAGAGTAAAATTCATTGAGTACAGATCCCTCAATTCCACTAATATAGTGTGTGTGTGTGTTAGTGAGCGTTGTGAAAACAGAGAACAAAAACTTTGAGTGAATTCCAGTTCAATATTGTTTATAATTGTAAATGTTGTGAATATTTAGTAGAAATATTATATTTATAATTATTAATAACTTAAACATTTTTTCAAACAAAATATACTTAAGTTTCAATAAGGACTGCCCGCAGAAATCAGAATAGCAGCTCAAGCGCACGGAAGCACGGGACACAACCCGTACGCCGCGACCCAATCAGGTTAAACTGTTCTCCCAGAGTAAGCTGTCAAAGGGAAACTTCAATGGCGGCAGAAAGAAGGGAGTGGTTTTTTCGGCCAAACAGAACCAACCGTCAATCTCCTAGATGAAGAGGCAGGCGCACCTGTGGCACCCTGCATCGAAATTCACATAAATGGCCTAAATGCATTAGCCCTTTTGGATTCAGCATCATGAGGGAACTTTATACGCAGTGATTTGCTCCAGCCACACTAACGCCAGCAACTGGAACCTCAAACCGAGGCAGTAAGAATGGCCAATCCTGAATGCACCCTCGCCGTGGACGGACACATCACTCGACCATTCGAGCTCCAGAGCCTGAAGACCCATGTTGAATTTGTTTATTACACCAGATATCGAAGAAGACATTATCCTATTACACCACTTTGCCCACTCCTCCACCGCCTCTCGACCTCACACATACTCTGCGCGACATAGAATAGGCCCAGATATTTAGTACTTTAGATATGCAGTCAGGCTATTGGCAAATAGCAGTGCATCCGGACAGTCGTTCATACCCCTGCAGATTGTGCTTCATGTTGACGCGTGATGTGTACTGACATATTTACTAAATCTGTCTTCGCCTGATTTTCATGTCTCATCATGTCACCCTACGCGGGGTTCGAACCTTGGACTACATGCTACCAGCAAGCCCCTAGGCAAGGGTCACCCACGGACACTGCAGTCAAGACTGTCTTCACCTTCATGTCAGCCAAGCAACCCATTGCCGCCCCTAAGCTCGTGGGAGCTATGCAACCCGCATATTAGGAAAACTGCACTTACCGTTTGCCCCGAGAAATAGTGGCTTTCCCAGCTAAGGGAGGAGCTTCAGTCCGAAGATACCTTACTGGCCGAAGGGAGCTAAAGGACTTGCATCCGGCCGTCCATATAGGTGAGCGCACGGCCCCCAAAATACCAGTTGAAACTCAGCAGCTCACTCCACCACCTGGTGTGATAGAGCTCTCTGTGTATACCACCTTCCTCATGAAGGACCACCACTACCATCAAGATATCTTAGTTATGGTCAGTTATTGTAATAGCTACCTAGCCACATCTGCTCTTGCCTAGTTTAGACCCAGGTCTCCTTCATCTGGATTACTGTAATTTATAGGCTATTCCCGGTAAACTGAGCAGTTTTTAAGATCCTTCCAACAGGCATTAACCACTAATAAATATGTTTTATGGCAAACTCAGACATTATCTTTTAGGCGTGGTGAAACTATACACTTTATTTATTTATCACATGTCAATGTTGACATTAAAAAGTGGCTGTAAGATGATAAATTGGTTAGAAGAAAAATTTAGAAGGGCCTTAAAGAGTGCTCACTTTACCGTGAATAGCCATTACTTCCATTACAGTTCCTTGGTAGTTTGGAGTTAGTACAGGTCACTATGTCTATTCCTCCTGGAATCTTACCTAACCTTTGAGTACTGATTTGTATGGCGACTGTGACTTCAATCCCAGTAAACATCCACCCACTAGGGAAAAGTAGGAGACCGCATTATTGAAACCATCTTTGGTGAACCTAGAGTAGGAACGTGGGCTCCCTTAACTGACTGCACTTACATCTCAAAACAGTAAAACACACACGTTAGATGGCAACCCATACTGTGGGCCAGGTATGCAAAGATACCTGGTGTGCACGTATGGTACAATCACAACCACTAGAAACTCAATCCACAAGGCGGCTAGTCAGCCAACCAGCCGATTCATTCCATTCACCGTGTTGTTTTTTTCACCTGTTGGAGCGATGACTGGTTCTGGAAGTCTGGGCCCTATTGGACCTCACCTGTGATGCGACTGGACATCCCAATCAGCCCAGTGCTCCATCCACTACGTTATGTTCCTCAGTTGGATCATAGGACTGAGTGTGGGTGACCTAGCCATGACTGGCGGCACAGTTAGGTAGGAAATTTTATTGCTTGTTCATCTTTCGCATGGTAGACATTAGTACCTTTCCTCTATGCCCTTCACCCATAGGAGTGGTGCAAAGTGGAGAGCTAAGAGGACTGCTACTGCCCTCAAACCTAGTCAAGTGAAGTGCAACCCTGTGCCAACTGCTTTCAGCACTCTATCCCCATGGAAACGAGCTCAAGCCGCCCGCCAACTGGAGAGACCTCGCCTCCCAGTCCCTCCGCGCTCGCTCTTTCAGCCACCTCACAAGACCGGCGATGAGCCACATCCCATTGTTGTAAATATCCACCAGGGACTTCCAGGACCAACAGCCCACTGCGGGCACCAACCAACTCAGCCAGTCACAGCACCACCACCGCCCAAGGACTGGGCCAGAGATCCTGCCAGCAGCATTAGTGGCCGAGCCAGGTACTACCTCATGCCCCGGGCCCCACAGAAAAACCAGTATCTATGTGCCCACCAACAGTGCGAAGAACAGCGCAACCCACACCTGATTCTGTACTGTGCCGCAAGGTCACACGCCCCAGTCTGTATTGCAGCCAGGAAACAATCAGCATCTAATAAGGCAAGCCAGTAAATAGCCTGGGCCTCTGACCGGCACAACGGTACCTAGTCTGACAGTGATGTTGTCGTCAAGTGTTTTTGTGGTGTTCAACGTGGGGCCACAGTGCTTTATGTGGGATAATAAAGCAGAACCAGTCAACATAGTCGGGATTTACCAAAAGCTGCCAGACTTCAGGGAGTCTGAAAACCCTCCACGCGCTCAGTTGTAACTAGCAGAGATGTCCGAATCAAATTTGAGCTTTGCTAAGGCGAAGCCACCTCCGTGATGGAGAAAGCCATTGACAACCATACCGAAAGGTGCAATAAATAAATGTCACGAACTTGGGACCGGTGAAACTGGCACAGAATAAAATAGTAATAGATTAAAATTGTTTGAAACAAAGTATCAATAAATGTTGAATAATGAATTAACACAGTAATTTATTCCAAATTTACCAGAAAAAAAAAAAGGGGAACTTCTAAAATGCTACAAATGAAAGAAGATAATTGTCAAGTCATAAATTTTACTAAAATCATTATTTTCAAAAAAAAAGATGAATAGCAAAAATTAATTAACATCATAAGAAGTTATTTACAAAAATTCTAAAGTAATAATTTCAAAAAGAATTTTTACAATTAAAAAATCCCATATATACAAAGTTTTTATTTGTGCTTTCCATTAACTTTAATGGCACACCCAAAAAAAAAAGTAAAAATACTAATAATATAACTCATTAAAATAAAATTTGTATGTCGTAAAATTCTATTACCAGCGGAGAACAGATATGACGCGTGTAAGGTTTAGAGCGGGGAGGGTGGCGATGCTCGATGCGCACAGCTGTTCCATGTGTAAAGTCACCCAAGGTCATGCCTCTTCCTATCGCCTCAGCAGCGACTGTGGGCTGGGACAGAGAGACAGGTGGGTGACGTGTCCAAGCAAAGTTATTATGTACAACTGTCACTTGGCACATTTTTTAGATAAATTTAAGTGAAGAAATTTTATTACACTTCTAAAAATTAGCAAAAAAATTTGTCTTGTTAGTAACTATAAAAATGCAGATGGATTCACTAGGTTAACATTAATTAGCAATATGTGCCATAGTTTAGCACCAAAATACACTTAAAAAAAAAAATACAATCGCTCTTGAAATAAGATTAAATTTTTGTTTGTTTTGATTTTACTAAGCTTTTCTTTATGACAAATGACCGGACCTCTTGGCAAGCTAGCAACTCTCCAAATTTATATGCGGTATTTGCAGGTGTGCAAGGCATTTATGTAATTTAGGCTCTTAAAATTTCTATACGCACTCATCTTATACTGTATGATAGTACAAAAATATTTGGCAATCTTAAAAAGCCTGATAGGTTGCTATTTTAATTTACTTGGCATTCTAATATTAGTATAAAAAACAATAACATGTTTCCTGAATATCACAAAACAAAAATGTCCACAATTGCATATTCCGCACTATGAAATGGTAACTTTCATAAATAATGTCACCCAAACAATTGCTACGTGTAGTACCACATAGAATGTATACCGTATTTTGGCATGTACAGGCTGCAGAATCTTTTTTAAAGCTTGAGGTTTGTTCACGTATGGTAACAACTAACATTTGTCAACTACACACTTCCGTGAAGCAATTGGAGGCATCCTTTGTCAACAGCACAATTATGGGTACACATGACCTTGCCAGGATGTTTACAGTTATGCCGGTATCAATCGCTTCAGTTCACACGCATGCGCGCACACACACACACTCTTCCTCCCTCTCTCTCTCCCTCTCCCCCCCCCCCCCTTCCCCCCCCCCCCCCCCCCAGCACACATCAGCATTAAGTCAGTGCTTGTGGGGGAGAAACAGCGACGCCACAACCACTCCAAACATCTTCACACCGGGAAGCACAAAATACTCAGGTTGCTTCTTACCACCTGCAATAAGTCAGTGCGCGGTGACCATAGCCTGAAGTTTGGTCGTTCATCCTAGTGTGAATGCACAACCAGTAGAGGCTTGGCGGCCCCCACGACTCCACGTCCCTGATCAGCCTGATAACTGTGGGGGATCAATGGGTACTCTTATCAAGTTCGAGCCGGCAAGTCGCTATTGAGTTACACTGTCAATCCTTCCTGTCCAAGCGCATCACGTAGGCTGTCAAACTGTTTGCCCTATGCTTCACGAGCAGAGTGGTAGAAAACTTAGGGAAGAATTCCTGGCTCACTCTACTCTCAAACCCTGGATTGCATTATCCCATCCTACACAAAAAAGTCCAGCAGAATGGGACCGCTCCGCCGAACTCAGTTGACAAGCAGTCGTGCCTGCTTCGGTTGTAATCCCGAACAGCATCTCCAGCAGTAACTAGGATGACGGTGTTCTTCAATTGCAATTGCCAACACACCTCGCCTCCTGGCAACTATGTAAACCAAACTACACTGCTTTTGGTCTAGCAGACAAAATCCTTGACTAATGTGCCAAGTCACGTCTAATTGGACACGCGTCAAATGGGAAAGCGGACATTTCTTGTAAAATTGCTCCGATACAGATTCTAAGTATCAGTATTGGCCAATACTTTACTAATATCGTGGTATCTGCAATGGTATTGGGGTATTTGCAATGGTATTGGGGTGTCTGCAATTGTATCTGGGTATGGACAATGGTATTGGGGTATTTTCAATGGTATCGGGGTGTCTGCAATTGTATCTGGGTATGGACAATGGTATTGGGGTATCGGTATCTGTATTAGAAAAACTTGGTATCGGAACAACTCTAATTTCTTGTGAAAAAAATGCAAAAATGGATAATTTTTGTGAAAAAATGTGATTTCTGTGTGTTTAGGGCCACGCATTTTTACAGAAAAAATTACTTAACTTTTCACTCACACAATAATTTGTTCACTCATGCTCATAAACAAAATAACATTCATCCCATATGCATAAAATGTAAACATGTTGGAGCTTGGCCATAGGTGCCGCCACCATGCTTCAAATACATATTGATAGGCAGATGCCATTTTACGTAACATGTTGCAGTGGTTTCGCTTTCTCAAGTCATGATACCATCCATGGAATAGTAATTGTGTGAAGTATATTTGGAAACATTGCAACATACTACAAATTTTCTGTCTCAAATGTTTTCTGGGTGGGGAAATCAAGCCGGAATTTTATTTAATGAACAAACTTGAAATATAATAGACAAAAATGGGTAGCCATATGGTGGGTGGGGGTGTGTGCGTGCGTGCGTGCGTGCGTGCGTAGAGACACACACACACAAAACCAACCAACCACCACCACCACCAAACTTGCTGATTTTTATAAACGAAAATGGCCAAAAAAAGTGAAACCACATTTTCACATCTCTTACGTGTAGTTTTATTTTTCCATGAATTCTACATAATTTTTAAAGTAACATATATTTTGTGTACATCAATTTTTATGACTAGTAATTTATATTGACCTGGTAATCATTCATCTAAGTCCATTATACGCCATGTTGTTCTCCCGCAAAATCATTTCCGTCCTTTCGTTCGTGTTGTTACTATATTGTATTAATAAAACAAAGAAATTGGGACACGCTTGAGTAGTTTTTAAGCAATTTTTACATTATTCCACGTCACGTGTTTCCAACTCTAACTGTTTAGTATCCGTAATAGCAGAATTACTGCTTTGCAATAGTTGTTTGTTAGTTTTTGGCAAATAAAAGTGTATTGTCAAACAAGTTCACTGAATTACTTTTAGTTACAGTTATGTTAGCTGTGACGTCCAAAGTGTGATAAGAACTACAATTACCCTCTCGCAACTGTTAACCCAAATTCGCTGTTTCGGACAAATTAAAAAATATTTCGCAAATGTTTAATATTTTGCAAGGTCAGTCAATACTTAGACAATTTTAACGAATGGTTTAGTAATTGTGTTAATGTTTACATTGGTGCCTATGCCCATTTAACCTATACTGCAGACATCCCTTCAGGATATTTGAAAAAAACCAAAGGCTTCGAGATAGTTTTCCCTAATGTAATTTTTTTTATGTTGGGACCCTCTAGAACATATCTGTTTATTCTTTTATGAGATTGTAACTTTATTTATCATTCAGTCACTACCAAAGTTTGGTTGAATAATCACTTTGCCAATAATGATTTTAAAAGTCAAACATAATTTAATAATTTATATTCGAAAGTTTGGATTTCTCAGTTTATTTAATTAAATTTTGTTTATTAATATTGTCTTTTTAGAAGCAGAACTTTTGTAAGAATAATTGAAGGTTTGATTAAAAATTATATCTGCAGTTAGTCTATCCAAATACTCTATTTATTCCTAAATTTTATCATTCTTTTTTCTGAAAGCCATACATTACTTGTTGCTTATTTTTATTTACATTATTCTTTAATCTGAAAATTTTATAACTTATCCAATTTTATTAAGCAAAGCTTAGTCATTGCTGACTATTAAAGTTATTCACTGTTATTTTATATTTTGGGTTGTTGAAGCTAACAGATTTTATAAATGATTATCATATTTTGAATTTTTAAAATGAAACATCAATTTGTAATTTTTTTTTTTTCCTAAAATCTTTGGTTGTTCTTTCATTCACTCACCCTTTTATTATGATTGACTCCAGCATATTCTGGTAATTTAACATTTTATGGTTAAAGTTAGGAATCTCTCATCTCGCCATTAGACCAAGAGACTTAGATTATATTTGGAAGTATCTGAGTATTTGAGTAGTAGTAGTAATAAACTCTACCTTATGTTACCTTCCTTACAGCACCAGAATTCATGAAAAAGATTCCATCCGCCATACCTTGAGCACAGTTAAACGAGGAACCCCTTTCGAAACCCCTTCCGAACCCCCTTTGCCCCCTCTCTTTTTTCTTTTTACCTTGTTTTCCCTCTCATTCATAATTGTTAGGGTTTAGAAATATGGTTTATGGTCAATTGCTCATTGATTTTGAGCCCACTATTTTTTTTTTCTTAAAAGAGTTACAAGTATTTGGGGTGTTTATGGAAATTATTTTGACGTGACTGATTGGCTGCGCTTGTCTCTGGGTTAATTACTTGACGCTAGGTGAGTCACGTCTCTGACTGTTTTCTTGTCTGGGGGCACTGGTGCCCCACCAGAGAACAGTACTAGCCTAGCAGGCCGTCGGCTTGGCATAAAGTCTGGCTCGGATAGTTTCACCCCGCGTGGTGCAGGCTTTAGTGGTGGTAGAGTGGGACATCGTGTCTGTCCTGCAGGTCGTTTTACTGCCCCTGTTCTCACAGTCCTGGTGGCACTCTACTGAGGGTTGGAGTTTGTGTGTGAGGTGCTTGGATTTGTTTCTGGCCTGGAGATACTATTTACGGCTGGCATGTTGGTGAACCCTTCGCTCGACAGTACTTGCTGCACTATTGGGTGGTATCCTTCTGCAACACGGGTTGGTGGCTGAAACAAGTTGATAGATGTGACTGTGGGTACTGGTGCGGTGAGCTGTCTTAGCAAAGCAGCCTGTTCACATGGACTCAGTAGCCCAAACCCGCTGGAAAGGATGCAAAGCCCCTGTGGGTTCTTAGAGATAGCCCTCGCCTTCTTAACTTTCCTCTCAACACCACCCCTACAGGTGTAAGGCATCAGGCTCTAATCCTAAGATCGTGTGTGCAGGAGGTAGGCAGTCGACATGTCAGAGTTCAGGTGTAGGTGCCAATTGCTACCGCTAACACCGCACATCATTCTTGACTTCTACACCGGAGGTGAGGAAGACTCGAGTTGCAAAGTATTGGTTGCAGGAACCACATGGTGTTGTCCCAATGTGGTTGGTCCCCCTGGACCAGAGTACAAACCCTCTCGACCCCACCCACGAAGTGAGCGGTGAGAGTAATCCACTCCAGCCGGCAAGCCGATCCCACCAGGAGCGTACCTAGTTTCGTTGCTCTACCGTTCCTCCCACCAGGGTGCAAGGAACGGGTGGCCTTCCAATATTGGTGAGTTAAGTGTCCTTGGGTCTCTGGTCTCCCAGGTTCGAAGAAGTTCCCCTTCTCTGCACCACTAAGTGAGCTTTGAGGTGGGGGTGATTTTAAACTGCCAAGCCACCTTCCAAGGGACAGTATCTTAGTGTCGTGGCTCTACCGTTCACTGCTTGGGGCAGAGAATGGGTAGCTTTCCAAGGATGTTCTAGTGTGTTGTAAATGTAGGTTTGGTATGAGTAAACCCGGTTTGCTTCTGGCTCCGTCAGCTCCGATGATAAGAGGAAGGGAGTGATGCTCAAGAGGTTGGGTAAGATCAGTGTTTATTTACCTAGAAGGAAATAAACAAAGATAGTGGAAGTACTACCTCCTAATCCACACGGACTTGATGGAAGGTAAATACCCTAGCGTTAGCGGGGGAAGGTGCCCTGTGCAAGCTATGGGAGTAGGCAGTAGCTGGTACGTGTAACGTAATGATTCCTCAGGGCTAGCGCTATTCTCTCTGTTGTCCATAAGGGACCGAACATGTTCTCCTTTTATATTCCTCGGCCATCCCTTCCTTCACTGGGCTAGAGCATCTGGGGAGGGGGTTAGCAGATGCAAGCCCAGCGCCTAGATCCTTAGTGCGAGCGGCATAGCGAAGAGCGGTGCTATCTAGGCATCTTACTTGTTGCGGCATCCCGCGGCACACTGCTGTATTCCATGGACCCCTTGCATGCTCCCGGTGGCTCATCGGGCAAAAATAATTGATATTATTGGGATGTCAGTCCCCACCTGGTAGATACAATGATCTTGTAGGTGGTGGGGGGTGGTAACTCAACAATGTAGACAACTGCCAGGGATGTAGTTGCACTGATGAGTAGCAGTCGTTTATTAATATTTATGAAAGGTGTCGTACATCAATTTAAAGTGTTACAGGTATCTGGGCGACCTACTGATAGTCCATTGGTGGAGGCTTTCGACTTCTTGCTATTGGTTTCTGAATGAGTTTGATTGGGACAAGATATTTTAAAAAAATATTTTTTTCTCTTTTCAACTTTATTTGAATTACTTTTTTTTGTTACTAATAATTTTTCATTTCTGATACGGTTGGTTTTTGAGTATCGGGCAATCTTAATTATTTTCTTCTCGTCCCTTATACTTCCACCGCTGCCACAATATTTACGGAAATGGTGCTATCGAAAATTTTTGCTGTTGTACGTCATAATATATAAAGTACATTATTGTAAGTAACTTGTTTTATGGTGATAATAATTATGTTAAGTAGGTAGGTTTTTAATATATTTTCACCTGTGTTATTTGAAATTGAAACTACAACATAGTTTCATTCCCCGTCCTCCCCCAGGCTTCATTGCATAATACTTGCACCACATTTTTGTTGGCAAAAATTTGGTCAGTGTTGGGTATTATACAAGTAAATATGATGCATTTGCTGTTTTTGGCCTATGGTAAATACTAACTCTCATATCTCAGTTCATATGTTTTAAAAGGAATGCTAGTAAAAGTGTAATTTGCCATATGTATCTTTTTTAGTGCTGGAAGTTAGTTTCTGTCTTTGTAATGCTCTGTGCAAGGTGTGCATGATGTTGTGCAGGCAATTATCTTGGCTCCTCGTGGCTGGACATTGTGAAGTGCATATCTCAACTTGAGCTGGCACAGCTTGTTGGGACCGGAGTGCGGCCACAGTTCATTTCGGGGCCTCGGGCTTACCATGAACATGACCACCTGAAATTGAATCTCAGCTCCCTGGATCGTAAGCATCTTTTTGTATCATTTCATGCACTGTATTTTATTGCTAGAGATGTGTGGTTCTAAGATTTTAAATTCAGTTTTGCTTTTCTTTTGTTGAAATTCCTGATCTCTAACATAATCAACAAAACAGAGGTGTGATCGCTTGCACACAATTACATGTTTTATTCTCTCTAATGTTGTTTCCCAAACCATGACCACAAATTTGAACATTCAGTATTGTTAGATGAGCAGCTTGTGCTTGGTGCTGTTTGCAGCAAGTGTGAAGGAGTCAATAGGGGAGACCAGCTCCCAGAGCGTTGTGGTGGCAGTCGACAGGATATTCACTGGTTCCACCAGGTTGGATGGTGATGCCATTGTTGATTTCGTTAAAGCTTTATGTCAAGTGAGTCTCAACATTTAACATTGCTACTAATAGGGATACATAGTTGTTTAGTGCATAAATCGTACTTAATTTAATTTGTTGGAATTCAAACTCTGTGCTGTTTGAATGTGGCACCAAAGTCCAAAGTTTCATGGGTTAGTTACTGGAAAAACTTTATATTAATAATGCATTGATGTAGTAAAAATTGATTTTATTGTACCATTTGGTGAGTTTTGCTAGGAAATGTAATTGTTTTTCAGTATTTCAGACTTTTGCCTGTGTTAGTATGTGTTGACGCGTGCCCAGTTAGACTGACCAACACGTGCGTCGAGAATTTTTTTGCTAGACCAAAATCGGAGTGGTTAAATCTGGTTAAAATACTTGATGCGAGGGGTGTTGGTTATCGCTTATGTACACTGTCGTCTTGGATGTTGTTGTTTAGGTGGGTTTCACCCAATAGTGGCGAGCTCAGTCCACTGAGAAACGGCGGTTCCAGTCGTAGGCTTCACGGGTCCAGAAGTTTGGGTTTGCCCAGCTGTATCTTGCCTCTGTACGGTTTAGCAACCCTCGTACCACCAGGTGCCACTATGGATGAGTGCAAAAGCAAGGCTATAAGAAAATTACTGTAACCAGAGCAGGCGCTACTGCTTGGTGTCTAAGTTGGGCAGTACCGTCCCGTTCCGCCTGCCTTTCCTGCATAGGAGGTGGTAATACATCCACGGTTTGATAGCAGCGTGAGCTAGGTATTGTCCCCTACGTCTTTTGCCACTCCTTATCGTGTAAGGCATAGGGCACAATGGTCTGACAGACTACACAACGCACTTAGACAGGAACGGTTATTACAATGTAACCCAATAGTGACTTGCTGGCACGAGCTTGATAAGAGTCCCCACTGATCCCCACGCATGCGGGCTGATTAGGAGTGGAACTGTGTTGACCTCCAAGCCTCTACGGGTTTTGCGTTTGCTCCGGTTGAGCGGCAAACCCTAGGCTAATGTTACTCCAGCACTAACTTAGTGCTCAAAGCGAGAGATAACCTGAACTTGTAGTACCTCTCTGTGCGAAGGTGTTTCTAGTGGTTGGGGGCGTCGCTGTTTCTCCCCACCAGCACTAAGTTAGTGCTCGGGGGCTGGGAAGAAACAGGTAGCCGTCTAATGTGGATGTCGACAATCTCGTGGTTCCTGTTGGCAGTGCACATCATACTCTGTCACTAACCGTTAACAGACAAGTACCCTGTAAATGAAAAGCAAAAGAATAGTGAACAATAAGTGTTTATTAATTACTCAATATACATGTGACCCGTGCTACCTCTTACCAAACCTTGGAGAGCTGAAGGTAACTGTGGTTCCAGGTGTAGGCGACCTGGTTCTACATCAAAAGGGGAGTAGCTTGTTCTAGACTAATACAAAATTATTTAAAGTTAATCTGAGCTAAGTAAAAGGTGTCTGGAAGAGACAAAGTGAAGTTAAATGTGTGTACGTGTTCGCTGGTTGTCGATGTGTGGTTAGTGGCCGCTGGGGGCGTACTTGAAGCTTACAAGATCCCCGGAGGTCCCAGCACTGAATTAGTGGTCTGAGATGTCGCGAGAGAGTATGCGAAAGAATGAATGCCTGAGCTCGGCAGCGTCCGGACTTATATAGGTGAAGCTTGTAAGCTGCCGGGGAGGGCGAGCATCCTGCCCTGGTTGACGTGGGAGTCAAAAAACTTGGATCAACAGTAGTCAGCGTTTCTGCTTCGTGCTTCTTCTGCGGCGCTCGGACTTGCCTGGTGGCGGGCGGCTTGTAGGCTCTCAGCATTGTAAGGGGGGGGGGGGGGGGGCGTACCTGCTGGTTTGCATAACCTTCACTCATAAGTTCCTTTTGCCTGTTGAGTAGGTGAGTTCATGTGTGAAATTCTCAGCACGTCCGTAGCAGTGGAAGTAGGAACATGTACCGATGAGTTGTAAACATGGTTGATTAGTAGTTCGAGTGGCACACGTAAGTGTATTTGTCATGAGGTTGATTTTCTTAAGTTGTAGTTGAGGTTGTATGAAACAATTGGAGATAAGAGCTATCACTATGTTCGTTGATATTCTGTCCATTAGAGTATGTTCTGTAGTTATTTAACTGCTGCGTGTCGGCAATGCGACTCTTGTGTACGTTGTATGGGAGCAAGTTTCAGTATGTGTCACGTCAGGGACAATGGGTTCAAGTCAAGCTCTGGTGAGGAGAAGACTGCAGTATTTGGCTTTTGCCTTAACCGGACCCCTGAACAGAGTGGGACAGGTGGGCTGTCTGCTGGGTTTGAAGTGAGGCTATGCAAGGTGAAGCCTCTTGATGGCTGGGGTAAGTGCAGGTCCTGGGTTACCTTTCCTTAGTCTCTCCCGGGCTTGAAGAGCTGCTGACATATGCTGTCGGGGACGACGACTCTTGTGCAGGGGTGCCTGGTTGCAGGGTTGTCCAGTGGAGGTTTTGCGGTGGCAGCACATCCAGGACGACTAGGTAGGTAACATGTTGCACCTGGGAAATAAATAGTGGCTAAAGGCTGAAAACTAGAAGGAGGCGCTGAATCAATCCCCATAACCAGGAGCAGGCCTTACCAGATGCGGATGACAATCGAGGTGCGCTGCTCTAGGCTTTTTGATCAGCAGTCCAGAGAGGTTGATGGGGTAGGCTGCGAGCTTTCGAGCAACCTTTCCTCTCTGTTGTGGGATTAAATACCTCAATGCTGGTATAGGTTGGTTACTCAGAGGTTGGCCAGCGGCAAGTACCACGATCCCGTGCCATTCCCTTAAGGGATGACACTTACCAGAACTGATGACAGGTACAGGTGGGCGAAGCTGGAAATTTCATTTCAAAGCAAACTCGAAGCAAATTTTTTAAAATATTCGCAAATTTGAATCATATCCATAACCGAATGTGAAATCAAAGGGTTTTGTTGAAAAATACACATTGTACCAATTATTATTTTTTTAAATTTAATAATTACATACATGTCTACAAGCTAGGTAAAAGGCAGATAAAAAAGAAATGTTTTCTGCCGATTTACAAAAAAATTTGTCATAGTTTTTTACCAAGTAAGCACACATATTCCCTTCATGCTAAACAAATCTAAATAACAGACTGAAAATTAATACAGGTTTAAGTAATATTTGAAAGTAACATACCTATTATAAAATACTTCAACATCATTTTTAATCACATCAGTTTATTTCTTGACTTAAATGCAAAATATTACTAAATAAGAAAAAAAAATTTGGCAAAGTGTTGAACATACATAATGGAATAATTAATTGCAATGCTCATGTTTTTACACCACAGTTTGTACTTTGTATTCAAATTGTGTATTAAATAATGTGATTAAATATAATATGGTTCTGTTACTTTGCGTACATATTAGTGGTGAATTTTGCCATTGGGAGAATTTGGGCAGGAAACTTTAAAGTTCCTGTGGGAATTCAAGAAAAATCAGAAACAAATATTTTATGTTATGTAAAGAAGTTTGTGGGTTTCTAGACCTAGTGAATAACATTCTATCATGACTTATTCCATTAAAACAAAACATAAATATAGAATAATGACTGTATGTACTAAAAATTAAATTCGAGCTAGAAAAGTCGTACTGTTCTTGTTAAAAATACATGCTTAAATTTTAATAGGAAAAGTCCTTATAATTTTTAAATAATATAAAGAATTGGACTTATGACTCGATAAACAAAGATGTCACGTTATAATTTGGTTTAATGACATTGCCGTAATGTTTTAAATTCACTGCTATTTGCTATACAATTTCATTACGTCTACTAAGGAGCATTTTTTGTTCCATTTTTGAAAGTGAAATGAGTGTACATTGACACAGATTTACTCAAATTAACTCTCAGTGGAAGTTTTAACGTCCTTGAACACACACGCTTTGAGTCACGTAGTGCAACCATTGAGTAAAGATATACACTAGAGTGGCCATGGGATAGGAAAAAGTCAGACCATTTTATTATGTGTTAGTTCCGCTAATGATCCAGAGGAGCGCTAGTGTTCTTGACGACTTCATCCTCGTGGTGTTGCCAATTCAGCAGCCGCGAACTGCGCTCTGGTGTCTGCTCACCCACGTGTTCGTTCAAGTTCTGCCATATTTGAGCCTGTCACATGTGTTACCAGCAATTGTTGCAGCTGTGAATACCCAAATCATGATTTACTAGTGGCAACCATGGCATGTGTTTCATTTATGTCATAGAATTATGTGTTAGCAATATTTGAAGCGATATCAACTACTATTTGATTTTATTTACCTCTGTGAAAATGAGTTATCATAAATGGCCTCATACATCATAGTAAACTTTTCATTCTGTTCTTATGTGAAAGGAAATAGACAGAAGATAATTGTCCAATTATGGAGAAATATATGTTGAGACACATGGCGGTCTACAATTTTTTACAGTTTCGTGTTGTGATCTACTACAAAGGTGACTGTTCGTACAAATAATCAGTACGTTAAATGTATCATTAAGGCTGTGTGTGAACGTAGGAATACACTTATGTATATAATTATACTCCACTCAGCTCGATATGTGATACATTCCGCCAGGCATACTTATTTGCATCCCTTACAGCAATAGTTAGCTGATAATATTCTGAACAAGCATTTTGATGGAAAACACATACTGTGAATATGTGCTGGAATGTAGGTGCATATATTTAGAATTATCAACCCATTAGGAGCTGTAGCTGAAAGCGTATGACAATGAAAGTGTTCCTATTAACCAATCATAGACATTTTTACAAGAAAGGAATTAATATATATTTGAGTCAGTAAATGCAGTTATTGATAATATATCATTAAAAACTGGTAACAACTAGAGGTTAATTTTCTTTTAACACTAATATTGCTATGAATAAAAATTAAATGTTGCATTTTGATATATCGTTTTCACTCATCTATGCCTTGCCTTGTAAAAACATTGGAAGTGTTCTCACTACTCTGTTTATTAATTAGGGATGTCAAAATAACAATTTTTCTCTGATTCCAACTGCAAAACCTTTCACTCGATTCCACCTCGATTCCGATACCATAAATTAAGATGTAGTGATTATCATGTACCACAGTCAATGTATCCTTTTGAAATTGTTTCATAGGTCAAATTAAACAGACACAAATATGAAGACAATTACAGGTAATACTTTCTGGTCTGCCAAGTGAAGTTAATTTCCTATATTTATGTAACATTCAGACTTATCTAATTAGGTCTAATAATTTCATATCAGTATAGTTGATGAATATATGATATATATGAAATGAATATAGACACAGTATTATACAAAAAAGTTAAACAAAAGTTCTGAACTTCTCAATGCAATATTTTAGGTCAACTTATGAAGCTAACCAATATGTACACAAATATTGATGCTATTCAGTAATGAAGGTGAAATACAAGTAACCTTTCATTTAGCACTGCTAAATGACCAGACATTTTAAGTTGCAGGGACACTGGATGACTAGCTGCTACACACATATTTGCTCAAAAGATCTCCTGAATCATAACTATTGGGTAATTTTCTTGTACTCGTCGTGTTTACATATGTGTTTTCTCATGTTACTAGTTGTGCGACTAACCCCACCTTGTGAAATTTTTTGCCTAAGACAAACTGCAAAATGAGTAATTTGCATTATTTACATCAACTGAAAAATAATTCCGCACATTGTTTGACATTTTCTTCACGTCTATGTAAATAAAATCCTCAGTACATTCAAAACTTTAGCACTACATACTTTTAGAAAAAAGAGACGGATATTTTTTGTAAATGTAAATACAAAAAAATTGCTTTCAATTTCAACTACATCAAAACGAAAATGTCACAAACAGGAAATATGTATGGTACGAAAAATGTACCTGTTCTTGATCTAATATACTGTTAAATAATAGGCAAACAAAATAAAAAATCCGAAAAATAATACCAGTAATGCTGGAATTATTACGGATCCTGGTCCAGTATCCTTTTGCTCCCACTACTAATAACTATTGCCCAACAGACTAAATGTCAATGCATGTTCGGCATCAGTGGCCAGGAACTCTAGGAGTTTGCACTAATGAGGGTTCTTATCTACAAACCACAGTTGGTTGCAGACTGAGACTTCCAGCAGTGTGCAGCTTATCAACTCGCAACACTTATGGGCAACAAAATGCTATCTCCAGCAGTATCTGCATGTGTGACAGTGGTCTTTCATCCATTACTGTTCGTTTGTTTTAGTGTTTCGTCTATGCTGACATCTACAGGTTTAGATATTGTGGGGTATATTTCCAGGTGCGTTTGTAGCATTCTTGCAACAGTATACAATTAGTACTGAATCATGTCAGAAAGTGCCCATAAAAGAAAATGAGTGCAGTTTTACTATTAAAGCCACACCACACAGGACATAGAATGATGTCGTAGTGAAGTGAGGCAGTAAAATACTAATCATAGCCAGCTGCAACCTGGCAGCTATGAAGATAAAAATGTCTCTTTTACCACGAGTTTTGATTATCTGACCCTTGCATTATCGTGGATAATCGAGGTTCTACTGTATTATCACAATACTTTCATAGTCAAACCATAATTGAATAGTTAATTTTGGTCAATGCATGTGAGTTCGGTACAGGTTCAGCCTATTTGGAAAACCAAAAACCTGTTGGTGTGCAACATAACCTCAAAAAATTATGTGAAAGTGGACGAGAATTTTCAACAAATTGCCGTTCGATTCTCAATTCTTCGATACCTGTAATAATTGAGGCTATCGGTGAATCAACTTTGACATCCCTACTATACATTCAATACCACACCCTGTTTACAACAAATCTCAAAGAAAACTGTTTATGTTTATCCCAGATCTTCAAGATCATTAATGGTTAAAGAGTATACATTGTTAAGAACTTTGTTCAGTGGCGTTTCTAGAAAGTTAATGCCTCCATTCCACTCTTTATAAAGAGAAATATTGGGAATAACAATTATTAACTACATATAAATCAATTTTCAATAGGTGGGACGAATTATGTTGATGCTAGAACGGATGTTCCACAGACGAGCTTCTTTGGACCAGAAGATGTGGTTGTCCCAGCCTAGGTGCACTTCAGTACCGGTCAGAAGCCAGGTGACAATCGGGTAACATTTGGTGTTGATGCGGACATACGGTGGAAAGTTAATTAACACAACTGGAGCAGGCATAACTACTCGTCGTCTGAGTTCGGCTGCATGGTTCTGTTCCACCTGTCTATTTTTTGTAGGATGGGGTGATGCTATCCTCGGCCTGAGAGTAGAGTGAGCCAGGTGATGTTCGCTGCGTTTTCTGCCACTCCTCTCGTGAGCCATAGGGTAACAGCCCTATAGTTCACGCAGCACACTGAGACAAATACTAACAGTGTAACCCAATAGTGACTCTCCGGCATGAGCACGATAAAGAGTCCCCATTGATCCCCCACTGTAGGCATGCTGATCAGGGACGTGGAGCCATGTGGACAGCCAAGCATCTACTGGTTGTGCATTTACACTATGATGCCCAGCAACACTACAGGCCACAGTCACCGTGCACTATTCAGTACGGATGGTGAGAAGCCATCTGAGTTTGTCACGCCTCCTGGTGTGAAGGTGTTGCTAGTGGTTGTGGCGTTACTGTTTCTCCCCAACGAGCACTGACAGTGCGGATGTGTTGCTGGGAAGAAACAGGTAGCTGTCTAATATGTATGTCTTAATTCTGTTTAATAAAATTCCGGTTTCCATTGACAGTTCACAGCATAATCTACCTTCAACTGTGGATACAAAGAAATTCCCTGGAAATAAAAACAGAAAGGTAGAGAGCAACGTTTGTTTATTAAAGTGTCTAGGGAGACAAAGTGAAGTTAAAAGAAAATGTTCATGTTCGTATGTCGTCTGGTTGACTGGTCGTTGACATACGTAGTAAGTAGCCACGAGGGGTGTACCAAAGGTTGGTAACTTCTCTGAAGTTCCCGAGCACTGGCAGTGCCTTGGGAGGTTGCTAGAGATGCGAAAGAATGACTCCCGAGCTCGGCTGCGGCCGGACTTATATAGTGGTAGCTTGTAGGCTGCCGGTGCGAGGTGCAGGGGAGGCGTGACATCCTCCGGCCCTGGGTGGCATGTGAATCCTCTCAGTGATTCTGGCTGCATGGCTCATCGGGTGTGCTCGGCCTTGCCCCAGGTCTGGGCAGTTTGTAGGGCGTCGAGCTAGGGGAAGGGAGGGCAGCATGCCTGCCAGGTTGCATATTCTCCAGGTGAGAAGGAAAAACACAGAAGTTCCCGTTGCCTGTAGGGTAGGCAACGTGTTGTTCAAGCCTGTAGAGATGGAAGTGCTCTAGGTGATGAGTCATAATCGTATTTGAATAGATATAGAAACGCACACATCAATATGTTTGTTTTAAAGCGACAATACAACTGTCGTCTCTGTAAGATCCATGTTTACAATAATAATGTGCATTAGTGGATATTGTCTGAAAAGTTGGCAGCTGTGTCTATTAATATTTACACAAGTGTAACGCAGTACACCAATGTATATTCTACACTGAAACCTCGGACTCATAACAATGCGAAAAACGTTGACACTGAAGTGTTTATCAGTAATGTTAACACTAATGAACGCATGAAAACTAGACATAACAAAGAGTGTCACAATGTTATAATTCAAACTACTTAGATTACAAAATATAACTTTTTCTTCTCTAAACACCGGTTGACTGCAATGACTCATAGATTTCAATTTGACGTTGTTGACAGTCACTTGTATAGCACTCGCGGCAACACATTCTTACATTAACAGTGAGAATTTGTTTTATATAAATTAAATGCTTAAAATGGACGTAATATTTCTACAGTCATCACTGGAATGCTGTGAATATGTTAAAAAACAAGAAAATAATATAGTAACCAATAACGACTTAGGATAAAATATGTTTTTCGAAATATATAAACAAAGCACAAAACTTACTTGCTTTTTAATACATGTCTAGTGTATTTTATGAAAAGTTATTGGTTTTAAAAGACTTTTTACCTACGCATTTACGCATGTTTTGAATGTCAAAACCAACATGGTGCTGATTTTGTCATTTTGTATTTTTGCTAACATCTGTTATATACAAGATACTAAATTTAAATTTACCAAATCTGTCAGAATGTTTGTATAGAAAATCGGGTCTCGTGATCATTTTGTCAACACAATCTGCCATTTTGGACACGGCTTACATTGACAATACAAAACTAATGCATTTAGAATTATGAAATAGGCGCTTATCTGTCACACGGAAACACGTCTTCTGTATTTGCAGTTTCCCATTAATGTTTTAACCAGGGGTCGGGCCCGCGGAAACCGTGAGCTGAGCCACCATAGATGAAGCAGGTAACCGTATAAATTAGTATTTATGGTGTAATGTTGTCTCAGAACTTCGGCACGTGCTCATTCGTGCCTGTCAGCGCTCGCTCGCACATCACGACATGCAATAACAGTTATGCTGAAAGTACGACTTTATACTTAAAACTTAAGATTTAAACATAAGACTTAAGACCTGAGGCATAAGGCCTACGAAGAGCCTAACTGCCCATGGGGAGAGGGCGGAGAACGGAAAGGTAACCCTTCCCCAAATGTGAAGAAAATCGGTTGAAAAATGTGTCGCCCATGTAATTCCCCCCAATGATGGCGTCACCATACTGGTTTAACCATAAAGAGGCTTAAAAGGTGAAATATGGGGCGCACCACAATTCCACAAAATGGAAAGCATACCCCCTCTTGTCACTTGGGGGGGGGGGGGGGTGTCAGTTTCCCCCTTCCCTTCCGTTTGCTCCCAGCGACCCTCCAAAAACAGCATTTTTTTGTGCAAAAACTTAAGTTCTTGATTAATTAGTATTATTCTTAATTCCAGCGAATGGGAACAAGCAGCAAGCCTGTCATGTTTAGTTTTGATCCTAACATAACCTCATATATAACAACCATATTGAAGAAGGTCACACTTCAAAATTGACATTTGCTATCAGAGAAGTTTATTATTTGTGTACAAATATAATCGTCATCATGTGCACACACACGCCTTTGTCATATTATTTTATACCTACATTACTCTAAAAAACAGTTGCCCGTCAACAACACTGACTGCTTGGTCGTTGCCTAGAAATTATTTCTAAAGATTTAAAATATTTCTTTCATGCTTAAGGAAATCCCACCAATGCACACGACCTGATAAGTTCCACTGGGAACCAAAACATAAGAGAACACACTCATGTTTCTTCTACACACATCTTAATGCATAGTATAATGCTTAAATATTTCTATTGTAAACCCAGCTTTACTTCAGCTTACTCTGCATTACGGTGTACAGGTGTGTTTAAACGCAGTCGAATGAATACATTTTTCTGTTCATAGTGTACAGCTGTTATCAAGAATAACAGAAATATTATTAAATATCTTGTCTGTGTCAAAAGTTTTTTTGTGTATTCTGGAATGTTTGTCGTCTCCTAGCCTACAAATGGATAATAACAGCAGTTTACGAACACTATGTAAAAATTGGAATGATTTGTGACTAGGGCATTCTTGTGTGTTAACTTTGTGGTGTATTTATATAATTATAATTTACTTTTCCTAAAAGTAGTTATGTTCTGTGTGCCTCATGTTTTGTTAAATGAATAAATACTTTTATTTATTGTTAACGGCCACTCATATTGTTCGCACGTATATACTATACTAACGAAATATATTAGATAACCTGTACTATCATCTTCATAACAAGGAGTGTTAATTCATACAGCAAGTATAGATTCAATTTGTTTATTTAAGCAAGAGTGTAGCTAGGAATGTACTCCTTTGGGTGGTACATTCTTCATGTTCAAGGAAGATCACATAATCATTGAATTAAAATAAAATAAAACCGGTAATATTGTTTTCAATGTTTATTTTCATTTCGGTGGGGATATGTTCCAATATATCATTTCCCATCCCGGCTACACCCCTTTTTTTAAATGTGTATCTTTAATGAGCATAATAATCAATCTTATGCTCTCCATAATTAAACACTTTTACAGTTATATGGCCAAAAGACAGAACTCTTATAATAATCGACCAGCATATGCCCAAGTAAGTGTCAAGTTCGGAGGCGTGGTCAAGCGGGATGCTGGGGGAAACTGGACGTAGGGTGACCTCTGGGGTTACTGGTGGGGGAGAGGCGTCTTCGCAACTAGTTTCTACTGCAAGTTGGGTGATACCTTGCCTGTGTAGCGACCGCCACTCTTTACGCCAGTTTCGGCTATGAATTCCACCTTTCCTATTAGGCATTTAAATCAACCTTTCATCCTTCCTGCCTCTTCTTCAAACACATCTTAGGCACTGATGGTGGGATGTGCAGTAGGGAATTGAGGTGCCACTGCGGGTAGGCAAGAGAGCACCGGAAACCCAGGAGCAGCAGTGTGTCCGTTTCGAACTTAAAGCCTTATTCAAGCTCCGTCTCCTGTGGAGTTCGGTACGATGACACCTAATCCTCAGTGGGGTTTTAGATTTACACAACCTTTCAAGTATAGAACAAAACGTGAGGGAATACTGTAATAAAATAAGGTAGTCAACAAACGTAAGTTTGGCATAATATTTATTATCACGTCTAGAAGACAGTGGGGAATCCTGGTTGGATTATACACACTAAAATTTACTCCTAACAATAATTACGTGATTTAAATACTCAGGCGAAGATGAGCCTGGACAATGAACTTGTTGCTAAGTACACTAGTCTGATAAATTAGTTATGTTACGCAATTTACAGCATTATCCTGCAAAAGGGTAGTTGTCCAGAGGGGATGTCAGGACAACCTGCTACCGCGGAGTCAAAGGAGTGACTGGGGTAAAGGGGTGCAGGAGTGTGATGACGAGGTTACCCTGGAGCGTCGGGCCGGCTCTGGCAGTCGGCTGGTGCAGGATGGAACCTTCTCAAGCTGCATGTAAGGGTGAGCCTTTGCAAGCTGCAGGAGTGGAGGAGGTCTTGGTCAGACCAGGGAGAGCTCGCTGACCTATGCAGCCGGGGAGCTGACGAACTCTGGCTAGAGGCGTTCCTGTGCCTCCTTATATAGTCGAAGATCCATGCTTCATGGCTCTTCCGGGGGTGCGGAGGATGATAGCCTTTCTCTGCAGGGGCTTGTTATCATAGGGTTGTGGCGGCAGCTCGCATTCCTTATCACCCTGCGTGGAGGCTGCTGACAAGTTTGCAACCTCCGCTCGAGGCTTGGCGGCTGTGTCATTTGGCAGCAGAGGGTCTGCAATCCTGTGGTGTCTATTGGAACTTCCTTCTTCATTATCTCTGGGTTGTGGCTCGTTGGGTAAAACAATCTTGGTTCCAGTGGGTGGCGACCGCATGTCTGAATCTGGGTGGGCAGTACAATTTTATAATCAAACGTGTTGATTATGATCGCTTCTGAAGGTGCCCAATGCGTGGAGTTCATTGTATCGGCACGTGAATGGTAAACTGCCACTGTTATGACTTGCCCCAAGCTCTTCCTAGCTCATTTATGGGTCGAAGTTGCCCATAGGGTGCGCAGGCACGCTGTGCAACAGTGTTGCTTGTATCAAGGTTATGTATATCAAAACTCACATACCACATCAACCAACATTTGATAATTGCAACTTATAAATGTTGCTCGCATATAAGAAAAATTTAGTTTACATGGTTCATCGTAACTTTATAATAGTGCAAGTTTACAACCAGTTTTAGTTGATGTTTGCAATAAACACGTAGTTTTGTGTTACATAATATATAAAGTACAAACTTTTTAGCTTATGTTACGAACTTTGAAATTGGTGAATAAGCGGGAAAATTTAAATGTTCTCTATAAGATTGTATTCATCAAATCATAATCACATATGTAAAAAAATATGTAAAAATCAATATACTACAAAGCATCTCGCTTGAAACTCAACTTGTATTTTAGTTGGAACAACCTACAACGTGAACATAATTTTTTCCCGAAAATATCGGGAAGAATTTTTCGCCTGACAAGAAAATCTTTTCTTATTCCCAAAATTTTCCAGAACTTCGGTGTTCCGCACACCACTAGTTCATATACATTATTAAATTACATGAATTAATGTTGTGGAGTGTCAAGTTTATTTAAATTTTGTTTGACCTCCGTCTTTGTAACTGTTGTCTATATGGGTATTCCGCGGTCACTCTAAATAGCATGACTTGAAGTGTAGTTATTAATAAGTTCCCATTTTAAAATTAGATTACTGAGATTTGAATAGCCATGGTTGCAATTTCGCAGTTAAGTCGTAAAACTTGCAGTTTAATCTCCTATTTATCACACCGTAATGCTTTAAGGTGCTGTTAGACATCAGGAAAATAAACATACATTACCAATTAAAATCTGCTGTTCCGAATTTAAGTGTGGAAAGATAATGAAGTGTTTCATAATATAAAAAGGTCATTTTCCTGATAATTCCATTTTGCTTCATTGTAAGTAAAATTAGATACTGACAATTATTTTACACTGAAATGCATTTTGGACTAATTTGTGGGCATTGTGTTGAGTTGAGGTTAAGTTTTCATGTGGCAAATGTTGAATAATAACTTTGATGTTATTAAGCCCATATTGTCTTCTTTTGCTTTTTGGGCCAATAATAATAAATAATGTAAGTTGCCCAAAAGCATTATTTTTGTTTTGAAGTTCGAAGTAAAAAATTTGATTTCCAATACGAAACTGAATGGTATAAATATTACAGGTACAGAGTTCACCCTAGAATGGATATACTGGGGTAGACTGTTGATTGTCAAGAGAATATACACAGTGACCCGTAATATCTCCTGTGCTTGCCAATCTCTGGACAGCCAATGGAAGTGAAACTCGGGACAGGTGAAACAGCCTATCAGAATTAAAAGAGCAAAAAGATGAAAGTGAGTTACAAGAAAGTACGAGGTTAAAGGCTGAAGGCATACTGTATTGTCCTGAAGGTACTCTGGGGTATCACTGTGGTGTTAATGTGGGAAGGAGAATGGATGTCAAAGTTATGGGGTACTCTTTGTGGACCGCAGTTGGTGATCAGAATCGCAGGGGTTCTGCGCTGGTCACTATTGTTAGAAGGTGGCTATTTGCTGTCGCTTTGTATCGAGACTCCTGGAGAGGAGGGTGAGCAGGGGACTTCTTCACAACTTGTGCTGAAGCGAACTGCTGGAATCAAGTGGTATTCCTTGTAGCTATATGTCCTTTAATACACCTGGCCGGGTAGCTTCGGGTCCTGACATCTGCCAAGGATGTCTTCTGGCGTAACCTCCCCCTCGTCCTTGCAGATGTGGCCAGGCTGCGCTAGCTTGGTGATTTCGTAAGGCTGAGGGTAGCTTTCCTTGTACAGTGTACAGTAGGCCAGTATTAAGCGTTGCTTAGGAGCAACTCACTCACATTGCTACGTTCAGCATTTGTGTGTGGCGGGTGAGTATTTGACTCTTGCTTAGGGAAAACTTACTCAAGGTGCTGCTTTCTGCGGCATTTTGGGCGAGTACTATCTGGTGCTTGCTTAGGGACGACACAATTACGTGACTTTGCTTGGCATCTCTTCTCACGAACAATTATGTTTTGCATGTGTTTAGGCTAGTTAGATTTGGGTGCTCAATTTAGCTCTCCAAATATGTGACGGGTTGAGGGAGTCTGTCAGCTGTTCTGTACGTGGCTGTCGTCTTACCTTCGGGTGTAGCTGTGCTCGCCTTGGAATGTGGATTGCAGCTTTAGATTTAGACACTCTACTAGATTCTGTATCTCGGAATCATATTGGCCTAGTTATGCTTCCTAGTCACTACTGTTGAAGCTGTGGCCCTGCATTGGCTGCCACGAAAACTCTTGATGTGTGACTGCGGTTGGCTGAGAGGGGTCATCACTGTCGTGCAAGGTTAAGGTTTTGTCGTGCAAGTCAGAAGCACATGCATGCTGAGTTTGACCTTACTTTCGACTTGTAGGGCCTTGACCAGTACACAGTCAGGCATGTGGCCTGGCTGCAAGGTTTGAAGTCAATAAACATTTTGACTGTCTGGTGGAGGGGTGGGCAAACTGCCACTGGTTTACCTGTACTTGCAGGGGCACAGGGTAGCTCCTTTGTCTGCTGTTTGTGTGGCGGCTGGTGACTGGAGCTGGAGCTGAGTTGGGCCCGAGGAGGGCCGTTGACCCGGCTGCACTGGAAACTGGGGTTGGCGAGTCCTAGCAGTATTTCACATCCCTGGTGGATGT
The DNA here is from genome assembly GCA_029891345.1 of Dryococelus australis. Taxonomy (NCBI): domain Eukaryota; kingdom Metazoa; phylum Arthropoda; class Insecta; order Phasmatodea; family Phasmatidae; genus Dryococelus; species Dryococelus australis. The sequence goes on along the minus strand of CM056999.1, from coordinate 150,349,881 downwards.
CAGTCACCAATCGGTGAAGTCGGATGGCTGTCTTGATGGGAGGCTGGAATAAAATGTGGGAGGGAGCTGAGAGGTGAGGCTTCTCCAGCTGGCGAGTGGCTAGAACTTATTTGCATGGGGTTACACTGGAAAGCGCAGTTGGAACTCAGTTGCAGCTCCCATTGGTATCAGCTGTAGTAGTTGTCGTTCTGTCGTGCCACCTGGAACCACTTCGTTGGGTGTATGGCGTAAGGCAGGTACAACAGACAGCCTCACGAGAGGAGATCAGATAATGAAGTTCTCTGGCTATGTGTAATGCCAAAACCACAGATGAACAGACCAAGAGTTGTATCCAGTGCTCCTCTAACCGGCAAAATGTGGTGCGGTGTTTATAGTGCGTTGGGTGTCCTCACGATGCCAGACAATGACTGTGGGTGTGGGTCCAAGTGCTGGCAGATCTCCAGATGCAGTATTTTACTTCCTCCGGCGATAGTTCAGCATGGTGGACAGAGAGGATCAACTGGATTAGCGGTCTGACCACTCTTTGATTGAGTTACTAGTGGTTGGGGCTCTACCTTACTGTGCACCAGGTATACAGTGGCCGTAGAATGTTCGGGTTGACGACGTACGTGCACCCCGTGAAGGGAGCCCACAGTCCTACACTATTTTTGGAAAATAGAGATACAAGTGTGCTGTCTCCTGCTTTGCTCTGGCGGGTAATCGTGTACTGGGGAAGGAACAAACACTGTAGAAACAGAGGTTTAAAAGAAACTCGTATTTATTCCGTAAGGAATAAACATGGTGGCATGTACTACCTCCTAACTGGTGCTGAATGGAAGTTAGACTATGTGAATCCATGTGAAGGAGACCTGGTTCTAAACTGAACAAGGTGATCCAGCTAGGTAGCTGTGAAAATAACTGACCCTTACTAATTCTAACCATTGTCCGAATGGGACTGTTAAGGGCCACTACCAGAGGGTGCAGTTTCCGTTACCCAGAAGGTAAGGCAAGTGTTGAAGGCGTCTTGGAGGGCTTCTGGAGCAGTGTTGAAGAGCTTCTGGTAGGTCGCTAGGACTTTGAGGTCGGCAGAGAGCTCCAGCACAAGAGTGGTGGATGCGAGCTGTTGGAGCTGAGGAACACAGCTGGTGTTTCTGGACTGTGCACAGACTTAAATTTTCCTTGTACAAGGGACCTCCTGAGATGCTGGGGTAGTGAGCTCCTCCTCCTGAGCGAAGCTGTCAGCTAGCGTCATTCATTGGTCCACTGGAACTGCATGATCTTTAAGAGGCAGTCTCGGCCGCTCGGCCGATAGTACAATCATACTTTGGGGAGTTTGACATGACATCTGACTTTGGGTGAACAGTACAAGCTAACATGTCTGAAATAGAAGCCCCGCGACAGGGGGCTTATCCTGTAGGTACTCGAGTACCCTCCCGTACTGTTCTAACCACACCTAGGGTGACGTGAAGTCACGTTCAGATGAGACAAAGTTGTATCGTATAGTCAGGACTCAGGATATACGTCATGCGTCACACTTGACAGACTGACCAAGTTCTGTTAGGAACAGAAGCTTTGCAGAATGAAGCAGAGGGACCTTTAAGACCCACAGAAACAACTGTTGAGGAAATTCATAATCGTTTGCTATAAAAGGGTATAAAAAGGGAAAGAAACCCAGAAACATGGAAAAAGAATGTGAAAAAAATGAAAGTGAATACTGGGAAGGCTTATTTTACATCAACAAACAAGGAAAATCCAGAGCGTATAGTGTATCATCACTCCCCACCTGAAGAAACTGACTCAGTCAGCGAAACATCACATCCGTGCATCTGCATGGAAAATGTGTTAGTCCAATTTGTGTGTGTGCATGCGTACATATGTGCATGTGTGTGTTTGTTGGTGGGGGGGGGGGGGGGGGGGGAGCTGCATGTGGGTGCGTGTTTGCATGTGTGTATGTGTGAGCATACGCATGCAAGTACATGTTGTAATTTTGCGCTTGGGAGGGGGGGTGCATGCGTGGTAGAATGCATACCAATTATTTACGCTGTTTCCCCTGGTAGACAGTTTATGCACACCGTTGTCGCTATCATTTTTGTTTTGTTGGACTTAACTTACAAACTTTTAGTGGTTTTTGGTAGTGTTTCTTGCTAGGACTATTCCCAATCTTTGTTTTCTGTGGTTTGAGACTTTTTTTAAACCTGTCCTTTGTTTTTTAATTGTGATCTATTCTGTACCATGATTTTTTGGATTCACTGTGGGTCTTTCCGCCTTATGTATTTAATTCTTTTAATGCTGACGTCCATTAAGCTTTTGTACACAACTCATCTGTGTTGCTACATCTCGTTTTGTGGGTTTCTTGGTTCTTCATTCCCTTTGTTCACCATGGCTGCTGTACGATCTGCATTGGTGGGCCTTCACTTAGCAGAGGGTCATAATTAGCGAGCATTTGACTTTGCCTTTAGTGTAGCTACTGACCTATCAGAGAACAAGTGTTGTAATATAGGCTGTGTGAATGGCTGGGGGTGCACTGGTTTCTCAGCTACCATAGCCCTCCCCACTCTGCTACAACAGTGCGACCAGCACATACATGAAAAGGGAGTGGCGGTGAACGGCTTGCCCCTTTGGCCTGCAGGCACAGTCTCTTTTTTCAGTTAGCCTTAATGGCATAAATTATTCTAAATGAATGTGTAGTAATAAAAATTGTTAGCAGGTATCTATAAAAACTGTAAATAGAACTTAATTTGTTGTCAATCTCTCCAAGCCTGTAGGACAATATATGTACCGGTCCTCTGTTGCTGTGGTTGCTTGTGAGATCCAGTAAAATTTAGTTTTAGTGACAGAAATTCTTTTTATTTTTATGCTACTGTAACTAACTTTTTCCCCTTAAGATACAGTAGAAGATTGTGAGTTTTTGTGGGTGAGATGATGCCAGGGTAAGTGGAGTAATGTGAATGGGATCATGGTGGCAGGTGTCGCTAGATGAGCTGGCCTACCCTGCCCACCCACGCATGTTCAGCCTGCAGAAGATAGTGGAGATCTCGTACTACAACATGGGCAGGATTCGCCTGCAGTGGTCAAGGATTTGGCAGGTCCTTGGGGAGCACTTCAACAAGGTCGGTTGCAACACCAGCGAGGACATTGCCTTCTTTGCAGTAGACTCTCTGCGCCAGCTGTCTATGAAATTCATAGAGAAAGGCGAGTTCCCTAACTTCCGCTTCCAGAAAGACTTCCTTCGTCCCTTTGAGCACATCATGAAGAAAAACAGGTTTGTTTCTTGCTGTAATGGTCTCCATACCCATATGCTTGTTGCAAAATCTCATTACAGAGTACATTAAATTATGTACCTTTAATTGTGTACTTAATTATGAAAGTGTTTTATATTTGATTTCTGTCTGCAAGTAGTAAATTTTATTTTGTGCAGAATACAGGCAAATTTGTTGAGATCTTCAGCTGCTAGTTGATAAGGTTTATGTAAGATTTTAATGAAATATTGTTGCTGTTACTGATATCACTAGAAAGAAATTTTGTTTTCTAGAACTTTTGTTATAAGGGATATTATCGTGGTGGCTACTGAGAAATTGTATTTTTGCCTCGCTTCTCTACTTTTGTAATGATTTTCTTTGTGCTTATAGTACAAGTATTAAATTAAAAATAGTTGACATTCTTTATTCTGTTCTCATAACTTGTGGTTTCATCAGAAAGATACAGCAACACAGTGTGTCTATATATTATAAATTAAATATTGATGATGTAGTGGTTCAGAACAATGGGGCAGAAGGTGTAAATGGTAGTCATATGTGAATAATGTTCAAAATTTTAAGAGGCTGTGTTTTTCTATAATTACTTGGAAATGCATTTTATACCACTTTACCATATACATCCACAGTAATCAAGCTAAAATGGCCTTTTTATCACCATGTTCTTACATGAATTACTTGTTACAAAAACAGTTGTTGAAAATGTAGTCCACTGTAATTTTGTATATAATTCTACACCATACAATTGATGGTTTCCTAGAAAAATCATTAAACATATATTTTAACCAATTTTGGATAATGCAAGCTTTGTTCCATATTCAGTATGAGTTTCAGCTTTTTATAAAATAATTTAAGAGATAGAATACAACCAGGAAAGCTGTAAATTGTGTGAGGTCAGAGCTCTGTACTAACCATTCATTTGAACTATAATAACCCAGTCATTATCCTGAAAAATTAAGCCACTCATGGACATTGTAAACAAAATGAGACGGGGCACCATCTTGCATGAAAATGAAGTTGTTGGCATTGTCTCAGAATGACAAAATATGCTCACCTTATCGCGAAGAATGGATGGATTTATATATTGCATTCATTGTGTCCCGCATATAGAATGATGCTACAACCTGGTTGGATGTCATGCTGCACTAAATCATAACGTGATGAGTCATGTTTAAACCTTTCCCTTTCAATGGTCTACTCTGGCTATCTGTTCACAAGCCGTCCCACATTAGAAATGGCTTTATCGCTCCAGTTTATATTCTTGTACAACATGAATCAGTCCCTGTAGCAACCAAGTGTGATCTTATTCTCCATCTGAATATCACCATCCTCTGCAGACAGCTCGTGGTTGTAACGTGGCTTCTAAGGAAGAAATTTATCTCTGTCTGTAAAACTGTTTAGAAAAAGTGATGGGTCAGGTCTTTTTCACAAGCAGCCTGGCATATTGATCTCTCGGGACTTTGCTTAACTATTTCTCCTGCATCCTTGCACATTTTCCTGCAACCTGGATGTTGAGGGATGCTTACTTCTGCCAGCATGTTCCCAAATCCTGATAGCAGTACTTGCAATGGCAGTGTGTGATGATCTTGGGATGCTGTGTAGCACAAGGAAGGACTGTGCGCACTTTCCTGCCTTTAACACAGCAGTCTGCCACACTTCGAAACAAGATGCCAGCTGCACTTGCTCACTGAGTGTAAAATAATGGTGTTCCTGTTGTGCCATTTTAGACTGCTTTTGTCACTGAAAAGTGAAATCAGAAATTCAGAATCAGAGAAATAGACATCAAATTCTATCTCTATAAGCTTCACAAAAATAATTTTTTTTCCTTCATACTAATACAGTACTATTTGCAACCGTTATGAGCAATTTTCAGTTATAATTATTTTCACGCACTTAATTTTTGGTGGCCCATTGAAGGCCGTCCTACATTTTGGAGGCCAGAATTATATTTATTGTATGTGTGGTTAAAGCAGATCACCCACGATACGTGATATGGTGGTGCGCTGCATAGCGCAGATGGTGAACTCTCAGGCCCATAACATCCGCTCAGGGTGGAAGAACATCTTCAGCGTGTTCCATTTGGCAGCCAGCGACCAGGATGAGGCGATTGTAGAGCTGGCATTTCAGACTACTGGCAAGATCATCAGTAAGTCCTGTCTATTCTCTTGTTGCTTGCATTGAATTCTTATGCCATAGAGGTTTTTTATTCTCATTTAATGGCCATTTGTATTGTTGCTCACTTGTTTTACAATAGCTGAAATCAGTATACTTTAGCAATACTGCTAGGCTTGTGTGATATAATACAAGGAAAGTCTCTCACATCAGGCCAGTGATTCAAATACTATATATGTAGTTTACAGCAAGTGAAGTCAGGTATCTAAAAACTTTTGTACAATATAATTTTCCACATTCTTGTAATTACATTTTACTTAAAGCGTTATGTTAGGTATTTAAATGGGTGGCATAACTCAGTCTATAATGTTTAAAATTAGTGTAATTTTAGGAACTGCACTACTGCATATGCATTCATCATGTAGGATATTGGTTATTCTAGATCCATTAAAGGCATTTTATTAGATGCTTACCTAGGGAAACATTAATTATAATGTTGCTTACATGTTCCCTGATGCCTGATATTTCTTCAAGATATGATTTTCAAACGTTACTTTTTCTCAGGGTAGGCAGGGGCAGAGGTCAGAGGTAAATATAAAGTGCACTGCATACTTTTGACTGGCGGGAAAAAATTTAGTAAAATGAGGTTAACCGAAAATAGAAGTTTAAAAAATAAATAACTGTCACGCGTGCTTGCAGGTGTGGGCAAAATTTGCCACACGCGAGCCTAAGTGTCTTGCTTACGGCCTGGTCATGTTCTCTTAGTGGGCAGAAGGTGCACCTGGCTAAAGTCAACACGCACTGTACCCCTACTCCTCACACCAGGGTGCCAATAACCTAATCAAATAAGGGTATGGTGTGGTAGAGAATCCCTTTGGATACAGTGTGAACTCTATCACAATCACTTTCCCACTCCATCTGAACTGCATAGAAGTGAAGCAATCAGATTTCTAGAACATTCTCGAAAGGAAAAAATGTCTACGAATGTGACAATAATCCTTATCTCTGATTGTTGATGCAACCTCAACTGCAATTTCAGAAAAAGCAAACGCATGACAGATAAATGTACTAACAGGACCAAAATGTCAAATACTGATAAGTAATTACAATTGCACATAAAAAAAATAAAATAAAATTATCTCAATTAAATTATTACTAACTATATCATTACAACCCGTGAATGTTGGTCATCAAAGCAGCTGAGTGCACACAGCACAAAATATGTGCTCGTGATTGAGGCCACGACACCATCTTTATAATGTCAGTGCTCTAGAATTTCATAGTTTTCTATGCTGTTTATAGTAGTGGGTTGGCACTACTGCAGGATTTCCTAAGTGAAGATGTTAAGACAGTCTGTAAATAATTTTTATTATGTTTATAGTTAACTCAATGAACACATATCTGAATACGTAATTAATGGAATTAAAACTCGGTCTCTTTTTTTAATTTTGTGGTTGGTTATTGGAACATGTGTTTTATTTATAAGATTAAATAAATCTCTTGGACATAATTACATAAATGCATTATTCTTTTCTACATGAACATTCATTACGATGGTTATGCTGGACTCTCAACCATCCGTCATCGCACAATTGTGTACTGTTCACATCTCAGAAGTCTGTGGCTCATCCATCTGTCAAACTTTACAGTTTGGTAAATATTTGACTGGTGGGTGGATTTAAAAAAAGTTGCCCTGCTATTGGTTGAAGATCATTTGTTCGCTGGACATACAGACAACTGACTGGTGTGACAGATGGTTGAGAGACCTTTTTTAGGCCTACAAATGTTTGTAACAAATAAATTTGGAATATTGTATTGCAGTAAAAATAGTGGGTAAAAGTTTCGCGTCTGTTTAAAAAATTGTTAAAGTGCCAACATGTTAATAAAAACTCCATAATTGCACCTATTTTTCCCCCGGGGGGGGGGGGGGGGGATTATATGTACTAGTGCAGATAGCAAATGTGTGAACTTGAATAGGACCTGGTGGCCAAATATGAAAAAATGTGTCTCTGAGTCTACATACTTTTTGTAGGCTAACTTTTAATTTGACGTGGAAGGAAACAGAAAAATGGGAGTATTTTAATGGTAAACAAGATTTACCCTACTAAGGCGTTAGCAAAATGTGTAAAGTACATATTTCCCAAGGTGGTACAAGTGCAAAAAACTTTCACAACCACACATTTAAAGAGACATTTAGACTTGGTGCATGCTGCGGCCATTAAAAATAAAACTGAAAATTGAAAAAAGCATTAGTTGATACAAGTACTGTGCTGCTAACTGTTGCTGGTACTGACGATAGTTCAAACCCAGGATGTAGCACTTCCACACCTACTCCAGTCATAAAGCACCTTAATATGAAAAACATGATTCATATTATGAAGCCTCTCGAATAATCACATTCAAAGGCTGTTGAAATTACAACACTAATTAAGAGAATGATCTGCAAAGAACTTCTTCCCTTCAACTTGATTGAGAAACCATGTTTCAAAGCTCTCATCAACTATAATGAACCTTAGTACACAATACGCATACACAAAACATTTTCACATTCTGTTATCCCATAAATGTTTAATATAGAAATGACTGCAGTAGAAAACAATTTGCTGTATGCAGGATATTTTAGCATAACAGACATAAGGTCTTCTGTTTACTTGGTAATCACGTGTCGTTTTATTGATGGATATTGGCTTTTGAAATCACTTTGTTTAGAGGTTTTTACCATTGATGTAACATCACAATCAGGTGTGAACATCGCAACACAAGTTGGGGAGTCGTTTAAAGTGTGTGGTATCGAAGACAAAGTACAAGTGGTAGTTTGTAACAAAGCTAGGAACATGTCATGTGCTATGTACATGGTTGGTGTCAAATCATTTGGTTGCTGTGCTCATACCTTGCAACTTGTTATAAAGGACTGTCTTCTGAATGCCAAAAATGTAACTGATGTGTTTGTGCAAAGGCTGACTAGAACAATTGTAGCACACTTCAAACATTCATTTCAAGTAGAGTGATTCAGATACAGATACTAAGTATCGGTATCAGCTAATACTTAACCTTTTTTTCAATGTATCTTTATCGGGTATGGTATCATTCCGATACTTTAGTATCTGTTGTAGACAATGAAGTCAGGTTATTACATTCTTTAGGCACAAAAATTACCATATTTCGGTTTGTTACACATTAAAAGAGAAAGAAAAAATTATGAAAATACCGTATTTACTCCTGAATAGAACACCTTGTTGTCCCAAAATGAAGGGAATAATTCTGGAGTGCGTGCCACATGCTGAGAAAAGAGGAAGGGGGAGTGTTAGCCAAAATTGTCCCGGGATGTTGAGGGAAGTGACAGAACTGTCTGTTGTCTCATATCTCTCTCTTCATCACTCCTCTTCCTTCTCTCTCTTTCTCACTCAGGGACCCTTCAGTTATTTGTAGGTCGAAATCCCCCCCCCCCCCCCCTTTTCCCCCCTTCTCTACTAATGGCATCCTGTCACACCAGAAAACCAGAGCTGCCACTTGTTTACGGGCCCCACCCCCTTGTAATAACCCCCGGATGGTTGACTGTCAGATAATTACTACAATTACTACGAAAGGCCTCTTTGTTTCCATGGCAGAGGCTAGCCAGCCAGAGCCATGTTCGTGGTTGTGAGGATGGTGGGGGCAGAAGGGATGAGGAGATATATATATTCTCTCTCTCGCTCTCTCTCACACACACACACACACATGCGCACACACACAGAGAGAACATTCTAGCACTGCAAAAAGAAAAAAAAAGCCCGTCACTTCTGAAGGGAGAAAATAGAAAAATGAAGGTTACTGTAATTTTTTTATTTTGGCTTTTTGCATCCAAGTATTTAAGTATTCTCCAAACATAACACAATCACCGCACATTAATGTAAAAAATAATTATTTGTTCCATACTTACTAACGGGACAACACAAATTTTTGGTGCAATTTTATTTTTTAAAAAAATTTCCCTGGAACTTTGTGCAAAAATCATGGTGCTCACTGTTCACAAGTAAATACGGTATGCGTCGCTCAAAATAGTTGCACGTTACATCACTTGTATTTCAAAGCAAATGGTTTCACCTGAAAATGTTATCCAAAGAATTTTAACTAGGAATTATTATTTGTAAAGATGTTTTCTTTTGTGTTTAAAGGTGGTTTTATCCGGTAAGGTTGGTGTTTCATTGTATCTGGCATAAAATTAACATGAGTTTAAAACTTAATATTTATTTAACTCAAGGGGCAGCATCTTCGCAAATAAAATTATAAGCCCAAAAGCGTGTACTCTGCCATTTGTCAGCAAACAATTGTTTGAACATCGAGTGACTTGTATTATGTGTTCATTTTCAGTAACTTCTTGTGGAAAAATCAGGGGATTTGTATTAAATTTATTTAAATAGACAATCGTCTTTGAATAAACAGATAATATGTAAGTGCCTATTTGACACCTTTTGCCATCTAATAATGGGTAGGTAAGCACCAAGCCGAGTGCAGTGTAACTCATAACGTGAAAAATCAGAGGACGTGGTTTTGAATAATTTATTATTAGAGACAGTGAAGAAATCAATTATAATCACTTCATTTGTGTCTCAAAATTACAAGTTTTCTTTGCAGTAAAATATGATTAATTACTTTAAAAGACAGACGTTTGCCATGTCTGTAACAAGGTGTCGCCAACAGGTAGCGGCGTGGAGAGGTCCTCCTCTCTCCCCCCCGCACCCCGTAGCCCAACAGACACAACACTGCTTGATCGATACCTTCTCTGTGCGCTCTTAGCTGATAGTGCGCGTGGGACATTTCAAATTGGAATTGCATTTGGTGTCATATTATTTGCATTTTCAGAGGGTTTGAAAGTTTTATGTCAGCTTACATTTTGTGTCGGATTACAATAAATTATATACAGTATTTTAAGACATTATTTATTTATTTTTATGAGTCTAGGAAAAATGTTTTTAATGTAATATTAACAGTAGTACTTTTTCAAAAATTCAGTGTAAAGGGCATTGGTATCGGGGTATTGTTTTGGTATTGGGGTATCAGTATAGGGAAACATGGTGTCGGAAAAACTCTAATTTCAAGTCACCAAGCAGTTTAAATATTGCGAGTGCACATTCAAGCTCCCTGTGCCCACGAGGTGGGCTGAGCCATCTTTTGGAGCAATGAAAAGTGGTAAGTTTGCGGACTCCAAATTTGAAATTGACAACTGAGCTCAGTTCAAATCAGTGGACTTTGCTTGAACAAGTACTTGAAATTTTGAGGTTTTTTCAAGAGCGCAACACGGACAATAAGCATGGAATCAACAACTGTTTCAGAGATGTTACCCATTATCAATGGTATTCTTATATGTACTTCTTAATCATGTAACAACCAGAATTGTGTGTGTATACAAATGATCTAGTCCATTCACTGAAACTTGGTTATAACAACATGGATGCAAATAAGTTTTGTTTTTATACATTGCTAACTCTGCTTGACTCAAGGTTCAACTATTGTTTTTTCTGACAAATCATTAGCAAACACTGCAAAAAATTTTCTCATCGGTGAAATTCAAAAGGTAGGACACTCAGAGCTTGAAAAGCCCAATAAATGCTCCAAAGAAAAAAGGAAATTGTTTAAGTGACCATCCTATGAGATATTTTTACCAGAACATTGTTTCACAGGCAAGAGTGGGAAAAATTGCAATCACATATGTTGCAGAAGTCACAGCATTCTTACCAGAACCTCTCTTGTAAATTGATAATGTATTTGTGTACTGGAAGAATTCGAAATACTAGTGGTGACTAAAGTTCTGTCTGCCCCAGCAGGGTCCATCACTTCAGAGCAACTTTTTGATACTGCATGACCGATAAATACAAAATAAAGAAATGACCTCACAACCCAGAGAATATCCGACAGCTTGTCTTCCACCATAAGAACGTGGATTTTATTTGAATCATAAATGTAACTTTGAAGACTTATTTTGTTTATGTACAGCCAAATCATACAGTTTTATCACATACCTGAATATGCTTTCATTTATTATTTTTAAAAATGTAAATTTCAAATTAGAAATTATTTACATTGCATAAGATTCATGTGCCTATCAAAAGAAAATCAACTTCCAAAATATCCAGGAAAAAGTGTTTTGATGTTATTATAGTGTCATACTATTATTTTGTTTATAGTTGTGTGTAGTCCATTCCCCATTGGAAGCAACATTCTCGGAGCCCTGCTAAATATCTACTTGCAGGGCCGTTTCGTATCCTTCCGCCAAATGTAAACAAACATTGCCATGTGACTGCCATGTAGCATCTGTCAAAATCAGTTTACATGCCATTGTGTGTGTACATGTGTTCCTATACTTTCGCTACACCTAAAAATAAACATTGAAATGTGACTTCTACTTTTATAACTGTCAAATGTGTTGTTTACTGTTTACAGCTTTTCAAAGAATTCTGTCTTAGGTCTATTTCAAAAACCATTTTGTACGAATATTCACAGTTTAGGCCCATACCATTATTTAAGTTAGCTTTATGACATTTTAAAAAATGCCTGAATTAACGATAGTTCTTACGGTTACATTACATTAACATATTTGTTTTCCACAACATAGCACATTACACGTAATGCACGTTAATATTTTGCTGCGACTGTGTTAAACACTTTTACAACTGCGGGGTAATAAACAGTAATATTTAACTTTTTGTTATTGATATGTGTTCTGTTATTTCTTTAAAAGGACAGCCTCAGTTCGAATAACGAAGGAATACAGTCCAACGAAAAAACATCATTAAAATCAAGCATGCAACTCGTGTCGCTCATTTTTTGTTATAGAAACACATTTACAACGTACAAATAGTTCACATCAAATATTTGAAATCACGCACACACAGATCCAGTGTAACTATCACCAAACAGCCACGCCGCACTATTTCATAGGCAGCGGCTAACGAAACACACTGATCCAGTGTAACTATCACCAAACAGCCACGCCGCGCTATTTCATAGGCAGCGGCTAACGAAACACACTGTAATAGTATATTTATTACTGCCCGGAAACACAGATTTATCACTACATTGTAAATTGCTTAGGTAGGTTTAAAAAAACACATCATCTACAAATGTAATGTGGTAATTTGAAGTATTTTTCAGAGTAAGTATAATTTACGCTTTGTTTGTTAAAACAGCAACACGCCATGTCATGACTCGCCACGTCTGCCAACTTCACTTTGTTTCTGTCCCGCCATCATATCTAAATATATTAAATTAAGTATTCAAACATTAAAATCTCTTTTCAGTTGTAAATTAAAAATTCAAAAATCATTATTTTGCTGTAATAAGTACGAAATATGCTACAATTGAAAACAGGTACAATTTCATTGCATACTAGAGAAGTGAAACTTCCCGAGTGTGAAAGAGACAAAGACAGAGAGGGCCACAAAGCTCGCTCAGCAGGCAGTTGCTTCAAAATTGCTCTCGCTCGATAAAACAACACCGTACTATGACAGCCTACTCATGATATTATGCGCTGTTATTTTAAACTGTAAAAATGAGGTATGTTGCCATTGGGGGTTACCTAAATATTTAAATATTTTGTTAGGCACCATTTAATTTACAAATAGTATTCTAAATATTTAAGTTAAAATAATATTTTAATTGTGAACTATTTCGTACCGGCCGTAGCCAACGTGTCGCTGCTCTCGCTGTTGTTAATTCATATTTAAAAAGAAACAAATATTACACTTTATAGAAGACATTAAGGTAAAGTTTCATTTATTCAATAATACAGTACTTTAAAGTTAACCATAGTGTTAAATATTTGTGGAATACAGGTTATTGAAAATACAGGTTGACATGTTTTGCCTAGAGAGTTTTTTCAATGGTTGATTTTCATTAGTCGCTTCCAATTGGGAATGGACTATATATGTGTAATAACTTAAATAGTAGCTATTGCAAGTGTCACTGTTATTGTAGTTTTGTTTGGAGTTAGGTTTATTTGTAATATTTAAAAAAGGTATTGAAAGTATTGCTTGACATGGTAATGCTTAAAATTCATTGACAATAGTTTGAAATAGTTTGGGCTTTGTGCTGGCATCTAAGAGTTCTAGACTATTTTTTTTAATTTTCATAATAATAAACATTGCATTAAAATAAGTGCAAAAAAGTTTTTTATACTCTCGGGCACCATGTAAAAATTACAAATTAAATAATTTGTATTGGCACTATATGCAGGATTGGCCATAGAGTAGTAGTATTGACGCGTGCTGGGTTAAAGAATAGCTGATGCGGTCCTGGTGGCTTTGAGTGCGCTAGACCAAGCACGTGGCGATAGGGATTATACTGGTTGACTTGGCGTTTGTGGCCTGTTACCTGATTTGGGCATGTTGGTGGGCGGGTCGGTACGAAGTTGTCGATAGTCTGGTTGACTAGTGACTTGCGGATGGAAGGAAACCTTATTTCGCACCAGAGTTTTACTTGTAGAGGTCTTCAACTGGTGGGAGGTGTCTGGGTTACCTGGCTTACTTTACTTTGCTTTGGCCGTCGGTCGAACTGCTGCTGGTTGCTGGCTGGAACAGGCGTTGCAGTCCATGTGCTGAAGGTCAGCGATACCATGTGTGCCAACACGGTATCGTCAATTCCAGACTGCGGCTTTTCTGCTCTAGAACCTGGGGCTAGAAACCCAGAGTCTCACCTCGGTCCCATGTACCAGACTGTGCAGGACGGGATGGTAGTCTTGATGCGTATGGGTGTTCGGAGGAAAACAAATATATGTAAATACGGGATAGGTTGGTTTCTCCAAGATTGTGACTAAGGCAGCTCGGTTGCGTTCCGCCTGTCTGTCCAAAGTCGGCGGGGTCAATACAGACCGCTGCTTGGCAGCGAGGTGAGCTGTCCTTTACTCTTCTCTCCTTGAGCCGTGCCTCAATTTAAAAGGCATCAAGTGTAGGATGCTGCTGAACATTATTGGTCATGCACCGCAGACACAAAACAATTTTCTATAATAATTTTCAGCCTGTAGTAGCTGCTGGCACGAGCTCGGTGCTCCAGAAAACCCCCGCCACTGACGGGCAGACCAGAAGTGTTGAGCCTTTCTGCTGCTACTGGGTGTGAGTCGCAACCAAGGCTAGACCATAACACTCAAGCAAATACCCCCTGCCAGCACCTAGGTGCTCCGGTAGGGATACAACCCAAGTGTATTGTCTCTCCCTGGTTAGATGAGTTGCTAGTGATCGAATGGTGTATGTATCTGGCTGGTAGATTCTGGAAGGGGATCCCCAGTCCTGATCTAATTTGTATTCAATATTAGGTCTCGGTCGACAGTGCACAACGTGTACAGTTCCTGGTGGCATAGTGAAGTACTCTCTATTAAAGAATACTCTTGGCTAAAAGAACAAAGCTGTATTTATTAAGAATGTAATAAATATAGTGATGAGTGCTAACTCCTATCCAAGCAGACGGTATGCTGTAAATAACCTATGCTGAACAGGTGTAGCTGACCTGGGGGGTTATTCTAAGTCTCTCATGTTGACGAAAAACTACAGATTCTTTACAACTATCGGTTCAGACTACTGTTCGGTATTCTAAGCTTGAAACGAAGGTCGAGTGACGTCACGAGTGGAGGTGGAACTTCTCAACTGCTCACAAGCAGTTGGCAGGCTAGAATTTCGTAGGTAAACCAATATGACTGGCATCTGTATGAAATGTGGCCATGCATTTCAATAATACGGAAATAAATATTGTGTAGTATAAAGTCAGTGCAGCATGCGTTTGTGTTTTATGGAGTGATAATTATCCTACACTTACATTTGCAATACGAATAAGCATGAAAATATTGGTTATAACTATTACAAACATGCATCACACACGCCTGTCCTTATTAAATATTGTGCATAACATTATACAGACTATTTTACGTGTGGGATGTTATTACAAGCTTGTAAATGTACAAATACTCAATTGTAAATATTTATTAAATAAATTACTATTACCTTCTCTTAAATAAACATTTATTCAACCTTCAAACTGCATGTGTTCGGTGGCCTAGCTGTTAAATTACGTGCTTCGTAACACAAGCGTCTCTTTGGTATGAAATCAAAACTCCCCTCCTGTATAATTTCTGCTTTGTTTCAATATGTGAAATACAGGTATGTAGTGTTATGCAGTAACATTTTTTAAAAAAGAAAGCTTATAAGCTGTGTACATTTGTATTTTGGCTCCTAATAGCCTACAGTTTGGAATGTTTTGGGGCTGGCTCTGTTGTAGTCTATTTCATGTAAGGTAAATTTTAACAGTTATGGAAAAGTTGCACGGCCACAATTTATCCTTCCACCACAGCTGTTTCGTCAGTGAAGAAAAAGACGTTTATAAAGAAATGTTCGAGTTTAATGCCTACTTGCATTTTCCTCTTTCTTCGTGTTTCCTGTCGTGACGGGCACTGAAAGACTAACATTATCTAACTTCCATCCAGTAATTAATGTAGGATATTGTAGCTAGGTTGGCATTCCAAATTCATTCATTTTTGTAATTACCAAGTTATATATGTTGGGGTTCTGTTTATTTTGGTTTGAGGGAAAAATGAAACAGTGATGCTTTGCGGCGAGGGGGGCCTTTAGATTCACGTCTTTCGTGAGACGCCATTATTTTGATGTGCTTACGAGTGTACGGCACTTTGTTTTGCATATTAGGTATTTTGATGGAGCAGTAAAAAATTTTGCTCGTATGGAAATAACATTAAAATTATTTAACTACGAAAATTTTAAATTTAGTGAAAAACAAAACGCAATTCATATACATCGATGTTCGTATTCGTATAGATGCAGCAATACACACACACACTTTTGACCGAAGTTAACCTTACACCTGTTGAATTTACGATATAGACAAATAAACAAATATTATTCACTCACTACAAAAATATGGAAAGTGCAGCTTTTTCAGGCCAAGTGCATTTGAATAATTATATTAACAGTTTACAAATACATTTACAAAACATACAAACTTACTGTTTGTAAAATTCATAATCACTTGAACATGAGGTTTTCCATGGCTCTGCAGTACACTTCGGCGGACACAAAGATTAGGAATATTAATATAATTTATTTAAGTCTTGTATATTTCTTTGTTATTCAGGACAGATTTACATGAAATCTATAATTAACATCTGCTAACATCCCTCCACTTAGTCTTGGCCAAATATTTTCTTTTCTACATACGCAAATAGTGTGCTAAACACATGGGCCTCGTCCGTAACACGTAAACATCTATATCACACGAAGGGAAAAAAATACTGTTCAACATGGCCACCAACCACAGTTTCTCAAACGCCTCACAAAACCAACGAAAACTGTTCACTATTATTTTCTTATAAAACACATATTTGTAATCATATACTATTGTTTACGAGCTAAAAAATATAAAGCTTACTATTCGTGTCTTTAAGTAATGTTTTTTCAACAGATTTGTGAAATTTTAAAACAAGCAATTCTAATAATATTTTGTTGGCATGTTGTTGACCGTGTGCAGAGAGACGAACGCTCGTTTAGCTTGGAGTGGGGAAAGTCGGTAAACCGAAGATGCCCAATTGTGCCCCCTTGCTAAACGGCTGATAACTCTGAATACTACCATTTTGGATCTGATTATAATTTTGTCGGCTGTGTGACAGTAGATTCATACAGTGTGGACCTGTGTAGGCAGTTATCGATGAAACTTAGAATTAGTCCCCTAGTTCTAAGCTTGTCAAGAACGTATAAGAAGTCTACTGCTAATTATACTTAGTGTTGGCTAGCTAACTTCGGGATGTCTAGACGAGATGATTAAATAAAAGATCCTCTGCTCTAGTAGCAGAGACGTAATTTCCCCTACTAGCAAGTATACGTGGCTACTGTTCAGGAAGGAATCAGTAGCGGAGGTGTTCGGTGATAATAGTTGGAAAAGCTTCTGGTGGATGAAGGCTATCAGCAATGAAGAGCCTGTGGTAAATGGTAGTGGTTGATGTCAATGAAGCCTCTGGTAACTGTTCTGCAGGAGCCTCTGGTGACGGCGGCAATGGCGGCAGCCGCTGGTGGCTGCTGAAGACTGTTGTCGACAATGGGAGCAGCCTCTATTAAGTTGCTGAAGACTTGGAGGTAGTTGAAGGCCCCAGCACAAGAAGTGGTGGAGCGAGCTCCAAGATCAGAAAGAAATAACTTGCGAGCCTTGCCACGTACGGATTTATATAGTCCGAAAGACAGGTGTGATGGCGGTCCGGAGGGGGTGGATGGTGTGACGTCCCTCTAGTGCGAGGCCAAAGTGGGGGTAGCAACCTGTTGGTCATCTTTCGGCTTTGTGCATATTTGGTGGCGTTCGGCTGTGCTCCGAGGCGGCTGACGACTATTAGGCTCTCAGTGCGGGGGAGGGGAGGGCGACGTGCCACTGGCTTCCACAACTTTCATATCCACATGTTCAGAAGCGAGCTCCAGGGTTGTGGCGCTTCCGCAACGTCCGTGTACAAGTTAGCGGGGTTCGACTCTCACTTGGGTGTAGTAGGTAAACTAGGCATCATAAGAGATAAGTCGTAATCATTTGTAGTATAATAAAGCAGCACACGTCATTATGTATCAGTAATATGTTCAAAGTGGGGTTTGGACACATCTCTAAAATAATATTACACTAAATGTATGGTTTTTATTCATATTTTCATCCATGAAGGTTAGTTTTGTTGAAATAACCTATCCATTCACCATTATAAATGTCTGCGTTCTCCGCCAATGCTACAGACGTTTAACAAACATTTAGTTGTACTGGACCAATTTTTTTTTAGCTGTCTTGCTGTGGTTTTGTTTGTTTTAGGAAGAAGTACACACTTTATATTTGTATTGTAATACTTGCATACTGCAACATTAACGTTATGAAAACGTTAAATTCTCAGTTTGTAACTTGTATTGCTATATCAGTAACTTAACATTAAGTTTTAATCCGCATGTCTTCTGATAGTCTGAACAAATGCCATTTTAAGTTTCAATGTCTCATTCGATACTATTGAATGTCGTTCCAACGAACAATCGATTCTGCAAAAACTATCACAATCAATAGTTTGCGATAGTCGGTTCAAGTGAATCAACTATTTATTAATTTCTTTACAGATGAATCTTACACAATTATTTCCTGTTTTCACCAAGTGTTAGTTTATTTCGCAATTGCAAATAACCAAAGGAAAATTTGTGAAAATCTTATATTTTGTGCCTCGCGAAAAACAAGCGGCCGCAATGAATAGAGTATTTATTTTTCTAACAAACTGTTTTGTGTGACACTGCATCTTAGACCTATTTCTGACTCCATTTTTAGTCTAATTTTATTGTAAGTCTGTGTTCATATATGTATTTCTGAGGAATAATTTTAACTGTAACACATCTACGTTGCAATGTAATTTAATGAATGTAATCTTTATTTTATAGCAAACATTCAACAAACTTTCTTGCTATCCGCTGCATTTTAGGTACGGTTGCAGCCCAATTTTAGGCTAGTTTTGCTGTTATCAGCATTCCCATTTCCGTTTTTGAGAAATCTCTTTACCAGAACATGTCGACCCTTCAAATATTTACGTTTTATTAATATACGCTGTGCTGTTTTTGTTCATTAACGCTTAACAGTAAAACATACTCTCATCTATTGCAGACAGAATAACCTGACACTGTTAATCAAAGCTCAAAAGTTTCGAGCCTGAAAAATATTTCGAGCCGATCTCGAGCTAGAAACAGGCATCCTGCTCAAGCTCAGTTTTTGAGTACTTGCAGACCTCTAGTAAAGTCCTTGTTTTGTGAATTGCTTTTGAATTTGTTAATAATTGCTGATATTACTTGTATATTTAATGTACTCAGGAAAGGAACTAACGTTGAATAAATTTTATTTATAATTTTATATTAAATATTTGTGAATCATGAATTGATTTGAATTATCATAGATTCACCTCATTTTAGAGGAAAAAAATTAGACATAATCGCAACACCTTAAAAAATACTGAAATTTGTTTTAAACTGACTTCATTATTATTACAAAAGCTATTTCAATCTGTATCAAATTGTATGTATAAATTTAATGCCTATGTAGGCACTACCATTTGATAGTTGAAACCATTCTTAATGTTTTAGTGGGAATTTGGTTTACATGTACTGTTTCCATTTTGCAATCATGACTCTACTGTTTTGTGCAGACGACCTCTATGCCAAACATTTTGCCATCATGATAGACTCGTTCCAAGACTCTGTAAAGTGCCTCTCTGAGTTTGCCTGCAATGCCAGTTTCCCAGACACCAGCATGGAAGCTATCCGGCTCATTAGGACATGTGCCAAGTTCGTGGATGAGAAACCTGTGGTTGGTACTTGCACAGCATAAGCTAGTGTTGTTTTGCTCGTGTATTCTTATCAATTTTTGTTGTTCTAGGAACCCATTATATTTGGGTAATTATTATTTCAGCTGTTGACCTGTATGACAGAAAAATGAGTAGTTCAGTGTACTTCAACATGTAAGTCTGAAATTTTTACATTCATAGTATGTCTTTCATAATTTTTACTCAGAATTTCTTTTGAGAGGAAAAATATTTATTAATATTTCAGGAAAATTGTTTGGTTATATTAATTGGTAATTTAATAATACTCAGTTACATAACACTGTACAACTCTATTAGCTGTCTACAGATTGCATACTTTAGTGTTGTTCAGGTACATTTGTTTTGCCATAGCTGTCTACAGATTGCATACTTTAGTGTTGTTCAGGTACATTTGTTTTGCCATAGACTATTCAGGATTTGCATATGTATTATAAATGTTGCCTGTATTTTTGCTCTAGTGTTTGTTTATTCTCAATGCAATGCCTTGATTTGCTTGTTCTTCTGTAGTATATGACAGATATCTGCATCGCAATGGCTAATGTCCAAAAATCTCCATCTAATCGTATGAAATCATTCTGCAAACATGCTTCTTTAGGGAAATTTTATTCAGATTTAGATTATTCTCACTTAACTATCACATAACAATGAACACAACATATTTCCCTGTACTTTAAAAGTCAAGAAGCTGGATACTCTGTAGTGATATGACATAGTCGTATGCCTTACTCACTTAAATGTTTGCATGAGTAGTGTGAAGTAATCTTAAAATAGTGTGAATTAGATTGCAAAAAACTGTGTTGGTCATAAACAATATTTATAAAATCAAACCAAATACATAATTTGCAGTCCAAAAACTCTAAGTATGTCTTTTAAGAACAGCAATGACCAATGAAAATCAAAAGAAAACCAAAAACAGCATATTGAGTAAAGAGTGAACGAAGTATATCCACAAGCAAGCAAGAAATTGTGATAGGTGTTTGTACATAGATCTACTTGATTCACAATTTTGAGACTCATTATCTTGTATATGGCACCCGAAATGGCAGATGATGTTGGTTATGTCACTGCACCACTGCCAGATCACCCAGTGTACATTGTTGAAACTTCTATGTGTCAGCCATCTAGCCGCCTACTGACACTTGGCTTATGCAAACTGGATGGTTCTATAGTAATGCTCTTTACTTTAAGTTTGGAACTTCTCAGTTTTAATTTCTTCTTGTGACTTTGTGTCATGAGTGAATTTGACTTGGATACTTTCTATGACCTGGTGTGTTGGTCAGTCTGCCAAGATAGCGGACTGGTAAAACTTTTGACACATGATGCATTCCTGCGCATTTATGATGCGCACTCTACTCGATGACTTTGTGCCCTCTTTGAGCGCAACACTCATAAAGGGACAGGTTACTACTCATAACAGAACTTGTGGGACACGTGGTCCCAGATTGTACTGTTCGCCCAGAAACTCCAATAACTCCAAGAAGCTGTGATGCCATCACCCAACCCCCAACGTAGAGTTGTACTGTTGGCTAGACATCGGCACCTTCCAGCGAAGGCCAAGCTAGTACCACAGCTCGCCACTGGAGGGCAAGCACCCATCCTAATCCAGCAGCTCCAGCCTCCCAGCGCCTCCAACGTGGGCTATAAAGGATCGCGCCTCCCGCAGAGGAGATAAGAAAATAATAACACTGCCTCAGCAGCAAGAATTTCCAGCCCCCGAAAACAAGACTATCTTCCCCGGTAATACTGAGCCCCTGCAAGCTCCTCGCTGTTATCAGTATAAATGGGCTAGCACCCCTTAGCTCTTCAGTCTCTGCTCCTCCACCGCTCACAAGGGCCGGAGGTAGTCATCGGAGTGCGTGACCACTGGGGCATCCAGAGATTCCACCGCTCGCAAGGGCTGGGATCTCAACACAGCCAAAGACACCAACCGATTAGAAACTCAACATCTTCAGTAGCCACTGACCTGCCTCTGCAGCCACCAAAGATCCCACAGCCTCTGGGAGACTCCACCATACCAGAGGCTACTGAAGACGTAATTCCTCACCTACCACCCACTTCCTGGTAAACCACCAGAAACCCCCTTGGTAGCAGGTCACATGAACGTCTATTCTGGACCTTTTCAGCCCCCCGGAGTGTGTGGCTACAACATCAACTACCCTTCTGGAAATTGCCATTGCTTAGGTTCCTTAAGAACACCCATGTTAGGCGCTGTTATATGCGTTAATTATTAGTTATTTTAGTTGTTGCCAGTTTACTTGCCCACGCAAAACACCTAGCTCTTGCCCTGGTTACCTTCACCTGGATTTTACGATTAGGATTATTTTCTGTAATCTTTTTTTAAATTTTAGGAGTTGGTGTGGAACCACCCTGTTTTCTCAATACTGTAAATATAACTTGTATTTCAAACTTATTTCTTGTTAGTGTAATTTCGTTAATAACCCAAACTTAAAGTTTTCCTTAGAGGAAACGCCAGTAGATGCGTAACCACCAAGGTAAATACACATACAATTAAGAGGCAAACCGAGCTCTGCCAGCAGGTAGACCTTCGGCTGCACCTGAATTCATCTAGGTACTCCTCCACCAGGAGAATTAACCAGACCAAGTGTTTCCAGGGTGTCCAGCAATCTGGAAATTCCAGGAAGTGGGGGGGGATTGTATGGGATTGTGCCGGAAATGTACCACAAATTTTCTATTTCTGCGGGATATTTGTAAATTATGTATTGGTTGCAGAAGAACGGAACTTTGTTAATGAATTACATACAAATATTATGCTTTATGGTTTAATTTTTTTAATTTTTAACATTCGCATTACATCTATGACATTTTTTTTCTCACTAAATGAACGATGCAGTGAAGTTGTGAAATTTGTTGTTGTCTGCATGTTTAGGTATTTGTAAAGTACAATATGGCAGCCATTAACCATTAATTTTATCAATGTTTGTGTTGTGCACTGACACACCTTCATCTGAACTAATATATGAAAATCGTGGTTCAAACTCACCTGGTAAGTATATTAGCTACTGATCATAACGAAAGAGTTAAGTTCAATTATACAAAGCCGTCTGGGTCGAGGGGATCTCCCACATTGGTAAGAACTATGGCTGACTACCTTTTATTGTATAAGGCATTGTAGTGGCAGCTGAAGGCTGTTAAATATTAATGAAAGTAGCTCTGCCAGAGAAATATCCTCCATAACATAGGGCGATACCCGTTTCCCTCTTTGCAAACTGGGTGTAGGTCAAAACACCCGATCTGCCGTACCTTGTACTAAGTTTGAGTAAAGGAAATACTGGTCTTTAGTAAGTGGTCCTAACAACTGTACTTCCAGGTCATGGAGTCAATGTTGAGGTATTAGTCTGCATCTAATATGGCAGTGGTAGTCTGTATTGTATTATGCTTGTTGTCATTTATGTATTTTTTCTAGAGTTTTTATTTTCAATGTCATGGTGTACAGGGGCATTCCTGTTGTACAAGACTGGCCTGGTAGGCCAGAGGCCCTGCAGGCCTGGTATGGCCTGTTATGCGGTGAGTTATGGATGTACTTCGGTGCCTACCCGTACGGATTCTGGAAACAGATCCTTTGGTACCACTGGTTCAATGGAGTCCTGCAATGGTCCTGTATTGACCTTGCATCCACGAAGTGAACAAGGATAGGTGCTAGTCTACAGGAAGTGTGGTACTCAGAATTGCAGTAAAGCACAGGTTTTATTTCTTTATATGGTAAATAACCTCCTCAGCATGACCATCTGCCCGGAAGCTAGCTGCGCAATGCCAGTAGAGGTGACCAGTTCTAAACTGACAGTAGGGGAAGGGTAGGCTAGCGTTGGGAGAACAACTGAAAAACTAGCATACTCTTAATCCTTATTGTTCTCCAGAGGGGGCAGTTTGTGTCTAGTGTGTGTAGATGAGGGAACGACGTAACTGGCACAGTGCTAGGTTGACAAAGCAGGATGTGACAAGAATCCTCGGGTAGGGTGTAAATGATAGGAGTATCCTTCTGGCACCAGGGTGCAGCGAAGGAAGGAGGGTGTGCGAGGATAAGCTCAAGTAACTCTAGCATAGACTAGATGTCAAGACTGATCAATCTCTGGCAGCGGGTGCTAGATGTTTGATAGGTGAGCAGTTTAATCCTTCCCTGGTGACTTTTGCGGTCTGCGTAATAGAACTGGTCATAAGCAAAGATTTAATGAGCAGGTTGGTCAATGTCTGAGCAATGGGTGCTGGACGACTGAAGACTTGTGGTCGTTCAGGTTCGCGGGGGAGAGCTGATGATTGGTAAGGAGTCGAGAGCTGAAGATTGGTAAGGAGTCGAGCCCCGACTCTCCTTTTATACTAAACTCGGGCCGCTACTCGGCACTGGTTGACTGGCGTCTCGTTGGTGAGGGGTGGTCGCAGAGCAGGAGGTAGCGAAAAACATAGCTCTCTGTGAATTCACCAGCCGGCTGAAGAGCGAAAAAGAACAAACGAAGAATACGAAGAATCTTACTAGCAGCGCTACCTAGTGGTGGATAAAAGTACTCGCTGCTCTAGACGCATAGTTATGGTAGGCGGATGAATAAAACAATCTACTATGTCTAGAACGTCCATCCTAAACTGTAAACAGTACATGCCATCACATGACAGGATAATAACAGTAATGCCAACTTCCAAAGCTCAAATGCAAGGCTATGCGTAGAAATGAGCTGAAGTCTTCCAGTCACCATTGTTAGAAAAACCTTCATGAATCAATATATTATCATAGACAAATAAAAGATTAATTTATTAAAAGTTAGCATATGACACATTTGTAGGCATTTGTAATGTGCACACTACTCACTGACTTTGGCCCATCTTCGTGCTTGCCACTTATACTGGGTCAAGTCATTACTCCATAACAGGGGTTTGGGACATCTGGTTACAAGGTACGTTGGCGCATGTCAAGAGAGACTACAGACACATGGTCCCAGAATTGTACTTTTCGCCAAGAAACTCCAAGAAGCCATCAATCCATCGTCCACTCCCCGACGTAGAATTGTACTGTTGACTGAGACACCAGTACCCTCCAGCGAAGGTCACGCTACTTCCACAGCTTGCCACTGGAGGGCATTACCCAGTCTACTCCTGCAGGTCCAGCCTTCAACGCAGGTGATAAAAAAGATTATGCCTCCAAAGCAGGTGATAAAAAAGGCCACGTCTCCCGCAGGGGGGATAAAAAATTAATAGTGCCGCTTCAGAACTCGAGCAAGGCTACCTGCCTCCGCACCCCACAGCAGCCTAACTTTTAGCTGATAACAGTATATAAGGGTTAGAAACCCATAGCCCTAGATTCTCTGCTCCTCCACTGATTGCAAAGGCCGGAGGCAACCATCGGGGTACGCAATCACTTTTACCTTGGAGATCCCACCATGTTCAAAGGCTGGTATCTCTACCAGTCAGAAGACATTAACCAACCAGAAGCTCGACACTCTTCAGCAGCTGCTGAGCCACCCTCTGCAGCACCGCAGATCCCGAGCTTCTGGAGAGGCTCCCAAAGATGTCGTCCTCATCTTCTGGACTTCTTTAGCCCACTGGATGGTGCTGCTACATTAACTGCCAGTTTTACTTCGCTACACCTAGCTCTGGCCCAGGTTGCCTTCACCTGGATTTAACGATAAGTTCAGCTTCCATAATCTTACTTTAATTCAATAGGAGTTAGTGTGGAATTTTCGTATTTTCACAATATGTCAATGTAGCACATATTTTAACTTAGTTTGTGAGAGACGTTTCTTGTTTTATTCAAAAATCCCCTTTTACTTGGCATTTCTAGTAACATAAGTTTCACCTCAGAGGAAAAGTCAGAAGACACGCAAACCACTTAGGTAGACACACATACCACTAAGAGGCAAACTGAGCTCTGCCAATCAGTAGACCTTCATCTGTGCCCAAAAGCACTTGTGTCAGTGAAGAAAAGCCAAAAATCTGACTTATTACAACACTGTACAGTCAAAAATGCAGGTAACAAGAAGCCAACTTCTCAGGCATATTGACGGGACCAAGATGGATTGAACAGGTGAGGTAAAAAAGAAGGGTAAAATGCCCTTTTTTGTCTGCTGGACACACACATCAGTGTCGGCATTGGCTGGTGCTGCTTCTATGGAGTAGTGTGTGGAATGTGCCGTGCTGGCACATGTTTATGTCAACAGACAAGTGCAGTATGAAAAAGAGAATTTCACCAGTGGGTGTAGAACAGCTATCAGGTTAACAACCTCTCCCACCCCGCAAACTCCTATGCATTGCAGGAGGGTAGAGTTCATGTGGCTTTCAACTGTTTTTAATACATTTTTGCTGTTTATATTTATTTATCATCGAAAATTTGTCAGTACAAACATGGTGTCTGTATGAAACGAGTACCATACAAATGAGGTTTGAGTGTATTAGTGGTGCATTAAAAATTATTGTATCTGTGTATTATTGTATCAATAGACGAAATGTATTACATGGAATTTCACTGCAATGTGTTTCATCGCAATGCCAGTTTTTGTCAAATAGGTGCACTTTTTATGTCTTTTTGGCTGTGATATTTGAGCATGTGAGACGCTATAACCTACTCTGCAGTAATCTCACAGCCCCTTTCTATGAGCAAAAAATTTGGTCAGTATTATGCAAGTAAACAAACACTAATGAGTGTAACCTAATAAATAGTATTGTATCTACCTGAAAGGAAGACAACCCTTTTGTGAAAAAATATTTCAGAGGGAAAAATATTTAAACCTGAATTCAAGACTACCCCTGTGAAGTGCTGCAAAAATGATTTAGGTTGAAAGTATTTTTGCATGAATTTATGACAAACCCTTCAAGAAGAAATGCTATTATATGAATAATATAATGTATTTTATTTACTTTTAAAGAAAAGGTAATCACAATTAAATAGGTGTGTCTAATCTGGCTGTGTGGCAGCAGCATCTTGCTTACATTGTAAAACTTTGTGGGTGTTATATATTCATGACTTGAGCCATTTTGCTTCCCAGCAAAGTAGTTTCTCTTTATGGTCAGGTTGCCAGGTGATATCAGATAAGGGACCCTTGTCAAAGTTGACAGGTACAGTCTCAGCACTATAAAAATACACACTACCATTTAAACATGAAAAACCTTTGTCAAAATCCTCTGTCTCATGGCACGCCAATTTTGGAGGACTAACTACTTCCTGAGTAAAAATAATGAATTAGAAGTCAGTAGTAATTTTGTGCATGTAACACAAACTTAAATACTGAACTAGCAGTGGCTCACATTTATGGTATTTGTCCCTAGGTTGTGAATTGTAGAGGACCTCTAATTTTTTCTATTCCTTTTCTGTCAAAAAACTGTCTCTTCCTTTCGGGCAAATATGGTATGTGATACTGTAGTAGTACAAACTGTACTTTAAAATCCTTATCCAATGGTTGTCATGTGGGAGTTCAGATTCCTAACATTACAAATTTTTTCATATATAATAACGTTTTTACTCCTACAGTTTGATAAAGGCTGTTCACGATAAAGTGAGCACTTTTGATATCAACCTTAGAAAAAGTCACTGTCCCTACCTGCTTATATTTTAACCTTCCCCCCCCCCCCCCCCCCCCATCATAGTCTAAAAATGAGCAACTTTGCAAAACATTTTCATGTGTAATAATTTCACAGTTGCACTTGACTGACGCATGTATAAAGTGACGGAGGCCCATAGCAATTTTTTATTTACCATAAGGCAGAAGAATACACAGTGTGCATACAAGTAGATTTTAAGCAGGGCTTTCAAATGTGCTCTTTTTACAGTGAACACCCTACACATGTCCTGTCTTATTTTCCCTTGTACTCCAGGCAGTAACATGCCTCCTGAAATAAAATTTGATATGAATGATTGAAAGGCATGTTGCAGACCCTGCATCATTGCCCATGCTAGTTGCCATTAAGCAGCCCCACTAACATATATGCAGCTCAACCACTAGTCATGACTAGAGACCGAAAAATTAGCAAATGCGATAAAGCAAAAAATAATGTGAATTTTCATATAAAAGACTAAAAATTGCGATTATTGAGAATTTCAGCTGTAATTCACGAATTGTACAAAATCCTGTAGTATTTTAGAGAATTATTACTGTTTTACGTCACATAGGTGATTCTTAAGATTTATTTTATGTGATTTTGGATATTCGAATACGAATGCATTAATAAGTTGACCAGTAAATTCTTACAGTTATCTCCATAAACGAAAACATGATTACTTTCCATTACGTCTATTTACGACCATAGATAACATGAGCGCAAGTGATGTGTCACTTTGAACATTCTACTGCACAGCCCTGCAAAAGTTTATTTGTTCATTAGGAAAACACACCATTGTAGTGTTCACGTCCACCAAGCACCATGTTATCTATGGAGTTCACGCCATGTTTACACTCTTAGCATCATCATGTTTTAACCAACAATTCTTTATTTTTTACAAATTGAGCAGCGTGGCAGTTAAAAATATTTTCATATGCATTTACTTACGTAGAATATATTTGTGAATCAATTTATCACGTATTTCAAACTTGTATTCGTCCAGTTAACTGTTTTTATTTATTTATTTATTTTATTTTTTTAAGCAATGCTTTTATAGTTGTGTATAAATTGTTTACATTATTCTTTTCATGAGTCAGTATGCCCTTGCCAGTGCATTGCGAGCGTTTGTTGTTCCAGGTGTCAGGCAGAATTCAAAGAAATGGTTTTCTATATTGTCTGTTAATAAAGGAAACTATTGTTTTTCTCTTAAAACCGTTAACTGTATATTTCTCTGGGAGTTAGGAATTTATGAAAGGAAATAACAATTGATAAAAAACACTGCTTATCAATAGGAATATCATTGCGAATTTCAGGTTTTACGAATAAAGTGACATTTCTCATATTAAGTAGTCTTTATAAAGATCACATTAAAAATTGAAGCAATTCTCATCCAGAAACCTGCATTTTTGTAGTAAGAAAATAACAGCTATTTTTGACAAAATTAACACTTTTTTTTTTCTTCAAAAGAATAACACATATTTTTTTAAGAAAATAATAACACCTACTTTTTCAGGTCTCTAGTTATGACTGTTACTGCAGGATTATTGTTTCTGCCAGATACATTCATTTCTGACCTTATGTCTTACATGAGATAGCCCATTTTCTAATGTTTGTAGTGGCAGTTCTGAATGCAATGTGTTGGTGTTGTGTGGTGGCAGTTGTTCCGAGAACACAACATGGAGGACATGAACGTGTCCGAGGAGGACAGAGTGTGGGTGCGTGGCTGGTTCCCACTGCTTTTTGAGCTTTCCTGCATTGTGAGCCGTTGTAAACTGGATGTGCGCACCCGTGCACTCACTGTTCTCTTCGAGATAGTCAAAACGTATGGTGACGCTTTCATGCGGCACTGGTGGCGCGACCTCTTCCAAGTACTCTTCCGCATCTTCGACAACATGAAGCTGCCTGAGCAGCACACAGAGGTACTGTAATGCACCTTTTTTTTTTTACCATAAATGGTGTATTCTAAGTAATCACCATAGTGACTGACAAGTAGTTAACGTAGTTTTGCTAAAGTCCTATTTGATATATATATATTTTTTTTTTTTTCTCTTGCTGGTATTCAGCTCGTCTATATTTTATTATTTGCCACTAATAAAATCCAGCCACAAGAGCATTAAGCTACTTCTCAAGCTGGTTAAACGGTTCCAATTTCTCGTAGTAGCTGGTTTCGTGATAATGCAAAGTTAGGTAAGAGCTGGTTGAATTTCACATTTAGAAGCTCATCTACTGAACATGCCATTTTGTACTTTGTGTCTGCTTAGTTATACCATGTATAAAATAGAGATAGTTCATAGAAATGTCTAATTTATTAAGTATTCATGAAAAAAAAAATTTTTGAGCTTATTGATTTGTGGTAGTTGTGCATTACATTTTAACATCTATTAAAACATGAAAACATGGAATATCTTCTGAAGTTGTTCAGCATTTCAGTACAAGGCATACAAACTTTATACCTTTATGAAGTACACTGTTCCTTGTTATAACGTATGTCAATAAAGCCTTAAATTTTTTACGTAGTTATTATGGATGTCAAAATATCATTTTTTTTTTTCAATTTCGATTCTTGATTCCAAGTGCAAAACCTTTCACTTGATTCCACCTCAATTCCGATACCATAAATTACTATATAGTTACTATCAATATTTGCCTACAGTCAATATATCTTTTTTAAATTTGGTTTTATAGGTCAAATTAGACTGACAAATATGTAGACAATTACAGAAAAGACTGTCTGGTCTGCTAAGTGAAGTTTATTTCCTATATATATGTAACATTCAGACTTATCTAATTAGGCTTAACAAGTTCATATCAGTATTTTTGATAAATCTATGATTTATTTGAAATTAATATAGACTAAGTATTATACAAAAAGGTTAAACAAAAGTTCTTAACATCTCAATGCAATAATTTAGGTCAACTTATGAAGCTAATATGTACACAAATATTGATGCTATTCAGTAATGAAACTGAAATACAAGTACCCTATCATTTAGCATTGCTAAATGAAAATGCTTCTACCGGACATTTTAAGTTGCAGGGGCACTGGATGACTTGTTGCTACATGCATCTCTTTGCCCAAAAGATTTTCTGAAACATCATTATTGGCAATTTTCTTGTACTCGGTTTTATTTAAGTGTTTTCTTATGTTACCAGTTGTGCAACTAACCCCATGTCGTGAAATGTTTGCCAAGCACAAACTGCGAAATGTGTAACTTGCGTCATTTACATCAACTGAAAAATAATTCCACACATCACTAGACATTTTCTTCACATCTAAGTAAATAAAATCCTCAGTACATTGAAAACATTAAAACTACCCACTTTTAGAAAAAAGAGACAAAAATTTTTGGTAAAGGTAAACACGAAAAAAAAAATTACTTTCAATCTCGACTACCTCAAAAACGAAAATGTCACAAATAGTAAATATGTATGGTACCAAAAAATCTTTATATAATACACCGTTAAATAATAGGTAAACATAAAAAAATCTGAAAAATAATACCAGGATCTGTATGCTCCCACTACTAATAACTATTGCACAACAGACTAAAAGCCAATGTATGTTTTGTGTCAGCAACCCGTAACTCTATGAAACTCTATGAGTGCTGCTAGCAAGGGTTCTTAACTACAAACCTCATCTGGTTGTAGATAGAGATCTTCGAGCATGCAGCTTATCAACTAATGCTGATTGCACCACTTACATGCAACAAAGTGCTATCTCCAACAGTATCTGAGTGTGTGGCAGTGGTCGTTCATCTGTGGCTGCCAGTTTGTTTTAGGGTTTTGTCTAGGTGGACATTTACAGGTTTAGATATTGTGTGTTTGTAGCATTCTTGCAACAGTATACACGTAGTACTGCATAATATCAGAAAGTGCACAAAAAAGAAAACCAGTGCAATTTTCCCATTAAAGTCGCGTCACACAGCACATAGAGTGCTGCCGTAGTGAAGTGAGGCAGCCAAATACTGATAATAGCCGGCTGCCACATGACAGCCATCAAGATAAAAACAACTCGTTTAACCCCGAGTTTTGATTATCCAACTATCTCTTCCCCTGCATTATTGTGGATAATCGAGGGTCTACTGTATTATCATAATTCTTTCATAGTCAAACCATCATTGAATGCAATTTTTATTGACAGGAATGAATCATTTTTACTGCGGATAATAAAAAAATATATTCGAAAATTGATAGTAGCTGACATTTTCAGCTTTAATAAACAGGAATTTTGCTGGGGCCAAGGAAAGTATACGTTATTTCCGGTCAACGCATGCGAAAACCAAAGACCTGTTGCTGTGCAACATAACCTCAAAAATTCATGTGAAGGTGGACGAGGATTTATAACAATTATCAGTTTGATTCTCAATTCTTTGATACCTGTAATAATTGAGGGTATCGACATATGGAAGAATCGATTTTTACATCCCTAGTATTAATGAATTTACTTTTATACGGAAACAGAAGCTCAAGCACTCACAGTATAGTACAGTGGGCTGACTCATTGAAGATTCACTGCTGATTTTTCCCCACTAGAAGACAGATATACAATCCTTCAAATAGCCCCAAACATGCACACTTGCGTGCGCAGACACACACACACAAAATATATGTCTTGATAGTAATTTTCCTTCGTGGTGTCACTGAAATGGTGGAAAATGGGCCTACATAATGTACTCCAACACAAAATGTTTTGACCTCTGCATATCGTGCTGCAGGTAGAGTGCCACTCAATGGGTTTGGTGTTATAGGTTGGGTCTTGAAGTATGCCACAGATTTTTCGATAAGCTTGCACACCGGTTCCAAATGCAAGTCAAGTACCAGGCTGTGGATGGTCCTAGATGCAAATTAATCACATAATAGTGCATGATTATAAGCTCAGGAAGTCTACCTCCTCTTTGAGCAACTCTCTTTCTATTCGTCATTTATATCATGAGCAAGGTGAAAAAATTGCACAATTTTAATTTCATGTTTTCATGGCACCCAGCAACTCCTCCATACTCAAGCATGTACCTGACAAGTGAGATTCAACACCTTTGCTTGCAATATACATGCTGTGGCTCGCAGTCTGGTTAAAGTGGATGATTTATTTCTGTAGCAGTCAGTCACAATGGGTCCTCCTCTACACTGTGAGCCAAAGAAATTATCAAAATCTTGGCAGCTGTCAAAAGTGTGATGCAACACTTGAAGAGAATAGCGGGAACTGGTTGCTCACCTCAAAAGGATTTGCTACACTGCTGGCACAGATGTTTGCAGAAATGAATTCCTACCTATTGTGTGCCCTGTCACTTGACCCTTAAGATTATAACATGCTGATGGCAAGATATTTCCTTGTAGGAGGGCAGTTCACAGCCAAACCAGACCATGGCACGATTAAGATCTTCTTAAACCACTTGGACAGGTGGCAACTCATAACACACTTTTAGCAGATGATACGGAATCAGTAGACTATTGTAATGTTGCAGACGTCAGATTTGATGACTGGAAATCACAGCTTGATTTTACTCACTTGGTAGATACATGAGACAACTAAAGATGCCATAATAAAATAAAATTAAAGAATTCAGCTTTTGGACTATTTCCTTCATATTTTATTTCAAGTTAAAAACACTGTTCACATTCTTTAATTAAGGTAGAATCACAAACAGTCAGCTTAACGAGCCAGTTAAAGAATAGAACAGCACCGCAGAGTTGATTAATAATTTTGCACTTTGCTCAAAACTCCAATCGTGAGAAAATTACAAAGACAAGAGAGATGTTATTTTCCTCCTGGCACCCTAGTGACCTCTCACACTGGCAGAAATAATTAAGTAGATAAACGTTTGACTGGAAATAGAAGTTAAAAAAGAAATATGGTCACTGGTGCTTGCTGGTGTGGGGGAGATTAGTCATGCTCAGCCGAAGTGTCTTCCTCGTGTCCTGGTCGTATTCTGTTAGAGGGTGGCAGGCATTCACTGCTAAAGTCGCTATGCCCTCTACCCACACTCCTCACACCAGGGTACCAAAAACCTAACCAAATAAAGGCATGGCGCGGTACAGAATCCCTTCGGATACTTGCAAACTGTGTCGCAACAAGTTTCCCAAGCCAACAGAACTGTGTAGAAATGAAACAATCACATTTCTAGAACATTCTCGAAAGGAAAAAGATGTCTACGATTGTGGTAATAGCTATTATCTCCGATTGCTGATGCAACCTCAACTGCGACTTCACAAAAAGCAAATGCATGACAGATAAACATACTAACACTACCAAAACTTAAAATACTGACAAGCAATTACAATTCCTTGCAAAATGAAAGAAAAATAACCAAATATTCGTATTAAATTATTATTAACTGCATCATTACAGTATGGAGTACCTCCATATCCTCAAGCAGAGAGCCAAATGGATGACCTCATAACCCAATGTTCAACCAGATCAGTTTGTAATACGTAGTTAAGGTTGGGATAAATGTGTATGTATCAAAATGAAAGTACGTAGGTATTCTTGTGGCAGTGCTGCTCGCTCTTGTGGTAATCATGCACATGTGTAAACAGTCCTGATGTACATGTTCTTCACATTCACTTTTCCATTGTAACCCGGCCTTTAAGGACACAAATCAATCTCCGACGTGGAAGACTGCCAGAATTGCAGTTGTCCTTCTCGGTCAAGATGGAGATATGTCAGCATTCTATGCTCAAAATGTAATCCTAAGTTTAGTGACAAGTTATACTGTTTTGTATAAATATTTTTTACAAAACAGTTAGTAACATTGCTATTGGTGTGAACTGATTGATGCGGAAAATATTTTGTTTCTATGGGTGGTAAATTTGAGACTGAAAGCTACTTGTGCACATGCAATTTTTCCCTGGAACATGATCTGAACTTT
This sequence comes from Dryococelus australis, assembly GCA_029891345.1. Lineage (NCBI taxonomy): Eukaryota > Metazoa > Arthropoda > Insecta > Phasmatodea > Phasmatidae > Dryococelus > Dryococelus australis. The sequence goes on along the minus strand of CM056999.1, from coordinate 150,315,790 downwards.
GCACCGGACTGCCACTTTAGCAGAGGACACCATGTTACAATATGGCATTGATATTATGGTAAGCGTGGCTTATTCACGTTCATCCTCATTATGTTGTAGCCCATCTAAATTTTATTTAATCATTTTTAGCCATGTAACACTAGTGTATAAGGATAAGAGTTAGGCATCCCAAGTTCCACCAGCATTGATTACCAATGAAGACTCACATGGCTGGTAATCAATACCAGCCATCAAATTTGCATCTTATGTGTGTCCTACACACCTGCCATGATTAGGAAAATTTCTTTGTTCCATGCATCTATGAATCAGATCTTTGATGAAATTCGGACAAAATTTGACCATTTTTCATGTTTTATTGAGCATAATATTATATAGGCAGATCTTAACATATTACGAAGATATTCAACAGCATAGAAAGCAGTTATTTGGAATTGTACGTAGAGGTTGTAGGAATTGTCTTAGATAAAACACATCAATTTTTAGTACATTCCCCTCAGGCTACTAGGAGAAGGCAAAGTCCTTCAAGTAAGTAGGTCTTCTCTTGTTCTGAATGGAATGCCTAGGGTGTGAATTAGAGAGCTCGGTGGTAAGATCACTGTTAGATTCATTAAAGCTACACGGTAGATGTCCACCATCAGTTTAAGGAGAAAGTGCTTCAGTAGGTGCTCGAGAGATGAAACCATGATAATATGAATCTTCGGCCATACTGGGCCAGGCAAAATACTTTGTTGCATTTGTATTTCTTGAGGGTTAGGTGGTTCTCTTAAATCATTGTATGAAGTCTCATGTGGAGAATCACCGCATGGTGCCAAGTAGAGACCATAGTTTCCCATCCATCGAATAATTGTACTCATGCATACATATGATTTGCTTCAATTATCCTTACCTCTTCAACTAAAATATCTAATTTGCTCTGCCTAACATGTTTCTTCATAATAACTCTTCCAGGAGATATTAGTTATAGTGGGAATGAAATTTCATTTAAGACCTTGAAATTCCATTTAAGACCTTGAAATTCCATTTAAGACCTCAGTTGGTTGTGAATCATATGCTCTTTAGAGGTAGCTTTGATCTTATTGCATGCAGAGATTCCTGAAGTACTTATTCTCAATGGCTGGCAGGTAGATGTTAAGTTTTAAGTGTAAGACATAGAGTTTACCAGCTTTATTCTATTTTACCTTTCTACCAGCCCATTTTCTTGAGGGTTATATAGTGTAGTTCGGCTCATCACTACTCCTAGAGAGTGATGGTAGGTTTTCAATTTATCTGACATTAAAGCTCCTCAATCTGAGTGAATTTAAGCAGGTGAATCAAACATAAATATGAGGTGGTTGAGTCCCTTAATAATGCTTGCAGTGGAAATCTGCACAGGGGATAGCAAAAGGAAATATAGAATAATATTCATAGGTTGCAACAATATGCAGTTAGATGCATCAGTTTCAACAACAAATGGAACATCATCTTATATAGCCATCAAAACAGAGTTAGCTAAATCTCTCTTAATTTGGCCGAAATCAGAAAGGACATTCAGAGGGAGATGGAAATTTCTATTATTTTCCAAAGAGTGAATCTTATCTGAGAATTTCGGAATTCAATTTGAATAATAAGAAAAAATTATATATCTCTATGTGAAGAACAAAAATCATGAGGAGCAGGATATTCCAGTATTGGTTTGATGCAATCGGGATCAGGCTTAATTTCCGTGTCACTGATTTAGATACCAAGAGTACATTAATAGAGCGTACAGAAATTTTACATTTATCTTCATTCAGTGTTAAATTGTATTTCTTTACAGCAGACATAAAACTTCCCAGGTTCTTATCACGTTCCTCTGGTTTATTACCACAAACTGTAACATCATCTACATATACAAAAGTGCCTTATAATTTTTTGGTCACGATAATGGCAACCGTCTTTCTTTGAAATGAAGCAACATAATTTTTAGTTCTAAAGGGTATTCTAGTAAATTGATAGTCTGCCATCAGCTACAAATGCTGTGTACTGTTTATCTTGTTCAGGGATCTCAATTTGGTGGTAGGCAGCTATGAATACTTATGCAACTAAACACAAAGTACTTAGAGATTTTTGATACTGTAGACTCTATTGAAGGAATAGGGTAAGCATCTAAGAGTGTGAATTGATTAATAGTTCGAGAACAGTCTATAACTAAATGCTTTTTGTGATTCTCATTAGATGTCACAAGTAGGGGTGGCGGAAGGTTTTCTTACAAGAGGGGGATAACTTAATTAGTTGCCTTTGATCATAACTTTGTTTTTTACCATGTTATCTTATGGCACAGAGGACGTACCAGTATATCTGTCTTGCACAGTAGTGATTTTCATAATTTAAACCAATTAAATGAAACTTCAGAATAAAACAAATAATATTTGCTATATCTGTTGCAATTTCAACTTTTTTATTATTTTATTTATATATATATATATATATATATATATATATATATATATATATATATATATATATATATATATATATATATATATATATATATATATATATATATATATATATATATATATATATATATATATATATATATATATATATATATATATATATATATAGACATACAGTTTGGTTATTATTCTGAAGCCATACATGAGGAGTGTTAAAAAACATATACTAATATTTATTGTACCCACGAACGCACCAGTACACAAAAGAAATTTGCTCACACTCTGGAATTCGTACATAAAATCTAACATGCTATTATTCTGACTCAAAATCTACGAAAATACTGAGATGTAATGTAACAGTAAAATACAGGCATACAAAAAAGTTTTGTGCTGCTCGCGTCACCGCTCCAAGAGTCCAAGCCGCTGTCTGTTCTGTACATCTTGTCACGACAGCGTAAATTCATCATGTCATATAACAGCAGAATAAAGGTTTAGTGACTCAAAGCTTATGTTCAAATGTTCAATACCTTACAACAAAGATATTTCAAACACCGACTTGGACAATGTTTTGACATTGATTAACGAAACACTGACACAGCTGAACAGTATATTAACTAAAAGAGTACTTTTTCTCACTGCATTTTTTTAATGATTATTTTTGGTATTATGGCCTTAGAAGAATAATTATAAAAATACCACGCACAATAAGATCATCTCGACAAAATGAACAGCAGAATTTCGTAATTGCAAATGTTTTAGATATCAACTGCATTTTTGCTAAAGCAAATTTGTTAGTTTTTAGTTACATAGACATGTAGATTACCATAAAACTTAAAAGTTTGTTTTTGCTACACAGACATGTATATTACTATGTTAAGTTCGGCAATAATTATTCCTAATGAAATATTAAGCAATAAAAACTATATGTGAATTTGAATCTTTGTGCAGTCTATGCCTTGGAATATGCAAAAATATAAAATTATTTTCCTTTAAAAATGGTAATTTTACTGTGATTTGTATACAAATTAATAAAATTATGTATCCCGACTCGTCAGTTTGTTGAACTTACTGTAGGCTACATGTATGCTTTCTTAGGCCTCTGTGCACACTATAATGGGTATAACTAACACCTGAAAACTGCTGTGATTCAATAAAACACATTTAATTCCTAACCAGCAACGTAGGGCCTACCTGCGGCCAAACAAGGATTTTTAGTGGCACAATGAACAAGCTACTTCTCCATGTGTTGAGTAATTTTATGAAGAAAAAAATTGTATATTTATAAAAAAAATTGCAAGAAAAGGTTTTTTTACGTCAAAATTCGCAGAAAAAATTTGTTGATTAATATACCCTAAATCCACCAAGATCCACTACACTTTTTCTGCTCTTTTCAAGGGATTCGTCCCGAAAAACGATAAGAAGATTAATAAGTCAAAAACAGTGCATCTTATGAGAAAAAATGTGGAGATAAAATAAAAGAACTCAAAATTTCATGTAACATATCCAAAATTAACAAACATCCACTCGTAAATTCTATTTATTATTTTTGGGGATGTATCCTTGAAAAATATTTTAAAAATTAATCATTCGAGAACGACGTGTCTTACGACCAAAAATGCAAAGACAAAAATTAAAGAACACAAAATTTCCTATAGTATTTTTCAAAGTTAGCAGAAATCCATTCGTAATTTCTATTTAATTTCCCAATATTTGTCCTGAAAAAATATTTTAAAAATGTATTTTATGAAAACTGCATCTCTTACAACTAAAAATGTGAAGATAAATATTAAAAAACAACAAAATTTCCTTTTATATATCCAAAAATCTACCCAAAAATTTCATTTTCCTGTGATTCATGTGATTGTGTGGTAGGGAAGTTGAGCTTAGTGTATATAAAGGACAGTATGTTCATTCTAAAAGGCTGACTCTTGCCTTCCTCATTGCTATAGAGGAATTTGAAATGTTTGAGTAACAGACTAAAACAATATTGATGAATATCAAGTCATGATAAAAGACATGTACAATAAAACTTAGAAACCAATTCAGTAAACTTTATGGTAAGAATTTCTGATGATTTTCGTGCTAAGGTGTTCTCAAAAAAACAAGACACTACAAATGTTGTTAGCCTCCATTAAATTGTGAGTGATATTTTGGTTAAGTTCCAAAACAGAGATAGTACTAATCTTTATGATGAAAAACGTGCAATCATAGAAAAAGTTGCAAGTCTAATAGAAGAGAATGTAAATCTCCAACTCAGGATCTAGGATTTTACCCAACATTTTCTGAATTGGAGTGCAAGTACATGCTTAGATGCTCTGCCTCCATCCCTTAAGTCTTTCCTTGAAATGCTTACCAATAAAAAAGGAGATGACTTAAAATTTTCTAGTATTGGTCAAGAAATCATGCAAAGATTCTCCCAATAGCTTCTCTTTTCATTAAGTCTTGGAGTTCCAACTTCATTATAATTTTGCATCCAAGTGATTAACTGATTATCTGCACTAACTGATATTCTGCTGCTCTTATCAAGAAGTTATGAACCTTGAAAGAAATAATGCAGTGACCAACAATGATGACTCACATAGAATGGTTCCTGGAAACTTTACTCACTTTGTAGCTGATAATTTAGACCACAATATACGGACTCTGGATGGTCATAACATGCTACATGGCTTTGGAATAATTGCTGTGACCACTCCAAAACTGCAGACATGCATGTTCATTATACAAAAATAGCAACAAACTAGAAGCAGTATACTGAATCCTTCCTTCTATTAAAGCTAAGAAAGCAACCAGAAATCTCGATTTACTATAGAAGATGGGTTGGATGTTGAAGTCTCAAATGGCAAAATGATCAGGAATGATGCAAATTTTGCACAATGGTTCACTTCTGGGAAAATGAAGTGTTATTTTTCTGCTCATCATAGACATGAACTATGGAAACAAGACTTTCATGTAAACTATTCAGCACTCATTTAATCACAGATCAAGCTTTAAAGATAAAAGAAATGCTTGTACTAACTTTTGAGCAAACCATCAAGGTGAAAAGCTATAAATATTATACTGATAGAACTGAAAAATATCCCATTGTGCAATTTTGTGCTCAGACTTGGTCCATTTCATACATTAATGAGTTTCCTAGGATGCAATGGACACTTCAATTTATCATTTTTACTGGACAAACCCCGGGGAACTAGTATGAAATATTACGTGGATTTTGGATATTGTATAGTACATTTGTATTCTTTAATTTTTGCCTTTACAGTTGTTGCAAAATGCACAATTTTCATTTGTAATTTTTTTTATAATTTTGTTGTAAAAATCCTCGGAAAAAATCATAAGTATTAGGTGGCTTACGGTGTATTTTGGATATCATATTCGAAATTTGGGTTCTTTAATTTTTGTCTTTTCTCTATTGGTCTTAAAACGCACCGCTTTCGACTTATCAATTTTTATAGTTTTTCCAAAATCCTGGGGAAATTGTGAGACATGTTTGGTGGATTTTGGTTTCAAATTAGAAATTTTGTTTCTTTGATTTTGATCTGCACTTTTTTGCTCGTAAAATGCACTGTTTTCGACTTATCAATTTTTTTTATTGTTTTTCCCCTTGAAATATCCTGAGAAAAAGAGGAAATTAATACGAGGATTTCGGTGTATTTTGGATTTCCTAATCTACAAATTTTCCTGCAAATTTTAGTGTAGTAAAACAGTTTCTTTGTCAGAAATAAGATTATGCGTTGATGTGCGTCCTTCTCTCGGGTCGAGTGGTTAGAGCACTGACTGCCCTCCCGAGTCCAGAAGGTGATCCTACCTTGGCGCGTTCTTCATTACTGTAGGCTGGTGGGTCGTGGTAGACTCAATAAGGTGCCACTTAGGGGTGTTACCATCTGTGGGGAGGGGAATCAAACCCCGGAGTGAGTTGAACCGTGAGTGTATTCCCGTCCAGGGAGTACACTCTTTCTCTTTATGAAGGTATCCAAAATGCGGGACTCCAGTAGTCCCAGGGTTACGTGGAATGAAAATACTGTTCAGTCGATATTGATGGTGGGGGTGGATGATCTTGTCGGAGAGGTGAATGTTATAGGTAGTGGTTATGTCGGTTGGCAATTGGGGACGTAATTTACAAGGGAAGAAGTTACACTGGTTTTTGAAGTAACCTTCTGTGGTAGTCAAACCCGGATAATCTTTCCAGAAGCCAAATGGATGGTACACATGTTGTGGACCACTTCCCTTTCGTCTGGTTTGGGCAGTGCTACACTCGGGGGAGGTAGGGGTGTCTCCAGCTGACGATAGCTTATGAACTCGGGGTCTGGCCACGGCCAACAAGCACCTAAGTAAGCGTCGAGCTTGGACTCGTGATCAAGGGAATGTACAAAGAAGCGGGTCAAGGTTTAAATTCTGGATACGCAGGTGGGGGCGTGTCCTCACACTTGGTCTCTGTCTCTGTTTGTATGAAACTTAACCTTTATTGTCAAGCATGCCGCTCTTGACATCAAATGCAGCTCTTAGTCCCACCTCACTTACTGGGCATTTAGATTTTACTCTACAATCTAGTACACACTATTAAAGAACAAGGAACCATTCCTAATAGAAGGGTAGTCAACGAGTTCATATTTAACGTGATATTTTATTACATTCAAGAAAATAGTGGGGAATCCTGGTTGGATTATACTTTTTAACAAAATTTTACTAACAATAATTATTTAAATTACACAGGTGAAGGTCAGCCTGTAATAATAAGACAAAAACAAAGAAACTCTCTCTGTACTTTGCTTTACGCAATGCACAGCGTAACCTCAGAAGGGTGGTTTTTCTGGATACTTTGCTTTACGCAATGCACAGCGTAACCTCAGAAGAGATGTCGCTATGACCTTTTACCGTGGAGACAAGGGAGTGACTGGGGTAAAGGGGTACAGGAAGTGGACTTCGTAGATTACCTCTGGAGAGATGGACCGTCCTTGCGGTTGACTGGTGCAAGAGTGGACGAGCCTTCACAAACCTCAAGAGTGGTGAAGCCTTCTCAAGCTGCTGGAAGGTTGAGCCTTCTCAGGCTGTAGGAGAGGAGAGAGAGGTCTTGGGAAGATTCAGGGAGTGCTCGCTGACCTATGCGGCTGGCGAGCTCGGCAACTCTGGCTAGAGGCGTCCTCGTGTCTCCTTATATAGTTGAAAATCCCTGTATCAGAGATCTTCTGGGGTTGTGGGAGGATGTTAGCCTGTTATCACAGGGATTGGTTTATCAGGGTTGCTGCAGTGGCGTTCACTTATTTTCTCCCTGCACTGAGGCGACGACAAGTTTACCACTTCGGCACAATGCTCGGCGGGTGTGACGTCACAGGGCAGCAGAGGTGCTGTGATCCTGTGGTGTCTATAGAAATTCCTTCGCAGCTATGTCTGAATAGTGGCCCGTCGGGTAAAACAATCTTGACTCAACGTGGTGGCAACCACATGTCGGAATCTGGGCAGGCAGTACAATCCATAGTTTAACACGTTATTAATTTTTACATCCGATGCTGCCCAATGCGTGGAGTCTATTCTATCGGCATGTGAAGAGTATTCTGCCACTGATTATGACTTGCCCCGAGCTCTTGCTTGCTCGTTTGTGGGGCGAAGTCGCCCATAGGGTACACAAGCATGCTGCGCAGCAATGTGGCATGCATCACCTTAATGAAATACAATAAAAACATAACTGAAAGATCCTTTTACATGTTATGCACTCTGTATTGGATTAACAGTTTACTGATACAAAAAACAGTAAATAGAATGAAGTAAAACTAACAATGGAAAAATTCACTTAAAGAATTTTTGCTTCCCGTAGAACGGTTTACCTCAAATTTTACATAGATCCGCAATTGGGGGCATGTAAAACCCCCAAAAATCCAAAAGTTCAGATTCGTCCAATGCTTTAAACCCTTGATAACAAAGGTCTTATTGGAGCAGAAGTGGGACACATCCTCCTCCCTATCTAGTTCAAGCAATTTTGTTTCCAGTACCATGACTTGCCACAACCCCATCAACTTTGATCCATAATTGTTTTGGGCCTCTGCAGAAGGGTGGGGGAAGGTTTTTTTGGTCCCGCTCTACCAACTTTGCCCTTTTTACTAATTCCTTCACTGTTGAGGGTCCTGGTGTCTTCAGGAATGTTCTGATATTTGGGTGGGTGTAATAGTTCTATGATAAGGGGGATACTCCCATTTACATTCCCCTCTGGATACACTCTCTGGTATAGTTGTATTTTCTTGCGGATAAAGATCTTCACTTCTTTTTTCTCCTTGGGGTTGGCTTTAAAGTTCCCTGATTATTTTTGCTAAAAATTCCAGCCTCCCAAACTGGTCTTGCAGGCGTTCTTTAAATTCTTCTCAGGTTTCCACAAAATCATCATAATTGTACCACCATCTTTAGACTTTTTCTTCCAACAATGTCTCTCACATTTCTGTAAACCTTTGTGGGTTCTCATGTCCCTTCCCATGGAATTCAGATAGCACCCTTTTATGTACATGTGGGTAACACATGTCATACCTAGAGCATCACATGTTCTCATTCTTGTGCTGCCTTAACTGGGATAGCTTTATTATTCTTTGGGTTGGGCTTAAGTTATCATGTCTGACAGTGAAATGATAGTCCTATAATGTCTTACATTATCCCTCTAACCCAAATAGGGATAGTAAAATTCTTTCCCGCAATCCTCACATTGGACTCTATACTCCCCTTCTCCCACATGATCTTTTAATGTGTAGCTTTTCCATTCTTCATAGCAGATATCTCATGTAGGCTATCCCCTTATATTGTCTCGCTGTGTCTTCCCATCCTATGCATGGAAGGTGAAATTCTTCTTTGCAATCCTCGCATGTTATCCTATCCTCCCTATTCCCTAAGCTTTTTTTACCAAGCACGGTTAACTCCAACAATTCTCTTCCTGATCTGTATTGATTTCTCCCTCCATACTTGTCATCTTGATGGGCGCCACCAAGTGATTTTTGACTCTCGGAAGTCATGTTTCCTCCAATTTGTTGTGGGTCGTCACTTTCTAGCAACTACATCGCTCCACGTTGGACCGCCACTTGTTATTCCTTTGTCTTTCTATCTTAAAACATAGTGAGCTGGTACGTGGATGAGCCTGGTGGATGGTCTCTTTGCAAGTCTCCCTCTCCTACCTCCTTTACTCACATGCCCTGATGAAGTCCGCGATTCTATCTTTGATCAAAATGGTGGAGTGGGTCTGTTGCCGGCTGTCCCGGATTCAGGATGTTGCCTCTCGTAACACCTCGTGCACCTCATAGTGCCATACTGGGACAGTCAGAATCCTTTCCTCAGGATTTGTTGTCGGGTCATTGACTGGAAACAGTTCTGGGCACTGTGGTTATAGTCCTGTGTGCTGGGGGCACTCCGCTGAGATTTGGCTTTCCCCTAGCCGGATTTGCGCGTGTTAGCGTCGCCGGGCTTCTTGGTCACATGGCCTCGCTCTGTCGGGGTAAATAGGATCTGGGGTTGGTGCAGCTTGCTGCCTGGCTGTTGGTGTTAGGACTGGGTTGGGCTTAGGCCCACAGAAGTCCGTCAGATCCTGGTATGGTTTGGTGAGATGCCCTGGGTTAGCAAGGTCCCTCTTGGCAGGCAGGGTAAGTTCCTGAGCAATCTGACTGAGGTGTCGTCACATGCGTTCTGCCTAAGGACGTCTGGCTCACCGCTGGCCCCGGTGATATCTTCCAGGAATGTAGATAGGGATGGGGGTAGGAATCCTCTATGCACGAGCCGTGTATAACCAACAGAGGGGAACACCACAGGAAACCGCCTTGCGTGAGCTGCAAGAGGGGGGTGGAGGTACTACGGTAGGACTTGGAAATATTCCTTTACTTTGGAATGTGACGTAGTGTGGCACTGGCGGCCACCTGGGGTGGGGTCGTGCCAACTGTCCGTCTAGGGTCTCTCAGTCATGCGAGCCATGTATACCCAACAAAGGAGAACACTACAGACCAACACCCGTCTGTAAGGGGAAGGTTATTACCCCATAGCTTCGAGGAATATGGAAGGAGTCCGTTTGAGATTTACTGCTATGGAACTGCCCCCACGTATTGACACTGGTCACCCAGATCAGCGATCAGGCCAAGTCAATCATTGAAACGAAAGTTCCTGGGTGAGTGAGCTGTGTACACCCATTAGAAGGAAACACCACAGCCACAGGCCAGCATCCACCTGTAAGGGCAATCCTGAGATTCCTTTAGCCACAGTAAATTTTGTCTGGTTGTGGACCATGACTTCCCTGTTCTTTCTACTAAAGAACAAAGTCGGATTACTGTCAGGCATCTCTTTATGCATCACCTGCATGCTGCCACCAGCCAACTCCATAACGTAATTCACCGAAAGGCTTACAAAACTCCTAAAATCGGGATTCCTATGCCTTCAATCAGTGAGCCAACACTCTTCCAATGTCCCTCACTCAATAAAATAATAAAGCCTGCTATATCCTTGATAAAGGATGCCTTTTACAGGTCGTAAACTTTGACCGTCACTCACTGGTTGCTCGAACAGAACAGCCCCGGAACAGAACAGCCCCGGGTGCACCGCCGTTTATCAGGGGAAAGAAGGTGGTGAAGTTAATTTTACGGTAATTTGGAAAGTTTTCAGGGCTTGTAAAGCTGTTGCAATTCCCTGGTAGGGGGGTTGCTGCAGTTAGTTAATTGATAGTTGAAGTTATTGCCAAAGTGAATTTAATTTAAAACGGTTTATTAAAATTGCATATATACGTTTGGAGTGGTTCGGAGACGAGGTTTCAATTATCAGTTTAATAAGTTAACATGTTAGTGTAATTGTAGTTGAACTGAATTTGTTTGAACCAGCCCTGGGCAGCACGGCTTGCCCTGCTTTATACCAGCCCATGCCGGGCGATGAGTGAGAGGAAGAATCACTTGTTAATCCCAACCATGCTCTGCATGGGCCATAATTTTTACTTTTAAGTTTTGATATTATATCAAAGTACACTTTTTTTTGTCATTGCTACTTCGTTGATAAATTGTTACTTACTTTAACATGCCCCGCAGAATACTATTAAACCATATCATATTTGTTTATGCTCTTAAAACAAGTAAAATTCTTGAATAATCAGAAATGACGAGATCGAGAAATTTTCTGTCTTGAATCATTCTCGGTACTTCATTGATTCTTTGTTATACAAGAAGATAATTATTTTGCGGATTAAAATTGTGTAATATAAGTGGTCTCTGACTGCAGTTGTGAGATGCCTGTGATAAGGTGGTTGTGCCCAGGTTGTTGTTGAAGGTTTCTGTTTGCAGAAGGCCGAGTGGATGACGACGACGTGCAACCATGCTTTGTATGCCATAGTAGATGTCTTCACCCAGTACTTTGACATCCTGGGACCAATGCTTCTTGAAGATCTCTACATGCAGTTGCACTGGTGTGTCCAACAAGGTATGTTTTTTATTAAAGGAAACATTTTGAAAAATTTTTGTAACTTTTTTATTGTTTGTGACAAGAATGTCGCACAGCATGTGAATGTTGGTGCACAATATCAGGTGCTTCGTTGCTGCAGGTGGTTGGTGGGCATTGTGCAAAATATTCTGTTGTTCATTCTAATGCCAGTCTTCTGTGATGGTGGGAACAATGATGGTTGCATGCCTTGTACTCTGGCCACCCACCACGGAGATCTTTTCTATGAGTACTGAAGACCTTTATTTAGTGCCCATGTAATCACGAAGCTTATTCTTGGTGGCTCAGAATATTAAAATCTTCTGAGTGCACACCCACAACTCCAGTTTTCAGTTTGATAGCAATTTTTGTTGGATAAATAAACATAATTCTCCACTTACAACATGAAATTCTCAGCATGTCCCACCTTATTACCTTATTGTTGTGTGCTAGGTCTGGTCATTGGTGGTGTTTGTGGTTCACAGACAATGAACAGCTGGCTCGTTCCGGCACCAACTGCCTGGAGAACCTGGTAAATTCGAATGGGCTCAAGTTCCAGGACTCCACCTGGGACAAGACCTGCCAGTGCATGCTGGACATCTTCAACAGCACCCTTCCTGCTGCGCTGCTCACCTGGCGACCCTCTGAGACCATTCTCGAGACATCGGAGCTCGACATACACGCGGTAGGGTACCATCTTCCCAGTCTTGTTCAGCTACTCATTGTGGAATGCTGTGTAACAATTAAGTTACCCTATTGGTCTGTATATAAGACAATAGTTTTCCCAAAAAATACGATCCAGAAATATAGAGGTTTTTTTATAATTGAGGCCTATTAATTTCAGTTATCTTTCAAACAAAATTTCCATAAGAGAAAATGATAGATCACCATACAATCTTATTATTTAAAAAACGAGACAGCCAAAATTCTCAAAAAAAAAAAAATATATATATATATATATATATATATATACACACATACATACACGCGCACACACACACACACACACACAAACTTCTTTGTCTCATTTTGTAAGACCTATAGAGAATTGAAATTTCACCAAACTGTGCTGTTTAACATTGTTTTAATACTGCAAATTTATTTTAAACTAGCTGTTACTTGCGGCTTCACCTGCGTACAAAAATCAAACCGTGATTACTAGAATGAATAAGTTCTCTATCATAATGGTTGGTGACGTATTTTATATATTCCCTAAGAAACTGTTCATTTTTCCGGGATGAAAAGTACCATATGGGGTAATCCAGAATATAATCTACCTCTGTACCAAATTTCATCCAAATCCATCAAGCCATTAAGGCATGATTGAGTAACAAACAAACATACAAACTTTCGCATCCTACTATATAAGTAGATTAGCTGACCTGTGCGACTTTGTTTACATAATTTTTTTTAAGTTATTAAAATAAAGCCCACCATAGTTTAATTATAGGTTTTATTTTTATAATACTAGTATTTCTTCTTTCAGGTTTAATGGAGTTATTAAATTACACCCTGCCATTGCTTCACACATGTTTTATGTTAGCATGATATTTAGGACTTTGACTTGATCTAGCCACTTTTTTTATTAGGTTCTCTAGCCACTGAGCTATTGTGGCTCCTTATTGGGTACTCTTAGCCACTGAGCTACTGCGGCCCCAATGTTTGGTGCTCTAGCCCCTGACCGGCAGCAGTGGCAAAGTGGATAGAGAAATATCAAATGGGACCGTAGTCGCTTCAATGTTGAGTTAATTTCACATAATTTCATTATTACCTATTTATGTAATATATTTGCAAAAAAAATTTCAGTCTTTGTATGATAACCAAATTTTTTAACATGATAATTGTTCTAGCCCTGTGACAATACAAAAAAAATGGTCACGGCTAACCCCTAGTTTATAATATTAGAATGAGTCGCAGCTGATGTACCATATTTACTCAATTCCAAGCTGCACAATTTTTCCTAAAATATTTTTTTTTAATAAGGTTTCTGCTTAGAATTAGGTAGAGTTGTGCAAATATTCGGTTTACTGTAACAAAAATGAAAAACGGTGACTTTCATTTTCATTTTGGTAAGAAATTTGGTTGCTAAAAGTTTACTCTTGATGCCTTGGCAGACTGCTCGTTTCCTATGTCAGAGAGAAGTTTGGTTTTGCAGGGCGCTAGGTCAGGCGCACTCCTGGCAGGGTACTGGATTGTCTAGTCTCTACATGGCACTGGCATACTTCCAGTGTAGAGAACTTGCCTGGTAGCTTTGCGGCAGGGCACACATTCGAGTTTGGGCAAGGTAACTTTGCGCTTCAGGCTGGGTGCTTTCGATGGTATACCTGAGTGACGTGTACCCTCTGTATTTGGCTTGTCCTTGGGGATTTCTGTGGCGTGTACGTGTGCTGAAGGTAGATTAAGATTCAGATTTTGGATGGGTGTTCGTGGTGGTGAGGGTCTCGAGTTGGAAATAAGCTGTTGGAACTGTTGGTGGTTGATCTGGCTGGCTGTGGTATACTGCGATCCAAGGGTGGACCTCGTGGTCCAGACGTATCAGAGCCTCAAAGAAGTCCATAGGGATCTCCGGAGTGACAGGTACTAGAAGATGGCGCAGTGCTTGGAGCCTGTTCCTTAGGCACAAGCCAGTTGATAGAAACGACAAGGGTGGGGTCCTCAGCGCTTGTAAACGACCGGAGGCAGTCAGCCTGTTTTACTTTTTCATGAGTACCTCTACAGTGGGAGGAAGACTTTAGAACACCCATGTCCATGAGAGAAATACAGTGAATGTGTACTCTTATTACGTGTAGAGCCACGTAGAGCATCTACCGAGGGAGTGGACACCTTTCTCACAGTGCTCTGCACCTAAATGTAGTGGGCAATGGGATTCAGGCCTTGCTATCAACAGTCCCTGCACCTCGGTGTAGGTTCTGAGACCAAGTCTTCCCAACTCAGGGAATGACCCCTCTGGTGCCTAAACACGGTGTAGAGGGCAAGCACCAAGCTGACAAGCTGCACTCGAGAAGCAGAATACCTGTGAGTGAGCTACCAGGTGATGCAGAAAGGCTGGCCGTAACTAATGTGTGTGTGGGTTTGCAATCAGTGTCTTGGTTCGAGGGAGTAGCTTTCCCAGGTCACCTGGGTTTTTCTCAACAGCGTTAGGTCAACTGGGCAAGGTGCAAATTCTACAGGAAAGGGGTACTCAGGTAGAGGCATCCTGGGTCTGAACTAACAATGGATGGTAGATGAGCGCTGTGAAAACCACTAAAACTTATACTAGCTTCCTACGCAATTGTTGCCCAGAAAGGGCCGCTGTGTCTAAGAGTTTAGACGACGTGGTGGTTCGTGATCTTCAAGTAAGACTAAGCAGGTCTAGAAGGATGGTTCCAGCACTAAGAGGGCGGTGGAGACCAAAGAGTAGGTTTCCTTTCGGTACTAAAAGTGTTATTAAGATAGGAAGGTAGAGCTAGTAGTGTAGCTGAGCAGGCTGGTCAGTTCTGGCAACGAGTGCGGTGGAAGACTGAAGACTGGTCCTGAGCTAGCGTTGTGGCCTGCTATTTATACTACTGGAGGCTTCCACTGTTGTCATTGGCTGGCGAACTTGAGGGCGAGGGTTGCTGATCGGAGAGAGAGAGGTGGCGATAGTATAGTTTCATGGAGCTATGACATCACCGGCCGCCTTGGAGAATGAAGGAGTCTGCGAAGCATACGGGTGTAGCCATGTAGCGGCGTGCAGTGGAACTTGGTGCTTTCATTGCACAGTCTCAGTGGACCTGTCAATAACAAAATTCGCAGGCTAGAACTTCCATTCTTGTTGTGAATCTCTTGACTTCTCATGGCGGCCAGCAATAAAAACTCAGTTTTATTCAGGTGCATGGCTATGCTTACTGATGAGCTGAAGTCAGTAAAATACCATTGTTGCAAAGACGTCAAGTGTTAAGTTGTAACAGTTTGAAAATTCTCGGTTTTATATGAATATTTGGGTGTTTAATGAATGTTCATTTAGTGCACCATCAAAGAAAATTTTTGCCTGTATATCATCTTGTTTGTTTTCATTTTTTTACACATAAAATTACTACATAAAACAGCAATTTAAATGTAGCAAGATCTTCTGTAGTAAATACAGTACTCCATAAAATACTTTTTTTTTTCTAACTGATTTGTTATAGTGCTAAAATGCTAAAATTATATGAAATTTGTTAAACTATTGTATAAGTCTGAACTCTGAAGAAATTTTTATTCATTTCTTTTCATTTTCACGAAAGTTCATTATATAACTTTCAGTTTAGTTTCTTGACAAAGAGTGTCACATTTGCACAACCCTAGAATTAAGTACCATAAATGTTTTGCCCCGAAAAACTTTTTTATTTTAACTGTATTTATTTGTTTGTATTATAATTTTAGTTAGCCATGCCTGATTGTTAACCACGCCTTATGCTCTCAGCTTTTCGAGTGCTCATGAACATTCAAAATTCGGCCCACGTTCAGTGTTTGATTACAATTGATTACTTTATTTACTCTAATCTAAGCCACCCTAAATTTTAAGCAGCACCGACTTTTTTGGGGAAAATTGTGGGAAAAAATGATTGGTATACATATGAGGTCACAGGTTAAACCACCACCTCAGTAGGAAATTTCATTTCTGAAGGAAATTTAAAGTTTAATTTTGTTTTTAATAGAAATGGTTTCCCATCGAAACAGATATATTTCACTCTGTATTATGATAATATCTTGCTTTTGGAAGCAAATAACAGCATTGCCTTCTTCTCTCCAAATAGTTTACCAGCCACTGTATTTCTGTTATATTCTGCCGAAATAATCACATTTGTATTAAGAAAACAAAATTGTACCAAAACATTTATTATGGTACTCAATTCTAACGCCCCCATCCCCTCTAACCCCAACACCCCAAAAAAAATTTCTGATAAAGATGTGCTGCCTAGAATCTAGAATTGTGTAAATATGGTTTACTGTATATGGAATGGGCCTGCTGTTTTAACATATTTTATCCGTTTTAACAGATTTTTAACTCTAGGAAAATCTCTGTGAAATATTTCTAATATATAACACTGAGGTATACAAAATAATTTCTTGCAATCTTTTATATCTCGACTATATTGTATACTTGAGGCACCGTAACTAATGTTTAAATAGCATGAAAAATCTCTCTTAAACTATTATTACATCTATTAGAAATGGAAACAAGTCTCATCCAAAGCTCTTAAAGAGCTGTAAGACCATTGCATATTTACCTCCATTTATCCAAATAATACTTAGTTCGGAACTGTAAAATTTTTATCTCCACAACGAATATCCGTGTCTGTTATAAATATATGAATTGCCCAAGTTTCATCTACAAAACATTTGAGCGTACTTCACTTTTAAATGGCGATACATTGATAAATGTAAAAAGTAAACAAACTTCTTTTTATTTCACATTACAAAGATATTGTGCGTGCATACAGCACTTTACTCAAAATGGCTGCTGCACACATGCAACACTAATGCCTGCAGCAATGTGTGTCAGTTTTACTGACACGTTTGTGTGAAAGATTCTTGCAATGGAGATAAGTAGTTAAGCAAAATATTTTGGACATAAGCCATTGCTTTAATAGCATATGTCCATAATATTTTGCGTAATTATTCACTGGCATGGATATGCAGTTATGTACATATTTTTGTTCCTGGCTGTATGATCACATGTAAAGACCAAGGCTATTATTGAAAACCACCTTTGCCGCACATTACTGTTTTTACACACGCAATCAAAATTTGGTGACTGTGTTTGCTTTTGGCATTGATATCACAGTGGAGAGGAAATGAAATTTATCGTCGATACTGTCGTCATGTAAACAAAAGTATAAGTGTGGGTGGAGAAAACATGATTTGTACATTCCAAACAAAAACAATTACATTTGATGCATGCCACACTCGTGTGCATTGCGCATGCGCTCCCTACTGTACAACTTTGCCCCATCATCACACGTTGATAGTAATTCAGGGCAAGTCACATGCCAGCAGGCAATGAATCTTGTGCCTACAGGGTTGATCCAAGCATTACGATCAACTACAGACACGCAGATAATTAATGGGAATTGTATTGCCCACTAACAAGCAGACATTTGGTCGCCACCCTCGAAGGGGAAATTGTATTGCCCACTGAGCCACTGACAGGGCTGAGAAGAAGAAGGTAGTTTGCAGGAATGCTGAAAGAGAGCAGCACCCTGCAAACGATGTCGTCACTGCTACCCAAGCCTTGTGGAGAGGCGGTAAATATGTCAACAGTCTCCATCTCCAGACATGGAAATAAGAAATTGTGGCACAGCTTACCACCCTACATTAAACAACCTTGCTGAATGAGGCTAGCAACTCCCGCATTCCTGGGGCAACCACCAAACTTAATTTTTCTGTATATATGAAGCGACACCACTCTCGTAAGTCTTCTTGATTACATTATATAGAGTTTGCAGAATTCACAAGTACTCACAGGGTGGTATTCGTGGATGGACACATACAAACAAAAATCGGACAAACAAATTTTCCATGCAGATGCACAGTCGCGTGATGTTCTGCTGGTGCTGGTTAGGCCAACTTCATCAGGTGGCAAGTGGTGGCACACACTATCTACGTGGACTGCCCTGTGAGTACTTGTGCACTACTTTTTATAATGTAATCAGTAGCCTAGTGGGGTATTCCCACCGTATCTCATTGTACCTTATTGAATTATAGCATCACAAATTCAAGTTGACGCGTGCTGCTCAGCCTATAAATGAACAATTATGAGTCATCGCTAAATGTTCCTACTTCCACTGCTACAGAAGGAGAGATAATTTTCCACGAGTTCTCGGCCGCCTACTGTACCAGGCAACAGGAACTTATGCGCGAATTCTCTTCACCTGAAGGTTATGCAACTTGGTCGGCACTCCCCCCCTCCCCCCCTCCCCCCCTGAGAACAAACAAGCCACCTGCCACCGGGCAAGGCGGAGTGCCACTGAAGAGGCACGAAACAAAAACGCTCACCAAAGTTCTTTGACTCCCATGCCAACCAGGGCAGGAGACTCGCCCTCCCCGCAGCCCACGCCGGCAGCCTACAAGCTTCATCTATATAAGTCTGGACACTGCCGGGATGAGGCAGTCATTATTTTGCAAACTCTCGTGATATCCCAGAGCACTATTTCAGTGCTGGGACCTCCGGGAACCTCTTAAGCTACAAGTACGCCTCTAGTGGCTACTTACCATGCATCGATATCCATCGAACACGCGCACACACATTTAACTTCACTTTCTCTTCCAGACACCTTTTTCTTAGTCCAGTTTAACAAATATTTTTGCATTCGTCTAGAACCATTTACTTCCAATTTTACTAGAACCAGGTCGCCTACACCTGGAACTGCAGTTACCTTCAGCTCTCCACGGTCTGATAGGACGTAGCACAGGTCACGTGTTTTTTGAGTCTCCAATAAACACCCATTTTTCACTACCCTTTTGCTTTTCATTTACAGGGTACTTGTCTGTGTGGATGGTCAGGGACAGAGTACTATGTGCGCCGCCAACAGGAACCCAGAGTATTGACATCCACATTAGACGGCTATCTGTTTCTTCGCAACCTCTGAGCACTAAGTCAGTGCTGGTGGGGAGAAACAACTACGCCCCAACCACTAGAAACAGCTTCGTACAGGGAGGGGCTACACGCCCAGGTTATCTCACTTAGAGCACTTAGATAGTACTGAAGTGACCTTAGCCTGGTGTTTGCCACCAATCCCATTGTGAATGCACAACCAGTAGAGATTTGGTGGCCCACACGGCGCCACGTCCCTGATCAGCCCGCATGCGTGGGGGATCAGTGGGGACTCCTATCAAGCTTGTGCTGGCAAGTCAATATTGGGTTACACTGTAATTACAGTTCCTGTCTAAGTGCACTGTGTAGGCTGTCAGACCGGTGTGCTCTGTGCCTTACAAAGTAAGGAGTGGCAAGAGGCGTAGAGCGTAATACCTAGCTCACGCTGCTATCAAACCATGGATAGTATTACCACATCCTGCGTAGGACAGGCAGGTGGAACGGGACTGCGCCGCCCAACTTAGATGCCAAGCAGTTGCGCAAACCCAAACTTCTGGAGCCGTGAAGCCTACGACTGCAATAGCCGCTTCGGAGTAGACCGAGCTTGCCACTTTTATGTGAAACCCTCTTCAATTGCAACACCCAAAACTGCGGAATAAGTAAGAAATAGCCAACACCCTCGCCTCGTATCGTAGAATCAGAGTAAACCACCCCGCTTTTGGTCTAACGTAAAAATCCTCGCGATACGTGTCAGTCAGACTTAACCAGACACGCGTCAAAGTAATTGGAAAATTTAGTTTGCATCAGTTTTATATGTTGGGTGTGTATGTACATTAATAACAATTCAAATTTTAATGGAGAAATAACATCTCTGCAGCTTGTGTGTAGCTAGTTGTTACTACCCCCTGCAAAACTAAGTTCTACACACAATTTCATTGTATTGCACAGTCCATACCAGCACCACCAGTAGAGTTGGCAGAGATTGTTTGGAACCGTACTCACGAGAAACTTTTTTTTTTTTTTTTTTTCCCGAACATGCTCATTTTCCGCTCTGTTGTGTGTCATTGTGCACAGTCTGTTCTAATACAGGTGTAAAACAGTTCATTGAGTATAGTTGAGAGATTTGGCAACTTCTTATCATAGAAGTCTTGAGAGCCAATGCAGATGAAGTTAGGTGAGTTTGAAGCAGCACCAGATTGCTAGGGTGTGAGAAACAGGAGATTCTTGAGAAAACCTGCCGACCAGCAGCATTGTCTGACACAATCTCCACTTGCAAAAATACAGGAGTAACCCCACCAGGAATCAAACCTGGTTTTCCTAGCTGGAAGGCAAGTTGTCTGACCACTACACCATCACGGTCCCGTTAAAACAATTGATGTTACTTTGTAATTGCTGTGGAAAGTGTGTGAACCAATATTGGCTGGCTTTGTGCTGCAGGAGGAGAACGGCGAACCAGGCAGGCAAGGCATCTTGAAGCGGTCTGTCAGCACTGTCAGTGTTATGAGTGATGACGGCAGGATATTTAAAAGCAAGGTATTTGTTCTGCCTACAGCTTTATCACTGTCTGTGGAATCTCATTATTACATTGTTGTCTCCTTTCCCTTTGTGTAATGTTTGTGAATATTATAATAATAAAAGTCAAATCAGCAGTACTTAATTTAATGTACGGGTCTCTTTATTGTATATTTGTCTTGTCCATAGATCTCACACATTTACAGTAATACCAACTTAACATCTGCTACAAAGTACATACGAAAAGCACTGCACTTTGCAAATTGTATACATAAGAATAACTCACTTGATGAGAATGTAGCACATTTTACAAATTTTGTTAATATGTAGTAGTGTAAGAGAAAAAATCTTTTTACTTGACATGACATGCAGTTTTTGTTATGTATGGGGGTGGGCTAGGGCTGGCGATCTGTATGTTTTTAAAGTGATAATTCTGGGTGATGTCATTAATGATTTCATTCGTTTCTAGGGTTATATGAATGGGAACATTTTTTTTATCATGAAATGAAAACAAAAAAAAGTTATGAACTGTTAAACTGAAACAAAAATTAAAAGTAATTTCAAAAGAGCTGACTCCTAACATAGGTTTAACTAAATCCATACTTAAGCTAGTTATTCATCATAACAAATTCATTACAAAACCAAACTAAAAATTGTTGTATTTGGAGTGTTTACCACAGGGGGCGATGCATGCATTTGCATTCCCATGTTGTATATATTCAAGCCCCGACGTAACAAACACCTAGGTAATGAAAGTAGAGATCTAAAGTAAAAGTTTTTCAGGAACCGTCAATAAAATCCCAAAAATTTATTTAAAAGATTGCAATTGGAATTGACTGCATTGCCTGTAATGACCTGCGTGCACAATTTTTTATGGAATACAATTTTATTCATGATTTTGAATACAACGCATTATGTCAATAATAGCACCAGCAGTGCTCATTTCTGCTGCAAACCGCCTCACTTCTCTGCTGCACGTGTCTCAGTTGCTCTTGAAAAGTAGGTCATGTTCTTCACACCAGCTGTGTGCATACCTATCGGCTGACTTTACGTGTGCCACTATGAGCCATCAGTGTGTTGGATAATGAAGACATGATTGTGGTGCAGCGTACAAACAATTGTTTGTTTATGTATTTCATTTTAATGAGAAAGTTGCCCTTTGCACTGGTCTAATTGTAGTACAATAAGACTTTCGGAAATAGATTTTGCACTTGTAAAGTAAGCTGCGCATAATATTTTAACTTTTTTCTCGTTGACGTGAAGTTCTTAATGGACTTATGATATATTTTTGTTCAGAATTCTTTTTTCTATTTAAATAAATTTAAATTTCTTTAATAAATCACACAAATAGTGTACAGAAAAGCTTTTGGAAATAGACTTCACACTTGTTAAAAGTTAGGCAACGCACAATGTTTAAACTAGAGTTTTTCCGATACAGATACTAAGTATCTGTAGGGACCTCTTAATTTCGCGAATGTGGTTTTTTTTCCACTAAATTTTTTTATAAGGAAGTAGAGCCTATTCTCAACAATTGAGGTTATTTTGGTGGGGTCACTTACCATTTTTGCTTTGCAAAATATCACAAAATTGGTCATGTTTCTTGTTTTACACGAAATTGCCTGAAATTCTGCTTTTTCACAAAATTTTGCACGATATATTACGTTTTCAATCATTATTTTTAAGAGTTGCACGAGATTTCTCTTTCAAGTTCTCAAGTTCAAGGTGAAACTTCACAGAAAACCAGGCAGTTTTACAGAACGAGACTTTGAACGAGAATATTTTCACTTATCTGTTTGGTTAATATAAATTCCATGTGGTTTTAATGCCTGTCATTTTTAAAAACGGGTTAGTTATCATAATATACACTTCACTCTCATTTTTGTGTTGTGAATCCTAATGTTTACAGCGCAAATTCGATAAACCGTTTCAATATGTAGTCAGTATACTGATCGGTATACGGTATACTGATCCAGTGACATTCTCCTTAATATACTATCTTGATAATAACTATCTTAACAGTATTTATCAACATGGCATTGAACTACTGCAACCTCTATTTTATTCAAACAGCCCCGCCTCATGCCTATGTGGGTTTTGCACTCAACACTGTATCTATGACGTGTAGTTGTCGTTCAGCGGATGCCTGGGCTCCGTCGAACTGTGTTCTCCTGGACCACGTCCCGACATCACGGTGAGCCAGTGACTTCTGGGGGGTGGCGTGTCCTTGCAACACCCTCCTTATATACACACCAATCTGCCTCCTTTCTTCCTGCCGGCCACTGTTTATTTTCCGTCTCGCAAACATCGCACACTGCATCTCGTCTGATCTGCTCAAGACCTGAGCACAGCCATTACAGTAAGCATCAAAATTGGCAGTTCTCTGGCCAGTAAGTGACTTGATTCTCCTCAAGAGAAGACGAGTGACTGGTGAGACCAGCTACTGACCTCAATTTCCCCTCTGGGTTCACAGTGTTTCCCTCACAAAGCTCGTACAGCTCTCAGTAAGAGGTGCAACCAGCTTGTAACCCGAGACTCGTAGTGACATAATGTTTGATCTCCTCAAGTTTTAGGAGCCTCAGAAAAAGGTTCTCTCTCCCGTTATCACAGTGGCACTATAGGGTGGCATAACAAGCCAGCACTAGACACCAAACGTTGACAAGAGGCAGGAGGGCTTTTCAGTGGGGATGTGGTTTTATTCTCTAATGCATTAAATGGTGCATGCACCTGGAATTAATTAGGTGGATATGCATACAGAAGGCAAAGTGGATAAGGAAAGCATAAAGCGAATGAGAATGGTCAGACCACAAAGAGGTGATGTGTGTGTGCGTGTGCTTGTATCCGTACGTGTGTGTGTGCGCATGCTCTCATCCTCAGATCGAGTGGTCTGTTGACTCTATCCCATCACTAACTACACACCCACTCTTGCCCAAACCGGGCCAGTGCCTCCCAGCACACCCCTGTATGCACAATGGGCTATTATTGAATTGCCTTAGATAGCCCACTCCCAATAACAACCATGTAAAGTTGACGATTAATTCTTCTCAGCCGTTTCAGGAGGTGGAGGAAAAGGCTCTAATGCCGGCCAACGCCTCTAACTCTGCTAGGAGATGCATCAACATTTCAAAGGGAATTCCACTACAACACAACAAATCATCTTGGAAACTTAGCCTGCTTTTCTCACAGGTTTTAAGAGCTTATGAAAAATAATAATTCAGAAAATACTATTTTACATTCTACATTTTCAGTTTAATGACATTGACATGTGATGCTATTTGGTGCTTGCTGATACTATGTCTCGACAAGAGTTAGTTTTTATTGTGCAGGGCCATTGCACAAGGGTAAGCCTAGCTAGTTCAGCTTATTTTCTGGTTGGGGACCGACCAGTGTGGAGTGTGAGTCGGGTGACCTGGTGGCTAGGTACAAAGTCGAGTCCTGGCTTAGCTACCGGTCGGGTGGTGTGACCACCGGTCACCTGTTTACCTTGCCTTTACTCAGTCGGCTCGACTCTGACGCTGGACAAGTAGGCTGATAGTGGTTTCTGGCAGTGCTGGAGGAGCCAGCGGATCCCCAGGTACTGTTATGGCTGGAACTGCTGGTGCTGGTTCGGACTGGGCTGGTGCATGCATACTCCACAGTACCAGGGGCAGGGTAGGCCCAGTGGTATGTCCTCTCCATGACAAAAGGCGGCGAAAACTGGGTGCGGGGTCCCTGGCTTCTTCGTGGGTACTGCAGAAAGAGAGGGGCGGGAGCTAGAGGGTGAAGCTCCACCAGTTTGTGGACGGCTAGAGCTCGGTCCCAGGGGTTATCTTAGCAGAATACCTTACTGGATAGGGTCCAGCCCCAGGTAGTTTTGTAGGTTGCAGTGTCCTTTCTCTCCTGCAGTTAGTTACCACCCTTTTTGATGTAAGGGGTGCTAAGGCTCTCAGTACGAGAGGAGAGCAGGAGATTCCGGTCCGTAACTAAGCGTGTTCTGCCTTAGCAGCGACCGGGCAGATGCAGAGCTGTACTGTTAACCCAACTGAAAACACAAGCGGTGCGGTGGTTGATGATCGGGTTTTCTCCTAGTCATTCCAACACAACTACATGTGTAGGCCCTAGGATAGACAGGCCTAACCCAGAACCAGTCAAACACTTCTTCCGGCAACTCAAGTGGTGCAGTGGACGGAGTGCAAACTGGCCTGGTGGTCTAGCCTCGCTAGGGGTTGTATGACTAGTGGTTGGGGCTCTGTTGTTCGATACACTGGGTGCACTGAAAGGAAGACTGTCGAGCGTGTGAGTTGTTTTAACATAAGAGTCCCTGAGGGAGAACCCACAATCCTACACTGGATGGTAAAATTGGTTGCAATAAAACCCTGGCTTCCTGCTCCACTCTGGTAGGTGTGGCATGGTGTCTACTAGTGTTCTACAGTCATATCAGGAAATTATAGTTAAAGTAAGTTAGAAACATGTTTTATTCCAAGGAGGAATAAGCACGGTGGCCTGTACTACCTCCTAACTACCGTGAGCTGGCTAGAAGTGTAAGCTATGCAGATTCCAGGTGAAGGGACCTGGTTCTAGAATAGAGGGTGGCAGTTTTGACTAGTTAGCTATTAACTTTCCCCATCTTCTGTGTGCTGTATCCTGAAGGGACTTACGGGGCCCACATCCTGAAGGGTCATGGGATAGCCATTACCAGGGGCAATCATCTGGGGAGGGTTGACATCTTCTTCAGGGATGGCCGGGGGAGATCCTCTGGAAGGTCTGATAGATGCTGGTGGTGGTGCTAAAGAGCTTCGAGGCGGTCTAGGCAAGGAAAACCTGTTGGAGAACTCTAGCGCACGAGTCGGTGGAGCAAGCTGCCGTGACTTGTGGCTCTAACAAGAGCATGCAAACAACTGGTGATCCTTGGCCGAGGCACACGTACATATACCGCCGGCCAGCACTTCGCCTGGGCAGAGTGGTTTAGGTGTGACAGGCACTTGTCTGTAGGCAGAGCCAAGGGTTGTCTGCACAGCCTCCATTGCTGGCTGGAGCGCGGGTGGTGCCATCCCCTGGTGCACCCTTCAACTACTTGCCCGCTCTGGGGTTGCAACGGTGACTTGGCATCTGGTTCACTTATACGTTACGTCTTCTTGAGGGGATGGCATGGCTTAGCTTACTGACCGTAGTGATGAAAAGTATAACTCTTAAAGGCTGTTCACGATAAAGTGAGTACTTTTGAAATCAACCTTGGAAAATAGTCACTGCCCCTGCCTGAACATATTTTAACGGGCGCACTGAGTGACGTACTCCTAGTGAAGTTGGTAACAATTGAGAGAAAGTAGTTCCATATCTTAACATTGATTAAATAGTCTTAGATAACCATTTGTAATAACTTAAATTATATTTCGTTTTCTGTTTTATTTAAAGCATCTAAGAGTAAAAATATGTGAATTTGTGTAAAATATTTACTCTTCTAATAGTTTCACACTTTCATTTGACTGACGCATGAATGAAGTGATGAGACCCATCGCAATGTTAATTTTACATAATGCGGGAGAATACATAACATGCATACAAGTAGATCTTAAGCATGGCTTTCAAAATTGCTCATTTTACCGTGAACAGCCTACACACGTCTGTATTATTCCCCGCAACAAGGGAATAACCTGTAGGCACTGTAGTAGAAATTACACTTATTTGGTTCATATCCTGTGCACCAGGGAAAATCAGTTTGTGTCACACGTCAACATGTAGCAGAATTTCTTTTATTACACAGTTTAAATTAACACTATTGTTGTGTCGAACATCATGATGGACTGTATTACACGAAAGATATGAGAACTGGCAGGCAATACTAAACACCATTTCTCCCAAACAATTTGCGAACAACTGACTGTCTAAATATACTAGTTCCTAGAAGCACTACGAGTGCGCCACCGATGGCAGTGTCGGGAAGTTCAAATCTGTACACAGTAATATTTACAAAGACATCTATATACACAGTACCAAACATCACCGCCCACCTTGAAATATTCATTTCAACCCTTAAAAGGCAGTGAGCACAGTTTAACGGTGGGGCGTTTAATGGTTCCGTCCACTGTGCAGACAGTGGCTACTCTAGGCACTGTAGCACAATCAGGGTGTAGCTCAACGATGCATTCTAAGCGCCACTGCAGCGGAGGAAGCCTGTCTTCTTTTACTAATACAAGCTGCTGAGGGTGAAAAGGTTGATTTTCTTCCTGCCACTTTGGACGCTGCTGTAAGGTGTGAAGATAGTCCTGATTCCAGCGTTTCCAGAAACCTTGCTGAAGCTTTGCCATGAGCTGCCAGCGCTGTAAACGATTCAGCTGGACGTCATCCAGGTTTGGCTCTGGAACTGTGACACGTGGCTCAAGAGTCAAAAAATGACAAGGAGTAAGCGCGGACAAGTCATTTTGGTCCGAGCTCAGTGGACAAATGGGCCTGGAGTTGAGAATGGCTTCGATCTGCACTAGAACAGTATTCAGTTCCTCGTAAGTGAGAATTTGCTCTCCAATAACACGCCTCATATGGGACTTGACCAATTCAACTCCATCTTCTCATAACCCACCGAAGTGAGGTGCTATTGGGGGATTAAAATGTGAAGTTACCCCGAGGGTGGCCAAGGATCTTGCCATGGTCTGTTGGTGATTGGGAGAAGCAAGCAGCTGTCGCAGCTCATTCAGATGGTTATTAGCACCCACAAAGTTGGTTCCACAGTCACTATATAGGTCAGATGACCTGATACGGCAATCAAGAAAGTGTTTGTATGCACCTAGAAATACACCGGTAGAAAGGTCAGGTGCACTGCTTTTGTTACACAACAAAAAAATATGCAAAGATAAGCTTTTAACAACACTGTGCGACGAACTCAGGCCATCTTAGTAGTAAACAGACCAGCATAGTCCACCCCTGCTTTTGCAAAGGGTTTCAAGTGCTGAATCCTCATTGCAGGAACGTCTCCCATCAATGGTGTCGAAAAGGCAGGTCTTGTCTTAAAGCACTTGAGGCATTAAGGAAGACAGCGATGAATGGCAGGCCTGTCTGCAAGTATCCAAAATTGTGTCCTGAGGATACTCTGAAGAATTTGAATACCTTGATACTGATTGACTTCATGATAATGACTGATTACTAAGTCTGTAAAAAAGTGCAATTTTTGAAGTAAAGCCAGGTGCTTTTGCTCAAATGGTAAGTTTGACTGAGGTAGCCTACCGCCCACCCTGACCACTCCACAGGGATCAATAAATGGAACCAATTTTCGGATCTGAGGTGATACACGCTACTGCTTCTTTAGAGCATTAATATCAGCATCAAAGCAAGAAGCTTGGACATAACTCAGCCAAATGTTCAAGTCTTTCTCTAGTTCATGGGATAGTAAGGCATCAGTAGCCTTGTTTTGTGGCACTCGACAATTGTGAATAAAATATACAACATATGCTGTTATGCGGATAAGCGTATTCAACTTGCTGCACCTTTCAAGCAATAACTCCAAGGGGCTGGTGTCTACAAAGTTGCGAAATGAGATAGTTTTCTGTTCAGGAATAATGGAGGCTGATGCCGAGGTCTCTTCTGTGGACATATAGCAGGGCCAATGATCACTGGATTCTGTCAACCACCATGGTCCAGCCCACCATAAATGATGATGCTGTGCAGACGTCAAACCATGTGAGGTGCAGTCAGCAGGATTTTCCTCCAGTCAAACATGATGCCACCATTCAGTTGATGTGTAATCTTGAATTTCACTAACTCGGTTGGCCACAAAGGTCTTCCAGAGGTGAGGTGATGATATAATCCAAGATGAAACTACCCTAGAATCTGTCCAGGCATAAGTGGCCTCAATGTGCAGCCTTGAATCATAGTTGTTGATGACAAGATGGAGAAGCTGAGCTACCAGAAGAGCCGCACAGAGTTCTAGGTGAGGTAGCGACACCTTCTTCACAGGCGCACCTTTTTCACAGGCACAACATTAAATTTGGCCAGCAACAGGTGAACTATTGCTGGACCCTGCCGAGGTTTCACATGAAGGTATACAACAGCAGCATAACCAATTTCGGAACTGTCAGTAAAGCCGTGAACTTGATATGTGCACCCTTGCAGATTCAGTAGTGGACGGGCCACAGCGATGGACGACAATAATGACAGTTCAGATCTAACACGGTCCCACTTTTCAGGCATTTCCAGAGGTGGTTCAGTTTCCCAGTCCATACCTTTCAACGACAGCATCTGAATCAAGTGTTTGCCAAACAAATTTAAGGGAGCTAGCCAACCAAGCAGGTGAAACACTCGAGCCAAGTCTGACAAGATGATGCGTTTTGTAGGCAGATTGGAGTTTGGATGAATTACATACGAAAATGAGTCAGTGGAAGGGTTCCATTCCAGGCGTAGGACTTTAATAACCAAGTCATGGTCAAGATCAAACTAGTGAGATGATGGTGCATGAATGTCCTCCGGTGGGAGCCAATCCAACAAGGCTGCATGGTTGCTAATAAACTTTCTCAATTGACATCCAACCACCTTCAGTAATGCTATGAACGCCTGCTGTAGATTGAGTGCAGTCTCAACACTGCAAGCTCCAGTGGCTACATCATCTATATACATGTCTGATGATAAAATCTTCGCTGCAGTAGGAAATATGCTCTTATCGTCTGCGAGTTGATGGAGAGTGCGTATTGCGAGATATGGTGCAGATGACACCCCATAAGTAACTGTGTTCGTCTGTATTCCGCGATGGGTTCATCATCCGAGGACCTCCACACAATCCTCTGATAATTTTGGTCGCTGTGATGAATGTATATCTGCCGATACATTTGTTTGGTATCTGCAGTGAACACAATAGGGTGCATACGAAACTGAAGCAACACATCAGCAATGCTGCTTTCGAGTTTTGGCCCTATAAAGTATGTCATTGAGCGATTGGCCTTTTTTGGTTCTTGTTGATGCATCGAACACCACTCTCAACTTAGTGGTGGTGCTATCAGGATTTACTACAAAATGGTGAGGAATGTAGTATGCCTCATTTACAGAGATTTCTCCCTCTGGAATCCTTTCCATGTGTCCAGATGACAGGTAGTCTTCCATAAAATCTGCATACTGAGCTCTTACTGAAGGTTTCAGTTTCAGTTACCTCTCGAGACGATGAAGCTTATGTTTTGCTTGGCTCTTAGATTCCCTTAACTGTGGTCTTGGTTGACAAAAGGGCAAAGCAACACTGTAGCGCCCTGTTTGGTCTCTTGTATGAGCTGTTATGAACATCTCTTCACAGAGTGCATCCTGAGGAGTGTGATGTGTTTTCTGAGGAACTTCTTTTAATTCCCAGAACCTTTTGACAACATATTCAAGTGATGGGGACAATGTAAACAATGAAATACAACATGATGTTATTGGTTGCATTGTAACAGCAGTTTTAACCCTTCCCATGAGGATCCATCTAAACACAGTCTCCAATGCGGTGGGAATTTCCTTGCTTCCATCCCTTTTGTGGCCAGTCATCAAGCGAGGAAACAACTCGGCACCTATCAGGAAGTCGACTGGGCCTGGACAGGCAAAGGTAGAATCTGCTAGTTTCAGGTGCGTTACAGCAGCAGAAATGCTAGAGGGTAGCTGAGCGTTAGAGAGATCACTTGAAATGTGCGATAGAACAAAGGCATCTAGACTGAATGATGGTGAGGTTTGTCCTAAAGGACTGATTAGGCAAGTCGTGGTTGACTTGGAAACACTGATGCACATTGGATAATCCATGGATCGGGAGCTGGATCTTCCGTCGGGACTGTCCCAATCGCTGTAGGCAGGGCTTGGTTATGAAACTAGTCTGACTAGCTGAGTCTAGAAGGGTACATACTTGTTGGGGAGCTCCAAGTGGATCCTAGATTTCTACTAGAGCAGTAGACTGCAAAACAGTGGTGGTAGCTGTCATGGTGGTATGAGCTGCAAGTGTGGATACAATTTTAGTTTGGCCATCTCCTGTATGTTCTATTGTGATATCCAAGGGATCATCTATTTCAGGGGCCGAAACATCCTGTGATTCAGCAAAGTATAGCGATGTATGATGTCTAGCACCACAGTGTCAACACGCGAATTTGGAGTTACAGTTCGATGTGATGATCTGAGGCAGTTCAAGCACAAATTCAACCTTTTGGTATGAGCGTAACGTTCCTTTTGGCCTATACTCAGCAACTGGTAGCACTGGGAAGGAATGTGGTCTGCCTTACATAGAGTATAATTAGCAGTAGCTGTTTATGCCATGTTCACCATGGAAGTAGTTGGACTGTACGAATTATGTTTGCTTGATTTGGACACAATTGAAGTCTTTGACATAAAGGTCTTGACATGATACAAACTGACTGCTTCGGCTGATTGACACTGCTTTTCTAAGAACTCTATGAATTCTGTCAGCTTTGGTAGTGATGAATCACTTACTGTCAGCTCCCACTGGCGGCGCAGGTAAGGGTCCAGTTTCTTCTCCATCAAGTGAAGCAACAACAAGTCCCAGTGATCCACAGGCACCCATTTTTTCGGCCAGCGCAGTTAGCAGTGCACGCATAGAGCTCGAAGAGTCAAATGATATCACTGGCACTTGAAGTAACGCTTCAATGTGGTTTGAGATTATGAGTCTTTTATTTTTATTGTCATATCTCCTCTCTAAAATCTCCCATGCAATAGTGTAATTTTCCTCCGAGAATGGTAGGGACTGGATTAATGGCAATGTCTCTGCAGTTAAACACGACTTCAGGTATGTGAAATGATCCACCTGAGATAAGTTATTATTGATGGCTACCATGAACTGAAACAAGTTTGCAAAGTTCGACCATGACTTTGGGTCGCCATTGAAACTGGGAAGCTGAATAGTGGGTAACTTAACATGTGATGTGTTTGAATGTGACTGGGTGACTCCTTTGTCATTCCTACCATTGCTCGCTATGACATGGTCATGTATGGCCATTTTCAAACTTGATAAGTTGTTAGACATGGGACTGGGTGTCAAACTCACTACTGCCTTTGAGCGCAACTTCCAGTGCAATGTGGTCATTATCAAAACTGTTCTGGATTTGAGCAAGTAGAAAAGAAGAGGCATGCCTAAGTACTGTCACCTTGCACAGAAGTTGACAACGTAAATGCACAGTGTAGTTGATTTTCCGCTCTTTCGAGACATCTTTGAAGTGCCAGGTGTTTATCTGCCCTGTTCTCCACTATTCCACATTATCAAGGACAAAAGCAACAGGCGTGCGAAGCTGGCAATCCTGTTCGTAATAGTGATTAACCAACCGTGATCAGTTACAGTGATTTTAGCACAGTCCTTAAAATTAACAGTGATTTATAACTTATAACTGTGATTTTATCACAGTTTGTGGAACTAAGTAGCTGTGATTTCTTAACTGTTCCAATGTACAGGTATGTGAAACGAGCCACCTGAGATAAGTTATTATTGATGGCTACCATGAACTGAAACAGGTTTGCAAAGTTCGACCTAATCCTTAATACATGTAGATCGCTGTGACTACAAAAAAAGATACACACGTCAATACAACTAAATGCAAATATGCCCCTTTTGGCAAAGTACTGATATACAAATGCTCTGACAACGAGCTGGGACCAAATTCCATCACAACTTTTGAAAACTCTTGACGAAATAAGAGTCACGATCGAGGTAACAAGAGTTACGAACGAGGTAGCATGAGTCACGACCGAAGTAGCACCGCGTGAACAAATGCACAAACAGTGATGCCGTAGATAATCAACTATGTCAGAACAATATCCGGCATGGTTGGACCAATAAATGTTGCGTCGAACATATTGATGGACTGTATTACACAAAAGTTTGTTGATATGAGAACTGGTGGTCAATACCAAACACCATTACTCCCGAACGAATTGCAAACAACTGACTGTCTAAATATACTAATTCCTAGCACTACGAGCGTGCCAGTGATGGCAGTGGTGGGAAGTTCAAATCTGTACACAGTAATATTTAAAAAGACATCTATACACACAGTACCAAACTCTTTAAAACTCAAAGAGATTCGTGAATCAGATTTTATATTGAAAGCCCAATTCTTTCGGAATGGTAAGGCCAGTCTGAAGAACATTTATGTGTGTTTATCTATATTAATTGAAGCTAGACTTTCAAGTAACCAGTCACTGTAAATGGTATAAACTTGTAGAATTATAATACTTAGATTTAACGTAATGTTAGACATACATACACATCTTTAGAGATTTGTTGTATGTCAATGAAAACTCAGAAACTGTAGATGAACTTCCTGAAATATCACAACTGTTCAATTATTTTATAGGAAGCCAGCTATATTCATTTGTTATGTCTAGGGCTGATCGGTTCCCTCTTTTTAGTTCAGTTCGGTTCTGTTTTTGGTTAAAAATGTCAGTTCTCGGTTTGGGTCGGTCATAGCTACACATTTTAATGAGTGCAATAATGATTACAAAATTTATAACAGTTTTTGAGTTTCGACTTGTAAAAATCCGATTTAATGAATATTTCTGTGCTAAATGTTTTAAATTCCGCCAAATTTTGCGGAAATTCAGCTGAAAGTACTTAAACAAATATATGCCGTTAGCAATGCAAGCAGTAGACCTCACTAAAAAAATGCCCGCTGAAGCAAAAACAAAAGAAATGTTCATTAACTACACTCGTGCAGGCAATGAAACACTGCCTCACATAATAGCGATGCCATGGCTGGTTTATAGCCAGGCTGTTAAAAAACGTGGTTAACCTAAATTGATTGGTGTTCCCGAAGAAAATGACAAAGCGGTCAGCAAGCAGAGAAACATAACAAGGAAAAACGATCCTGTACAGTATTGTGTCCGTGCAATGCACAAAACTTACCTTTCACTGGAAAGGAAAAACTGCATGAGCAAGTGTGGCAGCACTGGCTCCGTAGCATCATATTTATTTGCTTAATATATTCGAGGGAACTGTTAACATTCTTCGTTAATATGCAATTATAATTCAAGGAATTTACGTTACTAATGTCTGTGTACACAATTTGAATATATAATAACGTTTAACAGAATGAAATAAAATCAGATACAATAAAAGATAAAAAAAAAAACAGTATTCCTGTATTGGCAATGCATGGTTTTTTGGGAAACCATAAGCTCTTTATCCCGGGGAACTGTTTAGGATGATTTTAACGCTACATACCGTAATATAAGTGGAAGTGTCATTATTTGGTAAATTGTTAAGTAAACCCTCGGTTCAACGGACTAATGGGGGGAGGAATAGTCCAGTAAACCAGAATGTCCGGTAAATGTCAAAGCACCAAAATCATGTAAATCTGCTTGTTAGAGTGGAATGTATACAACTTATATTTATGTGAAACACTTAGTCAGTGACGTGAGCCGTGTCCGAAACGGCTACGAGACCATCATTTATGTTGCTAAATTGACCACGTGACCAATTTTAGGCCCTAAATATTTGGGGATTTAAGGTTGAAATTTACTGAGGTGAAGTAGCCCACTAAATCCCCAAATAGGTTCGTAAAATTGTCTGCTGCTGGTTGTTTACGTTGTAATTCCCACGTTGTGGTGGAAATGTCAGTATTTACTGTTTTTGAAATGTTGCACAATACATGCACGTAAAAAATGGAAAATCAGGGATCAACATAAAGTTATGTTAAATTGCTAAAAAAAAAAAAAAGTGATTGGTTGTTATTTGAAATGGAATGATAATTGCAGGGAGCGAAGAAATAATGAGAAGAATGATATCAGCTAGAAAGAAATAAGATCAGCTATTCACAAGACAATGGATTATGTGAAAATGCTTGGGAGAAAGTTATTTTATTTTATTTATTGATGGGGTGACAAACAAAATAACTAAAATTCCACAAACCTGTAGTTTCCACCTTTGTCACATGTAATGCTGTTAAAAGCTGTGCGAAACTATCCACCCTAAATTCCTAAATCCTAATTCCCCAAATTTGCCATTACGAACACAGCTTTAGAGACAAAAAACATGCACGGGAATAGTCTTTTTCCTGTTTCCTACCCGTAACCTGTCAAAGCCATTTCGGTGGTGCTAGGCTGTCCCGCCCCATCTACTCCCAACCTCTGCCCATTCCCACGTTATTTTTGTTGCCTTCCTCAAGCGTAGATGATTATCTGGGAATAGTTCCCATCACCTTGCTCGGAGTGTGACAGGCGACACAGCAGTTAAATGTTTGGAACAACATGTCTGGTTAGCGGGCGGTCGGGTTTCACTGCGTGGAATACAGATGCATGCTGTGATAAACTTACAAGGAGGCTGGAGGGGAAAGCTGTAGTGTTGAGAAACTCAGTAAAGGGGTTGGAGAGATTTTCTTACGAAGCTAGTTTGTATGAGTTGGGATGACGTCGCGCACTCACCGCAGGCGAGCCGCAGGGATTCGCTCTTTCCCCTTTTCTATACAATGTCTATACAGCTGACGTTCCAAATAACTATGCAACAGTTCAAATGTATGCCAATGACACCCTCATTTATGCCAAAGATAAGAAATTGCCATTCGCACAATTACTTACACAGCTACAAATGGACGAACTCGGTCAGTGGTGCAAGCGCTGAAAAATTGAAATAAATGCGGAAAAATCTCAGGCCCTGCTAATTACCAGATGCATTAAAGAAGTAAACGTCCAGCCAATCAAATATGAGGGAGTAGAAATTCCTTTCATTAAAACAGCTAAATACTTAGGCTTAACTATTGATAATAAACTTCACTGGGGCATACATATAAATAACATTAAAAATACAGTTATCAGTAAAATCAGGTAACTATACCCATTACTTACACATCCTAAACTCCCCAGGAGATTAAAGCTTTTAACATATACTGCAATAGTCAGATCAGCTATGATGTACGCCCATGAAGTCTGGGGAAATTCAGCTAAAATATCAATAAACCACCTTCAAGTTGTACAAAATAAATATCTTAGAATAATAGGAAATGCCCGTAGGTTCCCAAGAACAGTTAATCTGCATAATGTTTTAAAGGTTCCTTACATCGAAATAAACTCATCTCTGAAAACAATAAATTCAACTATAAAATGGCTCTATATAATAATCCAATACTTAGACCAACCAGTAAATATTCCCCAGGCATAAAATTGCGGAACAGACGCCCTAAAATGCCTAGATTGCAAGTTTAATCAAACATTAACTTTCCCCTGCAACATAGGAAATTAATCTAAAACCCCGATACTAGCCAGAAATCTCCTGCCGGTCCGGGACAAAATTCGGCCATTTTAAATAAAACTAGTTTGTGACAGCACTTGGCTGCTCATTCTTCCGACAAACACTGCACAGTTCAGATGTAAAATTTTAGTTTTCTAGGCGTAACTCTAATCAACCACTTTAATATATCAATGCAGCAGTATAACTGTAAGCCATTTTTAACATAATTGTGCTTTTCTAAGATAAAGACATAAGTTAAAACACCTCTTTCTGCTCCAAAAACGCTGTGTTTATCGAGGCCTGCTCTATCGGCTGCTCACTTCCCCGAGGGCAGGGCCTTGATTTCTCCACCCAGAGTTGGCAGCACTGTCTCCTCTTTTATGTGAAGCTCAGTAAAATGCAAATACCGCCTCCGATCTAATCTTTTATCATAATAAATCTTAATATTATTGAAATTACAAGTAAAAACCTCTTACATTATATATAATATATTATAAATGTGCTGCCACCGTATGCTCCCAGCCTGTCTTAGGACTTGGGTACTAACAGCGCCTCAGGGAATTGAGAAGACTGATTGTAACAGAATAATTAACTGAACAATTATTTTATGATAATTATCAACTCATCTACACAATCACCTCACCTCATATCACTGTAGGCAGCGCCTTTACCCAGACCTTTCGCGATTAAATTCACGGGATATTTAGGCTTAGCTTCCGCTTTTACAAGGAAAGACTGGCCGGGTGTCTAACAAACACTTGTCCAGTCTATAACTTAACCTGCATTTTTCTAAATTACCGTTTTTTAAGGGACAACAGCACGTAACAGCATCACTGTTACCTCCTCCCACGAACCTGTGAAGGCAGGGGAGTTGGGGGGAATCACCATTGGGAACCAGGGTTTGCTGGGGCAACTCAGCATTCCTTAAAACAAAAGCAGCTGGATTGAATTTTGATGGGTGAGGAGGGCGGAGGGGGCTAGCTTCTTCCCTCCACATCAAATATGAAAACCGTCTGGGTGGACTACCCCCGCTCTGAGCTTCTGCAATTATTAGACTCGGCGGTGGACCACACCCGACGTATCAGTCTAAAAATAGCTCTCACTCTCATATAGGTCCCAGGCTGGACGTATCGTTCTGTCAACTTACGTGCACATACACACCAAAAAACAATAACTATGTATAGTCCATTCCCAATTGGAAGTGACTTATGAAAATCAACCTTTGAAAAAACACACTAAGCATAACACGTCAACCTGTTTTTTCAATAACCTGTATTCCACAAATATATAACACTGTGGTTAACTTTAGAGTACTGTATTATTAAATAAATGAACCTTTACCTTAATATCTTCTATAACCTGTAATATTTATTTCTTTTTAAAAATGAATTAACAACAGCAAGAGCAGTGACGTGTTGGCAACGACCTGTAAGAAATAGGTCACAGTTAAAATATTATTTTAACATAGTTTTTTAGCATACTCTTTTTAAATTAAATGGTGCCTATTGAAATATTGAAATATTTAGGTATCCCCGATAGCAACATATCTCATTTTTACAGTTTAAAATAACAGCAGATAATATTGTAAGTAGGCCGTAATGGTACGGTGTTTTATCGAGCGAGATGGCAACTGAAACCAACTGTGCTGGGCGAGGCTTGTCGCTCTCACTCTCTTTCTTTATCTCTTTCACACCCAGGATGTTTCACTTAGGTAGTGAGCAGGTAAGTTATACATGTTTTCAATTGTATCATATTTCATACTTATTAAAGCAAAATAATGATTTTTGAATTTGTAATTTACAACTGAAAAGTGATTTTAATGTTCGAATACTTATTTTAATATATTTAGATATGATGGCGGGCAGTTAACTAGTGAAGTTGGCAGACGTGGCGAGCCATGACATGGGGGTGTTGCTTTTTGCCAAACGAAGCGTAAATTATTCTTACTTTGAAAAATACTTCCTAATACCACATCACGTTTGTAGACATTATGTTTTTAAACTTACCTTGGCAAGTTACGATGTTATGATAAATCTGTGTTTCCACAGCAGAAATAAATATACTGTGGCGTATGTTTCTTTAATCATTGCGTCTGTGAAATCAAACGGAGTGCCTTTGTGCATCCTGGTCAATACGCTGGCCCTGTTTGTGTGCATGATTTCAAATATTTGATTAGCACTATTTATACCTTTAAACTGTGAACTGTTTTTATGACAAAGTTAATTATTTACATCCACGTCTGTTTATTTATCACAACGTGTGTACCTTTGCCCTAAGGGGTTTGAAACACAGTCGTGTAACATAATTTGCCACAATCCGGAAAAAAATACTAAGCCCAGCCCAATAAATTTCAATAAACCTAATAAGCAGTAAGTAGCAGTACATACAAATAGTAGCAGAATAAAAGTTACCGTAGGCTTATTTGTGTGCATATTCACCGTTATCTTTTAAGTTTGTATGACAGAAATGAGCAACATGAGTTGCGTGCTTGAATTTAATGTGCCTTTTTCGTTTGACTGGTTGTTCCTTCTTTTTAATATTTATTCCAACTGAGGCCGTCCTTTTAAAGAAATAACCCAACACGTATCAATAACAATAAAAAACTAATTAGTACAGCCCTTTACCTCGCAGTTGTAACAGTGTTAAACACAGTTGCTGCAAAATACTAACGTGCATTACATGTATTGTGCTATGTCATGGAAAACAAATATGTTAATGTTAAATAACCGTAAAAACTGTTGTCAATTCAGGCATTTTTAAAATGTCAAAAAGCTGACCTATATAATGTTGGAGGCTTAAACTGTGAATATTCATACGGGATGGTTTTTGGAATATGAAAAAATTCTTTGAAAAACTGCAAACAGTAAACAACACATTGACAGGTATAAAAATAGAAATCACATTTCAATGTATATTTTTAGATGTAGCGAAAGTATACGAACACATGTACACACACAATGGAATGTAAACATTGATTGTGACAGATGCTGCATGACAGTCACATGGCAACGTTTGTTTACGTTTAGCGGAAGGATACGAAACAGGCCTGAAAGTAGATATTTAGCAGGGCTTTGAGAAAGTTGCTTCCAGTGGGGAATGGACTGTAGTTCCTGAGCCCAACGCATCGTTCTGTCAACTTGCATCATTCTGTCAATTTACATGCATACACTCCAATAACAAATGTAGGTCCCCGCACTGCATGTAGTAATTAGACACAATGGTGAAAATAATTTCACTTCAGATTTTGTCCATTAAAACGGAAGTCCGCTGAATAGAGGTCCATTAAAATGAGGGTTTATGTAATTTGTTAGTTTTATATCTTTGGTGCAAGAAAAACCTGACTGCTCTGTTTTTTTTTTTATTATTTATTTATGTATTTATTTATTTATTTTAGAATTTGGGTTGATTTCGGTTTTTGTAAAAATGACCGAACCAAACCTATAATTCGGTTAACCGATCAGCCCTAGTTGTGTCTATATTGTATTAATTTTTGTTGATCATAGTTATTTTCACTATCCTCATTTTTTAATTTGGTATAGTTTGCCTGCTCTTCATCTCATGTTTGATTACTTGATTGCTGGTTTCATTTCTTTTGTGGAATTCCTGGTATTATTTAGGTATATATCAGTTGACAGCAGGTGACCTGGTTTTATATAGTCTTTTTTGTACTATTCTGGCTTTTTGCAATATACAACAAAGCTCTACAATTTTACTTCGCCAAAATAATACTTCATTTTAGTGTTTACACCTTTAGCAATGATCGCTCATAAAACATAACTGAGATATATATATATATATATATATATATATATATATATATATATATATATATATATATATATATATATATATATAGACACACACACACACACACACACACACACACATACATACACACTTATTACTGTAATTACATTTAAAAAATGAGACTGGAAGCACAAGTACTCGCTGGGCAGTACTCTTAGATAGACACACAAATGCAAATGTTGGACACATTTTCCACATGGATGCGTGGTTACAACATTTTGCTGGCTGTGTCAGCTTCAGAAAAATGTGTTTGTCCAATTTTTGTGTGTGTGTTGGTATCCGTGAGCACCACTCAGTTATTACTTGTGTTTTATGTAGCTAGTAGCCCAATAGCCTATTCCCACCATGTCATATTGTTTACCTATTGATATATAACTATATAAGTAATAAATTTAATGGATTCTTTGTGTTTAAATTAAGTTGGTGGGTGTAAATGGATGCTTGCAGGACCACAAGCTGTTTGCGGGCCTGTTGATAAAGTGTGTGGTGCAGTTGGAGCTGATACAGACCATTGACAATATTGTCTTCTTCCCTGCAACATCACGCAAAGAAGACCAGGAGAATCTCGCTTTGGCACAGGTCAGAAAGCTCCCTTACTCTTACGCAACAATGTTATATATTGTGTACTAGAAAATTCTGTGGATGTGTGTGCATGCATGCATGCATGTGTGTTTGGTTGTGTGTGTGTACATGTGTGTGCATATATATATATATATATATATATATATATATATATATATATATATATATATATAATGGAAACACTAGACTATGTGACCTGCACCTACAGCAATTATCGTGACAGTGGCACCTCCTAGTGGAAGAAATGGCAGTAGTAATCTAGATGGCGAGCCGGTACATTGTTCTATGATGCACCTGTTTATTTTTTAGTAGTTTTGTCGAAAGTATACGGTCCGCAAGCGTATCTGCACTCACATTTTGGTCCTCTGGGGCAGGATAGTTCCTGCAGTCATTAGTTTCTGGGTTTTTGATGTTGATATATCCGTAGTATATTCATGTCACGAACGAGCCAATGTGTGTAGGACAGAATTGCTGTTTCAGGATTG
The DNA here is from genome assembly GCA_029891345.1 of Dryococelus australis. NCBI lineage: Eukaryota > Metazoa > Arthropoda > Insecta > Phasmatodea > Phasmatidae > Dryococelus > Dryococelus australis. The sequence continues at coordinate 150,274,900 of CM056999.1, read as the reverse complement.
AATTTGGAGAAATAGTGGTGTTTGTGTCCTAGTGGGTGTTTTCAGATGCCAGGATATAATATTCACACCATGTTAAACTGCTTTCAATCGTGTACAGAACAAAAAATGACATCATAGAGCCACTTTCTTGTTCGTGGATTGAAGGTTTGGGGTAGTTGTGTTTCCTACAAATATTTGTGTTTGTTATAATTGTGGACGTGGTTGCTGTGTTGGCGTGGCTAAGCTTAGCCGAATGCCTTGTGAAACATTCTTATACTCTTGCTCAGACCATAAAAACTGACCTGAAGAAAATTAATATATTTTTGTCTAATTTATGCGATCTTCCAGAGATTAGGCAAACATTTGAAAAAGATTACATTTTGTTAGTAGATCGTCAGAAAAATCAGAAAATTTCAGTTTTGAGGAACATTCATCCAGAATAATTAATTTTGTAGAGCAATACTACACAGTTATGGGAACAGCAGAGTCACTTAGCAGTGTCAAGGCTGTAGATGGTTGCACTCAGAGTCTTTCCGCAGTTCACAAGTGGTCCTCCGGAAATTGATGTGCCTCAGTTTGAGGGGAATCTAAAATGTTGGGTGAGTTACTGCCATTTATTTACAACATTAGTGATGAATTATCTTGGCTTATCGGCTGTTGAAAATTTTGTTTACTTAAAGACTTCACTAAGTGGTGTACCGTTGAGTCTTATTCAGGCCCTTTCCATTGTAGAAGTAAATTTCCGTAATGCTTGGGACACATTAATAACTCGGTACTATACACAAACCCCTGATTGTGGCCATGCATGTGAATTCTTTGTTGGAAGCCCTTTCTGCATGTGTGAACTCACCTGCTTCACTGCGCCAGTTGTTAACAATTATCACGGAAAACATAGCTGTATTGGAGGCCCTTGAGGTGTAGTGAAAACATGAGACCTCATCTTGCTTGCCATATTTTTCATAAGGTTGGATGTACCGTTGCAAACAATGTGGAAGATGACGCTTTCCAACAGTGAACTTCCTACCATCAGGAAGTTCATATAATTTCTGGGAAATCTCTGTCTGTGTTAGGAGACAGTGACTTGTTGCCAGACACAGTCTACTGTAGTGCCACCTAAGTCAAAGGTAGGGGTAGTACCAGTACCCCCTAAACCACGACAGCTGCACTCCAGCAACTTTCTTATTGATTCCTATAAGTGTGTCCTCTGCAAAGACTAGCACACTATATACAAGTGCTCTAGATTCTTATAGATGAGTTCTAAGGAATACTTTGGTTCCATGAAGGACAAGAAGTTGTGCTTGAATTGTTTACAATCAGGGCATCAGTTCAAGGATTGTCCATCCTCCTCATCTTGTTATTATTGACAGTCTAGGCATCACTCATTATTGCACTTCACATCAGGAATGACTGAGAAGGAACTTGATTCCTGGGCAAAGGGTGAGGACCATTCAGCTAACTCCTCAACAAATACAGTAGAACCTCTCTATTACGACCTGTCACGGTTCCCGAGAATAGGGTCAAAATATGGGGGGGGGGGGGGGGGGGGTCGTAATAAAAAATTTGAAAAATTTTGACTCACCCCTAACCCCTATGACCCCAAACTTGCCATCTTTTGCATGCAGTTCATGTACAATCATCTCTAGTGCATAAAAAAATAACTTTTTTAAGTAAATTACATATAAATATGTATATTTTAATAGATGGACGTCTCCTGATTAATTGATACACAAGAAAGGCATATTGGACCACCCCTTGTCATAAAAAAAAGGCCGTTGAAAGTTTGTGAAAAGATTAGGCTATGTATTATTAAAATATAAAGTTAATAATAAAGATTTATAATGGAGGTCTTGTGGGTCATACATTGTTATGAGGCAAGTAGCGATCAAAAAGTTTGGGTGGCATTCCGCAATACGTGTGTGTGCGCGCTGTGCTCTGGCCGTGCACTTAGCTGGGCGAGCGTCTAGATCCTTGGCAACGTGGCTGGGTGCGGGCGTGGTGGTTTGCTGCTGAAGCTCGGCCCTAGATCCTCAGGCTGGGCAGCTGTCAGTCGATCGCTACAAGATTACTGTGACCGACGGCACCCGCCCGCCCGCCGCCACTGCTGTCATTACAGAGCCGGTTCACTTCGTAACAGCAGCCTGGTGTTGAGAAAACATGCTGATAGATGCTATTCACGTCAATATGTTGAATTTACACTAAATGTAGGCGGCGTGTTGGCCTCTGCACTGGCACGATGAGGCCCGGCAATGTTTATGGGAATATAAATATTTAGTGCAGTCTACTTGAAATATTAGCTATCCTGAATTTTTCATCAAAAACTATCAAAAACAATCAAAAACTTGCCTATACATGCACACAGCCTCACTTGCAATTATATGGTACCAGTAACATAAGAACACATTTTATTTGCACACACTTATCTTTATTCACTTTACACATAAAATTGACTTCACAAGGAAAAAACAATTGCCCACCATCATATTACGTAGGCGTGGGTGCAAACTAACTTAAAAATAACCGTTAAAAAATGGGCATTGAATTAAATTTGAAGTTATCATACATACACTGATTAAGAAACTAGTCTGTGTAACGTGCCACTGTTTTTACAGCATGAGAGGAGAGATAATGGAAGCGAAAAAAGACAGGCAGAGGCTGCGGCATGTGACTAGGACAAAGAATCCTTGCTGACCTATCGTGCCACTCCCCCCCCCCCCCCCCCCCCATCTCATGAACAATAGACCAGTGTCCCTCATTAAGTAATTTATTATTTATTGCTTCACGCTGCTTGGGACAACAAATGTCAAAGTCTATGATGGTAGCTTGAGAAAAGTGCGACCACTAACATCAGTAAGGGTTATTTTCCATAGACTGAAAATGTTGATAGTAGAAGCATTGAAGAAAAGGTTTACAAAACAAATCCGCGCATAACTGAAACCGTGGTCCAAAATACAGCGGTTGGCAACGGATTACTTTGCCTATTTTTAGATGTGCCTCAATTTTTCTATTTATTAGATCCAAACTTTTTACTGTTCTTCGGGATTGGGTTGTAATAGAGAGGTGGTCATTATAACTGGGGTTGTAATAGAGGGATTTTACTGTATGTTGTTTTCAGTCGCTGGTAATAGCAAGCTAGCAGCTACGGTTATGATGTCAACTGCTATGATAGATATTCAAGGCTCATTTGGAAACTTTCAAACGTTAAGGACCCCTTTTGTTTCGGGCAGTCAGGCCCATTTTACTACAGACAATTGTTTGTCTAGGGTAGGGCTAGCCAGCTATTTTATTGGCTTAACATTGATTCTTCATGTAGCACAACACTTTGAGCTAGAGAGGTTTTCTCTGCTTTAATTCACTGGTATTTAGATACTGTAACACTGTTTATTCTGTACTAACTAGCCAAATCCTTATACTGCTATCAAATCTTAGAATCTAGCGTAGTCTTACGTACTCACATTTGGTCCAGGCTGCACACACAGTGAGGTGGAGGCTCTTAGCGGGTGTGCTGTAGTCGTGGTGGCAGCACACACAGAGTTTTTAGCTCTTAGGGGGTGAGGGGTGCAAAGGTTGTTCCTTCATACAGAATCTTTACCTTGAGAATGCAGCGGCGGCCAGCTGAAGGTGGGAGGGTGGTGCCATGGGACCTTGTACCATTGCAGCCTCCCTTCGACATCAGCATGACAATTATGCAATGGCTGCCTCTACATTGTGACGGTGTGTATCTCGGCTCAGGTGATTAAAGTAGTGCCACTAGGTCTTGGGGCTGGAGGGGAAGTGCCCTTTTTCCCTCTCGGATAGCGGGCGCCAGAGTCCTTCCCTGCCCTTTGCTGCAGGTGGCGTGGAGGGTGGAGTTAGTGGTGGAGAGTGCAGTGCTGGTGGCTCCCTGCATTTTGATTGACCCATCAGAGGTAGCGCTGAAGACTGCCTTCTCCCCATGATGGGCGCTAGTCGCGGTGAAAGGGGGCATTGCAGCTCCGGAGACAGCAATGGTATTGTAGGAGTAGGATCCCATACTTGGGAAATAGCTGGGCTCCTGGCCAGCACAGTATTATCTGCCGGGTTGCAGACAGCAATACGCCCATGCAGGTTCAACTTGCGCTGCGGGTGGCGTGTTGTGCTGAGTCCCTTGTTCAATTTCTTGCTTGGCTTCATGCTTCACATTGGTTACATGAACTTTGCGTATGTTTCCACTGTCATTCTTTACCCACAGCATGGTTCTTGTTCTATCACAGTGTAAGGGCCTTCCCATTTAGGGTGAAAGCGTGTGTAAAAGTGGGCAGTTTGGCAGCTAAGTTCCACGTTTTTACCCACACTTTGTCTCCTTCGGTTATCACCCTTGCTGGCTGGACGCCGCCTAACAAATAATTTGTCTACTGAGTCCTGAGATGAGCACACCTCCGCAACTCAGAAACCAAGATAGTTGAAGAGCTCGCCAAGAGAGCTCATATCTGCGAGATTGATTTGACCGATATTTGAGGGCACAGATGAAAACAATGTCTGTCTCCACGATCATAGGGAGAGCAGCAACCACTGAAGCACCAATATGGGGATCAGGCTGTAACCCCCGTGTTCGCTCTACCGAAATGCTTTCACTGCCCTGAGAAGTGTTTCCACTGCAACTGCCTCATACCATGTCAGAAGATACAGAGCTGTCAGGCCGGATCGCTCAGGAAGGGCGACAACAAACGGAAGGTGGAGCCATCTGGTGATGGATAGCCTGCCAAGAACCAGGGAAACGAGAATGCTGAGAAGTCTGAAGGGGCCAGGGCACCAGCGAAGTAGAGGAAGAGGCCTTAAGAGTTGCAGTCATTGGAGACAAGGATGTCATACACAAACCTCCTCGCATAACAGTAATCATTGGTAACAAGGAAGTTCTCTCAACCCTGGACACCGCTGCAAATGCTAACTTCATATGAACTAGTGCAATACCTTGAGGGCCTCAAGGTCAGTTACAGCCTTCTAAAGGAACTCCAATTTACATGGCACAAAAGGGAGCACGCTTAACTACAGAAGGAGGGTTAACCTTAACTCTGAAATTTGCCGAAGAAGTCATTCCATGTGGTCATGGCTCTAGGAGAAATGGCGATTCCAAGACAACCATGGTTATCTGAGCAACAGGTGATTATCGACAGCCGACAAGGGAGAATTTATCTAGGAGCCACGCAGAGGAGAGCTGTGACGTGGCACAAATTAGCAGAGCCAGAACTCCAATAACATATCACTAGGGAAGAACAGAACCACCAGCTACGGCCTAACCAGACCAAACAACACTGCCCAGGGAAGCCAAATGAGTTACCCGAGGCAATTTCATGAGTTCCAAACCCCATCAAGTGACAGGCGACTCAGAAGATTGGTAAAGAATGTTCCCATCTGAAACCACCCTTCCCCCAGAAGGAAAACCAAGAGAATATAAGCAACTCCTGTAGATGCAAATAAGTTGTGCCATCTTTGCTGAATAGCAGGCCGACCAAGAAATATGAAGACTACTATTCAAATATCCTAAATGCTTAAAAATAGAGCAGGGATACGTGTGGGTCAGACTCCACTCCAACACCAAGATTCAAAGTTTCGGGTACTGCATGACATTAGGGCAGACATCTACCATTATTACCATAAAAGGGAACCCAACCGAAAGAAGGAATCAGAAAGTTAAGAAAAGTCTTCGAACCCGCATGCAAGACGATCACCGTTTAAGTCGGATACCTACCTGCCTGAAATCCTTTTCACACGATGGCAAAGAAACAAATCTCTGGGAGATTCCCCCAGTGAGCTTTTATTTGGTCGCCCTCTTCATAGACCCAAAGTGTGGGATTGGCAGGCTGAAAAGTGTGAATTACCTCACACAGAAGAGAGAGGACAGGAAGCCATGAAATGCGTAAAAGCAGCTCGCAGAAACCAGGACAGATATACCAAACGCAATTACCCCATGCCAACGCATATGCCAGCAAGGGTGATAACCGAAGGAGACAAAGATGCCCTAGATGCACATGTTGGAAGCTCAGTGCTTTGTGGTGAATGAATAGCTCTGTTTCTTCATTTGCCCTTTTGGGCCTGACTGTGCAGCTCGGCAGTGAGTTGGGCGTTCATGCGAAGATCTTAAAAATAGGCTACTTGCCTCTCTACAAACTGGTGCCAATTGGTCACAAATTCCCCGTATCGCTGCCATCACTTCTCGGCTTCCCCCTGCAACTAGGCATTGGCCTTGAGGACCCACAGGGTTTCTGGCAGTCAGGTTCTCTCGAACTCATGAATTACTTGAAATAACTTCCAGGGGGTCTTCCTGCATTTTTCTGGTGTACTTTGGTAGTGGCAGGGGTTTATGTGCTGATGATCTCCCGAGTGCTACAGGTTTGGGTTGAGGCTACACTCGTTCTGACGTGATGCCGCGCGGCATGTTGGACATTTAAAAATGAGACCTTCCATGTCTTGTGCCTTGTCTTCCCATCCTAGACAAAGATGTTGAAATGTGCATGGAAACTCATGACATCCAATGCGATAGATCCCTCTTCCTGGGCAGTTGGCGTAGTCGCACCTGCGATGTCAGTCCTGACAGTCGTGGCAGCAGTACTCTAATCCCTGTCTGTCATGCATGATCCTCCCATTCTATGCATGTATAGTGATATGCAGCACCGTTGTGCACGCAGGTAATGTTTATTGGCCAGTTCCAGGGCATTCGTCTGCTACGCAGTTTTGACCAGCATTGTTCTCCGTATTTTCCTTGGTGGCCATTTCTGCTTTCAAGTATAGGCATCACGGGGAGTTTTACTCAACTCCCCGAAGTGTGTCCTGCAGTTGGATGTTAGTTTTTTCTGGTGCTTGTCTCATCTGAGGGGCTTCCCAGTCTTCAGTGTAAAATGCCTAATAGCTCAAACGGCCCCATGTTGGATGCCAAGAAAAGAAGGTACTTGACGCCTCACCTATGTGTTTTACTGAGGTGTTGCTGGCATCTGTTATCCCCCCCCCCCACACCCAGATGGCAGGGAAGCCTGCGCTGCCAACTGGATGGGGTTTGAACTGGGGACAGGACAGGCTGGTTTGAGCAACTCTACAGTGGCCCATTGTGTGAACATGGTGATGCGGTTGGAGATGCTGGTCTGATTTGCATTCATGCAGGAGTGAAACTAGGTGTCATGTGCAGACGTTGAGCTACTCGATCTGCGGCTCCACAGGAGTGCAAACTGTAGGCTCTTGTTACCACTAGGTGTGCTGGCTGTAGTCCCTCTGTGCTGGGCAGCTCCCTCCTTTTTCCAGATTTACACCCTGGTGGCACCCTGACCTTCCCCGACTAGACCAATAACTAGAACTAGCCCCTGCTTGGCTGCCTTATCTCACCTAGCCTAGTGGCGAGGCATAGGCGGTAGTATAGTTAGAGGAAAGATAGCATGTGTACCGTAGGAGCGAACACGGCCTGAAGGGAACTGGTTTAGGCAGGTGGGACTGTTGGGTAGGCCTGTCTACTGGCCTTCAGCAAGTAACTTAGCAGATGGGAAGTCACCGGCAGACCTAAGCACTCACAGAAAGATGCAGCAGTCGAGAGAACCACCACTCCAAAGAGAAGGATGTTTCCAGATGGAAGAGTGAGTGAAGAGATATAAGCGGGGCTCTTAACAGCGAGGTCTTGAGAGCCGATGAGGGTGATTGAGGTGAGTATAGAGCAGAGTCGGAATGAAAAGGTGGGGGAAATGGGATCCTCAAGAAAACCCGCCGACCAACGGCATCGTCCAGCATGATTCCCACATGCGAAAATTCGGTGAACCGGCTGGGGATTGAACCTGGTTTGCCTTGATGGGAGATGAGCAGGCTAACCACTCAGCCACCGTGGCCCCCTCCAGGTGGAAGAAGTTAGGAATTGGTTGCCAACATGTGCCTGTCCTTGCCAGGGTGTTAGCGGATTGTTGAATGGAAACAGGAAATAGCAGGAGGCAAGGTGCTGAAACAAATGGCGGAGAGTAATAACTCTACCTGCTTGGTTTATGCTTATTTTTTGATAGAACAACAAAGAGACATAACACGGCCTGTACCCTGACTGGGGCTTGAAGGGCCGACCTAGGATACCGACAAAGGAATGGTCCTTAGTCACGGTAGACACAGAAGTGCATGGGGCAAGGGCAACCCCAAGTTGGCTATAACTTGAAATTTTTATAACATAAAACGTGGCTATTGAGGTAACCGTGAAATGTGGCATACTCCGTGAACCGTGAGGCAGCTGTTGATCTAATCTGTAGATGTAGACTGGCTGGTAACAAGCAAGGCTTGAGATGTGAATAAACCGACGGGCAGCGTTTCATCTAGCAACTGGTTATCGGCGTCTGAGCGCGTCCAGGCAGTGTGACGTTCTGCAAGAGAGCTGTATGCGAGTCAGCCTCGAACTGAGGACTGTGAGTCCTATTTGTACCCAAGAGACAGGGCCAGCGAGGGGGGGAGAGGGGCATAGGTGTAGCAGTGTGGTAGAGAGGAGAGAAGCAACAGAGGGCAGGGGGCAGCTTGCTTCCCCTTAACTGCCAAGGCTGGAGGGGTAATCAGGCCCTCTGCATTGAGCGGGTTGCAGGTTAACAGGAAGCAAACGCTACACTTTTGTAACCTCAGGCAATGCGCTCTGTGACATGTGGCGGCGATGTCTCTTCTTGGAAAAGGCAGCAGCTGTGGCGTAGGCTAGAGTAGATTATGTTGCCCATGGCGCATCAACATTACAGCAGATTCTCGATTATTTGTTCTTGTTATTTGTTTTATTGTATTTCCTGTTTATTTATCTTTGTCCTGTCAAAGTCCTCATATAAACAATGCTATTTGCTGACCACATTCAGCAATTGCTGGTTGTTTGTTTTCTTTAACATCCATTCAAAACAGATGATGGTACATACGCCAAAGATTGTGTGCATCATTTGTTTTTGAAGACTATGGTAATTCAAAACCATGGAGATAGTTGACTAAACAATTGCTACTATTGATAGTATTGTTTACATCCCGCACCAATTTTTCGTATTGTATTCACTACAGTATGCTTATTCTTCTTCTGACATATTTACTGCACTTTCAGGTTTGCAACAGTGAAAAAGCATCCTTTATTATTATTCTTACACTTACCGCATAACGGCAGGGATGCTTGGTGCGTCACCAAGTCTGCAGGGGAGCCTTATGGGCTGATTACTTTGGATTGGCCCTGGCTCTTAAGGAGCCGGTGTACATAGTTAGCCTGGTCAGGCAGTGGTAAGCTACGATGGTGTCTAAGGGGGCACGGTTTACAGTGGATACTGGCTTACCACCTGTAGACCTGCGCTGTAGCTGACCGTTGGCTGACTGTGGTAGGCGACTCTGGGCCCTGTCCGGGGGCGGCTAGCATTCGGCTGGAGCTGGCTGGTCCTGGAGCTGCTGGGCTTTGGGTGGCTGTGGCGGCGGTAGCGCTCGGTGGATGGTACTGCAAGGCCCAGGCCCATGGGTAGTCCGAGTCGGAGACGGACAATGACTGGATATGATGTCCCGCCGGCTGGTGGCTTGAATAAATGGCTAAGGGAGACTGAGGAGTGAGGCCCATGTAGTCAGCGACTGGCTTGTGCCTGATCCCGGGTGGAGCAAAGGATGAAGGCTGACTGGGATGGGTTACTTGTAGAGGTGCGCAAACCTGCATTTTTCAGGTTCAAACCGAACTTGAACTGTTGGTCATTGAAATCCTTGAACTTGAACTCAAACCGAATCTTTAAGCATGAATATAGCTGCATTTAAAATCTCGTAATATAAAAAAAGTACTTTTAAAAATAACAATCTTATAATGAGTATTTCTTTCAGCATTTGTAAATAATTACAATTGTTTGTTTCTCAATGCAAATATGTTACTACCTCTCTAGTTGTTTCTCCAAACAAAATACACCTCAACATCTGTAAATTTCATTTCCATCTCCAGGTGTAATATCGCTGTTGAATTAGTAAAAGGTTTGTTATATGGGTTAACAATGAAATACTATTACAACTTACAAGGTAGTTAGTGAAAGGACCATAATATTCTTGTGAAATGTAAATACAGTGGAGTCTCAAAAATTTGTTTATCAATGGAACAACGAAGAAAAATGAAGAATGCAGACTTGTATTTTTGACCTGACAAATAACATACATAACCTCAAAATGCATGTTTGTTTAATCCAAAATCCTGAAGATGTTATTAAAAAAGCTTATTCAAATAAATTTATGATTAAACATTCAATTTAAATATAAAACTTTACTTCTTGATTTGAGCAAAATTTAATTTGTATTTATTTGATGTTTTTGTCCAGTGCTCCTTCGTAACTGAGCCATGTTCAAGTCCTCTTTTAAAACAGCTTCAACTTATTTATTTGCGACGATTTTTGACAACCATTACATCAGAGTTGTTTTCAAACTCATACGATACTAACCAAACCCATAACTATTAGTTTTCCAATATTAATCATACCGGTAAAATTCTACACCAAATTCAGTTTACAATAACAAGATCACAGATTGTTCGATACAGTGTCAGAAATTGTGTGATTCATTCTCATTGTTGCCAACCTACGAGTGGAGTAATCACGTATGAACAATAAAATATGCTCACTGTTGCCAACCTATGAATGCAGTGAACATGTAAGAAGTATACCCCAGGTTGATAGAACACAAAAAAATGCTTCCGGATGTAAACAATACTACGATGTAACAGTTTTTGACTATCCATGTTGTTTTGCCTTTGCGTTAACAGTGCTTAAAAACAAATGATTTGTGCAATCTTTGATGAATTTACCATCTGTTTCGAATAGACATTACTGGAAAACAAACAATCTGTGATCGTTGAATACAATCAACGGTTAGCATTTTTATATGGGAATTTTGACGGCTCCAAATCAGATAAACGTAAAACTTAAATAATGGGAATCAGGACCGAATACAAGAGAACCCACTGTACATAACGTGGTGTAGAAGTTTGTGTGTGGTGTGGGTTTTATATTAAAAAATGAGAGACTGGCTGTTGGACAACAAAACTTTACGTTGTAAGAAACATTCATCTCCAATTTCTGATGTCACATTTTTAAAACATAAGTTTTTTTTACAATTGATGCATCGCATTGGGTGTTGTTTCCGAATCGAACTTCAATTCTGACAAACTCGAACCGAACATTTTTTGGGTTCGGTTTGAGTTCGAATTTTCGAACGTTCGCACACCCCTAGTTACTTGGAAATTGGTTGGCTGTAGGAGCCATAGATGCCATCTTATCGGCTCACTTAGTCACTCCTCGCCTGGTTTATGGCATGGGGTTAGGTACTATAGGTCATCACAGTAAACAAGAGGCAGGTGACAATTCCCTAGCTAGAGTACCCAGATGCAATAATTTTGTGTCGTGTCAGTCCTAGCGCTCCAACCCAGAATCTCACACAGTGGATGGAGCAAGTTAGCTTACTTGAGGTGGCACTGAAGCTTTGTCGTGAGTTGCTCAGTGTCTACCTGGTCACACCTTGTCAGGCCTGGTACTCCAACTGGTGAATCTCACGTGATGGATAGAATGGGTTAGCTGACTCTGGTGGTCCAATTACTTCCTCGTGGAGTGTACCTAGTAGAGGGCTTTACCGTACGTGTGCACGAAGTACCTTTGCGTATTGGGCACACAGTATGGATGGGCGGTGAATCGTGTGGTGATTTACTACATACGTACTATCCAGTTAAGGGAGTCCGCAGTCCTACTCTGTTGTCGGAATAGTTTGGCAAGATGTGGTCACCTACCACTCCTTTGGGGGACTGCATTTACAGGGGGTGGGGGGGGGGGTTGAGAGGTACAAATCGCTCTTGGAATCAGAACGCAGTGAGTAGACTTGAACGTATTTATTCTCGGGATAATAAATACGATGAATCATACTAACTCCTAGACTCTAGGCTTTTGTAGTTACCGAGAAACTTGTGGAAGTTACGTTAACAACAGGTGAAGAGGATGTGTTAAAGAGCAAAGAGCAAGTCTGGAGCTACTAATAAAGCAATCCTGAAAATGACTCAAACCCTACTGTCGTCTAATGTAGTCCTGAAGGAACGGGGGTCAGCACTCCCAAATGGAGTGTCTTGGGTGTTAAAGCAAGTTTAGCTGAATAGAATATCTGGTGGAGGCAGAGAGCCCTAGCACGGCAGTGCTAGGGTGAACTGCTGAGTTGCCAAAGCAGAGGAAGCCAATGTGATGAAAACTCAACCTCAACTGGCATTCTGGGAGATTATGCAGCCCTAGATTCTGAATGAAGCCTTCCTTCTGTTTCCTTACAGTTGTTGTTGGGACATCTTCGACCGGCTAGCTCCTCCCTGTGTGGGCAGCATCATCCGTTGCTGCGCTCTTGATGTCTGGAAGTGGGGTAGCTCTATGACTGTAAGAGGTATCTGGTGTTCGCTTAGTGGCAGGCTGGCTTCGTTCGGGTTGCTAGGTAATGGCGCATAATTGACGTACTTTTTTAGTATTACTGGCAACAGTGTGCAGTAATCATCTTCAGGGCATAGCGGTCAGGGTTCTATCTCTGGTGTGTGTGCCGTGGCGTCCTACGAGCTGAGTTGGAAGTTGTAGATTCCGATGTGTGATTCATAGGACACTATTTTATTTTTTGCTGCAACTCCGTATCATCATTTGTGCTTCATGTACCCCAGAAGAGATACGAACCCTGAACAGCATATAAATGTAATTGTCATATGGTGACTCAGTATTGGACAGAATCCACTGGGTCGCATGTGGAAAGACAGTGTGAGCAGTAGTTATGTCACTGTACAAGAAAGAGGACCAAGATGACAGAGAAACAAAATCTATAGCATTTATTGCTGCAGTTACTATCCTGGTTCACTCTGTAGGTCAGGCAACTAGCATGAGACACATGGGTGCCAATTTTAAATAAAAAAAAATGAAATTCCTGTTTCAGAAAAGTTACTCAGTTTTATTCAACTTTCAAAACCCAACCACAAGTTTACAACATGAACACGAACAGGGTGACCAAGTAGACGAACTTTAAACAGTGTCACAGTTGTAATTAGTTAATATTCCTTTAAAAAAAAACTCTGATTGTGAGCAAATATTAAAAAGGCAAGAGGGAAAAAAACTTTCCCCCCTGATGTCCTAGAGGCCACCCACACCTGCAGAAAGAATTTTGTAGTAAAGAACTATTTTTCCCAATGTACTTGAAGTTAAATATTAATAGAAAATAGAAGTTCCGGCCGCTGGCACTTGCGGGTGTGGGTGAAATTCAACGTCTTGTATTCATGTGCTTACCAGTCCAGGGCCCACACTCTAAGCTCGGCACACGTGCCTCTCCCCACTCTTCATTTTCCCTCTACCTCAGTTCTAAAAATAGACTTGGTTGGGTCTCGGAATCGCCTATACAAATTGTGTTTGCTCCCACTCCTAGTTCCAAATATGGAAACCTTTTACATGAACTGCTACGATTGGCCAGATCGTAGTGCGTCACTGCTACCTCTGTCACCCTCAAAACCGAAAACTGCTTACGATTTGAAAACTACAAAAGAAGTTGGAAAAAAAACTCTTATCTCAAAACTGACGAAACTTCACTACGACTGCAGAAACTCGAAAGAGCAACGCATTACAGATAGCTTCTCGAAATAAAGCCACAAATTAAATCTGATAACAGTTCCCACTCCACGTGCCACCAAAGAAAAATTTAGAATATAATACACTCACTAGCCAAATAAAAAGAATTTAACTATAAGTCTAGATTGAAAAAATATTATAAAAATCATTTTAAAAATATAAATATATTGCAATGTTACTTCTTTGATAGGCTAAAAAAATTTTATGTTACAATCATACTACAATGTCATAACTTTGAACTGTTTTACTTAATTTGCTGCCAACTTATCAAGCAGCTGCATGCTAGTATGTATAGTGGCGTGTATGTGGTTAATGGGCAGGGACTTTTCTCCTAGTTCTATTTCAGAAGTGCTCACTTTACTGTAAACAGTCTATACTTGACTTTTGTGCATAGCAGTTGCAGGTCATGTTGGCAGTAAGTGCTACAGCTGTGTGTGAAATGGAAAAAGAGTGCAGGTGGAGGGACTGTGGTATGACTGGCTGTTGCAGGCAGATCTGTTGCACACAGAGGCGGGGCTTTCGGAGCAGCAGCGCGAGGAACAGGGTATGTACCGCAATCTGAGCTCCAAGCACCTCCTCCTCCTCACAGACTGCCTGCTGCAGTCACATCGCTTTGCCAAGGCCTTCAACACCAACCACGAGCAGCGCAATCTCCTCTGGAAGGCAGGTACGCATCTCCAGGGAATATATGCTAGTGTGTGTACTGAGCTACGATGTTATCACCCTCCAAGTCCCAACATCGGAATGCATTTTGTAATACTATAAGTATCTAAACCCATTGCTCGGACCAAAGGTTAGCTTGCGTACATTAATACATGGTTAAGAGATATTAACCACTTAACATTCCTTTACATTTTCAAAAGTTGTTTCAAAAAAATCATTTTTTATTGCATTATCAGAAAGTACACTAGAAATGTAAGTAAAGAAAAATTCTAAAAAAAAATTTTTTAAATAGAGTGCATTTTTTATCCAGAGTTAACTCGGGCAGTTAATACTTCTGTATGAAAGACTGAACAAATCAGTGTGGATGCAAATAAAGACATATTTTTAACATATTTTGTAATAAAAATTTAGTTACACTACATATATTATTTTCACTACAGAGCATGTATGCGTATAGAGAAATTGCATGAAATGATAAATACTGCTTGTATCAGAACACACAGACAAACAATCTCTGCATAAAAAATGTCTTCACAAATATTCCCATAGAACAATTTTTACACAATAAACAGTATCGTTCATGCACACCCTAACCAAAGAAAACATCAGAAAATTATTATATTCCTAAAATATGTCCACTTGTATTGACAAAAAGTTATAATAAACACACATACACACAGAAATAATAAAACTCAATTCTTATTCTAAAGTATGTGAAATTTTTTTAAAATGCTTTTTTTTTTAGGTAAACCCTAAATATCAGTGACTCTAGGATCCTGTATCACTGATACAGTGAGATACACTCTGAAACAAGTTGCAAAACACACATAGGAATATTGCAGTAGTATCTGGTTTCCCTTCTTATTCTTTTTCCATTGGCATCATGCACTTTGCTGCACATTGCACACTGTCTGGTTGGATTTGACTTTTTCTAAGTTGGAGGCAATGTTTCTGGGAAATGATGCCCAGTAAACCTCATTGGTGTAGGTGTTTTTCCTGGACGTCCATGTTTGGCTGCAAACTCAGGATGGTGGTATTTCTCCATGGTGAGCTTCACTAACTCCATTCGGTACTGCAAAGCTGACTTACTACTTCCGCCACATTTCCTGTACAGCATGAAAGAATTCCACAGTGACAGATCAAACAAGTGGAAAAATATTTTTCTGTAATACTTCTTGCCTCTCTTCCTTGAAATAGCATAGTCTGATATATGTTGGTCCACATAATCCACTCCTCCCATGGTATCGTTATAATCAACTATTGCCTTAGGTTTTACTTTTTTTCACCTTTCTTTCTGAGTCATTATTTTGGTGTTGTGTACTGTCGAAATCAGGCAGATATTATTTTTGTCCATCCATTTCATTACACACACCTTTCCCCCTGGTACCCGATTATCTTCCCCTTACACAACTTTGTCTCTTGCAAAGCCTTGGAGGCATCCTTTCTAGTTGCTCTTAGTGTCCCATAAACATCTGTTTTATATAGAGGTGTTGGGATCCCGATGGTTGGAAAATATCCCGAGTAAATTTTTCCATTTTCCCGTCTGGCGGGAAAAATTTTTTCCCGAGAATGTAGGTTTGGATTTTTTACAGTTAAACCTAGATTTGACACAAACTTTGAAGCAGTAATCATAAACCAAAAAGAAACATTTCAATATAACTCACGAATATACCCGAATAGCGCATGGGAAAAGGTTAAGTCAATGTAGAATCACACACTTGCAAAAAGCAAAGTACATAACTTTTAAATATTAAGCCACCTGATGCTTTATGTGTACCGGCGTTAAAATAAATTCACAGTAACGCCGATAAATAATTTGTTATATTTTCTCGTCAGTTAGACACACTTTACATCAGTTATAAAAGTGCTTTACATGTGTAAACGTAAATAACAAAATGTAAACACAAAGTTGCAGGGTCGCTAACTTCTGTATTACCTATTGCAGCATACAAAATGGGGTGCTTTCAGTTTACGCTTGCAAGTGAGATATCGCAAGTTTTTTGAAATTGAGGAAACTTAAAGCACATGAAAATGGTGCAGTTTGTGGTTCTGTTATGTTTGCGAACTCTTACGGCGAGCCGATGACGCATTATACGTCAGTTGTCAGTAACTTTTTCATTCTTAACCTAAAATTCACAGGCGTAGTTTAGCATTTCAGTTGCAACAAGTCAGTCAACTTGTCATTTTTGTATCCAAGTTTGTCATATGTCATACCTTTATAAGCATTATCTTATATGGCCTTGTGCTTGTTTCTTGTGTTCTATTGCGTCTGTAAACATATTTTATTAAAATCAACAGAAAATGTGTGGACAGAACACTGATGTGACACAGTAGCCGGTGTTTTTACATAAAAACCAATGCTTCATTAAATAAAATTATGTTGTATGAGTCACATTATGTATTTGTGTCATAGTAGACACATTTTTAATATATTTTTAGTTTAAGGTTATAATTAAATGTTTTAACTCCTAATATTCTTGATTAAATTATATAATGATGTTGCAGTGTCAAACTCTAAATACAAATTGATTACTTCTGTAATTGAGTCAGCTAAAAAAAAATTTCCAGTTTTTTTCCCGATTTCCCGAGTGAAAAAATTTTTCCCGCCCAAATTTTCCCGAAGGGTCGTTTTGCTTTCCTGCACTCCCCTTGTTTTATGGGAAATCAGCAATTCTGCTAACTGTGGAAGATTGTAAAAATTGTCCATAGTTAGGCAATGGCCTTTGTTGAGTAGGAGCTTGATGAGATTCATAACAACTTGTGAAGAAATTAGCAATTCCCTGAACTCGTTCCCAAGCACTGTGCCTTTTCCTGTGTAAATTATGAAGTTGTACACATATCCCGACTTGGACTCACACAGCAGTTACGTTTTTATACCATACCTGGCCCTTTTCAAAGGAATGTACTGAACCCATCCCAGCCGACCTTTGTACAACAGCAGGCTTTCATCTATTGTCATGTACTGACAAGGTGTACAAAGGTTACAAAACTTTTCCACCAGAACTTCATAATTATTCCAAATTTTATTCAGCTTAGGGTTGGGGTGATTCTCTGGATTGTAGTCTTCATTGTTGGAAAAATGTAAGTATTGTTTTATATATAAAAACCTTCTTGAAGACATACACGTTGAGAAAAATGGAATTGAGATCAGTGGATTTTTTGACCAGTACTGTGTCATTTAAGGTTCCATAACAATACTTTGCAAAATATGTAGAGCCAAAAAAATACACATCTCATCATATGTTACAGGTTGCCACACCCTATTTGAAGTAACAGGTGAGTTCATTTGACCTTGAGTAGCATATATATTTGTCTCATCAGTTATAAGCTTCACTAGATTGTCAAAAAACTGGTGTAAATAAAAAATATATATCAGCATCAGTAGATGTAAAAGGCGGGTCCTGGATTACCTCACATTTTCATAAAAAAATGCAAATTTACCCCAAATTAAGCAAAAATCAAGCAAATTTGCTACTTCTTTCAAAATGGTGTGCAGGCTTTTTGCTACCTTAAAATCAAGCAAATTTCTTGATTTTCAAGCAAAATTTCATGTATTTTTTTAAATGCCAATTTTGCAAGCAAATAATCCCAATCAAGCAAATTTAAGCTAAATATGCAAGCTAAATAAAGCAAATTAAATGAAAAATATTGAAAAGATTCAAATTAATAGAAATTAATAGATTTTATTCAACAAAAGTAAAACATTGTGTTTAAAATTAGAAAATTTATTTGATCTTAAATCATTTTTATCAATTTTTAAACAATTTTTTTAATGAACAATGTCCAATTCTTTATCAATGGGAGTTGCTGTTTTTATAATTTTGTTTTTAATATCCCAAAGTTCTATAATTTGATCCATTTATAATATTTAAAAATGTATAAATAGTGAGAAAATTTTAATTAAGAGTTATGATTTTTTATTTGATCAAATAACATATATATACACACGCATGCACACACACACACACACCCTTAAAACTTTTAAATACAACCACTCAACTACGAGTCTAAAATATTATATTAAAATATTGAAACATTTTGTTGTTTCTGTAAAATCATTTACATTGTCCATTTATTTAAATTAAAAAAATTATGTGTCTTCAGTAATCCGTTCTTTCAAATAACCATAAGTTAAATTCTGTTGGCTAGTTAAAATAACATTGCAAATTGTATGTGCTTCAACAGCTTTATCAAAATCAACACTAATTTTTAGTTTTGGTTTTTTCTCTAACTACAGTTTATTGTTTGTTTATTTGTTGCAATTTGCCACAAACAACCCTGTTCGTAAAGGGGAAATGGTACACAAAAACCATCATGGCAGTTTGTGATTGCATACATAGTAACATACAATTCATACACAATAACACACTGTATTAAACAAGATAAAAGGAGTTAAAGTAGGCATTTCAGAAATACAGTACAATTACATTTTTCTTCAGTAGAAAGAGAAAGATTGACTACAATTTCAAATAAAACAAAATTATTTGATAATAGGGGAGAAATTATTCAAAACCTTTTTAAAAAAAAATGGTGCTCATTAATTACAATAAGAAAAATAGCAAGTGAGATGGTATGCCCAAAAAAAAATTGGCAGTTTGTAATGCATAAATACTTAAGTAACATACAAAAACATACAGTAACATACATTATTAAAAAAGATGAAAGTAAGAGATTATAATAGTCCTTTTAAAACATACAGTACAACTACATTTAACATAACAGAAATAAAAAGATTGACTGCAGTTGCAAAAAAATAATTATTTGATATCAGGTGAAAAATTATTTTAAAAAAATATTTTAAGTAATTGTGCTGCTATAAATTGCAATAAGAATAAGTTATTATAATGCTGATACAGAAGGGAAAAATTAAATTTACATAAATGTTCACTAATCATTTTTGTACCTATCCCATAATAATTCTTTTAGTTTTGTTTTGAATTTTAATTGTATTAATTTAGTTGTTTTTCTATATACGCAATCAATAATATACAAATGTTTTCAACCTCAAAATGAATAATAATTGGTTTTATCATCAAGGTTTAGAACCGGCTTGTAATAAAGTTCATTATTTCTATAAACAGTAGCCAGTTTTGTTTTAGAAGTTCTTAAATCATTACAATCAAGAAACGCTTTATCACAAAAATTATTGCCAATATCTAGATTCCAATTTTCTTTTGGAAAGATTTTTTCTACCATTTTTAACACAAATTTTTTTTACATATCAGTAATCAAACATATAAGCATGCACATACTGTTCATCACAATTTTTTCTATTAGTTTGAAACCCAACAATTACAAAATCAGGCATGTCAAATTGTAAATTATTAAACTGATCTTTTATATCTAAGTTAAAAACATTTGTTCCAGTAGAAACTTCTTTTTCTAAAAATTGCCAATAATCAAAACTAATAGGAATTTTTGGTTCCTTGTATATTTTTTCTTTAATTGCAGTGGCTGTGTTAGCTTCTTATTCAACAATAGGCCACATAATTTATAATTTTTTAATAACAATTTTACCTGGATCAGCATAATCTCTTATCTAGTTCATCTGCTGTCTTATTTTGAAAGACAACTAAACAGTTGTTATCAGCTAAATTACAAATAAAAGTAATTTTATAGCCACCTTTCCAATAAATTTCATTGTTATCTTGAATAAAACCAAACAGATATCTTATTGGATAAATTATTTCATTTGGTGTAGCACTATGAGTAGCTTTTACTCGATAATAATCATTTATTTATTCATTCATTTATCTATGTATTTATTTATTTTTTATTTATTTATTTATTTAATATGCCACCCAACAGTCGAAACCAATAACTGGGTGACACTACATATAAATCACATGACAGACACATTACAAAGAAAAGCTACATTAACAAACAGTAAACAGAATGACAGAAAACAAAAACACACAAAACACATTAAAATAAAGGAATACTCTAATAACTTATGATATTTAAAATCTACTTATGATTACTTATTACTAAAATGTTTGGAAAGCTCAACAAATAATATCTTTTTACCAATAAAGGGATCATAGTTATAGAAATTTTTATTATAATGGTCAACATCTATTAACACTATCTTTTTTTAATGTTTCAGCTACAAAGGTATTCATATTTCTATGCGTATAACTTGGTATCCTAAGACCTACAGAATTAATAATAATTGAAAAATTTATATATGAAAAAAACCATTGACTAAAAATAAGGCACCTAAGATTTCTCGCCGTAACTTACGTGATTGTGAGTTATGTATTGATAATAAAATTTCATAGTTGAAATTTTGTTTATTTAAAGAATATCTTATATACATTACTTTAAATAACCTTTTCTGAAATTTTTCAATCGTAATGGAGTCTGTAGCTGTAATAGAATTCCAGATAACAGAACAACATTCAAGTTTTGATCTAACTAATGCATAGTACAAACGTAATAAAGAATCACAGGAAGAAGCTAAATAAGTTATAAGTTTAATTAAACCTAATGTCCTATTAGTATTACTTATTATATAATCAACAGGATGATGAAAATACAACTTAGAATCTAGTATAACACCTAAATCCCGTATAAAATTAACCTTTTTAATCACTAAATCATTGACATAATATTTAAATTTAATAGGTTTGGTTTTTCTAGTGAATGAAATTTGTACAATTTTGCGTAAGTTAAGACATGGCGTTATCCTTACACCAAGTCAAAATTACAGTGATATCATTTTGTAATTTTTTTGCAATCATTTATATCTTTAATTATTTAGAATATCTTGAGATCATCAGCAAACAATAGTGCTTTTGAATGCCTTAAAACAGTTTAATGTCATTAGTAAATATGTTGAACAGTAAAGGAGAAAGAGTTCCTCCTTGAGGTACTCCTGAAGAAACATGATAAAAGGATAACAAAACATTTTCTACTTTTACTACAAATTTTCTTTGATCAAGATAGTTAATAAACCAATTTACAAAGGGTTTATCTAACCCAAATACTAATAATTTATCCACTATAATTGAATGCTGACAAGTATCAAAGGCTTTTTGCAGATCAAAATACAAATCATCAATTTGATTTGTATTTGTAATGTTACCGTAAAGTTCATTAACAAAATTAAAGAAATTCATTTTAGCTGTTTTAGCTACCTGAAAGCCATGTTGGCAATTCATAATTAAGTTTTTTGTATAAAAATTAAGGTACGTATAGATAATTTTATCAAAAATCTTCGAAAAACCACATAGTAAAGATAACCGTCTATAATTATTCATGTCTTGTTTGTTTCCCTTTTTAAAAATAGGCACAATAGCTTGTTTCCAAAGACTCTGATAAATGTTACTAGATAAATTAAAATTAAATATGTGTATTAATACAGGTGTAAAAATTTCAGAGCAACCTTTAATTATAAAATTGGGAATAAGTCGATTCCATTTGCTTTACTGCTTTTGAGACTTTTGATAGCCCAGAGAACCATACTGTGCATAATAGTAGGAGCCGAAAGCTGTAAATAAATATATGAAGTATTGCTTTGCGGAATTTTGATCTGGGTTTTGTTGACATATACTTCAGAAAATGTTTGGCAAACATATTTGCAAGGATTTCAGGTTCATGTACTATGCCAGAATTCGACAAATTAATTTTTTCACTATATCCTTTCTTCATTACTTTTACAAAGTTCCAAAATTTGGACGGATTCTTTTTCAACTTATAATTAATACTAGCTTGCCACTTAAGCTTATCAATTTTAATTTTTTCTTTGACTGATTTTCTATATTGTAAATAAATACAATAATTTTCTTCTGTTTTGTTTTTCTTATATATCCTAAAGAATTGTTCCTTCTTTTTTATTGATCTAATAAGTTCCATGGTAAACCAAATTGGATATTTATTTTTAACAAATTTCTTCATAGGTACATACTGATTTATTAAAAATTGTGAATTTATAGTTAAAAATTTGACCATTTGATTAATATCATCCATACTATAGATAGGACTCCAGTCAAATAAATTGAAAGCTGTATACAGTGAGTAAAACTCATCATTCTTATAATTTATTATCGAAGGCAAGTTGTAACTACCTATATTATCTTCAAATTCAATCTTACAGTGACAATAGAGTACAGGATGATAATTTTCTTCGTCAACCAAAGAATCTATTGCTTGTTCTACAT
This sequence comes from Dryococelus australis, assembly GCA_029891345.1. NCBI lineage: Eukaryota > Metazoa > Arthropoda > Insecta > Phasmatodea > Phasmatidae > Dryococelus > Dryococelus australis. The sequence continues at coordinate 150,252,531 of CM056999.1, read as the reverse complement.
TAATAAAGAGTTTGAAAAATCTAAATCTAACGATTCTGAAAAGGGTTTTGTAAAATTTAATTGGTCAAGATTTAATAAACTCGTTATCTGTAGAAGAATTTGACCTTATTGCTTGATGTATTAATGAACTATATTTTGAGTATGTTTGGAATTCCAATCTATGCCCGGGGTATTAAAATCACCAACAATTAATATGTGATCTGAATAATTAGCAAGTTTTGGCTCTAAAAATCTAAAATAATCTTTAACTTCAACAAGAGATAAATGTGGGGGAAAATATAAATTACCTAGAAGGATTTTTTTTTTTTTTTTTACACCAGTTAACTCAATTCATACAGTATCTATGTTATTTTTGACAACTCATATATTTGAACTGAGTGAGAAAAACTATTTGACTTGACTGCTGTCAAAACCACTCTACTGCGTTTAGTCAAATTGGAATCTTGATCTTTGCGACAAATATAATAATTATTAGAAAAATAATGTGACTTTATACTATTACAATTAAACCATGTTTCAGTCAAACATATTATGGGATAGTCTACACTCTTTATATTTTGAGAGAATGTTTCTGATTTTGTTCGAAGACCTCTTACATTTTGGTAGTAAACGCTGAAGCCATCTTTCCAAACACTCATTTAATGACAGTGTAGACACCTCCATTGTCATTGTTTAATTTACGACTGTGTTGGCTCCCCCAGCCGCCTAAGACACACATTTTTGTTGACTGGTGGACATCATCGGTTATATTATCAGTGCTTGTAAAATTATAGAGTTGTTCACTTAGAAGGCAGCAGTAAAAAGGACTGATAATACTCCCAGCCAGCAAAAAAACTGTATTAAAAATTCTGGCAAAGCTCGAGTCAGCTACAGCCACTTAAAAAGAGGTATAAGTGTCATATTTTGTTTTTAATTTAGATACCTTCAGCTCAGACACTTTAAGTTCTTGTTTTATATAGGTTAGTATATCACTCTCCTCTACTTCAGGTGCAAAGTGGGAGACAAACATGGTTTTCATGCACGGTTTTACTAATTCAGGAACAGTTTAAATGTGAATGTTATTTCTCACTCCGAGCTGTACTTGTTTTCGAACTACACCCGGCTTGGAAAGAGGTGAACTACTTCCAGTTGACGCCTTTGTACGTCAGCAAACTTCCGTGAAGCCGTCCGCATCAGCGGTAGGGTGTTTAAATTCAACTTACTGATCCTGAGGTTTATGGACACGTGGTTGCTGCATGTTCTTACCAGATGTTGCAGTCTGCATTTTTTCTTCTGCACCTTGAATGACCCCTGAAATAGAAACTACCTTTTTTTCCAACTATTTCACTGTAAGATTTTTTGTCCGATGAACGTGCTATCCTGCCTGTTGAACACAATGAACAAACTAAATTACCATTGTCACAAGGATTATTGACACTTTCCACCATTGCCCGCAACATCATATTGTCCTCTTTTTTAAGGTCACTGACCTCTTTTGTTAGTAAATCAATTTTTTTGCATAGAACATCAAACAGTGCTTTAACATTAGTTTCCATGTTACCTGGTTTTTGAGACATCTTCGGGGTGATTTCCCACTTCACTGTCACCTAAAGTAAGCATCACAGCATAGTTTTTGTCCCGATATATTGGTTTTTTCAGTAGCACTGGATGATTTTACAGTCTTTGTTGGTGAAAAACTGAACATTTCTGGCACATCACTACAATTTTTACAAAGAAAGTTTTCTAGATCACTGTCTACTGGCACACACTGTTCATGAAAGCGAGTCGCACAAGTTCCAACACACTTCATAAATTTTTGTTTCCCATAAAAACTGTTTCCTGCAAATTTTGCACACATCTGAACTTGGTGGCATATAAAAGCCCTTAAAATCCAAAATTAACGACTCTTCCGACACTTTTTCCAGTAGAAAATCAAAGGTAACTCTGGAGCAAGGTCAGACACATCCTTCTCTCACAAGCGCCTCGGCCATAACACAAGATAATTCTAAATAATTTTGTTCACCTGGCAATCTTAAAAAAGTATTCATCACTAAGTTATACCCGGATTATCAATAGCCTAAATAATGTGTCCATGTTTTGATATTTCTACTCTAGAAAACTGAAAAGGAAAAAAGTTAGTACAAACATCAATGTTATCTAACTTATCATAGTTTGCCACATCTCCAACTTTATCTCTCTTTTGCGATCTAAATTGTTCATAAACATAAGCATCATTTAGAAAAGAAAAGCCGTATATAGGAACATCAAATTCAATTTTATTATTGTAAACATTTAAATTTCCCCGAGTCTATTCAGCCAGGGGAAAAGTTTGTCTATCAAAGCTCTCAATACTTTTATAACTCATTTATAAGTAAAAAAAATTATATATAAATGAAAGAAACAAAGGATATTTCTCCAGTTAAATTACTCATCGAAAGGTATAAAAATTATAGAAAGCACCATGAAGCAGGGGGAAAAAAAAAAAAAGCTGCCGTTATGAAATATTGGCAAAAAAGTAGAATATATAAGTGAAGAAAACAAAAAATTTATAAACACATTAGTTCCAGTAGTGACAAAAAATTTAGACTATCCACCAACACTAGAAAAAACATCGTTTGAAAGAGAATTATTCTCAGAACAAAAATCTCCTAATTTGGAAGAGTAAATGGACATTGTACCCATAAAAAAATTGACGCAGCGCGTGTCTGGTTCTACTATAAATCTCGGAAAAGAAATTGCAAAAAGAATAAATGTTATTTATACTCAATATGATTTACGTGCAGAAGGGCAAAAATTTTACATGGGTAATACACAAGTAAAGATAGATGTTAAAAATAAAGAATATGAATTAACGGAAGGACTTTCTAATTTGTTAACAAAAGAAAAAGATCATCATCTTGATAATTTTACTGATAATGGCTATGAAAACTACATGAAAATTGTTTTAGTTACCAATGCTGTATTCCAAGAATATAATCCAAAAAAGAAAATAAACTCTAATAGAAGTTGGAAATACAAAAATATAATTAAACCAATTAATGATAACTGTATAAAAGAATCACATTCAAGTACAACACCAAACACACCAGAAAAAAGACTTCTTCAAGAAGTCCTAGATCTGGAAAAGGTATAAAGAAATACATGGATGATGTTAGAAATTCAATCAATTGATTGTTGATTATTCATGGCATGGCGAAGAAAATGCTGGAAATAACAATTATTACAATGAAAAAGTAAGCATAATGAATGTTGAACAATATATTTTCTGATTTTATTGTTAACAATCCAAAAAGAATACCTTATCTTATAAGAGTTTCAAATGTAATTCCACATTCATTTTTTAATTTAGAACACCATGGCAATGGCATTATAAAGTGGGCATTAAATAATTTAAATTTGCCTGAAATCCACTTACCTTGGTATAATTATTGTGGGCCATTTACAAAATTAAATGAAAAATTAGAAAGAGGTGATACAGGATGAAGATAAAAAATATAACTTTTGATATACCCATTGACCAATTAAGATATTTGGGTATAGATAAATTTTTAACAAAAGATCAACTTGAGAGAAAAAATATAAAAAATTGAAAGAAAGATAAGGCTTCTTATTAGCTTTGTCATTACCGATACTCAAAAAGATACTCAAAGAAAAAACTGGTAGTGGTTTACACCATGGGGAATTATTCCCCTCATAGTTGCTGCTTTAAGTGGTCTTCGAGCTTTAGCAGGAACAGCTAATGAAATTTACGGTACTGTTGATCAAGTTAGTAAAAATAAAAAAGAATTAGAAGAACAAAAAGACGTAATAGCAATGGAAAACAAGGCTGGAAAGGGCTTGGTTGCTAGCAAGAGGGGAAGACCAAAAAGAATTGAATATATACCCTCTATATAAGATCGATATTAAAAACTGTAAAAATATTAAACATTTTAGAAATGTTTATATGATTGATGAATTACCGAAAAGTATGCTCCAAAATGTATGTACTGTAGTAAATTTTTACATTTCGACAAATCCAGGAACTCATTGTGTTTGTTATTTTAAAGAAAACAACTATGTTTACTATTTTGATTCATTTGGAGGTAATATTCCTAATAATTTAATTAATTATTTTAAAAACAGGAATGTTTATTTTAATGATGACGGAATTCAGAATTTTAATTCAGTTAGTTATGGACGTTTATGTTTAATTGTTTTATTTATTTTTTCAAGAGAATTTACGTGTAAAGATATAATTTCTTTATTATCAAATGACATATATTTAGGAAACCATTAATTAAATCTTTAAATAAAATTTTTGACACTACTGCTTATGCTTTAAAATCATATGTAGATTCACAATGCAATTCCAGTGTTTCTTCTTTACAGAGTGAACTATCCAACTGTTTTAATTACACAAAAACTTATGTTTCTTTTGTAGGACGTAGGATTGTTAATATAGGTGAACCTGTAAATAATAAAGACGCTGTCAATAAAAGAGATTTCAAAATGTATATAGCAGATTATGCACTAAAAAAAGGATGTTGGTTCGAAATACAGCAATATTGTCTCTGATTATGCTTTAAAAGTAGATATAAATTCACAATTTAGTAACATTATTGCTGATTGTATAAAACGAATAAATAATGGGAAACAGACATTAAAAAAATATGTAGATTCAAAATACAATACTATTTGTTTCTGCTTTACAAGATCAACTCAGTAATGTTTTTGTTTATACAACTGACTATGTTTCTATTCAAAATCATAGAATTACTAGTCTGGCTGATCCTGTAAATGGAGATGATGCGCTCAATAAAAGATATTTCAATAAAGAAATAGCTGATAAATTGCAAAATTAAAACAAATCAGTTTTGAATTACTGTGATACACTCGTTAACTTGAAAGTTGGAAAAAGCAAAGAAGTTGTTGTTGATAAAGAAACAGATGTTAAATTACAAAAGTTAAACCAATCAGTTGAAAAACGCATGAAAAAAAAATCATACATAATTTATTTTTCTGTAAAGTGACTTAAAAATAAGAATGTTTTCACTGGCATAATCATATGCCTTTCTTTACTTTTTTGATGGATATCTGAATACGATGATGGTGTGAATATAATTATAGGAATATTCGTGAAATATAAAGATTTCTCTCTCTCTCTCTCTCTCTCTCTCTCTCTCCTCTCTCTCCTCTCTCTCTCTCTCTCTCTCTCTCTCTCTCTCTCCTCTCTCTCTCTCTCTCTCTCTCTCTCCTCTCTCCCCTCTCTCTCTCTCTCTCCCCTCTCTCTCTCTCTCTCTCTCTCTCTCTCTCTCTCTCTCTCTCTCTCTCTCTCTCTCTCTCTCTCTCTCTCTCTCTCTCTCTCTCTCCTCTCTCTCTCTCTCTCTCTCTCTCTCTCTCTCTCTCTCTCTCTCTCTCTCTCTCTCCTCTCTCTCTCTCCTCTCTCTCTCTCTCTCTCTCTCTCTCTCTCTCTCTCTCTCTCTCTCTCTCTCCTCTCTCCCCCTCTCTCTCTCTCTCTCTCTCTTATTTATTTGTGGCATGTTATAGATATTGTCGTTTGGATAATCACTTGTATCAAATTTTTCTAATATTGTCTTCATGTCTTCATAAAAATGTTCTGTTTTTATGTTATAAATGTATAAATCTGTATCTTGATAACACAACTCAATTTTATCACCGTATTTTGGTTTTCATCACTTTATAATGGAAATCATACATTAATTCTTTTGATATGTCCAAAATTGACATGCCCACATAAATAGGCTTCTTAAATTTTACATTCGTCTTGTCCACGTGAATAGCTGCAAGCTTCTCGTTAAATATAATGCTTTTCTTAAAATTTGATCTTGATATTAATTTTTCATATTTTGTGGTTGAGCTCAACATTTTGAGAACACCATGATGTCAATTGAACTATTCTGTGGTCTTCCTAGCATTAGTCACCTGGGTGGAAAGAACATATAACTTCATATGGTATGACTCATAATAGTCTGTCATGAAATCTGTGTTCGTAATCTTAATTTCAGGATATAATGAAAGTCTCTTTTCTAAATACCAGAACCTACATTCAGCAGTCAAATACGATTCCCCAAGAGGTTGTAACAGGCTTCTGTCCTTTTCTCTCGTTGTAGTTCTCAATAAACACCAACGGACTAGCTCAGCGTGAGTTGGAGACTTTGACTACATACATAATAATGAAAGTTCGTTGATACCAGGATGGCCAATAAATAACAGAAGAAGTTAAATATTTACTGGAGATTTATTGTCTCTGCAAAACAAAACTATTGACATTCGCAGCTTATTAACAGAAGAAAACAAGACAGAATGGCAGCCTTCATAAAACAAAACTTCTCACTTTAAGAGTTATGAAGACGAGAGAGAATGGTTACTTTTCTCTCCCTGCGCACTATTGACTCCTCACACCAACGGAAAATAAATTTAATAGATATTTGAATTCAAGTGTCCGAAATACAAAAGAAAGTTACAGTTGCGGGCGATGGTCGGTGGGAGTCAAGTGATTGCACGTTGTAGGCTGTCCGACCGACAGCTGACAAACGATCGTGCTTCCTTGTATATTGGTATAAAGTCTCCTCATTGAAAACATATTGTTTTTGAGCAGTCGCATTTGGTCACGTCAGCTAAAGGTGACCTCTGTTATTTTCCTCGTTTCACCATGTTGTGCCTTGTGGTGGCAATGTTTTTAGTTTACTGACCTCAGTGAAAAGGAAAAGATGCGCTAATGTCCTATGTCGTCTGTTGATGATGTCTGTTGTTGATGTCTGTTACTACTGATGAAATGAGGAAGGAAAAATAACAAATTTGGAAAAACAAAAATATATGAAATACAAACAAGTTGTTATTGCCACGACCTTTCAAATATTACATGAATTACTATCCTTGACTGAAATATAGACAAATGAAATACTTCCCGAATATACCAATTTTATGTGTGTGTATATGTATGTATATATGTGTGTGTATATGTATGTATATATGTGTGTGTATATGTATGTATATATGTATGTATATATATATATATATATATATATATATATATATATATATATATATATATATATATATAGAGATAGCTGCAATGCTACAAGGTTGAGCCTGAGGTTTGAAAGGAAGACGAACCTTGTATCTCCCCATGTCGTTCCGCGAATGGGTGTCGTCAAAATGTTTCTCGCAGTAGTCAGCTTTGAATTAACACATGGTGGTTCTTCAACTTCCCAAAACCGCTTTAGAGTCAAATATATTGGATCCTCCATGCCAATAAACATTGAGACTACGTCTTGATCGGAATCGGTACATGACTCTGGGTACTAACCCAGCAGTACCCAACTGAACTGTGACTCCAGTACCACAGGCATGTGCTGTCCTAACTCCAACCTACCACTCAAACACACATGTGCATAAACATCAGCACCTTACAACATATCAATTGGAGCAGGTTTGTCAAAGTGGGAGTCTGCCAGAGGAAGGGGACCCAATTGGATTCGGACATGCTGATCTACAGAAGCCCATGACAGATTACTAGTGATCTTTGACACAACAAAGAGTGAGTTGTTGAAGGTACACTGAAGTTCCCTGGAAGATTGTATCTTACAACTAATCATTCCTTTCAGATTTACAGCACCTTGAGAGAGGCCAAACACCCTTTCACTTGCCTTATGGAGAGGTAGAAACAGTACGTACCTCTGCAGAGCTTCAGATATGAAAGATGCCTGAGCTGCATTATCAAGCAGACAGCACATGACATGAGGTTTGTTATCGGCACCATACACTTTGACCAGAGTTGTAGACAATGAAACAAATTTATGATCATGGGCTGACACACGTGCAAATGTACTGCTTGGACCCTCAATGCTGGCAGAACCTTTGTCTCAAGATCCTGAAGTTGCATTAGACTTCCTATCAATGTGGAAAAAGTATGATGTTTTTGTTTACACCGATAACATGTTTGAGAGGAGGTTCAATCAACTACTGCATGGGATCCTCCAAGACACTTGAAACAGAGTTTTCTTTTGTGAACCATTAACTGCCTCTCAGTGGGTGACACACTGACTAACTCTTGGCATTTGTAAACAGTATGAGAGGTGTTCTGACAAACTGGGCAAGGCTTAGGTAATTTAGGGTCAGAATTTGTAACGAGGACTGACTTTGGTTGTGAGGTTATGTGACCTGATTTGGTTAGGGATGTTTTCCGATGCACTTGACCAGCATCATCTTTGCTCATCACATCAAATGCACAATCCAATTTCGCTACTCTTGATCGTAGAAAATCAATAAGCTCTGAAACAGTGAGAAATGTGTCAGGATTTTCTGTGCATGAGTTTTCAAACTTTGTTCTGACACCTACATCCAATTTGTGTAACAAAAATGTGACAAGTACTGGATTATTCCGTGTTATATCACAATCTAATCCTTCGAGCACTCGAGCATTTTCTCTGAACGTGTTGATAAAGTGGCAAATGGATTGGTGGTTTGTGGAGTTGACACCAGGCAAATTGGTAATTGTATTAATATACAAGGTTGCAAGTTTTCTGACATTCTGGTATTGGGATGTAAGGAGTTCCCAGGCTACCTAGTAATTTTCGACAGTAACCGGCAGATTTTTGACCAACTGTAAAGTTTCCGCCTTCAGACATCCCAACAAGTACTGGAATTTTTCTATGTCAACCAATGCTTGACTGTCGTGGATTGTAGCTTGATACAGTTGAGAAAACATTGGCCACTCCTCCCACTGCCCTGAGAAAGAGGGTAAAATAATTTCCGGAAGTCTAACGTTTGCTGATGTGGAAGCAAGATTACTGATTGACGAAACTGGCACAGCATGAATGGACAAGAATGAGGTTCTGTTGCATTGGACGTCTGACAACATAACAAAGAAAGACTTATGCTTCAAGATGATGAGCACAGGCTGGTAATAAGAACATTACACAATAACACGGACAACTACGTGTTTCCCTGGAATTTCCACGTAAACCGCAACACTTCTCACAAATGTACTGGACAGCGATGAAGCAAATACTGGTTCCTTCTTGGGATGTTCCTGTGATAAGTGTATTCAGAGCGGCAGCGATAGTTTATACACATGTTAAAATAGGCTTAAATTATGCAGAACACGTAAAATGACCAAAAAACGTATCACATTCACTATACGGAATAAACGCGGGCATGTATCTGGCCCGGAGGACCAAAATGTTTAGCATAGACAAAACATAACACATAAATATGTGCGTATATTGCCGGACACGCCCGCGGGCGAACTGACCATGTCGCCATCTAGAATCACACTGGTGTCTGGAACTACTTGCAGAGACGCCATTGCTGTAGAAAAAAGTAGATTTCCACAGAAGGATATACAAGTCTGATTTCACAATATGCAACATCACAGAATATGTTGATATGGTCGATCATCCTCATGGATTAGAATCTGCCAATACATTTGCTTTATGTCACAAGAGAAAGCAAAGCCTGAACCGTAAGATGACATTGCATATCTCATTTTGAAGCTTGGGTCCAGAGAGAAGAGTATCATTGAGTGATACACCATTTGAAGTCCTGGTACTACCTTCTAAAACCACCCTCAATTTAGTGGCTGAACTAGCCATTTTGTACACACCATGGTGAGGGATAAAACATTCAGAGGTTTCTCGACTTTCTACCTGTTGGTGTGGATCTGGTATAGGGTTCCATATGATCGGAAGTAGCATACTCAGCCATGAAGTCCTTGTACATTGTTTTTATGTCAGGTTGATATGCAATTTCGTGCTTGAGTGCATAAAATCGGTTTTCAGCATTTACGTATAAATTTCCGATATTCTGTCCCTCAGGTTTGAATGAGAGCCAAACCTTGTATCTACCAGATTCATCTCGAGAGTGAGTAGCCATGATGATGTGGGTCAGCATCCGGTTGCTTTGCAACTACATGAGGGGTTTCCTCTGTCCCCACAAACATAGGAATCAGCTCTTGATCAGAATTGGCATTCAGTTCAGGTATTCCCCAAAGATCATCTGTCCATATGTAGACTCCAGTACAACAGGCATGTGCTGACTGAGTTAAAGTCGCCCACTCATACAAACTTGTACATAGATGTCAGCACCCAGGACCAGGTTTGTCAAACTGAGGATCAGCTAATGGAAGAAACCCCAATAGGGTACGAACATATGGATCCACCGTTGCTTGTGGTGGATTGCTGGTGATTTTAGAGATTGTGAAAAGAGAGTGAGTGAAGGAACATTGAGATAGAACAGAGGATTGGATTTTACAACTGACAGCTCCCTTCAAGTTGACTGTACCATGCGCAAGACCACAGACCCTTTCCTTGACCTTTTGAACAGTTAAAGACAGAACTTTTGCAGCTGCCTCTGTGGTGAAGGATGCCTGAGCTGCACTGTCCAGCAAGCAGCGAACCACGTGCGGTTTACTGTCAGCATCATACGCAGTTACCAGGGCAGTAGATAACAACACTGAAGTATGACTACGAGCTGAAGTGACACCCACAAATTGTTCTGTCTCAACATCAGCACTTGAAGTATCATTTTTAACATGAGTTGGCAATAACCTTATTAATTAAATTTATATCAATTCATTAGTGCACGTAAGGTAGCGTCGGTTACATGAACTAAGCCAAACGGCAAGTACACAAACAACCTACTGGTATTTAGAGTTCGGCCAAGGTAATGCACACTGTATTGCAGTGGCCGACCTTCAGGGGCACCCATCACTAGGAACACAAGTCACCTAGGAACGACAACTTTCGACATGGGGATTCTGGCCCTATAGTTCCGTCCGGCTGGCGAACGGCTTGACTGAAACTATATGGTGGATCGTGCTGGATGAGCCATACTTCCAGAAGTACACTGTAGGACCGCTACCCATAACCGGTTTTGCTTTATGTTAGTGTTTCCTGTGCCATTTTATTAATTCAGCCTTATGCAGTGAACACACAGAAGTGACTGAAATAATATATTAAAGTACGCCTTAAAGCATGTTGAGATAAAATCACCCAACCACAAATACCAGAAAGAACCAATGAGTACAATTTATTCATGCCTCCAATCAGGTTAGCAGGTAGGGTACCTCTGGAGCAACCGTTCATAGTGTATTTCAACGTAGACATACTGGGCCTTGACCCCGAATGATTGCCTGAATCCTACACTGCTATCCCCCTTCAACCACCCCAGGGAACTACAGGCTGCACCAGCACCACTCCGCCGCAGGCAACGCCGGTCTCTGTTGAGTGACCCGCCTCCCAACAGAACCAGCCAAAGCAGAGGAGTGTGCTGCCATCATGTGAACAGCAAGTAAGGAAAGTGAGTATGCCTGTATCCCTTGACTTCGTGCTGACACACAGACCTACACTGGTGTCCTGCCGACATAAGTAGATTACTCTAGGGCATGTTCCCCGTGATACTGGCTTCACATACATATTTGAAGGCCACCATCTCCACGAAAGTTAGAGCTGCGTGCTGCAGGTCTCTTGAAGTGAAGTTCACACTTGGGGTTGTAATCGCCAAGCTCTGGACACGTCAGAATGCCTCCAGACCCCAATTAAATCAATCACCCCAGCATGGGGAACACATGCACTTCCAACGAGCTAGCAAGGGACTTGTGTGTGATTCCTGTTGGAGCTAAGAGTTACATATTCACTTCCCACTTTACTTTCATACCTCCTGACTATAATAGGTACTGTGGTTTCAATCCTCACCCACCACCCATCCAGGGACAGGTATGGTATCTAACCCTTACTAGGTACATCTGACATTGCGTCCCTTGTACCAGGTGGCTTAAAACACTTCAACAATTTATGTTCATCACAACAAGTATTATATTTACATTTTGAGTCAGTAGAGCTTCCAACAAATCACTAAGTGTTACAAGTCTGAAGATGCATAGCATGGGACTGTGGGACATAATCTGAGATACCAGCTTTGAGGCAGCAGGTAAGGACATGGATTCTGAAACTGAACTATGAGCCTCCAAGAATAATAAAATCTCACTAAATGTAGGCGACTTATGTGCATCACCACAAATTTGTAATTATCACTGTTACCGTAAATGACTATCCAACTTCTTTTTCAAAATATACAACAACAGTAGGTCCCAAACATCAATATTTAAATTTTATTGACCATAATGCTGCCACATTCTCTGTCAATAATTAATGACACAAAGGTGGTGACAGTGACTGGACTCGACAAAGAAACAGTTGAGGTTTGCACCAATGCATCTAAATGATCTGACACTATGAGCCTTTTGTTGTTGAATTTCTTGTTGAGTAACTGCCAAGCAACAGCTAAATTATCTGCTGTCATTTGCAGGGCTTGGATCAATGACAATGGTTCAGCTGACAGTGAAGATTCCAAGTATGACAGCTTTTAAACATTGCTTAAATGTTCATCACTCACCACTAGTTTTGATAACTAATTGTAGAAGTTAATCCATACAGTTGACTTTCCAGAAAATGATGGTAAATGAATTGTAGGAAGATAGGCGCGAAATTCATGGCGAGACAAAATGGCGACCTGAGTTTCGTCTTCCTTAGGCTCTTCCTGGATAGTCGCTAGAACTAACACCATAATAGACATCGTTGAAGTCGTCTAACCGCTTGTTATGGTGGCCTTTATCAAATCTTTATCATTCATGAGTAACTCCAAGGATAAATGGTCATCTACAAATTTAGCCCATATCTGCGGCAAATCCAGACATGTTGCAATAAATAACTGTTTTTGAGGTGAATTGTTTACAACTGTTTAGGCTAATAATGCTGCCCTTAGTAATCGGTTCTTGGCATGCTGCAGTCGCCTTGTCAACACTTTGATTTTGTCATACATTATTGACCAAAGGAAAGCAACCAACCAACACCCGAAAACTGATAGTCTGAACAAGTTCGAGACATCAATCGTAATAGTAGTGGAACAAAAGTTGTTTAACAAAACTTTTCGCCAATGAAAGTTATTTAAACATGAATAACGCTGCCAACCACTAACACAACAAAAAAAAATACAAATTACGTGACACCACAGTTCAAATCATCCTTCACTTAGAATGTGTCACAACCGTGCAACAAAGACACAAACAACAAAACTGGTTTTATCCGGCCCGAGTGGACCAAATGTGTTGGCAATGGCGTATTCCTCCGGAAGCACTATAGTGATTACTATACTGAAAGTTTTGTGTTCAAAAGAGCATTAATTCCACTACCAAAATAAAATGATTGCAGATTAGAACAACTACTTTATTCTTGATGAACACTTAGTGACATCATAAAAAAAACACCAACACTAACAACCATTAACACAAATAAAAGTTCCAACATTAAATAGTCTAATTCCTATAAATTATGACTTTTGAAAATGTAAAACACTGCAAATACACATAAAATTACAGCTACCAAAGCATCTAAAAAATACGACAAAAATTAAATAAAACCTTTCCTTAATATTATTGACTACTGTCAGTACCGTTATCTTTGCATGGATCTTTTGAAAAACTTGAACAAACATTCTGACATCACTTTGTGATTACATGAATTAAACAGTTTTACAGGTAGTTAACTAATCAGTGTTCGGGATGTGCAGCAGACAAAAATCAGTGTGCCTCATCTTAAGTATCTCGTAATTATGGCAGCCACCCAGCACGTCAACTATCCACTACGAGAAATAGTAAGATATCATTAATGATGAAATCTCAAAATTTTTAGTAATATGCTTGGAAATATAAGTTCTTACAAATGTGTTTCCAACCACCTATATGATTTATCAGCATTTAATTTTCATGAAATAAACAATGATGCCACATAAGTAATTAATATCTATTTTTTTTCTTATGGATTCACGAAGAGAGGAGATTTGAACTGCATATGGATTCACAAAATTTACAAGATATTCAAGCATCATTCAACTAAATTAATGAATTGTTGTTCATTTGCCACAAAAAATATCTGCTCTCTAAACAAATTGTTTTTCAACTGCCTTAATTTCCAACAGCCACCAAGAGCACTGGAGAGATAGTGCCAGATTGAAATCACAGCAAATTTAGTACTCATGTACAGTATTTACACACTGAACAGTTTGTGTGTAGCGATAAAAGGTACACCGCATTAAGAGCCTTAATTAGTGTTTATCTGTATTTCTTTTCATTCTTTAAGCATTTTTCAGAAATTTTTCTTAGTGTTATAAAAAGAAGTTGTATCTGTAATAACTAATGCTTGATGTTGGCAAAAAGTTTGAAAAAATAATTTTTTACATTTGCTTGTACATATTACTGTTCTGTCATGGATTTCTATGGTGTAAAAAATTACTTGTTATTAGCGTGATTGTCATTCAAGGTTGTGTGTGCAGGCTTCAAGGGCTCAATGAAACCTAATCTGCTGAAGCAGGAGACACAGAGTCTGGCATGCGTGCTGCGTATCCTGTTCAAGATGTGTGGGGATGAAGCTCGCCGGGATGCATGGCCCCTTATTCAGCAGCGCCTCATCAGTGTGTGTCGTGAAGCACTGGAATACTTCCTGTGCCTGCAGTCGGAGTCACATCGAGATGCCTGGACTTGCCTTCTGCTCCTCATGCTAACACGCATCTTCAAGATGACAGATGAGCGGGTAAGCTGTTTGAACACACACTATACACATTTCTGTTTGGTGAGGATTCAGTACTTGCATTTTCTCAATGCTGAAACAGTACAGATGTATTAAACATCTGCAATTTCAGTGGGCTTCAGGCACAGAATCAGCTCTTAGTCACAAATTGAGGAGTGCTTTTAACAGTTTATATTGAAGGAATGCAGACATTGGTTTTAGGAGAACGTGTGAAGTTCTGCAACTGGATGTTGCAGCAATATGCTGAAAATAACAATCTAGCATTGTTCATCTTGATGCACCACAGGAGACGGGCATGTCCCTATATTGGTGTCTGCCTCAAGCTGCACCCCTTCCCCCTCACTCTATGCTTCACTGCTACCAGTCCATCAACTTTGCCTCTGTCACCCTGTTGCAATTTTATTTTTAGTTTAAATTGTATTTTTAATTATTTGGGGATGCATAGTACTCAGAGATAGAGTGAATTAAGTAGGCTTTTCAATTTTTTGTATTTATGTAATATTACTTACAATTACTACTCATTACATGAAATGTAAGTTTAATGAGAGGAGCTCAGAAAGATAATAAAATTTAAATATGATTTAATAACCACAGAATATTATTTAGTTTGGAGTCTATTTAAATAGAACGTCTTCACTTGAATCATGGCTCCGAAGGCTAATGACTGTCAACGTATTGCGGTGGTCGGCTTACCCCATCTCCTGTCGTCTTCATTTCAGCAACCAAGGAAAAAGACTGTGTCCACCGTGCTTCCATCCTTAAAATTGGGCACATGTTAACTAACAAACTCCAAGGCATTCCACCTCGTTGGAGAGGGTTCTTTGCATTGTGGTTCGGGCGCTCAGCTAACCTCACTTTTCTTTGAAAGCAGTTTATTGTACACTTTACATAGTTCACGAAAAACAATCTCGTAGGCCAGAAACTGTTCCTTAACCTCATTAATGTCAATTATGTTGTTTGCTGGTGGGCTAGCACACAAGTTACAAAAATTTGCTAATACCTCATTTTGTTTGTCAATAACCTTCTGAAAGATTATTTCGAAGTCCTGAAATTTAAACTCATCTTAAGTGACTCTTCGTACATTTCATCCGCTTCGTCTGCATTGGTGCCACAACCATTTTCTCTTGTCAGTAGTGAACTGTTGTTGCTCCTTTTCGTGAAATTTTGTGCATTTCTTGTATCACAAAAACGATCACCCAATTCACCCGATACCATACACAGCAATGCAATTCATGATCCACAAGAAATCGTAGTTTACTATCCCGAGCTCGTGCAGCCAATACACTTGGTGCCACTAAGACACGTATTTTTTACCTCTCAAACAGCATGTTGGTGTAAGTTGTATTATTTTGAGGATACAGCATCACTTATTACACAGTGATAATATTCATTTTCCGTTACAATCCAACCCTGGAGAACCAAAATGTTTGAGCACACAAAAATAATGGCACGAACGTTCTGCCATTACTTTGCGTAACTGCTGATTGCCACCACTCGCAGTGCTAGTTTGACAGTCACATACAGTGTGCGAAACTGTCTCAAGTAACATAAATCAAACAATGTTACTGGTGCCAACAGCTTGCTTACTGATAAGCCGAAGTCGTAATATCATTGTTGGCAAGATGTCATGCGTCAATTTGCCCCCTCTCCGCTGCGAAATGAGAAATAAATTCCTTTGAGGGAATTTTGAACTGTCCCCTCAAGAGCAATTTTTTTCTGTCCTGGTTTGCTTCTTCAGGTGCCTCGGTTCTGTGTGTTTTTCTCTGCTCTGCGTTCTTAACCTTGAGCGGCATGTAGAAATCAGCTGGGCTTGGAGAACGGCCAGGCGGCCACAGGTGCTAGTTGACTCTCTTATTTGCTTCTTCGAGTGCAGGGCTGGTTAGACATATTTGTCTCTCTCAGATACTTGCGAACTGGCATTCCTTCTCTCTTTCTCCTGGGTGGCAGCTGTGCGATTGCTGCAATGAACTTGGTGTCTCTTTTCATGAGCTCTTCATGTGGAACTGAGTAAGGTCATGTCGCAGAAGGGAACCAGAGACGGTTGTGCCGCGAGCCTCTTTTCATTAACGCATGCCGTCCTACAAGATAGTGTTACAGCTTGGGTGCTGACAATAAAAGGTTACAGAGTTAAACCTGAAAAGAATGCAAATTCATCGTGGCTGGCACGCGGAATAGTATTTCGGCGTGTGTAGGCCGCACATTAAAAAAATTAATTGACTACAAAAAGTGGGGCACGGCTTATATACGAGATATTGGCATAAAAAAAATTTTGAAAGTTTTTTTCTCAAGTCATGTTTAGAAATTTGTCAACGTACAGTACATTTTAATGTTTTAATTTTTGAAGGCAGAAAGGAAAGGATGGGGAAAAAAAAATTGTAGTTATTTGTTCACTTGCGTTCGTAAACAAAATAACCTTCATCCCGTACATGTAAAATGTAAGCATGTTGGAGCTCGCCTGTAGAAGTCGTACATGATAAAATAATTTATCTATTCTAAAGATATCTTACATTGTTTGCACGCCCACCATGGCTCTACAAGTGCACATTGATAAGATGCCATTTTGTGTAACATGTTGCTGTAGTTTTGCTTTCTCAAGTCACGTTACCATCTGTGGAATAGTAATTGCACAATGTATATTCATAAACATTGCAACAGAACACAAATTTTCTGTCACAAATGTTTTGTAGGGATGAAATTAAGTCAGAATTTATTATGTTTGTACGGAATTGTGACTTAACAATATTTACAGGAATACAAAAATTCAGTGCGGCCTATACTTGAAATATTAACTATCTCTAATTTTTCATCAAAAACTTCTGGTGCGGCCTATACATGCCAAAATACGGTAGTGTTCAACCCTTGGGGAATAAAATCATTATAGTTATTTTTACGATAAATAATAAATAAATATTAAAAAATTGCCCAATGCCCCACTTGTTAAGCTTGTCAGCTATTTATACTGCTGTGGCTGCTTGTTGTGGAAAAGTAAGAGTGGCCTCTACCCGGGCTTCCTAGTCTCGCACAGCAGAGAAACAACATGTGTGAAATTGAACTGAGGGGTTTAGTCAAGCCGGGCGCTTCCAGACTCAGCTAACTGCTAAGATTGACAAAACGAGTGTTGTGGCAATAAAGTTAACTATCATATTTTATCGCATATAGGTTGCACCCTTATTTTCCAGGGGTGTTAAAAAAATTATAATAATTATTGATTATAGGTTGCACTCATCTTTGTGGTTGTACATGCTGTATAACACAGCCTGCGTCAACCAGCAGGCTTCCATTTCTTTTTTGCTTTTATACAGTGACAGTTCGTCAAAAGAAAAACGTCAATAACTGCAGTGGGCAGCCGGCCTTTGCTTCCGATACCCATCTCTCCAAAATAAACAGTGTCGTCTCCCCCCCCCCCCCCCCCCCCCATCCTATTCATTTTTCCCTTGATCGCTCTAAACATTTTCAACAAGTTTACGACTACCATCCCACCTGCTTTTATTATTATTATTATTATTATTATTATTTTAAAAAACTGTTGTTTTGTTATTATGGGAGTGAAGAAGTGTGACCGACAGTTTCGTGAT
Source organism: Dryococelus australis (assembly GCA_029891345.1). NCBI lineage: Eukaryota > Metazoa > Arthropoda > Insecta > Phasmatodea > Phasmatidae > Dryococelus > Dryococelus australis. The sequence goes on along the minus strand of CM056999.1, from coordinate 150,234,392 downwards.
GGAAAGGCCAAGTACCTACACTGCAGATTTCACATTGAAAGTGATTTCGTTCGCTGAAGAGAATGGGAATTAAGCCGCGGGCTGTGAATTCGGAGTAAATGAAACTTTTCTTACATTTTTTCATATCAAGTGTTTAAATGTGTACAAGAAACTACATACACATTTCAGAAATTTAAAACTTTTATGTGCGTTTGTAAGTCGGTAAAATTTTAATAAGTTATTGTATTCTACGGGCTAGCTTTTTTTAATGGGGATTGTACTGTATTGTTTAAATGCCAGGTTGCCTCATTGAAAGTCCCGTTATAGTCGAGTCTTTATTGCATTGCATTCTAAACTTTCAATGAACTCTGTCATCTAAAGGATGGGTCTGAGTGACACACGTTGAGAAAGCGACACACACACACAACTACGTACCTCTTATCTATCGCCCCGGTTGCCTGCCCAACGCGCTCGCCTGGCGCCGACGGAAGGCTGTGTATACTCCATGTGCCGTGAATAACTACACTCTGTGCAACATATATGTCAGCTAAAGTATTGTGTACATTAAATCCTGCATATACAGTGCGTGATTTTGTGTTTGCTTTGAAATGTGCAATAGGTACTATGTTTTATCATGATTTTCGGAGCCAGTATCATTTTTCTCACCTATAGGTCGCACCCCAAGTATTCAATAAATTTTTTAAAATAAAATGTGCGACCTATATGCGATATAATACAGTATCAACAATCATGTACAACACCACCTACATCGATATAGAGAAAGAACATGAAGTCACTTTCAAAAAACATAATCACTGCAATTATTTACAATATACTGACTTTGTCACAACCATTTTTTTTCTTTCATTATGTGATTAGTAAATCTTTGATTAATTTACATACTCAGTTTGGCTAGACGTTGCTACACAATGTGAAGAAAATATTTACTGTTTTCTTGGTGTGACTCTATATAAAACAAAGTATGTTGTGACGCATGCCCCTCTCTTGGGTCTTATGGGTTAAGAGGTGATTACGCTGATTACCCTCTTTATTCCAGCGGAGAAGAGAGGAATCAAACCCCAGGGTGAGATGGAAAGAGATGTGCTCCCTCCCAGGGACCTTCACTATCCTCACCACTAAGACTGTCAAAATGTGGGATGCCAGCTGTCCCAGGAGTATGAATGAAAAGCAGTCGGTGATCAATCAAAGTGATAATGGTAGTGTATGATCTGGCCAAGGTGACGGGATTTAACCCTCTAGGGCTTAAATGCCAATCGCTTCAGGCCCCATCTCCTGTGGCATCCAGCACACCTCACAACTGTTTACTGACTTGACTAATGGATTGCACCAATGAATTACACACAGAATAAAAAACATACAGAATATTAATGAATGGGAAACTAGAACTACAATTACGGTAGGTGACACACAAGGTTTTGGTTCACGTAATATGTTTTATGCCTTACAGGAAATAATGCGAAAGACTCTCTGCTAATTAAATACAGATTAGTGTTTAGCAAACACAATAAAATTAAAAAATAATTATTGTGTAACATGCGAAGGTAAGTCTGATAAAATAATTAAAGAAATAATATGCAAAAAAATCTACTTAATGTGATTTACAGCGTTTGACGTTACCAGGGAATTTCTCCAGGGGGACGTTAATCACGCCGTCCTGCTACTGTGGTAGTCAAAGGAAGTTGACTATAGTAAAGGGTAGTGGATACAAGTGGTTAGATTACCGTATGGAGAGAGTGCTGACCTGGGCGGTCACTGGTGTAGACGAGCCTTGTTTAAGCTGAAGGGCTGGAGTACTGGCAGCTTTCCCAAGTTGCCGGCTGGAGAGAGTGCTGCCTTCCCAAGCAGCGGGTTGGAGTTCGAGCCCTGCCACAGGTTCTGGACCACGTCTCTGCTGGACCACGGTTCTGGAACTCTATTTATACTTGAAAAACAGTGATTCTTTGTGGTGCAGAGGGTAACGTAGCCTTCCAACACGGGGGTAGGTGTATCAGGGCACTAGAGCGCAAACATTTCTTATCTCCCCGTTTGGAGGCGATGATAATTTTAAACACCTCTTTCTGAGGCTGATGGGATATGACGTCACAAGGCCACGGGGGTGCTGCTATCTCTGGGGTTGATTGGAATTGCTACCACGGATAACTGAAGGGTTGTGAATTTAAAAAATAATCATTCAATTCGTGGGGGTGGCGCTTGCATGTAGGATTCCAGGCGGGCAGTGCATATTATAATTACGTACTTTAATTACAAATATGCATTCAGCTCTCTAGGCTAGTGGAATCTCCTTGCTTGATATGTTTATCTAATTCACCACTGACAAGACTTGCTTCTGAGCTCAGGTCGCTCGTAGATGGGGGCGAAATTGCCAGTAGATACCGCATCTGCACTGCGCAGCATGCTGGAATGCATCAATTGTAAACTTTAAATTCTCTCAAAATGTAACAACATACTCAAAATTATTATGTTTATGTCCATTTTCATTTCAACAAGAATTATACGGCATCTCCAATGATTTTACATACGCATTGTCTTCTTATCACTTGCCATAAAATACATGGCACTCTTGTCTAAAATGTTCATGTTAAATCTAAAAAAGTAAATTAATGGGCCATTACTCACCTGCATGTTACGTAATTAGCAGGGTAAGAGCTGTTGATACGGCTGCAAAAAGACAAGTTGCCTTAAAAACACTTATTTTATGTGAACATTACGCTAGGTAAGCATCCATTAAATGTTTGTAATTACTTAAATGCACTGTTCATTAACCCATATATGTAAACGGTAGGTGTTATGTGGTGGTTGATAAAAAGAGATATCGTAAAGACGGTTATTTCTTTTGAAATTTATTAGTGCGGGGCACTATCACTCAGAGTTTGTGACTTCTCTTCGTCTTCAGGGGTCGCCCATGCTTATGTTGTGGTGCATACTGCGGGTTCGGCTAGGTGAAGTGTACAGGTGGCCACCAGGGTGCCTCTCTGCACTGGTCCGGCACCAAGCTGACCTGGCAGGCTCAGGACGGCTGACCTCTAGGTGCTGGGGGATGTGCTGCATCTGCGTCATTGAGCTGATCGTTGGTCTGTGTTGCCATCAGGATCAGTCCGATCGCTGTGTCACCTGCCCTCACGGTTCTGTTGTTCCTGTGTCACCATAGACGTCATCAGGGGGAGTTGGTAGGCTATGTGCCCCCGTCATCCAATCTCTTGGTCCTCGGAAACTAGGGCTGGAGCTGAGGTTTAGGCAGTAACCACCGGCTCAACAGCTTGGTTGGGCGGTCCTCCTCGTTGTTTAAAGTTGGGAGCTTGGGTAGCTGACTACATTGTTGGCGGGATTGGTAGTTCTGCGGGTGTCACCACCCCATCGGATACAGTTGCCGGAGCTGAGGTTCGGGGACAGACCTCTGACTCAGTACAGGTATGCTGTGGATCTATATCATTTCTTGTCATGAGAACGGCCGTGGCATCAAGTGATGCTGTATTCGGGAAGACAGCCGTGGTGCTGGGCAGTGTGGCTGTGAAAACGGCCATGGTGCTGAGTGAGGCGGGAGCCTTGGTGATGACCTTCCTTCATCCAGGAATAGTGGCCATGAGTATGGTCATGGCATCGGGCGATGTCTCAACCACATCAGTCATGTGGGGCAGTGAAGGGACCTCTTCATGTGCTCCTCTGACTGGAGACGCCTAAGTCAGAGGCCGGATAGTGACCTCCATCTCGACAGCACCTAATGATGGTCCATCTTGATGCATGCCGCTTATACCAATTAACTACAAACGATTAGGACGCATCTCACTGCAACCCTAGTGTACTACTTCTACACATGCGAGATTCAAACCCCACCCCATTTCGTACACGGAAGTAATGGTCTGCAACAATCTTGGAGGGGGGCCGGACTCGTGGATACGAGGGGTTGCGAATGACAGCGGTAACCCCCCCCCCTCAAGCACTGAGAGCCTACAAGCCATCAGCTGCCTCGGGCCATGCACGAGCGCCACCGAGGATATGCGAAGGCAGAGAGATGACCAGAGGGTGCTACCCCCACTCAGGCCTCGCACCTGAAAGACGTCACATGCCCTCCCCGCGGCCACCACGACACGCGTTGCCTCGCTATATAAGGCAGTGCGCTGCGGTCCTCGCCAGTTGTTCCTGCAGTCTTCTCCGAGCACCTGGGTGCTGGAGTCTAGACTACTACGAAGACCTTCAACGGCCCTTCCAGAGGCTGTCGCCAACTACCTAATAGTCTTCAGCAGCCATCAGTGTGAGCCACCATTGATGTCGCCATAAGAGCTCTGCAGCCCCCTTACCGGATGCTCCAGCAACGCAAATAGCTACCAGAGAAGCCTTCTGTAGTACCATATGTTTACCACACATAATTCTTCTTTGTCTCCTACAGACACCCCCTATTTAGAGTTAGGTTTGTATATAAGTAATTTTGGTCAGTTTTCACTTAACTTCCCCTCTCAGCTTAGGACCAGGCCACCTACACCTGGCTACCGTAGGATTACTTCCAACCACCGGTCTGCGTGGCAGGAGAGCACGTGTCACCGCGTTTAATAAGTTTTTAATAAACACAGCTGATTCTCTTGTCCTCAAGTGTCATTTATAGAGTAATCTGTCACGTAAGGGAGTATGGCAGAGTATTCCTCCATAAGATTGGCAGGTTCTATTCCATCTACTGAATTTCCACAATGTAAAAGCATTTTTTTTTTCTTATGGCAGTCTGCCTTTAATGCTGGAGGGTAATGCAAAGAGTGATTTACATTCTGGTGTTTCAGGATTACTGAGAGTGTTGATTTCCTCCTGAGTAATTTGAGAGCTCTTTTCAATTTGTTTTTAACACCACTCTTGTGAGCTCGTGCTATGGGGCCGTTAACAGAATCAAATACTGCAAGTGAAAATATACGTAAGACGAAGCAGGGTATTATAGCGGTCCTACAGTGTTCGTCCAGATACACAGCTATACCCAACATGTTTCACTGCATAACTTCTAGCCATTCACAAGCCTGAAGGGTTATGCAGCAGGGATCTATATGCAGTCGTAATACCCTATTTATTCATGTGTAGCGCGCACTCATTTATAGTGTGCACCATGATTTTTGCAACAAGTTCCAGGGGAAAAATTTTTAAAAATAAAATTGCATCAAAAATTTGTGGCGCCCTGTTAGTAAGTATGAAACAAATTATTATTTTTTACATTAATGTGTGGTGATTGTAATATGTTCGGAAAATACTTTAATTAAATAACATGGGTACAAAAATCCAAAATTAAAAAAATCCAGAACTGCCTTGCTCCTACTACTCAACGTTTCCAGCTTCGTTTTTCTCCTTTCTCCTTTTAGCAATGCCCGCTCTTTTATGCCGTGCTAGAATTTCACACTACCCTTATCACAAAAGAGTGCATCCTCAGCTCTCCCCCCCCCTTCCGGAAACATGCTCGCTAGCCACTGCCATGGAAACAAAGAGGGATAACGAAATTATCGACCGGCAACATCTGGGTTTTATTACAACGGGGTGGGGAGCCGTAAACATGTGGGAGCTCTGGTTTGTGGCGACAGGATGCTATTAGTTGGGAAGGACTCCCCCGAAGATTAGCCAATGCAATACACTGAGCATTACCATAGCCAAACTCAAAATACAGTTTGGTGTTACTTGTATTTGCCGTGTGGCTGGTTCATGTAGATGGCGTTGCCTTAAAGAATAATTCAGTAATTGAATTTAATGAGCTATCATTACAATTGGGGACAAACAGGTTACTAATAAATAGAATTGAGAAGGCACTAGAATTCACTTGGTTGAATATGGTTTTTATTGCATTCACGTAATTTATATGCAGGTTAATACAGTGAAAGAAATCAGTAATATTATGTTAATCAAACTCATCATAAACGTTCACTGCAAATAAAATTACTGTGGAAGTTAATTTATATGCAACTCAGGTAGAGGCAACCTGATTACATTAAATTTCTAGTACTTTGGAAAAGTTTGGAATAATTAAATAATTTAAATTAGTTAAAATTCCTAGTTAGCCCTTTAATTAGGGGTTGTCGTGAAGAGACCTCGTAGTGTATAATACAAGGCTATTTACCCAACTGGTAAAGATGTGGCCGGGCTAAGACCTTACGGGGTTTTCTTTAAGAGACGGCGTCGCCGTAACCTTTGTTTATCTGGAGGGGTAGGAAGGTTAGGATGATGTGTTGTAGCTACTGGCGCGAAGGACCCAGGAGGTTGGAGGTATTGCAGAAGTGTATGCCTTCTAGTTGCAGTGTCCTCTGGAGAGTGTGACATCGTTTACGTTCTCTAGCAGGCTACCAATGCCACAGGGTGTCCAGCCCTTGTCAGGATGCCCCGGTCTTTACAGCGTGGGGTGTTGCAAGACAGAGTTGCCGCCTTAGTTTAAGGGATTCCACCCTTAGTCTGTTCCTCGGCCTTCACAGCTTCGAGGGCAATGAGCAACTCCTGAGACCCATTTGGCGCAGCCTTTTATACTAATTTCTGCCAATTAAAAGTGCTCACAGGGGTGTGGGAGAGTTAGGCTTGCCTCTTAGGGGTGGAACTTGTAATGTCACATGCATGAGCCATGGATCCTTATCTTGCCTGGTGCATAGTGTCGAGATCTCTGCTCTTGAGGCACTCGAGCAGGCAATGACTCTTCGTTGTTTGGTCCACTTCCTACAGCGGCGTGAAGTTTGAATTGTGTGCTGTCTCTTTAGCGGGCACTACAAAGTAGAGCGGTGTTTCTTTCAAGCAGGGGCGATGATGTGACGTCCGCTTGGAGATTCAGATTGGTGGTAAAAGCTTCGCACACTGAGTTGAAGGTGTCTTGAGTCTCTGTGAAGTCTGGAAGTCCCTCATGCCCTGCTTCCATTACCATGCCTAAATGGAGTTGACTTGCCCATAGAACTTGGCCATATTCAAATGGGGCGAGGTCTGTCATTTGCAGTGCGCTTTCTCTAAGCGCCAACAGTGTCCTTCTCACACCCCCCCCCCCCCCCCTTTTTTTTTCAGACCCATCTGGCAGTCGCAAGTTTAAGTTTGGGTTGATTGATCCTGCTCCAGGTTCATGCGATTATACACTTTCTATTCTGTAGGTGTAGCTATTCTGTTACGCGTGAGTGCCATTATCTCCCCTTCCTCTGCTCGTGGATGTGGCGTCTTTATTGTCCACCAGCACAGCAGTTAGCGCTGTTTTTCTTTTATGCGCTCGCTTCCTCTTGTTCTCCCCTCATTATAGTTTTCCGGCTGTGGCGAGTCTCTGGATCAGCTGTAGCGGGTGTTCCACTTCATTCTTGCTGTGCATGAGGGGTGAGGAAGTGGAAGGGCAAGGTCACGGCGTATGAAGAAAAGAACTTGTTTACTGGTGTGAGGTTTCTATGCCCTATCGGGAGGGATTGCGTGCCTTCCTTTTGTGGTCATCAGGTCAGCGCACAGCATTAGCAAGGGAGTGGTATTTTGTACAGTGTTTAGTTACGTTTCTCCTTAAATTAAGGGAAGAAAGAATTTAAAACATAATGACCTGTCTCGTACCTTATGGCTCAAGGTGTTCTCCTCGTACAGTAGGAACAGGACAAAACAAACTAAAGTTTGCTGCTGGGAAATTGATCACTGCAAACATGTATAGAGCTTGTGTATTCTTCCGCAGTTTTTACCCATAATGGCATCCTGTAAAAAAAAAAAGTATGAGTATAATATTTTTATGAGACGTCTTAAAACTTAGTTTACACACAATTTTTTATTTGATATGTTACTTACGTAAATTACTGGGAATAATATAAAAGTATTTAAACATTTCTGAATAGGCACTTATAGTACAGGGTACCGACATTTAAAGTTAAATATGCTAGTTATTTGAAATACAAAGGAACGTGCGTACGCAAAGGTTTGGGTACCTTTAAATGTATTAAGGTGTGCCTTCCGTGAGTAGTTTACTGTACATTATTATAACATGACAAGAAAATTGTACACCTTATTATCTACGTTTACACGGCACACTCAACAATTCCCTTACACGCGTTTCTTTTACAAATTACATTACCGTAACAACACAAAATCTTAACTGTATCTTAACATACCCAATCTTACAATTTTCACATTATTTACAGCCCTCTTTTATCCATCATACTGTTAATCCATGCAGCCTAACTTTCCATTGAATTTAACACAGTAATCAATTCACCTATCCTTAATAACACATACTCTCTTTATGCAAAGCTAATTCTAACATAGAGTGAATTCATACACTGAGCACACTAGAAGAGATGTTGGACGTTTTTAAACATGGTTTCTCAATCGAAAATCCATTCAATCCCAGGGTGTAACCTATTACCAATTCTGAGTGAAGCTCATAAAGTACAAATTAATATCACTAATTACAACAACCAAATCAAGCAAGGTCCTTCAAAAAAAACACGAAAAGATTACTATCATTTCTAACTACGGCAATTGACAACTCTCTCAATAACTTGTAAAGCTCATCCTGCTTCCTCAGCAAGTGTGCCCTTAAAGTGTTGCGTACGCCCGCAAATGTGGTTAACACAGTATGTTCTCTGGACGTTGATCAACTACCCTACTAAATTTATCAGCACATGTTTTAGGGAATCATTTACATACAAAACAACTCTGTGAAAAATAATAAAATAAAGTTTTAATATTTTTCATAGTTAACCATGTTAAACCTCATAAGCTTACTATTTATTTTCTTTATGAGATTTCGCTTAACCTACTCTTTAACTAAAAATGCCTGTCCAGAGTCCTGTCACTTAAGTGTGGTCTTGTTGCACTACATAGATTCTTCCACTGCGAAAATAGTGTTCAGTCTCTGTTTACCATGTTCACACATCTTACTTCTTATATTGGAGAGTGATTTGAAGCACTATTTCTCCTTGACTATGCGGTACAACAACTTGTTGAGTTTGGTAAGATCTGTTCGTAAAGCTTACCGCATAGTTAACCACTCGCACCTCAGTGATTGTGAAATGAAAGTTTATAGTAACTCGCTCACCATTTATTGATTGGGTGCAGTGTTTCTTGTTTCGCCCCTTCCTCTGTAGTCGGCCTCACTTACACTGTGGATGATGTGGCAAGGTTGGCCACCGGTAAGCTGGTGGGGGCTACAATGGGGTCTCGTGGTAGAACCCCAGCAACCTCCTCGGGATGCCGGGTTTGATCGTGGTAGCCTCGATGCCGGTCGAGGTACTGGCTGTTTGGTCGTGGCTGGTGCCCTCCTCTGGGGGAGTTGGCATTAACTGTCTCGTGGTTGCAGGCACAGTTGATGTGGTCACCACCTGGTAACTGGAGCCGGGTGACAGATGTGACCGTCCTGGTTTGCTGGGGCATCCAGACAGGCTCTGCCACAGGTCTGGAGGCGTTCTCACCTCCCTCCTGGGTTCAAGCTGTGGTGATGGTATCTCGGCATGGAGAAGCTATGATTGAGAGTAAGGTATGAGTTGGGTACCCCACCGTGGACGATCTGGGCCGCCCCCATCGGTGTGAAGCGGGGAGGCCGTGGTTCGGCTGGCCTCGGTCGGCAGGGTAGAGGCCCCGTCGTCTCTGGACGGTGGACCTCCTGCCATAGGCGAGGGCGGTGGTGATGTGTCGGTGGCTTCATCCTCCCATTCTGGCCATATTGGAGGTGGTGACGGATGCAGGGACCCTCCAGGCACATCATTTGCCCCGTCCTGCTGGCTGTCTGTTACCTGCACACAATTTAACAGCAAGGGAGACCACCGAACTGTTTGCCATTGTCTATAATCTAGGAGGACTGGGGCCGATGTTCCATCTCATCCTTCACCTAGGTATTGGGCTGAGGTCCACCTCAGCAATCATATGGATGCTCTTATTTCCTGGGGGAGATGAGGTTAGGGGATCAGGTCTGAATGGACCTTCTGCATCTAGTTTCTTACCCGTTCGTTTTGTCATGAAAGCCTTTGACAGGACCTCGTTTTCCAGAGGGTTTTGCTTGGCAATCGGGGAGTGTCAGGTGTCCGGGTGGACAAGTCACTCTTAACACGTCGGTCGCTCTAGGATATCTTCCTTAGGGGCAGGGGGAGAATTTTCCTGTATGCTGCCTATCGGAGCTCTGGGTTCCCTAAGTTTGGGAAGCTCTGATACTGGGTTAGGGGATAAAGAAGGTGAACTGTCTTGCTGTTGTAATAAGGTCCGACGGCATCTGGCTCGTCAGACCTGAATGCAGTTACCCTTGGGATATGGTGGTTCAGGTGAAGGTTTGGGGTGACAGTGTGGTTTCTGCCTGCAACTTTCGGGTGGAAGAAGGGGTAATAAGAACTGAATTACCCTTCCACTCGAGTGTCAGATGCCTGTATTTCAACAGCGAAATGACGCCGCTCACAGTCCATTATGGGGATGGGATCCTAGATACCATGATACCTTCAATACCCTCGATACTTTATAGTATCCAGTATCACATGAAAATATCCTAAAGTATTTATTGTCTCATGCCTTAATTATGGTACAAGCATACCATAACATTCAGATATGTACAATAGTTTTGAAAAGTGGATCATAATTTAAGTATACGTATACCACAATATACCATATTTTATTCATACTATAATATTTACACAGCTGCGAGCACCTCGAGGTTTTTATGCAACCCCATATATACCACAATTATGATATTCGACAATATTTACTTTTATGGTACTTAATTCAGGTACAATACAAACGGCTTGAGAGTTCCGAGCAAGCACCAATAGGCGCAAGTGAGCAATTTGAGTAGTTACTGTACATCCTTTACGTACCACAATTATATGCTGCACTGAATTTTTTCGTATAATTCATTTTTATCCCATTGATATGGTATATATTTCAGGTACAATAAAAGCAGGTAGAGAGTTGTGAGTGAGCGCCAATAGGCCCGAGCGAGCAAATGAGTAGTTATTGTGTATCCCACACATACCATACTTATCTAATGCGACTGCATTATTAAATATTCACAATAAATAGCATAATTCTATGATACACCTGTCGTGGCCTAGACCGCGTATTCTGCGTACTACGGGTGTATCAGATAATTATAAGATTTATTTAAAATTACAGTAATTCGCAAAGTAAACTTTAAAAACTGCAAAATTGCAAAATAAGTGTCTACTGAGCTATCATTTTCCTTAAAGTTTGATTACAGTTTTTACTGTGGAAACGTGATTGTATAGATAGAATCGAAGGACACTGTGTTGGTTTATCATTATTTAAGATCTTTAATTTATAAGCCGTCCATCATTTTTTTCCGCTGTAATGTGGGGTTTTATATATTGTGTGTGTCAACAACAATATTGAAATGGGCAATTTTCTTGGCCAAGTGGTATTGTGTTCATGACAATGTTAATTTGGTATCGATTAAAGTATCTGTATCGAGTATCGTGAGAATGTTTTGATATCGAATCTGGTATCGAGTATCGACAAAATGTAGAATCGACCCATCCCTAGTCCAGTACACAATGTTGCATTCGCAACCAAGGCTGTCCCAATATGAGAGGTTCCCTGAAGTTGGGTACGACCCAAAAAGTGTCTCGGAGGAGTCTCTTACTAACCACCATGGAAAGAGTAACCTCCCCTTCTACTTGGTAGGGGAAGGAAGGTTGAGCCTGTGAATTAAGCCTTTCCATGTGGGGTAGGTGTGCTCATTGACTGTGCATCAAAAGAGCACTACGCACAAAGTTACCTATGGCACCTGAGTCCAGCACGGCCACGGTATATCGGTTATTTATTCGGGTACACAGTTAGGGTTCATCAAGGTAGAGCATTCTTGACAAAGAGTGTGAAGTCAAATCGGGATACTGTTAAACGAGGCAGGCTCCTTAGGCCGGGGCGCTGCATCATGACAGCCATCCATGTGTCGGCTGCCTTTCTCCAGTCGGGCCAGGCGGTGTAATTTCCATTGGAATGCCTCTCCCTGTGGTCTCGCCACAAGGGGAGAGGGGCGGTATGAGGAGGGGGCGAGCGGCCAGCTCCTTGCCTCTTGGGAGGAGGAGGAGGAGACGAGGCCACGACCTTGGCAGCACGTGTTCGCTCGTCTAGGAGGGTTTGCTCACAGTGGTTCCTTTCAACCTCTCCTGCCCACTCAATTAAGTCCTCCACGGTCTGGGATTTAGGGGGGATGAGGAAGCTATGCAGATAGTGAAGCAAAGTGTGTTCAACAATTCGCAACATCTATTTTTACTTTCAACTGGGTACAAACGCTTATATATCTGAACCTTCCTTCTTATGTATATTTCTGCTTCCTTTGTTTCACGTTGTGTTTGCATGTGGAAATCTGTGATCAGCTAGGCAACCACTTCTACTCCAATGAATTGGGAAGTGAGCGGGTGGCTTAGTTGTTCTCACTTGCATATGAACTCGCCATATTTATGACATCAGGCCTTAGCTTTCCCTCTTAATCATTTTAGGGTCTTTTGTACCCATTGCTGGTGGGGTATGTTGTGTTCGCAAAATTCCTGCTGACATTCCGGTAGGAATTCGACAGGGTCCTCGTGTAGGCGGTCACTGAACTCAGTGATCTGAAATTCAGTGGCACAGTAGGATAAATTGGGGCTATACCTTGAGCGTGGATTTCTGGGCTGGTATGCTAGGCCTCTCTGGCATACTTGGCAGTGATAGACTAGACCGGGCCATGTGAGCGGCTCTTCCAGCCAGCCTATGCATATGAGGTGAAATTTCTGGTGGCACCTTGTTATGAAAGTCTCTTGACTTTCGCAATCATGCCAGTTGCATCTGACTGGACGATGGTGTTGGCAGGATACGCAACAGTATTCCCAACCGTCTACTGTTTGCTATGTGTCGCCCCACCTGACACAAGTGTAATGAAAATTTTTGCGACAACGTGTACACGTGATAAGAAATCTCTCCGTGCCGGGGCTGGTTTCTACATCACATTTTGTCATTAGATCCTGGATTCTAGGTTCGGGGGTGAGTGCTACAGTGACCTAATGGTCGCTTTCTCCGGAAGCGGACATGGTTACTAGTTAGGCGCCACAGGATGTTTAATAATCTCAGACTCCCTGAAGTCCAATAGAATACACATGAGTTATTTAAATATGTTTTAATGGGCGGCGTCAGCTAGTCCAACCTTCTTCCCTCGCTTCCTAGGGTATGCCCCATGGATGTGGGGTGTGGCCGGCTAGTTCGTAGCGACCAAGCCTGAACTATCTAATGCTGACACCCCACGTTGGTTACCAAAATCAATTTGAAGCACGTTTTAAGCCACCCGATACGAGTGGAGGCTGGCCCCCGTATCATATGAGTTGGCGGAATACAGAGCCCGCTGGGGCGGTGATTTGAGGTTTCAAACCTTGGTTGCCAAAACGTGTGTAGAAACTAGGGTACACCAAATAACAGTCAGCTCATCCTAGCAATCACCCAGGGGTCACACTCATGTCCCAGGCATAGCTTTACCGTGGGTCACTTCCCACGCAGATAGGTGAGATTAAAAGTTGGGTGTTTTTGTGGTGAATTTAATGGAGGTGACTTGGGGATTGAAATCCCAATGAGCAACCTGAATGTAAGTGTTCTATTGTACATTGTGCGGGTATGAGAGGTTACAGGCAGGTTATGGGCAGAAAGCCCATGTAAAATTTAGGGTGTATTGGTTTTTGGGAGGGGACAAAGTTGGGCACAACAAATGTTTTACTTCTTCGGTGGGTTACCTGTGGTATCTGCTGTAATGGAGCTCTCCTCTTCTCCGTTTTCTGCATTGGGGCGGACATCTAGGAACAGCAACTGGCTCGGGTTTGCGAAGGAGAAGTGCTCTCACTGCTTGACGAAAGAGCGGAAGGACGAGGGAGTATGGCAATGTATTCCTCTGTAAGATTGGCAGGTTCTATTCCAATTACTGAATTTCCGCAATGTAAAAGCACTAAGTATTTGTATGGCAGTCTGCCTTTAACTCTGGAGGGTAATGCAAAGAGTGATTCACTTTATGGTGTTTCAGGAATACTGATAGCGTTGATTTCCTCCTCGAGTAACTTGATAGCTCTCTTCAATTAGTTTTTAACACTACTCTTGTAAGCTCCCAGCATGAGGCCGTTAACAAAATCAATTATTGCAAGTGAATATATACGTAAGGCGAAGCCGGGTATTATAGCGGTCCTACAATTATCGTCCAGATACACGGCTATACCCAACTTGTCTCACCGCATAACTCCTCCTAGCTATTCACTGGCCCAAATGGTTATACACAGGGAATTTGTAGGCAGTCATAATACCTGGATGTAGCGAGTTCCTACTGAAAGGCTCCCCTGAAGATTAGCCAATGTAACACACTGAGCATTACAGTGGCCAAACTCTGAATACTGCTTGGTGTTACTTGTATTTGCCATGTGGCTGGTTCGCCTGCCGTACTTAAGAATAATTCAGTCATTGAATTTCATGAGGGGACAAACAGGTTACTAATAAATAGAATTGAGAAGGCTCTTGAATTCACTTAATCAAACTCATCATAAACATTCACTGCAAATAAAATTACTGTGGAAGTTAATTTATGTGCAACTCAGGTATAGGCAACCTGATTACATTAAATTTCTAGTACTTTGGAAAAGTTTGGAATAATTAAATAATTGAAATTAGTTAAAATTCCTAGTTAGCCCTTTAATTAGGGGTTGTTGTGAAGAGACCTCGTGGTGTATAATACAAGGCTATTTACCCAACTGGTAAAGATGTGGCCGGGCTAAGACCTTACGGGGTTTTCTTTAAGACACGATGTCGCCGTAACCTTGGTTTATCGGGAGGCGTAGGAAGGTTAGGATGATGTGTTGTAGCTACTGGCGGCGAAGACTACCCGGGAGGTTGGAGGCACTGCAGAAATGGATGCCTTCTGGTGGTAGCATCCTCTGGAGAGGGTGGTGTCATCTGCAATCTGTAGCTTTCTACCTGTGTGGCTAAGGGCGTCCAGCACTTGTCAGGATACACCGGCCCTCACAGCCTGGTGTGTTGCAAGACAGAGTTGCCACCCCAGTTTAAGGGATTCCACCCTTAATCTTGTTTTCAGCCTTCACAGCCTTGAGGACGATGAGTAACTCCTGAGCCCAATTCGGCGCAGCCTTTTATACTAATTTCAGCCGACAATAGGCACTCAGAGGGGTGCAGAGCAGTTATCCCCACCTCTTAGGGGTGGAGCTTGTAATGTCACATGCATGAGCCATGAATCCTTATCTTGCCTGCCACTTGGCGCTTGGTGTCGAGATTTCTGGTTCAGAAGTGCTTGAAAAGGAGTGACTTTTCGTTAATTGGCCCCAATTCCTACAGCAGTGTGAAGTTTGAATTATGCGCTGTCTCTCTAGCGGGCGCTGCAAAGTAGAGCGGTGTTTCTTTCGGGGAGTGGCGATCACGTGATGGCTTCTTGAAGATTCGGATTGACCGTAAAAGCTATAAGCATGGGGTTGAAGGTATCTTGAGGCTCTGTCAACGTCTGAAAGTCTCTCAACTCATGCTTTCATTACACATGCCTAAATGGAGTTTACTTGCTGATAGAACTTGGCCATATTCAAATGGGGTGAAGTCTGTCTTTTGTAGTGTGCTTTCTCTAAGCGCCAACAGCATCATGTGTCACATGTTACGCCAAAGGTGATTTTTCAAATGTTTTTTTACAATTGTTTGTTTCAAAATATCCGAAGAAACCATGAATGGACTCTAGCAGAAATGCTAGGCGAGGGCCCTGGTAGTACCACATTTACTGCCAAGGCCAATACAGAACCATGAAGAATCCATTTCTGTGATAAAATTTTATAGATTTGTAATTTCAGGAATTTTTATTAATGAAAATAAATAAACAGTGTTTCTGGGTTTAAATAATTTATAAATTTTATTAGTACTAAATTTCTGGTGATGTGTTGAGATGTAGTTTTATATTTTAATATGATGTGATTTAATGTCTTTTAAAATTTAAAGTTTTAATGTGGTAAGTATAATTTATAACAAATAATCAAAACACACACACACACCCTGTGTTAGTTCGGTTGGCTATGTGTTAGGCCACACGAGGGAGACGACGCCCATTGCCGTACTGAACGAGGATGATATTTGCAACCTTGTTTTCAGGGTATAGGATCTCTATTATACAAAACACAATTTGCTGATGTGTTGTTTCATTGCAATTACATTCTGATATGTGTAACAAAATGCATGTTAAAACTCAATTTTTTGAGTGCATTTATTTCTCCCATAATAATCACTGCAAGCCATGAGGCTCATATATATTTTATGTTTGTTTATCCATGTTGAATCTCTTAACTCAGTTTGTAACATACTTTCATATACATGCTGTATGTATCTTTATTGTAATTTTAAAGTAGTGAGTATGATTTTGGAATAAATCCCTTGGTAGTGGGAATAATTAAGTTAGTGAATACTGTAGTTAAAAGTTTTATAAATTCTAGAAAAGAAGAAGTGAACAAATAAGGGAGACCAAGAGAGGCCAATCTCTGTTTCATTATTATTGGTTGTTGTCTCTATGTACTTTCAGCGATGAGGAAGCAAGTGTAAAAGCAGCATGTAAGGCACTTGTAGCCTGTCATACTAAGGGGGAGTGAGACAGGTTGGTTTAGCTTGGTGCATTCCTATGCCACCTAAAACCAGACACGATAATTTGTGCCATAACTTGTTACTGCCATGCAAGACACAAACTGTTGAGAGTGATGAGTATTCCTACAGATGCTTGTCAAACTATCACAGTTTCCAAAGACTCTGTAAAAGATTTGTTCCATCAAAGTTGCTTAGAATTCTATGTCAACCACTGTCCAGCTGACACACAAAGCAAAAGTCACCGAGGTGTGAGCACCAGCAAGTCACATTTATCGTCCTGATTTCATAGTCTGTGATTTGCAGTCGCTTACAATTTCTGCTAATAAAATCCATCCAACCATAGAATTCCACAACTTCCTCAGATTCTAGGCATGTGATCTAGAAATACTTGCATAAAGATAGCTGTGTGGGTATGTAGGTATGCACAATGATGGGCTATGTTACTGTCTGTATTCCCCATCAGATAGGCAAATTTTGATGTAGTAACCAGTGTGGAGATTGTAAATGTTCTATAAGGGAAAGTGGTGTAGTATTACAGTATTTGTAAATTAAGTCAGTACTGTTTGAGTTGTTAGCAAGCATGAAATAAGTGGTTTATTTAATTGTATGTCAATTTGTGCATTTCTTTATACAATATATACTCATCATCATACATCATCTTTGTATGTATGCTTCTTGTAGTAAGTGTTAGTAAAATACATAGGTGCCACTTTTTTTTATTTGTTAAATGACGTAAGTATGTATTGTTTCTTTATTAACAGTTTGCCGCCCACACATCTAGTTACTACCCTCTTCTCTGTGAAATCATGTGCTTTGAGCTCAAGCCAGAGCTGAGGTCGGTGATGCGGCGTTTCTTCCTGCGGATCGGTCCTGTGTTCAACATCACAACAAGGACCGCCACTCAATGATGTCACCCAGCGGGGCAGACTACATCTCGCTAGTCCTTGCTCCGCTTTGATCACCACATAAACAATGACACTGCTCAGCTGTGATGATTCTAATTGTGTATGACTGTGTGTTGTATCACCTACGGGAATGGGTGTTCAACAAAGTGGTGTTATTCTGCTAGTGCAGGCAGTTTAGTTCCCGCACAGTGCGAGACGTGTGTTACTAGTCATATAAGGCCATGAGTCGTGATGATTTATGTTGGGTTTATCATTTTGGAAGCATGATTTTGAATATGAATACACTGCAAGATATTCACTGTTGGGACGTATTGTGGAACAACTGAACTACGAAAGTCTGTAAATTCAGCCATCAACTAAATCAACAAACAGTAAAAAAAAAGTAATTGTAATTATTTTACTGTCAGTTGCAGAACTTTTCATCCACCATTATTATTTGCCAACTTAATTTTACACTTTGTGGTTGTGGATGTAGTTCCCACTCCTTTATGTTTTATTGTTCAAAAAAATTGTTGACAACAGAGAGGGAGTGAAATGTTGGTAAGCAGATACTTCTTTACAATGTAATGCAGTTTGCAGATATTAATTTACTGTATTTTCCAGCTTATAAGACAAGACATCACATCAAACAAAGATAGCTCTTCAGCCATTAAATTTTGAAAATAAATTGGCTACAAAACTTAAGATTGTTGTTTTTAATGTTTTCTAAAAAGTGTTCTATACTGAATAACAGAAGCTAATTTTTAGCATAGTTTCAATAGTGAAGAGGCACTTTAAAGCACTTAGCATCCAAAAGGAAGAGTAGTTTAATTCCAGCTGTTTTCAGACAGACGTTTTACTTAGTTTTTGTTCCAAGCATAACTAATCACAGTGGCTGTTGTAGCTCTTAAGAAGGGAGAGGAGACGGTGGAGATGCCGCTACATCGTAGAAGTTTGGGAAGAGGCAGAAGCATTTTGACTAGGGATGGGATCCTCGGTAGCACGATACCTCGATCCTCTAGATACTTTATAGTATGGAGTATTGCATGAGATTTCCCAAAAGTATTGAATTTTAATACCCATTTTCTTATGCCATAATTATGGTATGAGCATACCATAAATTTTGGAATGTATACGATACTTTCGAAAAGCATTCCATAATTTAATCATTCAACACATATTTTATTGTACCTTAATTTTGGTACAAGTGTGCCATAACTTTTGGAATGCATGCGGTACTTTTGAAAAGTGTACCATAATTTAATCTGCATCCTTCGGGCATTCCAACACGCACCATAAAATCTTACCTAGTTCCAATGGTTCACAATATATTAACAGCAACTTTTTAATGTGTACCATAATTATCTCGGCTTCCCACAAGCATTCCAAAAAGCCTTTGCCGATCAAGAGCGGATGAACGGTTTACAAGTTATTTAATTTCAAATGTACAAGTATAATATGTACATGTATAATATACCATATTTTATTCATAGTATAATATTGACACAGCTGCGAGGACCTTGAGGTTTTTTTTAGGCAACCCATACATAAAACATTATGATTTTTGACATCATTTACTTTTATGGTACATAATTGAGGTACAAGAAAACGGGCTGAGAGTTGCGAGCGAGCTCCAACAGGTGCGAGTGAGCAACTTGAGTAGTTATTGTACATCCCATACATACCATAATTATGTGGTACACCTATAGTGGCCTAGCCTGCGGATTCTCCAGGCTATGATGCAACTGCATTATTAAATATTCACAAAAAGAAAACCATAATTATCTGATATCTCTGTCATGGCATAGCCCACGTATTCTGCGGGCTAGGCCACTGCAGGTGTATCAGATAATTACAACATTTATTTAACGTTACAGTAATTTCCTTAAAGTCTCAAAACAAAATTTAACTGCGAAATCACAAAATAAATGTTTAATAAGCTATCATTTTCCTCAATTTTTGATAACAGCTTTTACTGTCAAAACATGGTTCTATAAAATCAAAGGAGACTGTGTTTGTTTATAGTTGGTTAAAGACGTTTGGGTTACAGGCCGTCCACCATTTGTTTCCAGTGTAAGGTGGGTTTTTATAGTTTCATTGTGTGTCAACGACACTAGTAAGATGAACAGTTTTCTTGTTTAACTTGTTATGTGTTCATGACACTTTTAATTTGGTATCGAGAAAAGTATCAATATCGAGTATCGTGAGAATGTGTTGGTATCAACCTATCCCTAATTTTGACAACCTTCACAATTGGCCAAGGAAGGCATGTAATGATGTATAACTTGCAGGTGATCACATGAGTAGAAAACTACTTTCGATAGTTAAATTTAGTTCTAACACAACACTTGATTACCGCGACCAGTATTCATCATCATACACTGCTGTTTCCAGCCTATGGCGGGATGAACACAGCTAATTGTCTCCATCTCTTCCTTGTATCTTAACCTTTCTTCCACCTTGATAGTACTCCAGTTTTCTCCCAGCTCCTACCTTCAATGTGGAAATGCTATAATTTGTTTCTTTGAGCACAAGCAACGTTGTTGCTATTGGTTTCTCTCAAACTGGAGTGAAGTGAGCAGATTTTTGTTACATTTTTGTTCCGGCTTTCAGAATAGATATCAATTTTGACTGTTGAAAAGGCTGTGCATGGCTTTTAGGTGCATTCTTTCCCTCTCAATAGCAAAGCATTTCCAAGCTGTGGGAACCTCCTAGCTCACTGATTGATACACACTACTCCCCCCTGCCCCCCCCCCCCTCTTCAAATCATCTTTTCCTAATGTTTGTTTGAACATGACATTAAAAAGAAGGGGGAGAGGGGGGTTGACAAATTGACACTTTTATTGGTTAGGGTAAATGGCCATAGCGTGATGTTTTGGGGAAAGCGTGATTTATGGAGGATGAGACAGTCTTCTACAAAACTTTCAAGTTATTGTGAGCTTATAGTCTACTGTGAAGTTAAACAGCTTGCAAAGTTTCCACATCAGTCTTGAAACACTGGTTAATTCTTACATCAAGTAGCTGGAGTTGATGTATCGTGCATCCATGACTTATAGATATGTAACTTTTGTTCCCTTTTAGTTCCTTCTTGATGTTGTCTGTAGCATGATCTTTAAACCCATCAAAAACTAGCATTGATTTTAGGTTTGGTGCAGTGCTATAAAGTTTTAGCCACATCCATGTATCTAGTTGATAGAGTCTCTGGTCATCCAACTACTTTCATTGGCCCACATATGCACATTGCGTGGAAATTTTACTTTCTGCATAGATTTCCAACACACTGTTACGTAGGTTGGCAGTTTATACCAATAAGCTGTGCATGAAAGCATTACTGTCATCAGAGTTTTTAATATACTGTGATGCTAATTTTCACTTCCTCCGACCCTTGTTAGCAGTGGTATGTATAATTTTCTGGTGTACCAAAGAACACAGGAGTTTGATCCACATTGCTAACCTGCCCCAAACAGATGATTATTCTTTTGCCTCAGTTTGTTTGTGTGTTGCCAAAGTTCACTAACTTACTTTCCAATCTGCTAGTAGTTTTTGGTATATAGATGTTCTTTGTCAAAGTCCTGCATGTTTTATGTAATCTAAAACCCAGGTTCATACTGCCTTAAATGACGTTTGTCAGAATTTTACTGTCACATGCAATTTCCTGTGCCTTTGTAGAATATTCTACGTCATCGACATCTTGTTTTCACATTGTCTTTGTGCAGTGGAAATTTTTCCTCCAACTCAGAAAATTTTCATTATTTAGGCCCTCTAAATGCATTGTGTAAATACTTGGAAACAACAATCTTTCACCATCTGCCCACCAATTGTACTATTAAATTCAGTTCTCTCAGACTTGCAGCCAGTTTGGGAAATTTTAATTTAATTTAATTTTTTTTTTTTTTTAAATCATATTTCACTGCTTTCTATTGTATTCCACAGTGTAAGGAGAACATCTTTATTTAATCATAGAGTTTAAAGGAATAGTGGCAAGACAAAATTGTAGCACATGGTAAAATCCTTCCTCAACCAAGTGAGACAAAAAACATGCAGGTTTGTTTATCATTTTAGAGATAGTTTTGTTTGTTCTTCCATTTTACTTCCATGACCTTGTCATACCCTCCTATGTTTTATGTGCCACACTCCAACATTATTAACTAGTGATGATACTGATGAATAATAAAGTAGGCAATTATTGGAACTTATTGATTAATCTTAACCGGAGGAAAGAATGATAACTATCCACATCTCAAGGAAGAAATTTTCAAATATCTGTTTAAACTTCTTGGTTCTGTTTCCTCTGAAAGACTCTACTGCTGGTTTTCCTCAACAAAAACTTACCCATTTTAAATTATAATTATTGAACTGTACTTGCTCACACAAACATTGTTAAATTGCATTTCAGTTTGCAGTGAGCAAGGACTGATAGTTTGCAGTGAGTGGTGACATAGTTTCTTGTGAGTGGTGACAGATATTGTATGCATGCTTTGTTCAGACTGTATCATCAAGTGAACAGTTTCATTAAAATTAACATACTGTAAATGCTGAACTGCCTATAGTATTCATTATTGGCAACTTTAATAAATTATTAAACTGTAATAATTGGTAACCAAATCAGTATCTACTAATTATTGATCTCACAATCTGTAACGGAGTCTGTAATCAGTAGTCATATTGGTGCCCCACTAATATAAACCACAAATTTTTTTTATTTCCTCTGTTTTCTTAATCGTGCAAAATTGAATACAAGATAAAAAGATGAATAGAGCCTCATAATCATTCAATTTAACGTAAAATTTTTGTGTTATAAGCTGGTAAATACAGAATGTGCAGTAATCACATTTTGATATTCTCTGTCAAATTGGCTGTTTATAAGTTGATTTTTGTTGGTATTTATTATTATATTTGTTCCTCAAAGTTCTTATGCACAGATGTACTCAATTACGTTGTGTTTCTGGCATTAAACTTGGAAGTAATTGTATCCAAAAAAATATGTGCTGTTGAACAATTATTTTCTTCACCGCTGTACTTTAAAGTACTTTTTTTTTTTGTCATCATCAGTGTTTTAACTCATTGTTATCAGTCACAAAATTGGTACTGTATAATGGCCATTACTCTAGTGAAAGAGACTTCTCATACATGATATTGCCTCCAGAAAAAAATGGTAATGAGTAAAATAAGTGGGTAACTTTTTTGTGAATATTTTTATGAACAGATTACATATGTAATGACAACATTAAAAGCAAGTATTTTCAACAAGTGGGTGGTTAATATGTGAGCTGTGATAAGATAAACGAATCAAGTCATGTTTTATTTTAATTAAAAAAAAAACAGTTGCTGTCTGAAGAGGAATGGTTACCAGGGAGTCAGTTGCCCAGCCCCTTATCTTCCCTCCCCAGCTGGAACACAAAGGACCTTCCACTTCCACTTCTCTCTCCCCCCCCCCCCCGCGCACGTGTGTGCCTGTGTGTGAATAGTCATGTGGAAGCTTTACACTCAAAGATGGGGTTTTAACAGTAGATGGAGGTGTGGAAACAACGTGCATGGGGAGAAATGTGTTTAAAGCACATTGAAATTAAGATACTAGAGTGAAGAAATTTTCATGTTCATTTCCATCAAATTAATTGGGGTGGGAGTCCAATTTAAGGAACTCGTTACACAAAGACGTGACCGTCCCATCAACCGCCTTAAGCTTTTCATTAAAAGCATTCAAGCCATGAACAATTTCAGCACTAACAATGGGAGCCATCAGTAGTGCATGTACTCTTTCATTTATGTTTTTTAATTTTGTTTCTTCCAGCTTCCTGATGAGCTGAAGTTGTTCATCCCATTGTTGCAAAAATGTCATGTGGTGTCAGTCATGAAACTCATTTCGAAAGAGAGAGAGGAAAACAAGTTACAAATCAGCTAGAAAATTAATTGGAGCTAGACAGAAAACAAAGAACCGCAATGTAAATCATCAGTAAATCTGAAAAGTGGTTATTTACCCTGGGAAAAACAACAATTTTCTCAAAACTAATGGTGACAAATGAAGGCGGGAAAAAAACGCTTCACAACAAACGAGACAACAAATATGATTACTCACCCACGTGGCCACGATAAAACAAAGCACGAGATCACTAACCAATGCCCTAGACAAAAACTACAATTAAAATTGTTGAAATGGGAAATTTCTATGTTTCTTCCTCAGATTGATGAAACTTAAGTAGATTCTACACCAGTGCTGGTAGTTTCATCATACGTGCATGGTATCTTGATTGCACAGTATGTGCCAAACAAGAATAAAACACGTTGATTGATTATTCTGAGTTCACAAGGCACTAGTATATTCAGCCTCGGAGAGCCAAAATGTTTAGCGAACACACCGGGTACAATTTAAAGAATAATAATCGATGAACTTAGATACTGCCGAACTTACCGCGATGCCATCTTGAAGTCCACTGATCCTTCTTTGTGGAGATGGGACTATGTACTTGTATATCCCTCCAAGACAGAATGGTGAGTATAGGTCCGAGCATAGTTACAGTTTTTTCTCCTTACTAATACATAATATTAGGGCTGATTGGTTAACCAAATTTTTGGTTCAGTCTGGACATTTTTACAAAAACCAAAACCAGCTCAAATTCTCAGAAAAAAACCTACCAGTTGGGTTTTTCTTGCACCAAAGTTAAAACTAACAAATTATTAACAATTTACCAAATAATGACACGTCCACTTATATTACGGTATGTAGCATATCTGTGGCATTATATTTACAATATTACTATAGGCTATTCACAGTAAAGTGAGCACTTTTTATAGGCCCTTCTGTCATTAACTACTAATAAATATAATTTATTACAGTTTAAGACATTAACTTTTGGGAATTAAGAAAAATATACACTACGTTTGTTTGCCACAAGGCAATGTTTATATTAATAAGTGATAGGAACATAGAAATCTGTCAAAAGGAAAATTTCAGCAGGGCCTTAAAAAGTGCTCACTTTGCAGTGAACAGCCTATACTTACGTGTTGTAGCGTTACAATCATCCTAAACAGTTCCCCAGGATAAGGAGGTTATGGTTTCCCAATAAACCATGCATTGCCAATACAGATATACTGTTTTATTGTGTCTAATTTTAATTCATGCTGTTAAAACGTGGTTATATATTCAAATTGTGTACACAGATGTTGGTAATGTAAATTACTTTGATTATAATTTCATATTAATGAAGTATGTAAACAGTTCCCTAAAATATTTAGCAAATAAATATGATGCTAGGAGCCAGTGCTGCCACACTTACTCATGCAGTTTTCCTTCTTTCCAGTGAACGGGTACTGACTCGAGTTTTGCTCGTTACATGGGCACAATACTGTACAAGATCTTTTTTCTTGTTATGTTTCTCTGCTTGCTGACTGCTTTGTCATTTTCTTCGGCAACACAAATCAATTTTGGTTAACTACTATGTTTTTTTAACAGCCTGATTATAAACCAGCCATGGCCTCGCTATTGTGCGAGGCCATGTTTCATTGCCTGCAAGACTGTAGTTAAAAGAATAATAAAGAACATTTCTTTTGTTTTTGTTTCGGGCGGGCGTTTTTTTACACAGGTCTTAAGGTGGGTTTACGATTGACTTAACAGAATAAGTTCACCGTGTGCTTAAGATATGATTAAATGTGTTCAAGGGTATTAGTTTATGACTGTCGTGTATGGGTCTTGACGAGTCGTGTGCGTTCTTGGCATGACTTAAGAGATAGTTATATTTTATATCTTAAGTACAAGTCAAAACGAAGTAGCCAATCAGAGCACAGCGACATTTGTTGTTGGCAGGAAACTGTATTTACAACTTGTATTTAGGTTATGTTGTATTGTAAAATTGTATGAAAGTAATTATTTGAATCAAGAGACAGTATTCTCTTCATTTAAAGAATAGTTCATGGTCATGTTTTCTTTCGTGGAAGACGTTATTGTATTTGCTTTAATTAACTTTTTCAAATTTATTGATGTAAATGCCTAATGTTGGCATCGGCTTTCCCTTCTATAATATTTCACTAGTTTTTGAAAACTATTACACAATCTGTAACCACAGATAATTAAATGTATGTAAAATGTCCAGTTTTCCAGGTTTTTTGGGTTGCTTACATCTCCTATGATATTGATGGGCTAGACTTTACACTTGCTAATTCAATCATGAACTGCAAATTTTCTTATCGTTCATTTTCTATGTGCTTATCGAGTCATTAAGTACAATTCTTAATTCTTCAGTCTTTAATCGTAAACCCACCTTTATACTGCTTGCATTGCTTGGGGCATATATTTGTTTAAGTTCCTTCAACTGACTTTCCGCTAAATTTGACAGGATTTAAAAACATTTAGCAGAGAAAAATTAATTTTAGCAAGCAGGAAATATATAATGTGGTTTCAGAAATCTGATTTTTACATGTCAAAATTAAAAAACTGTGTAACCATGACCGACCAGAACCCAGAACCAACATTTTAAACCAAAAACCAAACCAAACCAAACTAAAAATGTGAAAACCGATCAGCCCTACATAATATGTACACAATTTTTTAAGCTTTATTTTACTGTCATAGGCGTGTATCAGTTATCCATGTGCAAATGAATTAAAACCCAAAAACGTTTTTGGAAGCACCAAACAGTTCCTATATACAGCTGGCATGTGTGGAATGTGTACTGGTTGTAAGCTGATTAGGCAATTTCTATATTTTCTTTGCTTCTGTTTTACAAAGTATACCAGCTATTGTACTCCTATATGTAACAGAAAATAGCAAACATGTGGTATCATACAGAGTGGGTTTTAAAGACAATGTAACTCACAAAATTGTTATAAAAGTGTTGATACGTACTGTAAAAATACCAAATAACATTTTAGGTATCATACTGTGCATTGCTAGCCTACTTGTGGCATAAGTCATCCAAACTACCAAAACAGAGAGATGCTAATAACCACATAGCTACTTCTTTTGAGTGACATGCAGTAGTATCATATTTTGAAAACAATTTAATTTACCTTTCAAAACATAGGACACATATAAAGCAACATTCTTGCTTTGGCAAAACCAGTGTTTTGTCAGGAAAAACATATACAGCAACATGTTTGTGTACTGTTTTAAAATTAAAACATTGACAAGCTTTTCATTATGCAGAAATGCTGTTTACCTCTTAGTGAGTTAAATGAGATAGTAGCTGTTTTTAACTATGTATACTTGTGACAAGCCGAGCATAAATTAAATTAAGTAATTATCTTGCTTATTGCTTGGTACTTGTTATATAAAATCTATCTAATCCTGACCTAAGATATAAAATCAGTTTTTTTTCTTCTTTAATTTGTTACAATATGTTTGTTATTGTTTTCTTGTGGCATGTTTCATGCTGTCAAGTGTGTTTTTAGAATTTTTTTGTTCGTATTATATTGTGTTCACAAGCTGCTTGTAGAGAAGTGGTTTTAGTGAATAACCTCTTAGGGCATATTGTGTCATACATGTTGTTAACCAAGTGGAAACAGTATGACATGAAAATTGTATTGTAAATGCTAATTCATAAATAAGGAAATTCTTACATTAAAGTCATCCATTATTGAGAAACAACGAAATGATCATTTCAATTTTTTTAATGGCAACATTTTGATGGTTCCCAACATTTCTATGGTATTTACATGTATGTATTTGTGTGCGTGTGTGTTTATATATATATGTGCATTCATGTTTGCACATGTGCATGTGGGACAGTATATTTCAGATAGGCTACAATAGATAAATGAGAGTATTTTGTTAATCTGATTGAGAGGGCTTCAAAAGTTTTTTTTTTTTTTTTTTTTTATTAAAAAAAATAGTCCATTCCTGATTGGAAGCGACTTATGAACCTTTGAAAATACACCCTAGCCATTAGCTGCTTGCATAGCTAGTAAAAAAAGTTGCAAGTTCTGGTGCAGGTACAGCACCCGCACCAGAACTTGCAACTTTTTTTACTAGGTATGCAAGCAGCTAATGGCTAGGGTGTATTTTCAAAGGTTCATAAGTCGCTTCCAATTGGGAACGGATTGTAGTTCTAATTTCTTGTTAAAACTTTAATTAAGATGTGCTTTACTATACACATAGTAAGAATTAAGTTGGTTTAATGAAATTCATGAAAGAAATCATTCATCAAAATACCAAAATATCTTTTGTAAATGTTTAAGTTCAGAGGCAAGTTATAGTGGTATGTATGGTGTAACGGTCATGATTGTTAGCAGACAGTTGGTAGCCAGCATAATAAAACAGAAGAATATGACTTCCTGTCTGGTGTCAAATGTGGCTTTCCATCCATCGTCACGATTTGGTTTGTTCTGTTTGTACAGAAACGTAACTGCCCTTTCATAACTTTCTCTTTGTGTTTTTTAGCAGTGACCATTGTGGGAGTAGTAGTAGGTACATGCAAATATATCAAAGTCGTTACACGGGATGTTTGTACATTATTGTGACAAACTTATGGGTTGGATAGATAACGTTTATGCAAACACATTTTGTTAAGGAACCCATGTGTTGCATTGCTTCTTTTCAGTGCAAGAGGGAATTATGTCGCTACATGACTCGATCTTAAAGGACGAGATTCGAATAATAAGTTACGTGAAAAGTGAATAAATAAATCATTACTGTTACAGGTATTAATTTATCAAAACCACGGAAAAACACAAAAAACAAACCTGAACAAAAATGGAAAACACACACTGCAGTGCTAGTTCAGGAAATATTTATTGTTTACATCACTGTTGGGTACAGCATAAATACAGAGTTATCACAAGTGCGAGCTTGTAAATGAAAAGAAAAAATTGAATGTTTTTTTTGTTTGTTTTATATGGTGTACCTGTTATAGCTATTCTTTTACTTGTCCCATTCCAGACTTCAGTTGCATTCTTTTGTGAGTGTATCCAAAGTTAGACTGTTGTTTGTTGCGAGATTTCGTACTTGTATGGTGACTTTTTGTCTTTGTTTCTTTTTGTGTTTTAAAAGTGCATCTGTACGGTTATGACAAGCACAATGTCTTGGCTAAACACCGTACTTGGTTTTGTTATTGTGTTTATCTTAGCATTGCAGAAGTTGTTGGTATTATTTTTCGCCTGTTTTTATAATACAGTTGTCAACTGTGATTAGGTGTGTGTTTATCATAGTTTGTGATTGTAAATTGCTAGTTTGAATTACAGGGAGGTTGAATCTGTGGTATAATTTATTTGTGTTAGTGATGTGCTCATAGCAATTGTGCCAGTCCCATTATTTCTAAGTATTTTTGACAAACAGCATTCACTGGAATGACCCCGTATAGAAATTATAAATGGCTCAAACAAAATTATATTACACTGTTCCCGAGTATGTTTAACTGTCACTGAATAATCTGAACCAATACAAATGATATGGAACATTTACAGTTTGTCCATTTTTATATCACCTCTATTCATGTTGCACACACAAAGTCTTGTATCTAAAGGGATGTGATGAACTGACAAATAGAAGTACCATGCAGTCTAAAAGCTAAAACAGTCTCTTCTGTGCAGTGAAGTACAATGCAGCACGTTTGATTGTTCCGTGAAGAGTAAGTAGTTACTTGCTCATTCTGTTTTTTAGGTTATCTTTCATTCCTGCTGTAGTTTGTCATATCACTTGACTGATTCTTGCACTTAATAAATCTGGGCATGTAAATATTGAATAATAATGCTAAAACGGGAAAACATTTTGAGAGGGTCAAATCACTTCATTATTTCTAGACCAGGTCTAAATCATGTGCCTGAATGAAATGATATACTGTATAATAGTATAAATCATACTGGTTATGCTGTGTATAGAGATATAAATATACAAATTAAATTTGTGACAAGCTTCAAATAAGGATATAATTCTGCTTGGTATAAGTTAGTACAGGAAAAATTATCTGAGAAAGTATTTATTATATTTTCTTACACCTATGACTTTTTTTCATCATTGATCTTATTTCTTGTTGTTTTGCAGTATGCATTTGTATTAATTTATTGTTTTTACATACCTGTGCCATCTAAACAGTATTGAGGAAATAGAAAGGAGCAGGCATAGTCAGTTACTTATAATTGCAGTAAAGCAAAAAAGTAGTAAAAAAAATAATAATTTATGTAGTGAGATTATATGTAATGCGTGCTTTTAACATATATAAATTAGAGATGAAACATCCGATACTTCGGTACCTCAATGCTGGGCCGTATCGAAAGTATTGAATATTGCGACGTCCATATAGATACTTTTTATCAACACGTGTATATGGCTTGGTCCACCATTTTCCCTATTCTTATGAAGCGGCAGCGTTTATTTTTGTTCTGCACTCTGCAGTTTACTAGTTTCTGTAAGCCAGTGAAGTGTCGTATTTATTAAATGATTCAGATAATTATTTTGTGTGTATTCAGGAGTTGCAAATAGGAATTACTAGCAGTAAGTCAGTGTGTATTGTAAATAAAGTATTTTGAAACGGGTATTAGAATGTGTGAAATGTACGTGGCCTAAAAAACCACCATTTCAACTCTGTTTTTCAATGTAAAGCTAACACGTTTATTGAATGGAAAGCGAACTTCATCAAAAATATTTACGTCCCGAATGTGTTTAATATTCACATTGGTACGAACTACATATTTATAGCGTTTTCTTTCAGTGAGGTTGAAACTTGACAGGTTATCGAATAATTTGAATATTTATTTCTACAAGCAAATTTTACTCTCATCCATTAAAACAATAAGTAATTAGAAATGATACAGTCTCGTAAGAGTGGTGTAAAACACCACCATCTCATGTAAGACAAACTAAAGTTTCTCCTCCCAATCCCATCCAGTCCGTTAGCAATAAAATTAATGGAGCCCCACCAGTATGACTTTTCAATAACAAAAATAAGGTAGCATTTATTTACACTATTGCTTTGTTCATAGACGGAGCAGTTGTGGTGCAAGGATATATTGTGGCCGTGCTACGTTTCTATAATTCAAAATTTGGTGAACTTAAGTTGGTATTCTGAATGCAAGTACATATTTCGATTTTTTGGCGTGCCATTTGTGTTTACAACCGATATTTCATATTTATTTTATGTGTTTCCTGTGTGCACAATCTGTGAAAACAACCAATGCAAAGCAAACAGAATAATAAATTTATCTTACTTGAGGTAGCGGAAAAATTGGTATTGGTTTTTATCCAATGATAAACAATTCCCACATTTCCTCTATCTGACTTAATCCAGAAAAAATCTAATGCTTGTTTTTCAAAATAGAAATTTTTAAGCTTTCTTAGTTTGAAAATTGACAATCCTAATGTGTTTTTTAGTATTATATAAATATTTATAATTTTCAACACTTGACAGGCATATATGCTGAGTTATATAAATTTCAAATTTGTTTCCATCTTCTGTAATATTAACTTGCATGATTTTTCTTTGATTTTATAATTTATCATAAATTTGGTTTGAGAACAGTAAAAATGTACTTTACAAAAATCTTATTGCATTGTTATAAAAATTTTACTCAAGAGTACCAAATATCGAAAGTATTGAGTATCAAAAACATGGTATCGTCCCACCTCTAGTATAAATACATAGTTCTGTTGGTGAGTTGACTAAATTAATATCATCACAGCTCAACTGGTGCATTTGCATACTCTTCACTTGAAACTTTAGTTAATGCATTGTGTGTGAGAGGGGGGTGGTGATTTTTCACATATGTAAAATAAAAATTACACAGCAGTAAATTTTATTACATTTAACTTGTTTTATTTTGTATGCCATTTTTATATTTTTATTGAACCAGTAATTTTGTACTAAATGAATTATAATTTAATAACACTTCCTCTATATAACATTTTTTACTGTCCCATATTGTGTGGCAAGCAAAATAATTTGTCTGACTCACAAGATACATACAACTAGACAGTCACTCTGTTCAGGTAACCACACCAATAGTAGGCATGAAACCACCTGTTACCAAGTTGGTAATAATCAAGGATGTTCAGTGTGTTTGGCAGTATAGGCTCCTTAATACAGCAGGACATTGTTTCAAATATGGAGATTTAAAAAAATTTTCAATGAAATTTTAAAAATTTTTGTAGACAACATACTCCATTGATTTAGGTTAATTCTAACCAGATTCATAGCATTATTTTTCTTTTGGTGATTCGCGCATATTTTCTGCTCCGTCTTATCTTACAATGAGGGAAAACTTCCACTATTACATGGAGTGTGCTGGTCCCCAGTGACAAAGGAAACTACAGTATGTATGCAAGTGGACTGTGAGGCTAGGATAGCTCTTGCACTTTTTCCAAGTAAGAAATAGACACCACATTTAACAAAAAAATATATTATTTCAGCATCTTACATCTGTTGACTGTATATAACTTATACTAATTACAAAAAATCACTTGAGTTTATTATCTGATGTAAATGCAGTATGTACATTTCGGGCATCGTTCCAAAAAAAGGAGGCTGTCAAAACTAAATTTGTTTCTTTGTTAATATAATATAAAAATACTAATGTTTAATGTTTTGATATGTGTTAAAATATTTTTCAAAGATAGATAGATAGTTTTCAGTGTAACGATTCAGAAAAAGATAAGAAAGATTTTATTTTGTAACATGGAGATAATTAGCTTTGTACTTGTGTGGGGGGCCGGGTTTTTTTTTTTTTTTTTTTTAGCAGATTGTAGCATTTTTTGTACTTATGTATGTTTTATTTTAAATAAATTTAAATACATATTTTTAATACTTATACATATTCATCACATATTTTCATATAAAAAATGTTTTGTGGTTGGTTTTGTAACTTAATTGTTAGATAAGCTGTGTACCTTCTGTTTATCAGAAAAACATTTTTTCTTTTCTCTTCTATTCTGCTGTAAAGCAAAATGTGACTATAATATATTGTATTATTTTCTGTTATTGTTCTTAATACAGTATTTATATTTTAGTGATTATCCTTATAGGTCACCACTAGTTAATGCTTACCAATATAATCTCCCAAAATTTTGTATTGTAATCTGCTTACAAATCATATTTTTGGTAAAGTATTATTAAATGTAGAGCAACATTTAAAACTTTTACATATTGACTTGTTAATAATGTTTATTTTGCCTTGCAACCCGTATGTTGTAATGTCATGGTGGGCTTTGGGATAATATTGCAGCACCTGTTAATTTTAATACAGTACTCAAATACGTAGCTGTAACATGTTAAATACTGTGTGATATTTTCATGTGCTCTGGAGATATTAATCATTTACAGCAGTTAGACATTTCATTGATGTATCCAAATGGTTAATGGTCTTTTCTCAAAGGTGACACAGTTTGTAGATAACAAGGAAGGCTGTGTAGATCTTTACTTAATAAGTATCGTATTTATTTTGTTTAAATGTGTGAATGTAGTGGGCAAAGCAGATATTTATTTTAGTCTTTAATAATGTGGATGTGTATAGTAATATTGTATACATTGTATAAATTTGTGTTTTAGCCAATGACAGTTAATACAATATTAGTTGTAGAACACTGCTGTTTAGTGTGTGTCAAGTATAAGTATTCTGGATGTATGGATATTGTAGTGATGTATATGCAGTAGTTGAAATATTTATTGTTTTTATACAATTATTTTGCTAGCGAATGTCACTAGCAACATGTTGGATCAGTCGCTTGGAGTTTCAAGCGTAATGCAGATATTTTCACTTCTAAAATGCTGTTTCTCAACCATATAAAACTTTTGTAGATAACCCTTCTACAATAAATGCTGTCTCTTGGATTATCTTCAATGTTATTTAAAGTCTAAACATGTCTTGTATTCCTGTCATTTTCATGGGCCGTTGTGATTCAACATCATGGCTCCCACAGCCATCAGTTGATGAATTTTCCACCCAAGTTTTACAGGTAGGCATTACAATTACCAAATTTTAGATTTGCATTAATGGGTTCATACAACTCGACACACAGCATTCTAACTCCAATGTAATTATAGAGGAAATTATTTTAATAAAAGTTTTATTACTATATGCAGTGTGTAAAATTTGGTATTATATATTCATAATTTTCTCTAAACATATACAACAACAAAATAGTAATTTGAACTGTGCTCTTAATTCAGTGTGTTTTGAATTTCTCATTTAATCTGCTTTAAAACAGACGACACCAACGCACATTGGAAGAAATGAAATTGTATGTTTCTCTGGAAGTGCTACCTACATGAATACGTGTTATCAAAATCATTTGGCATCAGTTGTAACTATCTTTAGTCAATGGGTTAGAGCATCGGAGAAAACTTACCTGTAATCATGGAAGTGGTAAATTACTGGTGCTGTGTTTATTAATATTCAGTTTATTTTGAAGAAATCCTAGATATGGGCTTTACAACGTCCTGCCCTGTGTCCAAACAAAATAATACATTCAGCCCCAGAATATGGGATATTCCATACACTGTAAAGTCAAACTCTTTTTAAAAAGGTGTTCCAAAATGATAATGCATCTGCACATTGTGTGTATGGCCTAACATATGTGATCTAATTAAAGCATGAGCTACTGACATGAGCATGATCAGTGTTCTTGCACCAAGCAGAGATGTAGTGGGACTGGCCAGATTCATTGGCAACTATTGCTTCTCCAGGATTACACTATTTCTGCAGGAATTTTGGGAAGTCTTGCATTGTAGATGCTTCTGTAGGCTGTTCACGGAAAAATTAGCACTTTTGAGGCACTAGTTACTTTTTCCTTTCAGCCATTTTTATCCTGCTGTGCAGCATACCTGCCCACTCTACCGGCGACTTCGCCCCATCAAGAGTGATAAGAACACATGGGGCAGGTCACCACAACAGTAGCGTACTAACTTCACGTACCGAGAGAGTTGATTCCACGAGCCTGGGCAACCACAGTCCCAATTATAATTAGAAGAATAATTATAAAAATTGTACCGCCCGCTCAAATTCCAACATGCAGTCGCCATCCTCTCAACCCAGGATTGTTTTACCCACCAAGCTGCCGACCTGCCAACTTAGAAAAAAAAAGTTGGAAAGCTACACACAAGCTTGCAACACCCCTCACCCAGTGATAGAGATGCCAAGCCTTGGGCCGAGGAGGTAAAACTGTCATCAGCCTCAATCGCAGGTGATAAGAAAATGCGCTACGCCACCCACTACCATAGATAACCGACCCCCGTGTCAAGAGGCTTGCAACCCCCGCACCCCTTGGACAGCCACAAAGCCGAAGCGGGGACTATAAGGAAGCTTCAAACCGCCCTTGCCAGAGTTCGTCAGTTCGCCGACCGCACTGGTCAGCGAGTTCTCCTGAGGTCTGGAAGGACTCCTCTCCTCAACAGTTTGAAGAAAGCTCTCTCTCTCTCCAGTTCTCCAGAGGTAACCTCTACGACCGCACCCTGCACCCTCTACCCCAGTCATTCCTGACTCCACGGTAGCAGGCTTTGTAACATCGTAGGTCCTCCCTCGAAAGCAGCCGTCGTAAATTGCAACATAGGAGCTATAAATTAGAGTGCTAGCTTGGTTTGGTATTTCCCAGGTTGGCCTTCACATGGTTTTAACGTAACTGACAAAGGAAAGATTAGAAACTTTAAGCAGTGTGTACTAATCAGTTTTCCCCAGATTTCCTATTTGCGTAAAATAAGGACGCTTTATTTGAAACCGTAATTACTTGCATGATTAATTATTTTCCGTTCATGTAAAATTAAGGGTTTACTTGTTGCATCATTCGGCTCAAAACTAAGTCTAAAATCTACTCTGTCGGACAAGTGTGAGCGTACAGTATCCCAGAGTCGGAGGGTCCCTCACGGGATCTCTAGTCTGCAATGACATACTCTTGCAACTGGAAAGCCTGGATCCCCCATGCCTTCTGTGGATTCAAGCCACCTCCGACAGTAGTCATCCGGTAATGCCTCTGAGTGACTGAAAAGACACTCGAACAGGAGTACCGGGCGACTGCTGTAGAGGGTGAGACCAGTGTCACAATTAATGAGCCTAGACTAATTACACTTATTTGTGTGTCAATTGCAATTGCTTAAATTAAATAAATTCAGATGACCACAAAATGTGGTCACCTTCCTAGTGGACTATGACAAAGCTCAGCGTGCATTACGACGCAAAGTTGAATGACCGGCCACTTCTCCGGTGACTGACCCTCTTAAGGAGAGTACTCCCCAGACGACTGCACCTGATACCACTCCACTTATACCACGGCCGATCTCACTGGCAGTACTTGTCTCGTATGAATCAGAGTTAAGATTCCTGGTTAAGGATTTGCTGGCCATGGTCAAGTTATGGGGACATTGGTTACCTATGTGCACCCTGCATAACTCGGTCAGTAAACCGCCGACTCCAACGTAGGGAAGCCTAGTACCATGACGTGTACCGTACCCACTGCAGCTGGGAAGATAAATTAAGGTGGTAGTTCCACCACCCATTCCAAGTTGTAGGATCACGATTCTGCTCCCTACTTAGGTCCCTGTGCGATGACCCACCAGGCCCTCACCTCTCGGGAGATGCCAGTGCCAAATTAACGCAGAGTAAAGCTAGTAAAGATCTCAGTATCGCCATCTCATTCTCACCTCGATTTCATTCTAAATTACTGTACTGATTTTCTTCCCTTTTACTTACTCACCCCTGGACAACTGATATCCAGGTTTTTGGCAACCATCATGGTGAGCAAGATTGTGCTCTCTGGGAGAGAGACACGTATCTTGAAGCTCACCCTAGGGTTCCTTTCGCCTCTACCTCGCTCGCACCCTTCTTATAGTCTGTCCCCTACCGTGAACCCCAATGTGGGCAGACCTTGACCCGCCAGGCATTACAATTACCTATTATCACCGCCGAAGGGGCCACCACATTCACTAGAAGGGAATCAGCACGCGCAATACGAACAGAATCCGGGTGTCGAAGGCACCTCCTAGCCACTGTCCCACAGCAGCCGCTCAGGGCAGGGTATCGGTTAATCGAACCATCGACTGTAGTAGCTGACGAGAGGGAGCACGTCATTATATTTCAACTTACTCTAAAGTTAACATCTAATATTTCAACTTACTCTAAAGTTAACATCTAAGGCTAAAAAAATATGATATATTTATTGACTATTATTCCAAATATCTTACATCCCATTTTTTAAATTTAATGCTAACGCATTTTTGAAGGAGATATAAAAAAGAATTTACTAAAGATCTGTACAGAGCTTTGCCAGTAACAATAATTATTTCTATCATTTAAAGAAGATATTGCATGGACACGGCAGAATTTACACTAGTAAGAGGAACATGCAGTATGTATGTTCATGCACTGCCAGCACAACACACCACTTTACATTTTTAGTCAATTGCATTCTGGTAGGTTAGTAGTATGCATACACTGAATCTCTTTATTAACACCACTGTGAATTTGGTATTCACTATGCACAGTTGTTAACAAAGTCTCATCATTTCTAGGGGTTACCTAATGGTAGTGCATTTGACAACAGCAGTATGACCTTGATGTTGCCATTGTCTGCATACACCAAACAGAATATCAATGTGTGCATGTATCAAGTAAGTAGTGCATTGCAAAATTGGAAGATATCAATACATTAAAAGATAATGCAGACAGTAATTTTTACATGTTTTGAGCCCCCTAAAAATTGCTTGAAAGTGAATTTGTAAGTGAATTTGAATTTCGCCTTTATGGTGCCGTTATATAGCATGGGGCAGGTAGGCTGCCAGATTGGCATGAAGTCTAGCTGCACTAGTGCTGGTTTGCAAGTGCGGGGTGTTGGTAAAATAAGAATTCAGTATGGGGTTCTTGTCTTTTGGGGTGATGCTGACTACAATAAACATATATTATGGTTTTTTATTTCAATATTTGTATTAGAATATATAATCAAAACATTCCATATGATGTGTATATTATCGACTACACACGAATTGTGAAAACTAAAGAAAATAAATAAGAAATCTAAGGAAATAGAAAAAAAAAAAAGTGTAATCATCTTTCTGGTGTAGTGTTAGCTGTGAAGACATTCGCATACATATTTTTTTGTAAATCACTTGCATATGATACACAAAGATGTGGACCACCTTAGGAGAGCAATAAAAAACATCCATACCTTTTTACCTCGACCAAAATCGCCTTCGCCAAAACATTGACCAACATCTCTACCATGTGAAATGACGTTCAAAACAGAGGAATATACGTGTAATTTGGATTTTTACAAGAATGGTGTGTTGATTGATAACGTGGAAATACGGATGCTGGAAAAAACAACCAAACTAGAATAAATTTACTAACGTTTTCTTTTACCAAATCGAGATTTATGCTATAAAACAATAACTATTATTATAATAGTTATTGTTTCATAGAATAAATCTTGATTTGCTAAAATTATATATATATATATATATATATATAAATTTTTTAAAGGGGTTATGTAAGAATATTTTTTTTTGTAAATAATCAATAATTTTTTATTTTTTTTATATATTTGTTAAACCCAAAATGTAATAATAGTAAACAGCTAATAATTTGTACATCAGTAGTAATGCTAGTCATTAACATACTCTTATTTATAGCAAATATTAGAACTTGCGTGGAACCAATCACCGGGTTGTTGATTATTTTTAATTGTACCTTGGCAGTCTGTCTTACCGACGTCGCCTTCAAACTTCCCAAATCTCTAACTTGTGAGTTATAAAAAAATAAGTATTAACACATAATAACAAAATTGAAAGCTCTCGTTAAATTCCCCGGTAATGTCGAGAAGGTGGGTGAATGTGCAATGATTCAAGATTCGCTAGTCCGGAATTTACCAAAAGATTCAGTTTTCAAAAATATTTTTAACATTCAATCTTTGTATGGCTTGAAAATGATTACAAATTGTAAAAAAACACTATGAATTGGCAACACCACAGTGTTGGTGAATTTATGAGCAAGATCAAAAAAGGCCAGTTTGACACTGCTTTCAGTCAAATTGATTCAAGCATCCGCCTCAACGACAAAATGTGTAAAAGTTTTATTGTACAATATTAAAAATTTACTGAGTTATGTGCTGCATAAAATTCAGCTCGGATCTAAAAAACTAAACTCGTTGAATCCAGCATTGAATAAAGCTGCTAATTCTAACGATGTTGTAAAACTAATCATGACCGATCCCAAGCTCGTGAAAGTAGAAAAACATTTTTTTCTCTGAGAGAACAAAACTTGTCGGTTACATTGTTCTTTCTGCCGTCGGTGGTTCGGATCTGGCCGCCTACATAGATAGGTACAGGAAGGCGATAAGCGGATGCATTCGCTACAAAAACGACAATGGAAAACTAAAGTGTGTAAAGTCAATTATCTCAGTTGTCGGATGTTTTCCAGCCATAGTTACTTGGATTTATGCGATGAGGTAAAAAAAGCCCGGTGTTTAGGGGTTGGTGGTCACGTTACGTGCGTTCATTGCGATAGTGCTCAATACGATCCTTCCATGCCCGACATCAACGTGGAATATCGTTGTGTCGATGCCTCGTGGATGGATGCGATCGCCGATATATTGGACAAAGACGTAGAGAATGTTGTGGCATTTGGCTGCGATGTATTCGACTATACAAAAAAAAACATATTTCGGTATTTGTATTACAGATTAATTTTTTAATGGTGGGGTCATTATTTTGGGTTTTGCCACGTACCTAATAAATTTTTTTTCGGTTGTGGTTAAACGGTAAAAGAAAGATAAGTGGAAATGACGAGCACGGACAATGGGAATTCCATACTCAAGCTATTTGAAGTGTACAAAATCTTGTCGCTGATACCCAATTTATGCGATCGGCATTTCAAATTACTCACAAATATTTTGGCAACTTATCGTATAATTGATCACCCATTAAATTCCCTTACCGACCTTTCATTAACCGACTATTTAACCCATCTATTTTCCAAATCACTTTCCATGTTGTTTGAAAAAGAAAAAATAATTTTCAATCAATGCGCAAAATCAATCTCGAGCGGTTTGCGGCTGTTGAGAACAAAAAAATTAATAATTCCACATTAAACAAACAGTCGGATCTTATCTCACAAGCATATCGCTGGTACCATAATTTTCCGCTAAATGTTGTGCACCCCATCTATTCTTTCAAATTGAACTCTGAGTTGGATTCTCTGCTCGGAGTAATCAATGATTTCAACGAGCGGTTTCCACGCATAATGCCAAATGGCAAACTGATACTTTCGCTCTTCACCAAGATGGATCACTGGATATTAAATCCCATTAATGTAAATTTATTAACCAATCTCGACTTGAACAAGACAGACTTTCAACACATTGTTGATATCTCACACTCAATTCTTGTTGAATAGTTTGCATATTCCCGTGTTTTTGTCAATGACTTCATCTCTAAGCTGTTTCATCAACGTTTCCTCGAATTTAATAAACTTGTGCAGTTTATCACCAATGTAATCGTTACTAATCTCGTTGAATCTCTGAAGGTAACCACTCATCAATTTCAATTTTAATTTTGTCCAACAATCCACAATGTTGAGATAATTAATGTATGTATGAGATGCGTCGAATATCAGCTTGTTTCGAATAAAGTTGTCTGTCGCAATGCACAATTCATCGAGTCATGATTTTTCATCCACACAAGTTTTCGGAAGTTCAGCACATTCGACTTTATGCTATTCATGTACTCTTCTTCGAAATTTATCAAAAAGATCTGGCTCATTTTTTATTAGTTCGTATTAATAAAGAGTTTGTCTGATCTACTCAAATTTAGTATTTATTACGAGTATCAAGATGATGCGCATAGAAAAACTCTTAGACTGTTTTATTCGAAAGAAGCAGAGTTATGATGAGACCTGATTGGACCAATTCCTTGATAATGCCAAGAGGGAATTTTTACTCTATTTGAAAAATGACTGTGATGAAGAATACCAACGTCGGGTGACTGATAATATTTCTCTACCACAGTACCTCACTTTTCGAAACGTCATGGCCATACATGATATGGTGAGATTGGTAAACTTTATAAAGACGAGCAATTCTCGTTTGCGATCGTCAATCAATCTCTACTCGTACAGATACCAAAGGAAAATTACGTGAGTCAACAGAGTTCATATGAAGCGGTGCTAAAAGTACTCGAAAATGCAAACGAATTGACAGTGGACTTTACATCTCGAAACCATCTACGAACTGTGCCAGAACAGCATCCTGACAAACGATTGAATATTCTTCATGCCAAACTTGGATCATTTCAACAAATCTATTGCTAGTACAAGAACAATAAATGAAGAAGAATACAACAAATTTTTTGTAATTGGTTGCAGCTACAATTAAAACATTATTTTTCATTTGAACACCTCCTTCAAGACCGGTTTGTAGGGAAATTGCCACACTTCACAAATGTGGTTTAATTGCCAAGTTTTGTGAAACTATCTCATCGATTTCGTCCAGAAATATCACGAATCTCTGGTTCTAGTTATCGATGGTCATCTTGAACAAATTGGCTAATTTGCGTTCGGTATCGATGATGGTGGGCGAGGCTACCTGCCCGATGTTGAGTTGGTATAGTTTGGCTTTCCATTCGGATGCGATTGTCTGGGCCAGCGCACTCTTACCCGTACCCGGAGGACCGAAAAACATTATAAATTTGAATCGTTGGTTATACACTTGCATATAGATTAAAATTTTGAGTTCTGCTTTCAACTGGTAGTGGCCACGTACATCCTTGAAAGAAAATTGGGGTTCTATTCGCCATGGGTCCAGCTCGGATGTAATATCCGAATTTGATTCTCCTCCAAGTAAATCACTGACATTCTTGGGATTCCGAAAGTAAGCCAGAAATAAATTTTCAAAATGAGCCATTAAATGTTCGAGATTATTTTTTGATAGCAGAGTGCATATGAAAATTGCCAATTTGTGTAAAAAGTACACCCACAATTTGTAAATAGTGTATTGATTTTCAGCCAGCATAAATTCCCGCTCCGTTAAAATTTTTGGAAATCCTTCACCTAAACCAAAGAGCATAGTCTCTAAATCACTAAAAAGTTTGTCACATTTCTGCGAAGTGATTTGTGTTTTTTCTAGCAAAGATGAAAAAAATTCCGCACAGTTCAGCATTTGAGATAGTTTCTCCACATTTGTGTGTTCGCCAAATGCGTTTTTCGGTGCACATGTAAACTGAATTAGACCAGCTTCTACGATGGCTCAAACATTTTTTTTTTTTTTTTTTTTTTTTTTTTTTTTTTTTTTTTTTTGCAGTACTTATAAGGTTCTTTTTTTTATCATCATGCAGCACCAACAACAGCAACAGCAAAAGCAAAGAACATTGTTTCCATTGTTGCAACTTCAACCACTCAGACCACAGTGCACCGACTCTGACAGTCTCGTAATGAACCAGCAATCTTCTCAGCTGCTAAAATCGTTTTTCCCCTCCACAACACCCACCTATTCATTTACAAAGACCTCATGTAAATACCATGACTGAAATGTCCATTCCTCGCATTGGCATGTGAAAAGAGCCAGATGATGGACATGAAGAATTGGCGCAAAAACTTAAAAATTACTTATCTCGATTCGTGAAAATTTTGATGGGAATCCATACGACCATCACACAATTAACAAAGGTGGTCGGTGATTTTTCTTGTGCGCTAAATACCTTGGTAGCTATGAAATGAGTGGCTATACATTTCGCCGAGCTCGGTCGACTAGAATCAGAAATGGTGAATGATGGAGCGGTCAGCCATTAGTATGAGGAAATTATAAAATCCATCCTCGATTCGAAATATGAAGACATGCAAGAAAATATAATGCGGTTCGGTCGAATCCTCGAACAACACAAGCTCCTTAACGCATACACTCTTGTTCAAATGCGGCTGAACGGATCCATCGAAACACAGCCTGTAATCAACACCCACTCATTCATGAACACGTTAAATTGGTTCCATCTTTGCAATCTCCATTCAATGCATTTATGAAAGCAGCTTTGGAAAAATGCAACAACAGAAAAAAGTCGACTACGAACTTTGTCGTATAATATCGGACAATTTGGAAAAGAACAAAATTTATGTTGTCAGCGAACTCAGACACGAATTTCTACAACTGAGTGAATCAAAGTTCAAGAATGCATCTTTCAACCCCTTCAAAGAACAGTTCGATGGATTTTATAAAAAGTCTTTGTTTTTCTCGAACTGATGAATAAAAAAAATTGCAATGTATCTAATGTATATGCAAACATTTAAGTTTCATTAACAAATTATTAATAAAAAATATTTTTTTTACAGGTTGTTTTTTTTTATTTATATATTTTATAAATATCTAACCCATGAGTTTGAGTTTTGTGCTCTTGTCATCAGATATATTTTACTTGTCATATTCGTTACACTCTACACGTTCAAATACTTCCCATTGGGAAAACAAATGTTCAAAATTTTAAGCTACCATAATACCTATTATAAGAGCGAAAATCATATCTGGCAAAATCGTAGGTGAAAGTGTTCTTATTTATAATGACCAGATCCGTATTCACACCTTTGATGTTGATTTAGCGATTCACAACATCCTTAAAACTTTTGTTTTAGGCCTAATGGCTAAAAAGATTAATTTCCTCTTAAATTTAAATAAAGCCGATATTGATAATGTGCAGTATTTGTTTAAGAATATTTCACCAGTGTTGAATCAATCAGTCAACTATTACGATTACACTTTGGCTGGTGCTTGTCAAACGAAATTGGTGAAACAAACTTACAATATCCACCAATACGAACATCTTCACTTTACGGGCAATGAGAATTTCGCATTCGACTTTCACCACAATACCAACAATGTGTGTGTAGTAAAACGTCAAATGACTCCACTGCAAAATGAAAGAACCCCGATAATGAACCAGGTTCAGACATCGCCCGTGTATTTAAATGAACTATTGGCAATCAACACACCTGTTTTCGACATGGACATAATGTTTCAAATAACTATTCATTCGAGAATCTCATACAAGAACAACAGCAATTACCACAACAAAATCAATACACATCAAATTTCGTACATAATAATTACATACCCAACAAATAACGAGAATTACCAAAGCAAGAACGATAAACTATTAATTACATACTTGACGAGCAACAACAACAACATTTACTAGAGCAAGAATAACTTACCCCGAATTACATACCTAATGAACAAAATATTTTAGAAAAAGTACAAGAGTGGTACACTAGAAAACCAGGCCACCCACACTAATTACATACTTGACGAGCAAAAATAACTTACCCCGAATTACATACCTAATGAACAAAATATTTTAGAAAAAGTACAAGAGTGGTACACTAGAAAACCAGGCTACTCACACGACAAAACTTCGACAAGAGTTGATAAGTGGATGCTTTTGGCTGAAACACCAAATATTTTCGAACAAGCAATGATTAGATTGTATAATGGTGGTTGTGCACTATGAGTTTTCATCGAACAGGCATTAAATTCGGAAACTTTCCAAAATATTGGCGGTGCGGAATACATCGTTCTAAAAGAACATCTTCCAACACTGGATTTTAAACTCGACGAGATTAAACATAAATACAACATAAGTTACTAATGCCTATATAAATTAAATATATAATATATATAATAAAAATATATAATTTAAAATATATATATATATTTAAAGAAAAATTTGACAAAATGACTGATGTAATCGTCGGGGAAAACATTTTACTTTCCAAAAATCAAATCCAAGTTATCAGTTTCGATCCCCAGGCAGCAATTCAAAACGTCATTAAACCATTCGATATGGGTTCGATGGTATTGCAAAATGT
Source organism: Dryococelus australis (assembly GCA_029891345.1). NCBI lineage: Eukaryota > Metazoa > Arthropoda > Insecta > Phasmatodea > Phasmatidae > Dryococelus > Dryococelus australis. Next base: position 150,190,239 of record CM056999.1, on the reverse strand, counting down.
CTTGGTGTTCAATTTTTACCTAGCTGATAGCCACGAGGTTCAAGATTTATTCAAAGTGAATGTTCTGGTGATTGACAATTACAATTTTGAAAATTATGGGCATGTGCAAGAAGCAGGCATCAGTCGCAAATTCGTGCACAAACAATCCCAAGGGCACAATAAAGAATCGAGTAACTTTGATACCATAAATCATCTTTCATCAACAGGCTACGGAAATTTCACATTTGATTTTCTAAATGGAAAAGTACACCAGCCGACCAAACGAATAAAAGTCGCGGATTTGATCGGTGCGAATACACCATATTTTAAATTGCAGCCAGTACAACAGTCCAGTTTCAATTCAACATATATTCTGCATTTGCAAGACGTTTCCTCGATCGATCTAGACACGATGCAAGTAAAACCTCAAATAATTAAATTGACTAACAAGAGCGGTTACAGATAATCCCCAATTACAACTACTACAAGAATTAACTAAATCCCCAACTCTGTCATTTTCAATTCAAAACATTTCACCTGATTACAACCTATCAGATTTTTTTAACCTTCCAGTCTCCTAAAAACTTGTATGTGTATTGTAATCAACAAACATCACTCGATGATTTATGTTCAATGCCTTACGATCGCACGATCTAATCCCTTCGAATAAAGATGTGAAGTCGGGGGGGAAGCGGTAACGGAAACTATCCAACTCGGATAAATGAGGTAAACGCACCGGTTGAATTCGACCAAACGACTCAAATTCAAATGAATGTTCTCCCTGAGGGGAATTTAACACTTGTTCCACAAGTCGCTACATTACCCGATGAGTTGCAATTTGCCACGAGGGAAAAAAATGATTCATCGCCATAGTCGAACCAAACGGCCCCATTGTCTGGTGAATTTATCATCAATTTATCAAAGGAATGTGGCAAAAAAAAATAGGTAAACCATTAACCCCAAAGAATTACTTTATAGTATTCAATTTTGCAAATAATTCGTGGAACGAACATATAATAACAATCAAGTAAAAGCTGCCCTTTCTCTTGCGGGAATGCATTTGCTTAAATTGTCTTCCGAAAAGAAAATTATCAGTGAAGTATGCGACAATCTAAGAATCGCGATTGAACCTTATCAAAAAGCCAATTCAACCTCACATAATTTACCCTTCCGGGGAAAAATGTGTGAAGATTAATAATTTCGTAAAAGTGGATAGTTATAATAAATTTTTTGTCCAAGTACTGTCTCATCACCTCGAGCCAACTTGGAACAAATTAAAAAGACTTTGAAAATTGAAGGTACCATTAAAAAAACTTGTAGGGTATTTCTCGCTATGATAAAGTCAATTAAATAGCCATCTTCCACCTTCTCTGCCAAATTTGCAACATCTATATATTTTTGCGTATATTTTTTTTGGTATCAAATTTGTTTGTATTTTATAAACCCTTTGTATAAAATCGAAGAAAATTTCCTTTTGGCATCGATGATTTCTGTAAGATCCATCAAGGAAACACCTGCGAAAAATGGCACCAAATACAATTTTGATTCTACGACATATTTCCTATATTCTAATTTTAGCGTAGGTTTAATAGAAATTATGCTTTCTTCGAAAGGAACTTCACCGAAATCAAATTTTTTTTTTTTTTTCATGAATCAACACACTTTGACACTCTATTTTGCAGTTTTTAAGAAATATTTTTTGATTTCTAATGGCCAGTTGTAATTGTTTATTCCTATCACGTTGTGTGGATAAAATGAATTTGTTAATATCCGGCACTATTTTAAACCTTAACTGCAGTGATAGGTATTCGGGAAAATGACAGGAAACAGGTAGGACATCGAGGGTGGGATTTTCACAACTGCCTGTGTCCACATTGAAAACTTTATCGATGTAGGGATAAGTCCGGCGAAATTTATCGCATTTATAATACAAATATTTGAATTTATGAGCTCATTCTTTAATGTGTTCGATTTCAGCATTTCGGCAGTAATCGACATTGATCTTATATGGGTGCACTATATAACCATTTTCATTTTGCGAACATTCGGGTTGTAGACAGTGTATTCGGCTTATAGAAAGCCCATGCTCACATTTAACGATTTCTGGTAATCCATAATTACAAACGATGTAAGCATCGTTCGTGTAAGGCAGTCTGATTTTGTTCAATTTGTAGACACAAATGTTGCCAATATCCCGTTCCATCCCAATCGCATCATTGTTTGCATGGCATGCGGTGCCATCCAAAATCATATTCTTTGGGCGTACTTCCAAAATACATTTACGATCGCGCTCACATTTCATATTGATATTGATTTTTTTGTTTTTGTTTGCGGATTCAAAACCATTGATGTTCATCAAGTTGCAATACTGTTCGTATGTTATGTAATTGACTTGGTTCGGATTACTACACTCACTGTACATAAACTGCAGGCATTCGGAAATGCTTAGTTTCGGGGAGATTGACACAAAGTGTAGGGTATTTAAATCACCACGTAGCTGAATTTTATAATCCATCCCGACTTTGACGAGTTTCGGTGAAAGTGTCTGCATGTGACTACATTTGAACAATTTTTGTTTCTTGAAATTCCATCCCTGTTCGTGAGGTGTTTTGCCCGATTCAACGATAAAATTCACCTCGATTTTCGAGCTTTCTGCATTCTCTGTGCCCGTCGCAAAAACTTCGTACTCGCAGTACATATTCGTTTTACACTAAATGACAGATTTAAGTTTTTCATTTTTGACTGGTTCAACCTAAACAAATCTTTACCCGATTTCACAGGATCGTATTTTGGAATTTTTGCATGTTGTAAAAACAAATACACCAACAATATTACAAGCGATAATAGAGCTTGAACAATGATGCTAATCTATTAGGAATTTATCAATGCATATCTGTCTCACACACACACTCTCTCTCTTAGGAAAAAATTTATAATCAAAGTATTACTTTCAAAGCCAATGTACTTGAAATATACCAGCCAATACGGCTGCTTCAACACAAATAAAATCGTCAAAATAGCCACCCATGCAATAAGGTAGAAATAATCAAAGGTATTTTTAAAAGTATGTACTAAAATTCGATTTTGTAGCTCAGACTCGATGGCTTCCAGTTCCATTGGTAATTAGACCATTTTGCCAAATTCACTCACGTAAATGAACCACGACGAATCGATGGAAAAGAGCAGATCGACTAGCCTAGATAAATTTAACTAATATTTGTGATACGTATCAAACCTTTTCAAAATAATCAATTTCCATACGATTTCATTCATGCTTTTATCCAGCATGCATAAAACTCAGCCATCGGATGTGTAAGTTTGAATCAAAGTCATTATACCATTATAACATCATTCAAATGTTCAATATTGAGTGAAGATTTTTTTTACCAAGCATCTTGTATACTTTTTTCTAATTATTGGTCAATGTCATCAAAGAATCGAACCACATCCACTCTAGAAGAAGGTGCATAATCTGCGTAAAACCATACATTTTTGCGTAAACCGAGCACTGCTTGCACCACGAGTTCTGTGAAACATTCGACAATCGTCAGTTGGCGATCGTGGGGGGTTTAGAAATGACATTCGAGGTATGGTACGCTACTGCCAAAAACATTTTTTTGCGATATGTTGAAGTTGATCGAAGGCAAGTGTCTCGTGCTGGTTAAATTTCCAACTGCTTGTACCTACATGCATACAACAGAATGATTTCCGTGCGCATGAAATTCATTTTGAGAGATTCAGGGCAAAAACATGACGTCATTGATAAACATGCTCGTTTGGCCAAAATTCACTACCACCTTGGCAAACATCAGGTAACACAAGCGTCCGGATATGCACCGATGAGTATTTCTCAAGGTTTTGACATTGTTCAACATTTCGAGCAAAATAAGCGCAAAAATTTTATCGGTATTATCTGATGACAACAGTTTTAATATTTGCCGATCGATAGATAATACTTTGGACATTCTTTTCTGTGCAAATAATCCTTGTATTTCCTTATTTGTTTTTTTCCCATTAAATCCAAGAGACATGTTTTCCTCTGCTTTACAAATCATAAACGATGGTGAAGATTCCGATGTGGTTGGCAATTCCAGATAAGGTGGTATGAGAAAAGGATTTCGCAATCAGAGAATCGCCAGTGGAGACGAAGACGATCGCGAAGTGGCTGATAAAAAGAGCAAAAAAATTGAAAATTCACAAAGAAAAGGTGAGCGCAAGGCATCGCAGTCATCGATTTAGACGACACTTTAATAGACGAACGTAAAAACGAATTTCATGAAGCCAGTCATTTCATAGCCACTTTGGCAAAAGACTTTAAATTAGTGCTGTGGACAGCGGGCAACGAGGTACACACGAAATTGTTTATTGAACAGTTTCCGCAAGCTAATAATTTTGCAAAAGTTTTGTACGGGTTGCATAGAAAAACAAAATCTGTATCTATCGTTAACCAACAACTTCCGATAATAACGGGCCCGTACATTTTAAGACGATTCGGTGCATAATTTTAATAAGGATGGTTACGACATACCGGTTGACGTTAAAAAATACTATTACGTACCAAACACGAAAAAAATTTAAAAAATTGCATTTATCAATTACAACTCATTACTGAATGATTTATACGATCTGGTAGATGCTTGGCACTAATCTATCAGTTAACTCGCTTGCCCATCAAAGTCGCATTTTTATCATAATCGTTCAGTGGATTAATTAAAAATGCTTCTGGAAGAGCCATCAGATGTAATGGCAGTATCCAAGTATGCAATAATTTTGTAATCAACTTCATGTATTCATCAATGTTTCTATTAGAGTTGCTTCTACACATCCAGTTCTTCTTGTAGTGAGAATAAACAAATTTTTTGAACTCGAGAGTCGAGTGTGTCCATTCTGTTATGCTCCCTGGGAGGGAATATATATATATATATATATATATATATATATATATATATATATATATATATATATATATATATATATATATATATATATATATATATATATAGAGAGAGAGAGAGAGAGAGAGAGAGAGAGAGAGAGACACACACACACACACACACACCACAGAGTAACTGCAAATTAAGAGTTGGTTATTATTGTGTAACTATGTCGTCATATTCGGTGTGTGCACATATATATACACACACACACACACTCTCTCTCACTCTCTCTCTATTTACTATTTTATATTATTATACTTACTCCTCAATACTCTTCTGCTTTGGGAGGGGCAGTGATGTTTCACGTTCGGCTCAGGCCTTCGACTGACGTCTTTTTTCCTGATTTTGCCGCCATATAGACCAAACTGAAAGGACAGGAAAAGAGAGGTGAAATACTGCAACGTGATTGGTTGTTGAAAGTAGGATGGGGAGTGGGTTAATGTCTATTGCAACACACACAGGTAGGTTATCTCAAAACTAATCCATATTTTATAAACATAATTTTTTTTTAAATAAATCATTACCTCAGTTACTGATTAGCATCATTGCAGCATAAACAGTTTCTACAATCGCACTTGATAGGAGAGTAATTTCATTCGCTTTTAACAGCCATCATGGCGATATTCGACGACATGTGGGGAACAGATATCTTATGATTGGACACAAAAACATTATTTACATTTTCCACGAGTTTCTCTTTTCGTCCCTGATCAAAACTGCTCGTCAGGTAGGTTCCGATTTTTTGCACGATCGGTTCGGAAACATCTCTTGGTAAAACATCTTTTGAAAGGTAAGAGTGATAACAAAACTGTAGTTGCAGCTGCAAGTACAAGTTTTGTAGTGGCAGGTTCGTGTTTTTCTACGGTCAAAACAAGCTGTGTAGTTCAAAGTAATTGACGAATTTAGTTCTGAGCCGACGTTTATGCCTTTTGTTTTGTAGAAAACATCGAGTCCTTTTCCCGGTTTACTGGAGTGCTCTGATCATCACTCCATCACTCGCTTATCGTAAACCAGTCGCTTAAAATGTATTTTGCATTTAAAATTTATTCTCTGCGTGCTTGACGGTGATGTAATCAAAGAATAATTTGTTTACGTTCAACATTCCCATATCATTAATACTTTTTTTTCATAGGTGTGTGTTTTTTTGTAGTACCTCATATATACTTCTTGAAATAAGACAATGATTTGTATATATACAAATTTATGCATCGATAAAAACGACGAAAACAGAAGCATGTTGTTGGCTCACTTGTCGGAAATTGTACAAAGAGAATCCCTCTTTTTTTCTGCGGTGAAATTGCAATTTCAAAATACGCCGATATCCATTCTCTCGATACAATTTTCGACGATTACTCGGGCGTTGTATTTGTCAACTGCAACTTTGCGGAACTTGAGCTGCATTTGCACAAAGCGCATTATTACTTGTGTAATTACATTGATGAATCAAACTTGGAAATTCTACTCTCTCCGCACACATCTCGAACCCTGATACTAAACAAGAGTTCGTTTTACAATTCTGGTGTCTTGTACAGGCGTTTCACACCCTATATCACCCACTGCCATTTCGATTCGATACAGTTAGTTTCCAAGATGCGAAAATCCATAATCATGTTTGTTCCCTTTGACGGCGACATGCATGAAGCGGAACGAATTAACCTCGAAAAGTTGAAACTTTGTTACCAATGCATTAATAAAATGGCCAATTTCGAGTTGAGGGATGATTTCTCTGTTCTGCCCTAGATTTTATACTTGTGCTCAAACAGGGAATTTGAGCACTACCTAAATCTACTCTGTCGTAAAAAGGACTTGGTCAACACCCTATTTGAAAATAAACAAAGCAAAAATGCAATATATTCACCCATGTATACAACAAAAACCCAATTTCTTAACTCAAATATCCATCTCGTCGAAAGGACGCCTGCCGATCACGATGGGATTCCTGCCACCGCACCTGCGATGTTGTACCTAAAACACAATGATGAAATTTCTTCCTTTATATGAAGGGGCAAAAAAAGTGAAAAAAAAGAAAGAATATATTTTCCCAATACATACTTGTATATAAAAAAAACATGCAACAACGAACTCCAAAGATTAGTTATCTGTCGGAATTGAATCTCGACAACCTAGAACAGAAAGTTGTTAAAGTGGACAGATGTTTGAGTGAACTACGAAACCTGTTTCTGGAAATTGTAAAGGTTGCTATGTTGAAAGAGACTATGGTAACCGCATCAGAGACGACCGAGCCAACATCGACTACGGAGGCTGCTGCAGAGAAAATGACTAAAGACCAACCACCATCGTTGATGAACCCGTAAAAAAATCAAAAATAATTACAAACGAAAAATTTCCATAAAAAAAGATGAGGGATCGTCGCCATTAACAACCCAACCATCATCACCAGAAGATTCCACCCAGGTCCACCATAACAATGAGGAAAATGGTTCCTGCAAACAAAAATATAAAAAAATTCTGAAAGATGTGGTTCCATCGAAAATAAAAATAAAAAAATAAAAAACAAAAAATCGAGTAAAACAGAAAGGCTAGAAAACCAGGATGATCGTTCGGCCGTTATAGCAGATGGATCGATAGTGTTTAACGCATCGGAGCTTTCGAGTAAAAGCAAAGCCATCGATTCGGAATTGGTCAAAGAGTTGCTGAATACGAAAATTTCTATAGATTTACACATCAAGTGTAATTATCAGTACGTAAATATCGCCGCTCAAACGAAGAGGGGAGACACGATTGAAACCAACACACTCGTATGTAAATTATGCAACCACCAAGATAAAACTAAGCCATGAAATTATCAAAACTGAAGACACTCGAACAAAGTGGTCTATTATTTATCGAATCACTAAAACACACATATTTAATTTCTTGTAAATATCCGTATAAAAGTAACGAATCTAGGCTGATTGAATTCCTTCAGATTCCACGAGGATGTTTTGACAAAAAGGAAAGTTCGTCGAGGAAACACACAGTGTTCCGTGCGGCAAATGCTTGGTCGACTTGAACCGATTCGATCTGTACTGGAACAATAATGGTGCTTGGAAATATCACATTTTCGTCATGTTTACCGACAAGGTAAGACATGTGAAAGCAGTTTTTGTTTAATGGAAAACGTATGCGGTCGGGTGGAAAAATCAGTTCCAAATTCGTTTAATAAACATTCCAAAAAATGACAATAAAACTCCTCAAAATAATGGTGACCAGAAAGAAAATAACGATGGTGGCAATCTCATGGACGTCATTAACAATGGTGAGAAAAAAAACCAACTTGGAATTACCAATGTGTCGAGCCAACGAATTGAATGTCACCACCATCCCGCAAATGTTTTAATGAAATGATTTCATGTGTAACAGAGTGTTGAGGCTATCTGTGAAAGTGTACATAAAGTGAATGTTCAATTGTACGGATACAATGAAATTAACAATTACTTTGATTTCTTTGATTATATATGAAACTTGTTGAAAATAGATTATTGTAATTTGACAAAGATTTTTGTAAACTTGCATGAAAAACACTTTGTAGACGAAAACCCAATTAACATGGTCAAGAAAAAAATGAAGAAAATGTAAAAAAGAAATAATCTGTAAATACTGAATAAAAAAGTATACACAAAAAATTATTTTTTTATTCTTTTATCGCATATATTTTAGTAACCTTTTATTACTCGTAACACAGTGTTAATTGTGTTTGTAATATATATATATTATATATATAAAGTAAAACAAATGCCAATGATACCCGGGGTTATAAATTTTGTATCTCGAGCATTTCATTTTATATTTGCATACTTGTACAAGAATTATGTTTCCATCTGCAATCGTGTGCAAGAGGAGCTTTTCAAAAAGCTCTGCGAGGGCGAAATTTTTCAATTGATGAAAATTATGCTTTCCAATATCGAAGAGGGCAGAATAGAAGAATTTATCGATAGATGTAACAATAGACCCAAACTTGCTTCCCCACATTAATTGTGTAATGAATTTATTTCACAAATATCTGATTTACAATACGACCCTTTAACGTAATTCCTTGAGATTTTTAATGATCTCGATGTTCAGGAAGCAATCAAAACACTTTTTGTAATGATGTTAAAGGTATGTTTGCTTCAGTTGCAAAATAGAAAGACGAAGTTGAATGGTAATAATGATGCTGGTGAGTCTCAACTCAAATAGAGCATATAAATAAACTTTTTAAAAAAAGACAACAATGGCGAATTCGAATGCAAGTTTTTTCCGACCGAAACAATCATCTATCACATGTTGTATCGAGGTGCCTACTGTATGCCTTCGGAAGCAGCTGCTTGTGATCCCCATCTAGGTAAAATCATTTTCATGGATGACAAATACATTTGCCTTCCACACTGTCCGCACTTGTTTGGACGGATCGGTTACAACCTGATTATTGGTTGTAATGGATCGATACTGGATAGAACAACGATTACAACATACACTGATGTGGTACCTAGCACGTTTAGGATAGAGAATGTGGACGAAAAGTTGGATGGTGATTACTGGATCGTGTGCACCTCACAATCAGACACTACAAAATCGATTGATTCCGTTGAATAATGGAACGCAGTTCGAGTACATGCCAAATAAATGCGCTTCGATGATATTCGATGCACTGGAAAACATGATGACCGATTGCTCCACCAGTAATTCTGACTGTGGCCCGCAAATTTAAACTAAAATTCCGACCCCAAATTTCCATGTACGGAATGCGTTCCGAAATGGGCTGGAAGTGACCCGACTATACAGAGAGCTCAATATGCATTCAGTATAGCACGCCCTTGCATAAACCTAAATACTGGTAATTCTTTGTACAAGCAATTAAAAATACGTTGCTCTTTCGACATGATTAAGTACCCTGCAAAAAATTCATGAAAATGTGCAATTTTACTTGCGACTAATACCTATAGTCCATTGGCTTTAGAAAAATTATTGAAACAAAAATAAAAAGGAACTAAAAAATATTGAAATGAATAAATAAAAAAATAACACAAAAATAAAGAAATAAATATATAAAAGAAATATTTTTAAAAATGCTAGCAATAGCGGCTATAAAGGAGGAGGCTAATTGTTGTTACCTTTCCAGTTGCTCAGAAGAAACTCCGCACTATTGATACCCATAGTAAAACTACTGAACAGCAACAGCACCAGCCCGAACCACAGCAGTGTCAACTCGACAGTACTTTTACTAATATCATGGAGGAAGATCGCAAATCAGTTAAGCGAGAAAATTTCGAATGTTGTGACGATGACGAGGAAGCTCAAGGCAGTGAATCATTTATTCAAGCACCAATCAACCAACAACCAGAGAGGAAACCAGCTGCGAAATATCACCAGGTCGAGAACAAAACATGTCTACCATGCATTATCGTAGATAATTCCGAAGTAAAGTTTGTTTCAATGTTGGGTGAAATTGATGGCAACTACTTCAAGTTTTATTGCTACGATCAAATAAACATAAATGCAAGTAATTATCGCTCCGAAGATGATGAAATCACCAACTTTATCCCACTGTTGGCGAAATACCTGCAGTTGTTTAACCTTCTCGGTTCAGAAACATTAACCTCGTCAGTTTGAACTATTACGACGAGATCAAGATAAGGTCTCAAATTCCGTTTCTGCCTGTTTAGAAACACTATGTAAATGCCAGGATGAAATCCCAACAGCATTTGCCATTTTTCGTTATCTATACAGCAGTAATGTGCAATATTTAAAGTTTGATCTCACTGCAAGTGTATAAATCTAAAAGATATGGAACAACAAATGAGAAAATATATATTTTTGTAATTTATTTATATGTGTTTTTTTGTCATTTATATTTAAATAATATATAGACATATCTGTGTTTTTTCTTTTTTTTTAATACACTATCTACAAAGGTGATTTTAACCGAAAGAAGACACATTTCTCCTTCGAGAACATTTCTCAAACACACATTTTAAGAGTACCATTCATACACACTAGAATTGTGCCCCAAATAACCAAACACGCACTTTCAACAATGGCTTCATTTTTTTGCGTTCAAAAAAGAGAGAGAAATGTATTATTCGTAGCTTCACTATTTGCCTCTTGAAATTTTTCTATAATTTTTTCGTTCGTCTTTTTATGTTCTTCCATTTTAGACAACATATCAGGACCAAAACTGTTGATAAACCACGTGGAAACATAATCTGCATCTGAATCGGTTTCTTTTATTGTCTGTGTAGTTGTTTTCCTAATAAAATATTCAATTTTGCCGATAATTCCATTACCTCTATTCTCGTTTCGAGTAACAATACTGGCAGCTCCTTCAGTTACAATATCTTCAGTTCTATCACCGACACTTGGTTTCATGCTAGAATTTGAAACATTCTCACTTTCGATAATTGTACAAGTTTGTATCCACGTCTTGCCCCAATAAATCATTTTTATAGTCACTTTCCTCATTTCCCTCTATCAGTGTATTAAAAGGTGTTGAATTTTTCTGATTTAAAGTAGAAAAATCATAAAGTCCTGTATTATTGGATTCAAGTAGTAAAGGTAGTGAAAAGGCACGGTTGGTTATCGTGCATAGAAATAAAATGCAAGGTAATTTTTATAATACTTTTTTTATGTTCTTATATATACATATATTCATTACTCAATTTCCTCTGTAATTTCATAAGATGTGTATGTTTTCAACAATCTGATAAAAGTGACGACCTAAAAGGTTCCTGTCGGTGCGGTTGTTTTCGCAATACCGATGATTCCTTCATTAACTACACTTTGAGTTTGTATCCCCTTCTCGTCTCATAAAAGGTGTCGAAATTTTCTGATTTAAACTATAAAAATCATAAAGTTCTGTATTATTGGATTTGGTTAGTAGAGGTGATGAAAAGGCACTGTTGGTTACACCTCATAAAAATAAAATAAAGGTAGTTTTTTTACAATTTTTTTTTTTTTTTTACACGTATTCATTACTTAGTTTCCATGGTTTAATGTTCGACTTGGATTCCGCTGAAATGGGCATTTTTAATATCGTGGCCAAACAAGCTGTATTTGTAGTCTGAAACTCTCAATTGGTTATACTTGCATGAGTCGTGGATTTAATTCCAGTTTCGTTGATGACGTTCACCAGAGGCCCCAAAATTCTCGAATATATGTGAAATAAATAAATATATTTTTTTTTTGTAATTTCATAAGACATGTATGTTTTCAACAATCTGATAAAGGTGACGACGCAAAACATCTCTTCACATAAATATTCTGGAAGGAGGACAATCTTGCAATTTTGCAAAAAGAGTAAAGCTAGGTGATTGTACAAAATCACATCTTCGTGTAAATACAAGAGTTTTGTGTTGCTTGTGTATATCAACTGAGCTTGTGGTCGTTTGGCCCAGACCGATTTCGGATCGGTCCACATAGACAGAATTTCCAACCATTTCTGTAGGATCTTGTACAATCTCGACTCGAGAAAATTCCGTATGTAAAAATGAACGTAGAAAAAAGATTACTCGCTGATGAAGGTGGTTGCCAAAACACAGAACTGAAGTTGAATATTTCGAAAAATGTCCAATAATCCATTTTTCCAAAACGACAATATACGCATCCTTAACACTGCCATGTTTGTTACCCAGCACGATCTCAACCTCTTTAGAGTCGTCATCTTTTCGATTCATCGACGATCTCAACCTTTTTACAGTCGTCGCCTATTCTTGGTGTTTTTGTGTGTGCAGTGCAGTGTATAGGGCTGTGTCATGCAAGGTGGGGAAGGACCATCGCCGCTAGAAAGCTACTGGTCAACTTAATCTAATTATATTACTAATATCTAATTATTCCAATAAATTTATTCAAATGTCCCTTTAGTTTTTTTTTTTTTTTCTCGTGTGTTGTGTTGTTGTGAGCCCAGGGAGTGTAAGTGTGGGAGAAGCCCCTCCGACTGGGAGGTACATATGGGCTTAAATGAGAATGAGGGGGCGAAAAGTGTGAAGGGGTGGCTGCTGGGGAGGAAAAATCTTACCAAATTTGATGGGGTGCGTGCTTACCTTGGAGATTGGGCACGCATGAGGGGGAGATGATTTTCAGAAGATATTGGGGCGAAAATGTATGACAGTCAAATGGGGGAGAAAAGATGATGGGACGTCAAGTGGGGCGAAGAAAGTGACGGGGGTGATGGGGGCAGCGCTAAGTCAGCCTTGGCCTTGGCCGTCATCAGGTGTCCGGCGGGGGTCCATGGTCCTCTGCGTCCTCTTCTTCCTCGGCGGCGGGGTGCAAGTGCTGCATCGAAAGGAGTGGACGACGAGGGTACGGGGTGGGGGGTAGCGGGTTGGCGAGTTGGTGGTTGAGGGGGTTGGTGAGGTGGCGGGCGCAGGAACGCTTGAAGCGGTCGGTGTGGGTGGCGAGGATGGAGTGGAAGTGCGCGACGCGGGCGGTGGTGAGGACCTGGTCGCGGGTGACGGGGAGGGGGAGGCGGTGGATGAGGCGAAGGGATCGGAAGAAGATGTGGGTGGGCGGGCGGAGCGCGTGGGTGGTGACGTGGGACCAGGCGGGCAGGCGTAGGTGAGAATGGGGATGACGAAGGTGCGGAAGACGGTAGTGCGGGTGGAGGGTGGGGTGCCTGCGGAAGGGCTGAGAACGGGGGCGAGGTGGATCATGGCGGTGCGGGCTTTGGAGGTGACGGAGTCGAGGTGGGAGATGAAGTTGAAGCGGGAATCGAAAAGGACGCCGAGGTAGCGGGCCTGGGGTTTCCAGGGGATGACGGAGGCGGAAAGACGGGGCGGATGATCCTCGGCGGGGTGGAGGCGGGAGAAGAGGACGGCCTCGGACTTGGAGGGGTTGAGCCCGATGCCGTGGGCGTGGAGCTGGGTTTGGATGGAGGTGAGGCCGCGGCTGAGGCGGTCGCTGAGCATGTGCTCGTGGACGGAGGAGGAGAGGAGGCAGGGGTCGTCCGCGTACTGGATCACGTGGGTTCCGGTAGGGACTTTCAGGTCGGCTATGTGGAGGGAGAAGAGGAGGGGCTGAGGATGGAGCTTTGCGGGACGCCGTCGGGAATGCGGCGGGGCGCGGAGAGGGAGCCCTCCACCCGCACACGGTAGGAGCGATCCCCCAGGTACGAGCAGAGCAGGCGGGTGAGGTGAGGCGGAACGGCCATGGAGGAGAGGCGGGATATGAGCTGTTGGTGCGGGACGGAATCGAAGGCCTTGGCGAGGTAAGGAGCACCATGCCCGTGTGTTGGCGCCGGGCGAAACCAGTCACCGCGACGCGGCCCACGCGGGCGATGGCATGGGAGGTGGAGTGGCGGGGGCGGAAGCCAAACTGTTGGTTGGGGAGGATGTCGGCGGCGGGGACGGGGAGGAGGAGGCGGTTGTAAATGACCTTCTCGGCCACTTTGGAGAGGATGGAGAGGAGGGAGATGGGCCGATAGGAGGAGGGGAGTTCGGGGGGGTTTGCCGGGTTTCGGGATCAGGACGACGATCGCGGACTTCCATGGGGAGGGGTAATGGCACTGGAGGAGGATGGCGTTGACGAGGCGGGTGAGGAAGACGGTGGCGGTTCGCGGGGGTTGGGGGGGCCGGGATGGTGTCTGGGCCAGGGGCGGCGGAAAGGCGAAGGCGAGAGAGGATGAGGAAAATTTCCCGCGGGGTCGCGAGATGGAAAGGCGGATGGTCGGGCAGGAGGGGAAGGGTGACGTGATCGGCGAGGGTGGGGGGGGTGGTCCTCATCCTCGGAAGAGTCGGAGGAAAGAGCGGGAAGCGGGACGGAGGCGAAGGTGGTGTGCAGGAACGCCGAGATGGCCTCGGATTTCTCCGCGGCCGTCTCGGCTAGGGTAGGGGGTGTGGCGAGGGGCGGGAAGGTGGTGGGTGCGGATTTCAGGCGGCGGAGGTGGGTCCAAAGGGAGCGATTGGAGGCGCAAAGTCTCCTGATCGGCCTTCCACCTCCGGACCAGAAGGCGGCACCAGCCCCGCAGGAGGAGGTACGAGCTCCTACCTGCGGGAGGCGGGATGCCTGCCAGCGGCCGCGGAAGCGGTTCCGCAGGGACAGTGCGTTGCGGATGCGGTCCGGGATGGTAGGGCTGGCCGGAGGCCGGGCGGAGGAGGGGAATGTGGGCGTTGGCGGCGGCGGTGATGGCGTCGGAAAGGAGGGAGGTGTTGCGGTCGATGTCGGCGGGGGTGGGAGAGGGGGCGGCGAGGTCGAGGGAATCGTGAAGCGAGGATTGGTAGGCGTACCAGTCGGCGGAACGGAAGTTGAAGCGTGGGAAAATGGGCCGGGCATGAGGGCGGTAATGGATGAGGCCGAGGACGGGAGAATGGTCAGACGGGCCGGCGGCTATGGAGCGGACGTTGGAGACGATGGGACGGTGCGTGGAAATGGCGAAATCGAAGGTGGAAGGGCGGCGGTTGCGGTGGGTTGATGGGGGGGGGGCGGTGAGTTGGAGTTTGGAGCGACGGAGGAGCTGACGTAACGAGGTGCCCGGCGGTTCGTGGAAGGGCAGCCCCAGGACGGGTGGGAAGCGTTGAAGTCGCCGGCAAGAACGACGTGTACATCGATCCTGCCGAGGGCCCCGACGGCGTCGGTCGGGAAAGGAAAGTTGGGAGGTTGGTAGAGGGAGACGAGGGTGATCGGGTAGGGGCGGCCGTGCAGACGCACAGCGACCGCCTCAGCCGCGGGCGAGGTAGGGACGATACGGCGGTGATGGGCGATGGCGGACTTGTGGAGGAGGGCCACCCCACCCCCGTGATCGGCGCGGTCACAGCGGTGGACGGCGTACCCCGGAACGTGGAGGGGAAGGGCGGGGGTGAGCCAGGTTTCGGTTAGGAACACGACGTTGGGGCGGTGGTCACGGAGAAGGGAATGAAGGTCGGAGAGTTTGGGGAGGAGAGAGCACGTATTCCAGAGAAGGATCTTAAGGGGGGAGGGGGGGTCCATCGAAAACTGGAGGAACACGGTCAGGAGAATGTCCAGTTTCTCGGTAGGGGAGCGGGCACGGGAAAGGGCGGTGATGGTGGAACGAATGAGCGGGAGGAATTGGCGAATGAACGCTATGATATCGCGGAGGGAGTCGGCGAGGGAGGAAACGGGCGCGTCGGGATCGGCGGCGGGCGCGCGGGGTTGAACGGGGGCGGTGGACGGTCGAGCGAGGGGAGCAGGCACCGGATCGCGTGAGGAGGGGTGAGGGGGCGGGGGCGGAGGATTGGGCCCGGGCTTGGGCGCGGGCGAGTCAAGGGTTAACCTTGGGGGCGGCGGGGAATTCACGCAAGGTCGTGAGGTCGGGTGGCGGTGAAGAGGGGGGACGGCGGCGGAGGTAGCGGCGGGTGTGCGGCGAGGATGGCGTAGGGCGTAACGGACGTGGTTGGGACAGGCGGGATCGGTTGCTTTGTGGGGACCGTCGCAGAGGCAGCACTTGGGGGCGGCGTCCTTGGCGACGCAGTCGCGGGACCAGTGTTCCCCTGCGCAGCGGAAGCAGGCGAGACGGCGGGCGCAGCGCAGCGAGGAGTGGCCAAGGCCTTGGCATCTGTAGCACTGGGGCACGCGAGCTGAGCCGCGATACGGCTCGATGGAGATGACCCAGCAGCCTATGGAACGAAGCGGGTAGAAGAGCGAGGCCTCCCCTACCCGTATGGTGGTGACAAGAAATGAAGCGGTGGCGGCGGTGTCTGAAGAGCGCAGACGGGTGACGGAAGACACAGGCAGCTTGAGGGCGGTCAGTTCTGCCTGAACTTCCTCGGGTGAGGTGGTGAGGGGGAGTCGCTTGATGACGACGCGGTCCTGCCGTTCGTCAGGACGACGCGACGTGTATGGTGAAAAGCCGAGGGATGAAAGATGGTTGAAAAGGAACTCGTGATCGCGCGCGTTCGTGGTATAGAACGACGTGCGATCGCGAACAGATGTCATGGAGAGGGGGCCGGTGAGTAGTGACTGGAGGTGTTTGGCATTGAGAAACGGCTGTTTCTCAATAGCCACGAGGCAGGCGATGGGCGGCATACGAGGTGAGGATGATTTCGGTGTAGGGTGGGTGATGGTGGGGGGCGGCGGCGGGAGTAACGGAGGCGGCCGGGACACGGAGTGTGGCCGGCTTGCGGCGGGCTGATGATGCAGAAGTCGAGTTGTCAGATGGGGCGTCGTCCGTGTCCGCGGCTATGGAGTCGAGTGATGAAAAATTGAAGATGAGGGGGGGGGGGTGGTCGGAGGGGCGAACGACGCGGGAGCGCTTGGTCGTCCTTTTCGGCACGACGAAGCCGTCCTGGTCCATCGGTGTCGAAGGTCCGGTGAGCGGGTGTGAAGAAGAGGGCGTAGGAGACGAGGGGCGTGAGGTGACGGTAGGATAAAGGGACGGGGGCGGAGAGTCAAGGGGCGGCATGTGTGGCAGTGACGTGGAAAGTGGCGAGGATGATGAGAGCGGTCGGCCGGCTCCGGCCGGTTGCGACCTGTGCGTGTGACGCATCGGGAGTTCGGGGAACTCCAGCAATGCGTCACGCGAGGCGGCGCACGTACCAAGGTCGCGCGGGCTAGCACTGCGTGATGACGTGGCGGAGCAGGCAAGCGTGGAGACGACGCTGGCTGTCGTGGCGACGGAGAGCGGGGCGCAAGCTCGTTGAAGGAGGTTGCGGTGGCGTGAGGGATGAGGGGAGAGAGAGACGATGCCCCTGTCCATAGAGGACGCGGCGCCGAGGGAAGGGCTCCCCCTTCCACCGCGTCACCCCTAAGGGGGAGGAGGTGACGCCTGACGACGCGAGCTCTCGCATCGCCTGGAGCAGAGCGCGGCTGTCCTCCTGTAGAGTTATACAACTATGGGGCGGGGGATGCCTGTCACGGAGGACATCATCCCGGTTTCTCCCTGGCTCGGGGTCACGGGTGGGGGGTCCATTCCAGACCGCCCCCCTCGACAGAGACCAGTAAGCAGTACTGGGGGCTTAACCTACGTAACAATAGGCGACGTCCCCCGGAACAACCCTGCTCGGCTATCCAGGCGCAGGCGATGCTGAAAATAGAAGAGAGAGCACTCTGTCAGGTAGCTGGAACCTTCTCAGCGCCGCAGCGCCCCAGGCGGGAGAAATGGTGTCGCCACCTACCACGGCGGGCCGTACTACACCGAGCGTCAACTGTGCGTAAATCTGCAGAAAAACCCTATAAAACTCGCCACTATCGACCAGTAATTGTGGCCATGGTGTACACAGATCACCTTCGATTCTGAACTCAAGGGACGATTAAAGTTTAACTCGTAGGCCATCATATATTGCCGATGGAAAAATTTGTGAAACACGTTATTGTGTATACATACTCAGTACTTGAAACATGCGTACAAAACAGTTGCGTTTACATACAGTGCATTATGTGTGAAAACCAAATCGTCGGTCGTCTAGTCAAACAGTCCAACTCTGTTAGTATTTTCAGAAATTATCATGATTTTTGAATGTTTAATGTTGAGCGCTCCCTTTTGCGTCGGCTGTAAGTAATTTGCAATGATGATATTTATAGACGAACTCCGGACAATTTCGATTAGTAAGTAAAAATAATTGAAAACTATCAACCCAGTTTTCAACCATGTTTGCAAACTTGTCGGCGATTTCGTCGAAATCTCGCGGAGTTTTTGGTGAATGCATCAAAAATCAAACGCATCCATCAATCGTAGGTTCGCATGATTGGATCGTCTCCTCGTCGACCTGTTTCGCCTGTAAACTCTGCCGTATTTTCTCTTTCAAGTTTTCGCCAACGCATTGATTTTCGTACATGGTCATCAACAGCACGAGAAATTGTTCAGTCAATATCGGATCCAATCCCTTGGACATTAACACTTTAGGGAGACGGTAATTCATCAAGTCGTAAAATTCAATCTCAAATTAACAGCGGGTGTGACATTCTCAGCTCGCGACTCTAAGTTGTAGACTGTCTGGCATTCTTTACACCCAAAATGTATCCGTTGTACGGTGGGATCCACGACTGTTTTTTGTTCTACTATCCAGGGAATTACCAGGATGACATCCTCCCTGATGTCATAGGAAACAAATGCAGGGGTGGTTGTCGTAATGTCTCGGGTAGGTTCTTCGGTGTGTTGGTATTCACCTCGCGCCGTGACTGTGGGTTTTTTCACTCACGACCCGATTGCAAAGCGCTGTTGGCGTCCAGCAGGAGTACTGTTTGTAGAAATTCTTGCTCCGTTGCGGATGCTAACACAGGGTGGTGTTATCTTCTGGCCGAGCTGGCAACTACCTCCAGAACGTCCTGTAGTGACAGTTGCGGGTGATAGGTGCGTATGAGAATAATCTTGCTGATAGCAAAATAATACAGCGACTGGATAGCTTCTCGCATGATCGCCTGTCTGCAGGCTCATAAAGACGTGAATGTGGTAGCGAACCTACAATTGAAATCTTGTCGGAACTCTTCCCACGTCAGTCCATAGCAGGCTTTACCGAGCAACCAGGTCTTGGTATCTCCGAAAAACCTTTCCCCGATGCAATGACACAATACCTCATGATCCACTCTGTATTGGTTTAACTGCCGCTCACAGTCTTTGATAAATGCTCCGGGATCCTCGCTGGCTGTACCCACATAGGTCGGCAGCGACTGAAACCTGGCTGGGGTTGCTAGATGTTGTTGGTAACACTGGTGTCTGTTAACATACTCCATTTCGATTGTCGGCAGTGTGTAGCGGTTTACAATTGGCACTTCTCTTAGGAGCGGGTTTGAGTGTGAAGGCAGACAGGGTAGTACCAGCTTTGAGGTGTGGAACCATTGATTGTCCACTATATATTGCTGCATCTACTGTTTTCACGTCGGTACTGTGCTGGCGTGACGAACGTTTGGCCCACACTATCTCTGGTCCATACACAGGCTTGTTGTACTGGTTCCGCACAGGGTTGCTCCAGTATGAAGTGGGGTTCTTCGTAACTGTGACCTCACCGGTTTGGTGTTTAAGGTTATCAGTGGACAGGTACACAAGACTGGCGGGCACACCAGATTGATAAAGCCCTTTCGCCTGTTGTGGTTTCAGGCAGATTTTGCACATCACCTTTGCTTTCCCCATGCTGATGTGAGCGAGCGCATTATTACTAAGTTCCTGGATCACTCTCTCAATCTCTTGCAGCATGCATTGTATATCGGCCAGATCTTAAAAAATAAACATGTTGTCGCTATCCCATACGAATCAGAACAGACTGGATTGCACAGTGGCTCGTAGGAATCGGACACACAAGGAAGCCAGTTTACCGTTTGTGCCCCGGAGATCAAAACATACTTTGTCAGGCACATGGCAGGGTTGACGAGGTGCAATATCTTGTTTCTTCCACTGGACCACGTGTCCATGGCTCGGAGATGACACCCACGTGTGCGCCATGGTAGGGCTGGTCCTGCCGGCTTGACGCATGCAGATGGGGGGTTGCAGCTGATAACTTCCCTATGACACTACTTGTCCAAGTTGGCCGACCTATGCCACGAAGCCGGTCCCGCGATGACGGGGCAGACTTCTTCAAGATGGCGGATGACAATTACCATTTTGGCACAATTTTTCATTTAATGTTTTCCAGGCTTCCTTGTAACTTTTCCCACATTTTGTTGCATCCTTTTGCTTGATGAAAGTGTATAAAATCTGCCAGTAACGGGAGTAATGAGCACAGATCAAACTAAATGGGTACTGTATACTCATGTGATCGCATGTGGTATACATGCTGATGCTACAGAATTGATGTTAACCGTTACCGGGAACGGAAAAGGTGGTTGGTAAATGATGTTGAATTTTGCAGTAGGCAGGTACTGGAAGAGTTGGTGGGAAACTATAGGCCACTAGTTGCTCCACCACTTGATGTGACATACCAATGGACGATGGGGGGAATTAGGTGTGGTGTATAGGAATATTAACTTGCCAGGTTTAAAGGGCGCGAGCCTGTGTTGCGAACACTGTGATGAACTTACTGAAGACTCTCTCTCTCTCTCTCGGGTCGTGATGGGCGAAGGCCAACGGCCATCGTGCCATGTCTGATGTCTTGATGAATGTGGTATTGATGATATCACCACCAATAAAAAAAATCGAGATTACCTTGCCTAGTCAGAAATGTCGGCCCCCGTGATAGGCCAGCTCACTCCCGAAGGGTTATTTTGGCTACCCAACGTCGTTATTCAACATGTGAAGAAAAAAAACGTGAGAAATGTTAAGTAAATGATAGGTGGTTGTACATAATAGAGATGTAGGTACTTTACCGTCATGTATTTTATTACAATTTGTTCCCCAAGAGGCACATACATTTACACTACCACCGTTCAAGCCAGGCGCGCTCTTAAGCAAAAAAACATGGCCATAGGGCCTACAAGGTTAGGTTGTACATTACTCTTCGGCCGTGCGATCGAGTACTACCGGACTGAACATAATGAAAGGTTTCCGGTAGACTACGTTAATTATACAGACTTACATGATCATTGGAAGAACAAATTTGAGGTGCCCAGAGAACCTCGGCGCGGTGATCGTCTCATGAGGCCTAGAATTCTGGTACTGCTCTTGTTGGTGTGGAGCCTGCTCACTGGCTGATGCTCCTGCCTAAGTCATCTTGTGACACAAATTACATAAAAATGAATTAAATGAGATTAGATGATATGAATCCTACAATGCAAATGAGATGGACATTAAAACGAACCCTTATTACTAAAGTACAATTATACACAACAGAAATATAAAAATAAACATTCTGGTTCAACTGGACTGAATGGCAGTGGCCACCTAACCTCTCTTGCTTTATTGGTAAACACATAGCACTGTCTTTATTGGGCCTGTCCCTAATAAAGTTTCTTGGGCTACATGTATTATTCACGTGTTAAAGTCGTTGAGTTCATTTTTAATAGACTATTAACAAAGTTAAAATGGATTTGTATTTATTAGCGGTGCTTTGGCAACGTGTCTTTCCGCACTGGTCCACCTTATTGCATGGTTGTGGAACGTAACTGGCTGGGTCAGTATTCCAATATTGGATAGTGCTGACTCTACCACTGCAGTCCGTTTCCCGACTGTGACCTATGCTTTTGTTGTTGTGAACTCCACGTGGGAAGTCTGCCCACGTCGGACAGTCGTCTCAATGCCCTTGTTTGCACTATATGCAGGGGCGCGGAGCCGGTCTGCTTTTACCCTCACGCCTTGGTGTACGTGGGTCGTTCTGAATTGACACAGTCGGACTAGGCTGTGAAGTTGTACCCTTGCCTGGAACTGTAGCTTTTTCTGTTATTAAATTCACCATTTCTCCCGTGGGCGGGCTTTTCGGTTGTTAATATTCGCCTCGTGGCATGGCTGTGGGTTTTCCCGGTCATGACTCAATTGTGAAGATCTGTTGGCATCTAGTGGGAGTACCGTTTGTAAAAATTCGTGCTCCGTTGTATGACTAGCGGATGCTAATGCAGGGCGGTGTTCTCTTCTGGCCGATCTGGCAACTACTTGCAGGACGTCCTGAAGTTACAGCTCCGTGTGAAAGGTGCATATGAGAGTAATCTATGCTGGTAGAACAATCATACAGCGATTCGTTGGCTTGTTCTCTCATGATCTTCTGGCTGTGGGCTCGTAAAGACGTAAATGTATTAGCAAACCTACACTTGAAATTTTGTCGGAACTCCTCCCATGTCAGTCCGTGGTCGGGTATACCAAGAAACCTTTCCCCCATGCAATGAGGTCAATCCTCTTGATCAACTCTGTATCGGCTTAACCTCCGCTCGCAGTCTTTATGAACGCCCCGGGATCCATGCTGGCTGTACCTGCTTAGGTTGGTAGCGACTGAAATCTGGTTGGGTTTTCGAGGTGTTGTTGGCAACACTGATGCCTGCTCACATACTCCATTGTGGTTGTCGGCGATGCATAGTGGGTTGCCATGGGCAGTTCTCTTAGGAGCAGGATTAAATATGAACGCAGACATGGTAGTACCATCTGTAAGTTATGGAACCATTGATTGTCCACTATATCTTACCGCATCTCCTGTTTTCACGTTTGTACTTCGCGGGTGTCCTAAAAACGTTTGGCCCACGCTTTCTCTGGTCCGTACACAGGCTTGTTGTACTGGTTCCAGACAAGGTTGCTCCAGTACGCAGTGGGCACAGTCGATATCGTGTGTGTTCCTTTGTGTAGTTGTCTCCCATGGCATAATACATCCTTTGTGGTAGATACATTTACACTTTGTGCATGCGAGGATGACGGTACCATTTCCATCGCACCAATCGTAGTGTGCATATTTTCTCAGGTTTCTTTGTAACTGTCACCTCGCCGATTCGGTGTCGAAGGTTATTAGTGGACAGGTACACAAGGCTGACATTCACACTGGATTGATAAAGCCCCTTGGCCTGTTGTGGTTTCAGGCAGCGGTTGCACATTTCCTCTGCTTTCCCCATGATATGAGCGAGTGCATTATTACTAAGTTAGTTGTTCACTTTCTCAATCTCTTGCCTAATATGTTGTATTTCAGCCAGGTCTTGACAAATGCACATATATTTGCTATCCCAACCGAATGAGAACAGATTGGATGGCACAGTCGCTCGAAGACATCGGACACACGAGGAAGCCGATTTCCCTTTTGTGCTCCGGAGATCGAAACGTCCTTTGTTGGGCAAGTGGCATGGTTGACATGGTGACACCATATTGTTTCTTATGCTGTACCACGTCATCGTGGCTCGTGGCTGAAAACCCACTGTACTGCGTGTCCAAGATTGCCAACCTATGTCACTAAGATTGTTGTGCGATGACGAGGCAGAAAGATGGCAGATGACAATGACCGATTGGCACAATTTTTCATTTGACCTTTTCCTGGTTTCCTTGTGGCTCTTTCCCACATTGCATTGCATCCTCATGTTTATTGAATTAGTAGGAACTCCGCCAGTAGCGGGAATAATGAGCACAGCTCAAAGTAAATCGATACTGTATACCCACATGGTCGTATGCGGTATACAGTATTATGGTACAGAATTCGGGTTATCAGGAGCGGAACAGATTATTGGTAAATTATGATGAATTTTGCAGTAGGCAGGTACTGGAATATCTGGCAGAAAATGATAAACCACTAGTTTTGATGCCATTTAACTTGGCATTGGTGAACCGATTGACCATGGAGGAAATTAAGTGTGGGAATGGAAATGTTAACTTGCCAGGTTTAAATGGCGTCAGTCCATGGAGCGAGCACCTTGATGAATTTACTGAAGATTCTCTCTCTTGGGTCGTGATGGCCGACGACCATTTGCCTT
This sequence comes from Dryococelus australis, assembly GCA_029891345.1. NCBI lineage: Eukaryota > Metazoa > Arthropoda > Insecta > Phasmatodea > Phasmatidae > Dryococelus > Dryococelus australis. The sequence goes on along the minus strand of CM056999.1, from coordinate 150,166,153 downwards.
CCCTCATGTCCGCTGTCTTGAATGCAGTATTGATGATATTGCCACCCAGCTGACTGCCACTGCCCGCAAGTGAGTACACCAGTATGTCATGTGCGTGGCTCAGTATGATTCAAATAGGTGTGCTGTAAAATTGTATACTTAGGTTTATTTACATTTATTTCTATGGCCCTACAGGGTTTGTTTTGAATTGTTTTTTTTTTTTTCCAGTGCTAATGAGTTTTGTAAATCTCATAACATAATTTTTCAAGCCATTCTCATAATAAATATTATTTTCTTTTATATGTCCATGACATCGTGTCATGTGGTCAAATGAGCATTGGTATTAGTTTAGACGAGCAGTAAATGGAAAATGTTTAAATTGGAAGTTTAGGAATTATGGTTAACCGGGGCACCACACATTATTCTCCAGAATAATGCCAATGATGTCGGTAGAGCTGACTCTCTGTTCTCAGGATCGTTCGGCCGACGAGCCTGACACAATCCCTTCAGGGATTGGGAGTTTTCCTTTGAAAAGTATTTTATATTGTTGCTTGCGATGCTGTGTGGTATCAGGACTCCCCACACGCCCATATGACACTATACTTACGACGTTACTGTTACATGATACCATTTAAAATTGCACTGTCTGGATGCTTATGATAAATTTGGCGGAGAAGGCCTGTACCTTAAACGCCTCGCTGCTTCCTGAAATAAAAACTAGCTGTATTTTGCGTCACTGCATAATTTATAGAAATTGCTTTACACACCTCGTCTTGCGACTGAGCTACATCTGTTGGCGAGGGTTATAGAGATTAAACAGACACATGGTCACAATATTGATTAAGTTGTTCAAATAAATTCCACCCTGTCGATGCAAGCACTGGGTTTTACGAGGGGTGGTGTCTTGGCAGCAGGAGAATAACGGTTCCGGTTTGTTAATAAAGTATATTGCTGAAGAATTCGTGCAAAGCGTTGATGGCCTCCGAGCGCACGAAAAACGATTCACGACATAACATGCTACACCCCTCTCAAGACAAACTATAACTAACTGGAAAAATGTGGCATGCTGGCTGGCTGACCCACGTGGAACTTCATGCTAAACGTAACATTTGCACAAAAACACTTTTCACTTGTTTTAGGAAGATCCTGCACATTGCTAAAATTACCTCTTGCACTACAAAATAATATACATTTATAATGACACTGTGATATAAGAAGAGGATGGTTATACGTGAGAATGAAAATTACGTACATAAAGAAAAACACTGCAAAAGAAATTCATCATGGTGTTAAAGCATCTACCTGGGATGTTTATGTGTACACATGTTCTTATGTACTATTTGTGTTGCCGTTTAGCCCTTTAAAATATTAAAACCAAAAATGTGGGGATCTCCTTTTGAATAACTGCGCTCGGGCTCTCACTACACTTGCATTGCTCCTGTGACACTACCACTGCACTTCATCTGGGCTGCCTGCAGTATAGAGTGCGCACACCCGCAGACCACAGGGTTGGAGATAAGTGGTAAGCAATGTAGGATGGTAAAGCAGAGTACTAGTATAAAGATAATGGTGGTGAACTGTAGGAGTGTGTACAACAAGCTGGAGGGCTTCTGGGGAGAGGTTGAAGGATATGGGGCAAATATAGTGGTAGCTGTGGAGACTTGGTTGACTGAGGAAGTACTGGACATTGAATGTAGGCAGGATAAGTTCACCATCTTCAGAAGAGACAGGGATGAGAGAGGAGGAGGAATAATGGTGTGTGTAACGAAAGGGCTAAAAGGGGTGGTAGAATGGGTTAGTGAGGAAGTTGAGGTAATGGAAATTAAATTGAGAGGTAGTAGTAATAGGAGTATTACTTTTCTGGCAGCGTAGAGACCACAAGGACAGGGATGGCAGGCAATTGAGATAATCAAGGAGAGGGTCGATAGACTAAAGGACAGGCAGTGGGTTGTTGTAGGAGGGAATTTGAATATGACAGGGATGAAATGGGTAGAGGGTGCAGAAGGAATGGATAGTATGATGCAGAAAATGGCAGCACTGTTAGTCAACAGAGGATTAGTCCAGGTAATAGAAACACCTACAAGATGGAATGAGGAGGGTGTTGGGTCAGTGCTCGATGTGGTGTTGGTCAGACCTAGGAATGCTGTAGTTGGTGCAATAGTATTGGATGGTATAAGCGACCATCATATTCCGGTTGTGGAAATTGGGAGTGGCAGGATGAGGGAAGCGCAAATGGCAGAAAGGTTGGTGTGGCAGTATGGGAGAGGAGACATGAAGGGGGCAGAATTATTCCTGAGAGACAGGTTTAAAAAATGTCTATCGAGGAGGGTGTAGAGGGGTTGTGGAGGGAGTTAGAAGATTAATGGAGGTTATGTTGGAGAAATTTGTGCCAATGAAAAGGTTACGGACTGGGGGAGATCCCCCATATTATGGACAGGAGATTTTGAAAATGAAGAAGTGCAGAGAATTACATGCCAAGTGGAGAAATGAAGGAATTATAAGATCTAAAGAAATGATGAAACAAATGGGTAGGGAGCTTGAAAGGAAGATCAAACAGGCAAAGAATGTATTTCTGGAGAACATGGTAGAAGAAGGAAAAGGCAAGGAATGGGGTAAATTGTTTAGGTATGTTAGGAGGTTAAGGGGAGGAGAGGAAGGGATCCCTCTGCAAACAGGAAGGAATGGTTGGCATGCAGTAAATGACCAAGAAAAATCGGAGATGCTGTAAGGACAGTACTTGTCAGTGTTTGAGGCAAAGGAGGATTGGAATAGGGGGGCAAACAGAGGTCGGGGGGTGTTTAGTAAGTTAAAGATGAGGGAGTGGGAGATAGCAAAGGTAATTAGGGCTTTGAAGAGCAGCAAAGCAGGGGTCCAGATGGGATTGGGAACACAGCACTAAAGTTTGGTGGCAGGGAGTTGGTGAAATATTTAGAAGTGCTGTTTCAAAAGTCCTTAGGAGAGGGTAAGTTACCACAAGATTGGAAGGATGCTATGGTGGTACCTATACACAAGCAGGGAGAGGCTGGGGGAAGCCTGGCAGCTACAGATCGGTGAGTCTCCCATTAAGTACAGGAAATGTAATGGAGGGGCGGGTGGTGCAGTATGTGGTTAGGGTTATAAACAATAGGAATTGGTTGGAGGAGTTCCAGCATGGTTTCAGGAGGGGATACTCATGTGAGACTCAGTTGGTTGGGTTGTTAGAGGATCTGGTGCAGAAGGTTGTTGAGAGGAAGCAGGTGGATGCCTGCTTCATAGATTTTGAGAACGCAATTGATAAGGTGCCCCATGGGATATTGATGAGGAAAGTGGAGGCACTGATACCAGATAGGAGGGTAGTGGAATTAATAGGGAACTTCCTCAGGGGGTGGAGGCAGAGGGTAAAAGTGGGGGAGTCACTATCGAAGGAAGAGGAGGTTATGCCAGGGGTACCACAGGGAAGCGTGCTGGGTCCTTTGTTATTTACCATAATGGTAAATGACATGGGTTTGGGGATTCAGGCAAAAATCAGATTGTTTGCAGATGATTGTGTTGTATATGCTTTGGTGGAAGAGGGGGGCGGAAATTTGATGGCGGACATTTATAAGATATGGTTGTGGACCAGGAAAAATAAAATGAAGATAAATGTAAGAAAAACTAAGTTTGTGAGGTTCACAAGGAAGAAGTTGATAAGCAGGGACATGTACAAATGGGAGGGACAAGAGACAGAAGAAGCAGCAGAATAAAGTATCTAGGGATTGTACTGCAGGGAGACCTCAGGTGGAAAAAACAGGTAGAGAGGGTGGAAGCAAAGGGAAGAAGGGATCTGGGTATGCTGGGAAGGGTGCTGAATGGAGTCAGCTGTGAGGCGAAGGAGAAGGCGTATGGCACAATGGTACGGCCAATGTTAAAATATGCTGCAGCAGTATGGAACCCGTATGTGGAGGTGGAGGTGCGAGAACTGGAAAAGTTGCAGAGAAAGGCAGCAAGATTGGTGAAGGGTAGGTGGAGAAGGCAAGGGCAGGATGATGAGGAAGAAGGGAACTATAGACCATCAGTGATGATGAAATTAATGGGGTGGAGCTCATTGAAGGACAGGAGGAAAGTTGAACAGTTAGTCAGGATGTACAGGGTGGTGTATGAAGAGGGTGGATGGGGAGGGCTACACTGCAAGCTAAGTAAGAGAGTGTTTAGAGGAAGAGGAAAAAACAGTGAGAAGCTTCAGAGGGTGTGGAGGAGAACGGAGCGGGGTAGGCAGTCCATGCTTGTGAGTTCTGTGAGGGAGTGGAATGTGTTGAGGGAGGAATTGGTATTTGTGAGAGGGGTTGGTAAGTTCAGGAAGGGAGTTGAAAAGGGGTTGGTTGGGGGAAAGAGAGGTGAGAGAGCTCACCAACGGGCGGTAGCCTAATTGCGAGTTTATGTATGTATGTCCTTCCACAAATACATTATTTACAAAACACACAAACTTATTGTTAGTTAAATTCGCAACCTCTTTAAAACTTGTTTTCCTATGAAAATCCTTTCAAGTTTACTTCACAAAAACACATTTGTTCGTCATTAGCATTATGTAAATTATTTGCAGAATCATTCAGTACATCAGCACTGCGCACGTTTCCTAAAACCAACTAACTTGCCCTTGGTCTCCGCCTATGCGAACCTCCAAATACGCATGTGTCTGGCCTTTCCCCGCCTCTGTTACGTCAGGGCATTTCACATTTGTGGTTTTTCCTCTTGCAGGTTTTGCGTGAGATTTGTCGGAAGTAGAATAACGGATTAGTTTCGACGACGTGATTGTGCCCAAGAATCGGAACTTCTTTTCTGCGCATACATTGCATTGTGATGTTATTGTTAACGACCATTCGTTTGCACCCGAATTTTACTACACTATAGCGAAATAGCCTGTTTCCATGTTGGCAACACTGCAACGCACTGCCAATGTCGTTGGGAAATGGAGAATTCAATTTTTTGCGGGTTATGGGCTGCATGTAATGCATAGCGTTCGTGAGATAAAGCCTATTTTAATTTTTAGGTGAATAGGCCAAGGTTTTATCGTCGTCGGTGCAATATTCAATTTACTGTGTGATGGAAGAAGGTATGTAGTAAACTTTTTAAAATGAAAGTGTGATGCTCAGTTACGATGTTTGGTTATGTTTTGTTTGTGTAGTAAACTGTGATGATCGGGATATTAAATATTACTTAACGATTTTTTAATGGTATTCATAACATCAAATGAAATCACCGTTTCTCGAATTGTTTAATGTAAGTTGAATATTTATTACGTTACCTTAAGTGTTTTTTACATAACCCTTACACACGTGCGCGCGGCGTATTTACGGCGTTGCAGCCAACTAATCTCATAAATCGCAATCGAGAACCTTAGTTTATATATTAAGTAATGTTTTTGTGAGAGTTATATATTTTTAGTAACCTGCATCGTGATAGGTGTGGCTTGCCTTTTAAGTCCCGGCTATAATCACCGTAGTGCTACCCAGCAAGTTTGACAATGTACTGTCTACAACCGCAGTAAGAAATCTGTTACGTGGCCAATGAGAAACGAGCACAAATAGAAAATGTGTTGTACAGGTTTTGTGTATATTTACAGTTGGTTGGCTAACCAGATATTAATTTTATTTTATCTACTATGATGGTAAAAGTTTCGTGGGAATCGTTTTTCGGAATATTTTAATTTTTTATATAAGAGAATTAGAGAATTCGACATAAGAGAATTGAACATATTCAATCCTCTTTATACCGTTAGTGTGCCGTCTGATGCCGTTAAGTCGTGTTGTAGGTGGTTCCACTAGACTGTTTTGCTCAGGACAACTGAAGACGACCTTGGCAGATGGCACCGGTATGTGAACATGGAATGAAATACAGAACGATGACCAGGACCTCGGTGAGGGTCAGGATATTGAACTGAACGAGTGTGTGTGTGAAAGAGAAATGTAACCGAAAGTAAGCAGTGTGGTTTGACAATGACCTCTATGCTCGGGAGCAAGTAGGCATGGAATGTTACCGGGCATTCCCCGAAATTAAGTCAGTACACAGTCGAGCGCATTGGGCCGCATAAGCAGTTAATGGGATACCGTCATGCTTAAATTTTACCGAGAAGGATAAGCGCAGACGTGGTAGTTAGTCTTGTGTGAGCGAGTGGTTTAGTGTAGTGTTTTTTTACACTTTCGGACAGCATGACGGTTTCAAAATTGCAAAGTTCCCGGTGGACACTGAAGATCAAGAGCCGATTTAGCTTTTGCTTTGCGGGGGTTAAATGTAATGGCTAGAAAGTAGCTCTCTAGATATGAGGGGAGGATGGGGATGCCAGCGCCAGTTCCATCAGGAACTTTGTAGCTGGCCCCATATTCAAGTATGGGCTCAATTTTTGACGGTTAATTCTTACTGTGATTATAGACAAGGCTTTAGGCTGTGTCTGAATTCACAGCCAAGGGCCCGTAACTGGTTTCGTGCCCTAGAAAAGTGTATCTAGGGCGCAATGTTAATGTATATGGCTGTGACATACGTGTACCCTGTTTGAATAGACCATCACGTTCTGCGCCAGTCTGTTAAAAAAATGTGGAGTTCCATGGAAATCTGGCAGTTTTAAGTCTGTAGTGCGTAGAATTGTAGATGTGCTTCGTGTGTGGGATTTTTTGGCTTTTGTGTGTAGGGAATAAGGTTATTACTTGGTGAAGGCAGGGAGAAATAAAACCTTCCTCAGCTACACTACAGCGACCAATGATTCTAGCAAACATATGTAAAAGTATTGTACCACAGCTTACTCGTATATATAATTTTCAGTTCATTTTGTAAGGGCATTTTGGGATAGTGAGAAAACGAATAATTTGTTGTACGTAGCACCGTCCTTTTAGGTACGTGGTTCCAGGAGTCTGTCCCCCTTTAAAGAAATTCCGTGTGAAAAAAAAAGAAAAATATATTATGAAATACAAATGAACCACGAACCTTGATTTAAAATGAATTCATCTGTACACCCACGATGCTGATAATGCCCTTCAGCAAAGATGTACCATCTACATGAGAACATTGTATGAACATAAAATTTAAATTCCACAATATCAGACAAATTCAACACTAGTAGAAAAATTATCTAGCTATTGTCAAACTACAGCAAATTAGAAAATGTATGTAAACTGCAGACGTGATTTTATTAACACACATTGATGAGTGAAACAGGTTTGTTACATAGTTCAGAAATTATTTTTATTTAACTTAAGTTTGTTTTAAGTAAAACAATGCTGATCCTTGTGTAATCATGTTTGGAAACTTGGCTGACAAATATTTAGTTAGTCGTATTGTTTTACCATTAACAAAAGATCAAGTATGTGAGTGAACAGGTAATTCTTAAGATTACGGGCTTTTCTGGGGAAAAAAAATCTCGGAGAGAAGTATAATTACACCCTATTTACACAAAACGCGAATTTACTAGGGGCATCAACATTAGAGTAACAAAAACCCCAAAAACGATAGTGGGGAGGGCTATGAAGATCAGCATGGACATTTGTAAAGTTTATGGTAAGCCTTTTTATGGCAAACAAAGATTGGTTAAGTGCTCGGGGTATTGTGGGACCTGTTCCCACCTTCATTACAAAAAAACTATGAGTTAAAAGTTACTCCAGTTGATAGTGAGGCAGAAAATCAAGTTAATCAGGACAGTTAAGAAGTAGTTGAAAAATCAATGGACACTATGGAAGAAAGTGTTAAATCCTTATTTGAGGTTTTGTGTAAAAAAAATTGATGATTTATCAAAAGAAGTACGTAAATTAAAGGAAGATAACTGTCTTTTAGGGGCTTCACTTAAAAGTGTACAGTCCTCGAATGAAAAAAAACAAACAAAAATGTCGGTTATTCTTGTGCTGCTAGTAAATATAATTCAATGTCTAAAATATCTTATAGTAAAGTGGCAAAGATGGGCCTGGAATCTAGTTCCAGTGCCACAGACAAACAAATCTCAGTCAGCAAGAAGCATCAAAATATATGGCAGCTGTTGCTGACGGCTTTATAATGGTGAATCAACGTGGCACAAAGACAGTTCCAAACATTGAGTCAGCGGGTTCCAAGCCAGCGTCTGGATGAAAGTAAATACAATTGTGAGTTAGGAATGTCAACATAAAGACAGTTCCTAAAGTAGTGTGACTCATAATGAAAGCAATACTTGTATCCCGTTTCGTGCCCGAAGTTCAAGAAACAGCGTTGTACATTATTTAAGAATTAAAAGTGTTGAACCTGAAAGTAACTAAACTGAAGACTAGACATAATTCATACTCTTCCTTCTGTGTTTCCATTGAAGTAGAATATGACTATATTTTTGATAGTCTTTTGGCCATCTGTAGACTATAATGAAAAACTGTGGTATAAATAGTGTTTCTGAACCTAATGAAGTCGTCCTCTCGGCTACGACCAATAATAATGTACTGATGGCTGGGGGAGCTGATTTATTTGAATAGCTAATGATATGGCAACTGGAGGTGCCTAGGCTAAGACTGTGCGTTGGCTAATTTCAGTGTGTATAATCAGCATGTTAGAGGTTTATGAATCAAATCCGTAACATTTTCTCAGAACGTAATTAGTGTAGATTATCCAGTAATTTGCCTAACTGAAACCTGGTTATACAGTAATTGTTTGGATTCTCATTATTTTTCTGTTAAGTATTTAGTGTTTTGTAAAGACAGTGATCGTTTACTCCTCAGTAGAGATGGTGGTGTTTTAACAGTGGTAAATTCATCTAAATTTCCATATTCTGTTTTAAAAAATTATTTTACTAAAGAGAATGTTGAGTCTGTATGGGTAGAAATAGCCAGAGGCAGTAACAAAAAACTTCTATTAGGAAATATTTACTGTCCACCTTATTTGTCTGTTAAAGAACTTGATTATTACTAAATTTTTATACCATAAATCAGCTAGTTATCCAGATCAAATAATATTATTGGTGACTAATTCACCGGGTATTGACTGGTATTCAATGCATATAGTCCATTCACGGTTCCTTAAGCCTTTTTTGAAGCCCTGCTAAAGTTCTACTTCCAGGATATTTCTTCACCTCGTGCAAATTAAGCCTAACTAATCCTGGAGAATTACACCAGAGGGATAACTCACCACATTCGTACACACTGAGAGTTACAGTATTTTGTATAATGACTATCTCTCACTAGGAGCTACCAACACATATATGTTTTTCCCTGATTTTTTGTTCAGATTATTTATAAATTAAGAATTACAGTAACTTTTATGAACACAAGTATAAATAAAATGCTTGTGATACAGGGCGAATTTAGGAAATTACTAAACATGTCATACATGGGGAGATTTTTCAAACATTTGATTCAAAAAGGCCACAGTAAACGTGAATGGACTATGTCCAGAATATAGTTCGTTATTGTATAAAACAAAAAGGTCAATTATTTCTTTAACACTGAAGACCAATTTAATTGTATGAAACACTCTTCTGAATTACTAGATCTAATTTTTAAAATATTCATATTAATGTAGAAAAATCTATTGACGCCCTTGTTGAAGACAACTATCAACCTGTCTTAATTTGTTATTGTGATGTTGATATTGAATATTATAAAGGGAAGCAAAATTTGTTTTTTGACTAGAAATGATAAAAAAAAAAAAAAAAAAAAAAAAAAAAAGGTGATTATTACTCTCTGTATTTAGAGATTGATTCTATTGATTGGAGTTCTATTTATCAAATGGTGGATATAGATCAAATGGTATGTTACCTCACAAGGCACTCTCAAAAATGTATAAATCAGTTTATACCTCAGACAAAAAATATAAAAAGCAAATATCCATTATGGTTTTCGTCTGACCGTATTAAATTATTAAAAATAAAAACATTTTTATAAATTGTATAAAAACCAAAATTATGTTATAAATATAGGCAATTTTCTGACTAGGAAATCTGTTAAAGCAATGATAAAATCTGATAAGTTAAAGTGGCATAAGAATATCAGTGATCTTAAAAAAATACCCTTGTAAATTTTGGAATTTTGTTAAAATTATGAAGGAAGGTTATAATGATAAATTAACCATATTATCTAACGATAAAATGACCTGTGATCCTCGTGAAATATCCAATTTGTTTGCTATGAATTTCACACAGGTCTGTGTACAAAGTTCTTTATACGCGAGTCCTTAGATAAACTGTATTTTAAACTATTTCAATAGGTATATCTCCTCCTACAATGACTCAAGGCTTGGTGTTTTGGGCAATAAAAAAACTGAAGCGTAGTAAGGCCACTGTCATGATCAATATTCCAAATTTCATTATTAAAGGCTGTGCAAATGTTTTCATCCCAATTGAAACTCGTATTTTCAATTTTAGCCTGACGAGAGGTGTTTTTCGTAGTCTTTGGGAAAAAAAACTACATACCCATTTACAAAAAAAGGTAATAAACATGACTTGCGCAATTACAGACTTATATCTTTATTATGCAGTTTTACACAGGTTTTCAAAAAGTTTATAAATAGATATCTTAATTTTTATACTAAAAATTTAATTACTACAATAAATCAACATTGTTTGCAATGTGGTAAAACCACGTCTACTAACATGTTCAAATTTGTCAATGATCTCTACAGTACTGTTACTACTAGAAACCAAATTGATGTAATTTATTTTGATATAAAAAAAGCCTTCAATACAGCTCAACATTCTGTGATTTTGTTAAAATTAAAAGAAATAGGATTAGTGCATACCTTTGAAGCATCTTCTAAAAAAAGGACCTTGTAAATATATGTGTGCTAAATTTGAATAAATTACTAGGTAGTTTCTATCCTTTTAAGGGGAACAAAATATCTCTTTCTGAAGTATTTAAGTACTACACTAGTCAGAAGTGAATATTAGAAAAACTTATTAATGTGTATGTTATGTTTTTTTTATTATTACATAATTTTTATAATATTATGTGTTAATGGATTTAAATTTTCTTTAATTCTGGGATATTTTAAATGTTTTGTTTATACTAGTGTAAGGTAATTAACTGTTGTAATCCCTAGTTTTTTATTTAATTTTTTTTTGTAATTTCTTTGTATGTGTTTCTTGTCATGTTTTTTTATTGTGTGTGTCTGCCTTAGTTTGTCCTTAATGGAGTGTCACCCCGTAACTGGTTTCAACACTGTTGGGTGGCACTTTAAGCCAATAAATAAATAGAATAAACAAAGCTTAATTTAACGTTTACTGTATGAGAGATAATATATTATTCAAATACCAGAACAAAAATAATCGCGGGAGGGGGGGGGGGGGCTAGAACTCATTGCCTTACATGGACACTACATCGCTGAACTGACTGATAAACTGAGATGAACTTGATGTGAACTAATAAAACCAGTGACGAGAAAGTTGCTTTTATCCTATATATACTGTCTTAGTGTCGCATCACGTAAACGTGGTCAAATTGTTGCTTCACACGGTGTGCTGATGTCTAAAAATAGCCCCTTGAACTCTGACGTCGGTCTCAAAATCAAAGTATTACATGCGCGCTAGCTGTCACACCAACCAACTGTGACCTCAGATGTATTAATGAGACACACGTAACTATATAAACATTTGATATTTATTTTTGTGTCATGGTTTTGTACCTTTACATCTTAAGAGTTTAAGCACAAACATGGCTTTGGCCAGGAATGAGGAATTAATATGAGCATTAGTGGGTGCATAAGGAAATGAAAGGCGGTCCAGAAATATTGTTTTTCTTCGGTATCCTGAAGTTATGTTTATCTGTCTAGCTGTGTTACTTGTGGTTATTTACGGTATGTTTGTTACTAGATTTATTTTATAAACCATTTAATTTCTCCAACATAATTTAATATTATTAATTAACATATTTATTCATAAAGCCATTCATCAGTTATTCTGATAAATATTTTAACATAAATGATAAAATAAAGAAGTATTCCTGTGCAATCACTGGTTTGTCCCACATCAGTGAGCAAAAGAGGAGGATAGAGTTGTTATATGATAGTGGGCAGCAAGTCACAATGGATGTTGAATGAAATGTAAGCTATAATCCAAGATGTGTGTATCTTGTTACGAAAACTGTGCCACCACAATAATCCCTTTGCGACTTGTGCCCGTGACCTTCAGCAGATTGAATTTCTGCTTTTCTTTAAAGAATTTTCTAGTGGTTTAGTGTCATAGTTTATAAACATTGGGAGTCTGGCCGATCATGCCATGTTAAGCAAGAGACAACGAACTAGGAGAGAATCAAGTAGCGCCGGAAGTGACCAGTGGGAGGAAAATCCGCAGATGCGAGTATCAGAGCAGTGAAGGTGCGACTGGCAGGTTGTACTGGATGCATGAGTGAAAGATGTTACAAATGTGTTAATGATGAGTATGAGTTGATTGACTACAACTAACCAGACATATTAAGTCCTTCTTAATATCTCTCTTTGTTACAGTTGATGAACTCATACCCACTATTAGTATGTATTTGACGGTCTGTTTCCATCATTTATAATGTCTTTCACTCACACATTTGGTCCAGTAGTCCAGGCTCCACCCACACCCTTCAAAACGCTGACACTCGCAGTCGCTGCCTTCCTTATACCACAGCTGATCACACTGTTCTCTCTTCTATTGCTTGGAATCTATCAACTCCACCTCAAGACTGCTGGTCCAGAAGCATGCTGGGAAATTATAGTTTACCCCTGACCATCTCAAAGGTTCAACACACCCTGAGTTGTGCTGAGAGAACGAGGTCAGTAATCCAGAGCATTCTTCAGATATCGGCCAAACCCAATACTGCCAGGGTCAGCTGCATTGTGCCGCAAAAGATTATCTTGCCGGCCCGCTTTGAAACTGATATGCAGCGCCGGCCTGTTGCTCACGCTGCTGTTGCCATCACATCTTCTGTCCTTCTCTCCGCTCGTGCCGGGTGCACCAAGGTCAGCAACGTGAGCCAGTGATACGCCACGCTGCCCCCTCCTCTAATCTGTTCATCCTGAACAGACTCTGCAATGTTAGGACTTTCGTAGAGTTCGAGGTGGTCGATGTGGACCACTTACGGCTTCGCCCGAGAGCCTTGACAACAAATCCGGAAGATTGTGCCAAAATGCAAGGGCTTGGAAATGGGAGATTCTCCCGAAGAAACCTGTTGACCAGTGGCATCATCTGCCTTAAAAGATTATTGTGTAATGCATTTAATGATTTAATATTTTATTTTCCAGCTATGGTTATTGTAAAACTCAACTCAGGTATTTTGTCTTGAGATTATATGCAATGCAGGTATACACATTTCCCGAAACCAAGGCTGGTCAGTGAATAAATGAAACGACAGTAAATTACACAGGGCTGCAAAATAAAAACATTATTTAAATTGTCTGTAGTTAAACTAATTTCTGTATGTTTTTTGTTGCTGATTTCAAATATGACATCAGCTTTTTTCTATCACGTCAGGATTTTTAAGTAACAAAATTGATGTAAATGACACAAAATCAAAGAGTTCAAAATGTAAATTATTTCTTTAGGTATATTTTATGGTTCATTTGGAATGTGACCTCAGATTTTTATCACAAAGATTTTTTACCAAAAGGTATCAAATTAAAAAAACACTAATGTTACATGAGACACGTACAAAATATTTAGCTAATAGGAATACCTATGGAACACTTTAATTTAGCTAATATAAATACATACTAAATACTGTAATGTGGAATTTTAGCACACATCCTTGTAATATCTTTTTCTCTTTACTTCAAGGCTTCTTTTGTTACTTGTGCGCTTGTGCTCTTTATGTGAACAATCCCTCTTTATTATCCAGCAGTAGTCTGCTATTATGCTGGTTTTCCATCTTTCTTAATATCGTTGTTCCATTTCCTTTATGTCGTGGTGAAACCTTTCATCCTGTTCTTCACTCATGGCTCCTAGGTTTTCTAGAAAGTAATCCAGGTGTGAGTGTAAGAAGTGAAGTTTAATGCTCATGTTACATCCCAAGTTTTTAAAGGTTCTTAACATGTTTCCAACAATACTTTTGTAATCCGGTTCCTTATAATTCTCAAGGAAATTTTTTACAACATCTTTGAACGCTCGCCAAGCTTCTTTTTCTTTATCTTCCATTTTTTTTTCAAATACATAATCTTTTATCAGAATTCTTATTTTGTCTGGCCTGGTGAACACTCCTTCCTTCAGCTTGGCTTCAGACAATCCAGGAAACTGGCTGCAGAGATAATTAAAACACACTCCATCTTTTTGTAGTGCTTTCACATACTGTTTCACCAGTCCTAGTTTTATGTAAAGCGGGGGAAATAAAAATTTTTTTGGCTCTACTAAACACTCTCTTTGTACCATTTTTTGCCCCAGGTTTGTAGTGATTTTCTAAGAAGCCATTCTTTTTTAACATAGTGCTGTTTCCTGTCATGACTATCCCATTCACATAAAAAACAGGGATACTTTCTATAACCGCTTTGCTGTCTTAGTAACATGGAAAGTATTTTTAAATCACAGCAATTAGCCCAACCGTGATTTTTATATGCAAGTTTAGTTAGGATCAGATAAAGATTACTCTTTCAAATGAACAGAATGTCCCATTGACAAAGAAGTATACACTTTCGTTATAGAGGAGGACAGCTTTGAGACTTCTTTTTGATGAATCAATGAAGAGGTGCCAATCATTTGCATTGTATTCAATATTGAAACTTTTCATGAGTCCAGGAACATCATTGCAGTAAACTATATAGTTTTCTTGAGAGAAAAATTGCTCAAAGTCTTTCTCCCTATTCCTATACCATGAAAATGACCCGTGGTCTAACAAGTTTTTTTCCTTTAACTGTGAGCCTAACAGTTCCGCAGGTTGTTTAGGAAGGTCCAAGTCTCTCATCAAATCATTCAGCACTGACTGTGTGAAAAGCTGCGGTGCATCATAAACAAAATCATCATCTTCGTCAATACAACCACAGGCTTCAGTGTTTGTTTTGAGCTCTTCACAAACATCATCCAAGTTATCGGGAGAAGAAGGAACAGGTATTCCTGGCCCATGGAGCACAGGACATATTGCAAATCGAAGATTTGAATACAAAATGTCCTTTTTGTTTTTTAAATTATATCCTTGCACTTTACACAAACAAAAATAACAATTATCACTGTGATCTTGTGGCTCTCTCCATATCATGGGCACTCCAAAATGAAAAGATTGTTTCTTTCCTTGTGACCACTGGTGCAATTCTTCAACACACACGGAACATATACTGTGAGGAGCCCATGTCTTATTTTGGTCTCCCAACGCAACACCAAAATATGCATAGTATACTTTTTCAACAATGTTTGTTATTTTTCTTCGTTGTTTTTTAACTGTATATCCTCCACAAATGTAACAAAATGAGTCAGGATTGTTGATACAGCGATGTGATGCAATCGTAAACTGGACAAAACAGAAATGCACAATGTAACATTTATTCACCGCACTACTTAGACAAATGTATTTTGCAAATATAACACTCGCCTCTGCGCAAAGACAAAAGGGCTACTAAAGGAGTGTAATTTAGACTGATGGAGTCACTTGCTTGGAGGGGGGGGGGGGGAAGCAGATGTTTGGTGTTTAGATTCAGAAATATGAGTCACCTTTAACTAGTTCTATGGGAGGTCAAAGGGGAAAGTGAATGTCTGGTGTTAAGTTTCAGTAATATGAATCGCCTTTAACTTATTCTATGGGATGGGAGGTAGAATTGATGTCTAGTTTTCAGTTCCAGGAACATGAACCAGATTTAACTAATCATTATATTGTGTTTCCTTTGTTATACATGGAGTGAACTAGTATTACTTTTATAAACACATGCCAAAATTCATATTTTCATTATATGTATGTGGCAAAATTCCATCTCAGTTTGTGATGAAACTGTATGTGATGGAATTTTTTCACTATTTTTCCTGTAATCAGCTCAAACATACTATAAAAATCACTTATTATTTTTCAGATAATTTTACCATCCTTCACCTATGTTATATGAAGAAAGCATTATAAAGGCTCCAGCAGAATTACAATATATATTAAAAAAAAAAAATTCTTTAAAGGTGTTTTATTGATTAGTTAAATTTGCCCTATTATAAGTTGAGGAAATTGGATTCTTCCACATAAAATGTTTACCGAGTATGTTGTGATATATGACTGTTTATTATAATACTAAAATGGAAATGCCCGTAGACAGACACCAATTAATCTTAATACAAAACTGATTACAAATCATGCGCTCTGCCGTTTGCTAACAAAATTCTTGCCCACTAGTCAAATATAAAATTGGCCTAGTGTAAAATCAATAATTTAATGTATAAAACATTCGTGTAAACTGCAAGAAATGGTTATTAAACGCAGCTGATTTTCAATTAACTCCATCTTTTGCTGTAATAATGTTGGCATTTTTCTGATACATAGACCACCAGGCACAGAACTTCTTGGTCGCTCGTCAGCCAATCTGTTTTGCTCCTTATGTTGTCAGCATAAATTAATTCGTGACTTTCAAGTAAATGCCATCTATTGGGAAATGAAAAAGGGATGCGATTTAAAAAAAATGGATGGAGTGATCTCTTGGTCAAGGTGACTATCCTGCTTTACCAATAAGACCCACACAACTTAGAAATTCTGTAACTTAAAAAGTCATAACTTAGAACTATAATAAATTAGAAACACACAACTTAAAACTACCATAGTTTAGAAATGCGTAACTTAGAACTATCATAACTAAGAAATGAGCAACTAAAAAATTACAGCACAGCTTACAAACACCATAACTTAGGAAACACACAATGCAGAACCACATAACTTAGAAATGTAGTAACATAGAAAATTGTAACTTTAATGATTATAACTTAGAAAAACACAACTTAAAACTGTATGTAGTAGAAAGCCACAAGCTAGAACTATCCTAAGTTAGAAAGTTCACAAAGAACTACATAACTTAGAACAGGCATAACTTAAATTCTATCTTATATGTTTCTAAGTTTGCTCTTTCTAAGTTATGACAGCACTCTGTTATCTAACTCCGAGTTGCAAAATTTGAATGAACATAATACAAAATTGTTTTACCATCACCAATCGTGGCAACAAAAATGCAAAGTACTCACTTTGCGGTAGAAAGTGGTACAGACATACACACTAGCACATTCAACCCAAATAGTTGTTGCATATCTGATGCAGTGTAAGTTAACATACATTTGGTTACTAAGTAATAGTAAAAGTCAAATAACTCGTTTCTTACTGTGCCATATTGAAAATACTTATTAACATTAAACTACACCATATCAAATTTACAACTGCTGTTGGGTGAATCTGCGTGGAGCAGAGTGTAGCCGGCAAGGGGACAGGCAGCTGCATGTGCAGCTTGAGGCCATGCTATAAACATTAGTCTCGATATAATCATTTACATGTTTGTGGACGTGCACCAAATATTTTTGTAACAGTTTGTATACAGCTGGGCCATTACTAATGTCAGCTGCCAGCGGGGGCCCAAGCGAAGCAATCTTGGGAGGTGAGCCACCATAACTTGCGGCCCTCACAGTACTACCAATGTTTATCCTAACAAAGCATTGTTAGGATACACTCAAAAATGGAAGGTAAAATATTTACCATAACTCGAAATGTGGGTACATCAACTTACAACATACCTTACCCAGATCTGACCATTACCAACTTCCAACACACTCAAACTTCTGCCCACCATTTTGATGTAAATGTTCACAGTGTAAAATTAAATATCTCTCCAAAATTTGCAGATTCATTTAATGGAAATGCTTATCAAAATGGCTGCAGAAATTTACATCCATTGCTTAATTTATGTTTGCATCCAGTTTGGCATTGTAGGACGGAAAGAAACATGACAGATCATGTAAACAACATGAGTTAAAAGTTTTAATCTTATGTAATCATTTTTTTTTTTTTACTTAAACAACAAAATGTTATATGATTGTAATTGCACATTGTTGAGACAGTAGACCCTGTACATGCCAAATATACAACATTCATACTGCTCGATGATTCCGTCAGATCAGTCGGTAGACTTTGTGTAACTTTCAAAAACAATACCACGCAAAGTAAAAGCATTGTGGTAGCTTGCAAACAGCCCATCTAATTGGGAGGGTCACCCCTGCTGAGTTAAAGGAGTCTGTACATATTTGGCTCTTGAAGGTACAGTCAGTCTGCTTTAAGGATGATGTTTCTGCCCTAAATGAGAAGTATGGTACTTCTCTTCAGCTGTGCAAATTTGTGCCCTTTCTCAACGAATCTGATTTGTTTAGGGTGGGTGGCCGGCCGACTGTCCCAGTCCAATCTCCCCTTTGAGCAAAAATACCCTGTGTTACTCCCCAAAGCCTATGTTCTGACAGATCTTGTATGTCTTTAAACCAAATGGTCATCTTGGTGTGCAAATTCTTATAGGGATCTCTGAGAACAATTTAGGATTCTGCTGTTGATGTTTCAGGCAAAGCAGGTGAGGTGAAGCCATGCACTCGAATTGGAGTGGGTTATGCTGTGCCCTAAGTCGAATAGCTGTTGTCCTCAAAGCCTGTTTCTTTTTTTGTGTGTTGCACCACAAAGGCTGTTCATGTTGAGCTGGTCTCCGATCTGTTGATGGATTGAAGGATCAACTTCGTACCCACAAACAGCTACACAAATTGCATGAACTGCTCACATCCACTGCTCACCAAACATCTGTGGTGAATGCCCTTTGATTGCTGCGCATCAAGTGGCACTTAAACCTTCCAGCTTCTCCCTACTTTGGAGGGCTGAGGGATGTTTAAGTAAAGCCATTCAAATCCCACTTGCGAAGGTTGTTAGGGGAGCAGCTTCTCACCTTTGAGGAGCTCTACATAGTGTTTGTGAGCTCTACATAGTGTTGGTGAGAGTGGAAGCCACCCTGAATTCTTGTTCCTTACCTCTGAGGAAATACCACGATGACTTTGGTGCACATATCCCAGGCCACTTCTTTTCTCAGGAGTTCCTTGTTGCTGTGCCCGAGCCAGAGGTAGGGGATATCAACTAAGTTGTTTGCAACATTTGCAGCTGGTAATACTCTTACAGCAAGACTTTTGGCAACAGTAGATTGTAGACTATCGCCATACTCGACAGCAGTGCTGGGAGTGGTAGAAACCGAAGGGATGTCTCACTCCTAACCATTTGGTGTTGGTGAAGGATGATGGACTGCCACCTTTGCAGTTGTGAAAGGCCGTATTATGGAACTTTACCTGGGACGTAATGGGGTGGCCAGTGTAACTACAGTGACAGGGTGGCTAGTATCAAGGAAAACCTGGAAAAGTCAGGGAATTTTACATTTCTGGAAAAGTCAAGGAAATTTGTGTAAGGTCAGGGAAATTAGATAAAGTAGTTTAAAATGTATTTAATAAGAAAATAAGTATCGGATTCTAGCACTGCTGCTACATGTCATCTTGTGAATAAGTGTACTGTTATTTTAGTTTATTCCACCATCATAGCAAGTTTTATGGGCCTGGAGACAATTTTTTTGTAGTATGTTTGGATGCAACTATTACTAAACATATTTGTGCAGTTGATTTTTTGTTTGGTGGTTGTAGCAAGCATTGGCATTTTGTAAAATATGTTTTTAGGTGTAACTATAAGATTTTGCAAGAAAAATATTTTCTTTACTAAAATAGTATATAATTCAAACACTTAATGGTTCTCATTGAATTTATACATTATATTGTCTCTTGTCCTTGTATCATGATTTTTTTCTGGTTCTAAGAACACTAGTATTTGACCTCTGTGTCACCTTGTCACCTTTTGCTTTTTCCAATTTGCAGTCTGTGTATCTGTGTACTTTTTTTTTTTGTTAGTTTTTATAAATAGTTGTTTTTGAGTAGGGAGGCATCCTAAATGAAGGCTATGTTATTGTGTTATCCACAAAATATTTTGTAATTTATTTTAGGATCAGTGTAAAAATATTTTTAACATTTGCTGTATACATTGGTCAGGGAAATATAACAGGATACCTGGAAAAGTCAGGGAATTTGTTATAAGGATACTGCTAGCCACCCTGAGTGTGCACTGTGAGTGGGAATTTCAAGGCCCTGCCGTGAAACTTTGCCCTTCTCCATTTGATTTGACCTTGTGAGTTTTGTTTTTTGGACTGGACACTTTAAATCTCAATGCCGCGTGCTACTGGCTGAGTAGCAACCTCAGACTATTATGGTGTCCTCTTGGCTACTGTTGGCCTGACTTCATTTCCTGTGCAGTCAGTTGTTTGTGGACAATAATGGGGGCGATAAGTGTTGCAATTGAGAACTGGTTTGGCCAGTCTGCGATTTTACTTGTTATTGTCATGCATATTAGTTTTTTTACAGTCCATATTTAGTCACGTAGTAAAACATCCCATATTGTCAATGAGGCTCAATACCAAATTGCAGACGCAGTAGGAGCTGACTATTGGACAATTAACACTCTACTCTAACTGAATTCTTAAGATTTTTTGCTTGATGCAGGAGGCTGTTTTAATTTCTCTCACAAATATTGTAATTCTGTAGCACATTAATACACAACTACAGAGCAGACAGTAGTGTTAACAAACATTAATACTATTAATGGCTGTAACTGGATGTCATGCAACACACAGCATGTCAATTAAACAATTATGCAGGCAAATCACGAAGGCAAACTGTACACACTGGAACAGTCCGGCCCAGAAGACCAATGTTTGTGCAGATGCGCAGCTGTTTGGTACTAATGTGAGATTGAGTAGTGATAAACTCACGTTAATATGCACTTACCGTGCTGACTCCATGATGTTGACTGACTTGTCCCACTGTTGCCAATGTCATTTAAAAATGGTGTTATTGCTAACTACAGCGAGGGAAATTCAAAAGGCAAGCGTTCAGTGATTTACAAACGTATTATGAAGAAACTATTTACACATTTTACAAGTTCCTAACACACACCCCCCCCCCCCCCCCCAATAGTTAACAGATTGGTGGGCTCCAGAGCACTGCATAATTTTCTTTGTAATTTTGCTGTCGTCTGAGCCATTGTAAACCTAAAAGTCTCATTTGCAATTTTCTTTTCTGGGTTTGAAGGCTGATTGATTAGCATGTAAGTAATTTATGACAGTAGGCTATTTTTGTGTTAATTTTGGCTGACCTCTTAATATCTTTCCACGAGTTTTATTTTAAGGTGTAGAAGTAGCACGCTTCTAGATTGTTCAGATGTCATTTAGTTTAAAGCTTTATTTAAATTTTGGTCTATTGTTTGCTTTATTCCTATTGCTTTATCTAATGCATTCTCTTCTTCCCTTATTCCTTGCTCTGTACATCAATCACATTGTCATGATAGTAGTTGTTACTATAATATATATATGTAATTGCTATTATGTGATACAAGAGGTCATGTGAAGATCAGCTCCATTATCGTATTGTATTTCAATGTGACTGTGGTGTGTGTTCAGCAAACGCCTTGGATGATGACCGGGGCAACGACATGTGGCAGCCATACAAGGAGTTGCTGAATGTTGTAACAGCAATGATCTCCCGGCCAACCAGTGAAGTGGTTGAAACTGCTCAAAATGTTTTGCGGACCCACCGCCAGAACTTCCTTACTTTACTAAGAAACCCTGTAAGTTATTTCTGGTTTTGTAACCATGTTTTAATTTGAAAATAATTTCAGTATTTAATTATCACTTAATGGTTTTTTATTGTAATTGTTTTTCTGAATGTAATATGAGACATTTTTGTGTTTTCAGTAAAACTTGCATACTGTAAATTGGAAGGAAACTTGTAGTCTACTCGTGTATGCTCCAACAAAATTAATTTACTAGCCGAAAACTGAATAGTGACAGAAAAGCATCCAATTCAAAATTATTAATTATGTGTTGCCTTGTTTTTTGTGCTTAGAAAATAGGAATGTTTAATTCCTAAATTAATATTTTTTTTCACCTGTAATTTGAAGTGTCCAAATAATGACACTCATCCTGTAGACAAAATCAAAATTTACCAAAAATTATGAAGTGCCACAGTTTTCAATTTCTGTTTTTCGTTGACTTTTCAAGTTCTTGCGTTAGTCTCTTGGGATAGTGTGTCAAAATTTTGATTCTTGGGACATTTGGGGGTATGGTGGAATTTACAATGTGTTTAAAATTAAAATATAAAAATGTCTCTGTTATTGGTCTTGCTGTGGTGTTTAACCTAGTACCATAATCACTGCTACCAAAAAGAAATTAAGTATTCAAAACATATGCGTACTTTATACAAAAGGCCAATAGTAATTAATGAATATTGAGAACATGAGAATAATAGTTATATATGATCCAGAGGGGAGTAGTACAGATTAAACCTTGATATAATTTAAATAAAATAAAAACAGTAAACATTAAACTTTCTCTTGCGTAAGAAAGTGAATATGAATGGCACAATGAAAACTTGTATAACAGCAGAGAGAAAAGGGGAGCCTTACAAATATCATTTATTGTATGTGAGTATTTAAACGCCAGGACAGTAATCTTTAGTAAACATAGAACAGTGTATATTGTAACAAAGTATATATAAGGTATGTTGTAACAAAGTGGTAAATTACGGCTACAATAAATCATTAAAAAAAACATTGTAAATGAGCAACAAAACCCAAAGGAGGAGGAGGGGGGAACAAAGGTTACTGTAGCAACCAATATGTAAAAAAACAGTAAAACATCTTCCACAAGTTAGTGTTCCAGGTACGTGTGTGTCAATGTGTCAAAATAAAAACCCAACAGTTCCTCACTTCTACGACTCTAGATGCTACTCACAGCATCCCACATACACTTCTCAAAGACTCGTCGACTAAACAAGGGGGATCAATGCTCACTCCACCACCAGGCTGTTAAATGGGCCCTCTAGACGCCCTTAAGTTCTGTTCACACTAATACATGTAGAGCATTGCTCAGACAGAAAAACTGCTCAGCTTGGCATGCATAGAGGGTTACCATGAGGTTTGAAGGTGAGACCTGACACGGGTGCAAAGGGTTAAATTGTAGAGAATAAGTTAATCAAAAAACAGATAAAAAAATAAACCAGATTCTTAATCCACCAGATAATTAGTACCTGATAAAAGGGGAAATTCCTAGTGAGTAGTAAATAAAATATCTAGCTTTTCAAATATCAAATTTACTATAATCAAACAAAATAAAATTTGTATCAAACAGTTAACAAGAAATAAACTTTATAACAAAAATAGGAATAACAATTAGAATTTGTTTAAAATGAGAAGAATAGACAAGTACAGTGAAACCATGTTAAGAAGTTCCCACTTACGAAGTTTTCGTGCTTAATAAGTTGAATAATATTGCACCTTGTCTATATATACATTTGAAATTTGACCTATTTAAGAAGTTTTTCTGGTTAATAAGCATTATTTTTTCAGTCCCTTCAAAAATGTCTTCACAGAGTTTTTGTGCACTTGTTTTGAGTGTAACTGGAAATAAGTATTAGAGTTAAATATTTAAAAATTAAATTTTAGTTCACGAAAATACTTTGTGTAAATGGATTTAGGTCAATAATAATCAAATACAGATAATTCAGTGGACATTGTTTCCATTACAAATAAATTTTTCCATAAAAGGTTCGGACTCTAAAAACCACGTAACCTTCATGAGATTAAAATTTTCACAAATGAAAGATCAAAATCGGCCACAATATTGATTACAAGGTCAACGAACCAAGCGTCAAAAATTCAAAACTTTCTCAACAGCTTATTATACAGTTATCAATTATTAGGGTCTGCAAAAAATGGTCAAACTCAAACTTTCTTTTCGCGTCAACAGAGGTTAGCGGCTAATACCTGTTAAAATTCAATACTACGACTAAACTCTCAAAACATTAAACCACTTACAATAAATTCCAGCCATAACTTCAAATTTCAAAGAAAGTTCCTCAAACTAAAATTTCACACCTCCCAGTTCACAGCTTTTAGTATAGTCGGAAAACCAAATCTACAAATACACTACTACAAAAAAACCTGAAGAGTTAATTAATTATCTATTACATGATGAAAGAAAGTTGACAAATGCTCCTTTGGCCTCCACCTCAACTTCTTGTTTCACCAGTGACTCACCAAAACACAACCATTTGCTACGAACTCTCTACATAGACTCTTCTCTGATGCGACAACACGACCTTTGCGTCCCCATACTGCCACGTCGCTGTTGCTGGGTAGTCGTCATTGAATCTTCGCTGCTTCCCACCCTCGCCTCACCCAAGCAGCTCTCCAGCTTCCTACACCCTACCCCTAGGGTGCCCTAGAGTTAACACATGGCCATCCTTCAACCGTCTGCCACTCAGCGAGTCACGAGTCACGTTATCGCCAGATGGTCGCCTTGACAGTGCTTTCGCTCGACCACCCACTGCGCACGTGACAACTTCCTGCGCCTGGCTGACCGAACAAGAACTCCGCTCGGCACCAGCCCATGACCATAACACGTGATTGCAAGAGCCCCAAAGATTCTAGAACTTAACCATGCCCTACAGACAATAGCTTGGGTGAGCTTCACCAAATTTTAAATAAAACTGCAAGTTAAACAAACAGTAACAACAAAGAACTACCAAATTACTTCCAGGAAAGGGCCTAAGATAAAGAAAACTAAAACCAAACAATTAAAAAATAAAATAAAATTAAAATCACTCTGACAAAAAAAAAAAAAAAAAAAAAAAAAACTACTGGAAACAGAATTAAAAAAAACAGAGGTAAACTTAATACAAAATTACCACAAATGACAGGGATCTAGTCGAACAAAAAAATAAAAAGGTTACACCTATTTTAAATCAAAAACCGAACAGAAAACTGTAAATAACATAGATCATAACCAAGAAATATTATATTAACTTGAAAATTATCTCTACTGAAAACCAACTTCGTAACAATATGATGAGCAAATTTTTCCTTTTTAAAATCTGACAGTACTTTTTTTTTAATTTGGAAGTTCACAAACTGTTGAAAATTCAATCTGTGGGAAGTTCACCAACTGTGGGTTCAATCAAAATGAAAATTAATTGGAGATGGCTGGCAGAGAGGAGAAAGTAGAAAACACCATGGCTGTTCTTCGTGAACGTGACTGAAGTCACGAGCACCTCGTCACAGCTACCTGATTAGACTGCGAAGCTGCAATCTTCCCATACTATGGGTTGGTATGGACTGGTACTCGGATAACAGTGATACAGCAAAATGTGACTGTCAAACTGCGATAGGTGATGTTGCAAAACTGTGATTTCTAGAAAGGTTGGGCTCAGATTAATACAGAAATCACTGTTACCGCACAACTGGGTCAGGAAACCAGTAGAACAACATTTACCCATAACAGACGTTGAAAACTACACTAACATAGCATCACAGCACTAAACTACCTTGTAGCACATCTAAACTACATGATAAGTCAATTGAACTTCAACGAAACTACATCTTGATTACAAGTGAAGTCTGGAGTTGTGCGTCGTCAAGTCAGATGTTTACAGCTAGTCAGTGGGATGAAGCGTGGGTGGTCGATTTGCGGTGAGTGCTCGAGACAAGTACGTGGCTGAGCTTCAGTGGTTGTCACTAGATAGCATGAACTTATCCAAATGGCAACTTTTGATGCCTTTCACACCTAGTAACAGCATGAAAAGAGATGACTCTAGGTTGGAAACTACTGCACTTGAAGGACACTGCAAACTAAAACAAAATCGTGCAGCAGGATGTGATTGCGACAAAAAAAAACATGGTATGTTAAGATACACATCCTGAAAGAAAATGTGTGTGCAGTTAAACTGCCCGGAAATGTGTTGACAATTAGGCTGAAGCGTATTTTGTGAGGCTGCGAGGGCGGAAAATCGTGAATGTAAGTAGGCCCTCATTAGGTTAAAATGAACTTAATTCACTGAGATAACTATCTCTCTCAAAATCAGTCAAATCTAAATGAAATAAAATTATATCCCAAATAGAAATTCAGCTAATATAAAGAATTTGTTCAACACTAAACATGAAACCTAGAAAAAATTATAAAAAATAAATTTTGAAACTGTGTAGACTTCCTCTGTGAAAGTGGATGCTCTCCATACTTATTGTTAAAAACAGGATCAGCAACACAAGGTACTGGTCATGTTGAAGTTCATGTTGGACTGTAAAAACTTATTACTAAACAAGTACAAAAGCATTATGAACATACACAAGAACAATGAACATGTTGTGAGACTGATGATAATCATTTGAAATCAATTTATGTACATATGTTACAGTATACAGTCCTAAAATTAAATTTGGTACCCATTAAAACTAACATAGATGATAAAAATGAAATTACAGATGAGTGCACTCTTAAGATTAAACTTATCATAATTGTTCATGCAGACCTTCCAACCCTCCTGATTTTTGCGGGAGACTCCCAATTTTCTAGGTTTTCTTCCATCCTCCAGATTTTTTGCGGAAACATTAAATTTACTTCACAAAATAACGACGGCACTGCCACGAAACAATATTTTAAAGATGACGAAAAACAAATACGAAAGAAATAACTCACCAGGTGCGGTAAACTAAGTGTAATTACTACATGAAGGCTTAAGCAAGCTGGAACTCAAAAATAGTTATAGGCTGTTTATGGGAACCCCCTCCCTCCACTACCGGATGGCAAGGGGCTTTTGTGCCCCAGGTTTAAGGTTCATGTATACCACAAAAGTTTGGTTCGGATGTACCATAATTATCGTGTGGAGAGCTGGAACCAAATGTCTGCACATCTTTAGACTTTCTACTGTTGAACCCCCTTCCCTCTCCCCCAACCAACCCACCCTGGAAGGCACATTTTTATCCCAATGGGAAGTTATACCCTTCAAAACTTCACACCCCCTCATAATTTTGCCCCCTCCCACACTTTTTTACCTTCTGTAGGTGCTATATGACTCATTTTTATCCTGTTTTGTTGAAATTTGGTATTTACCTGTCTTTTTAAACCTTCTATCCACCCTAAAACAGGTTATGTACTTTGGGTAACTTACCCTACCGTGGGAGGGGTTTTTGTACTCCACTGTTTGCACCTTCTTTTCAGCCTGGAAAGTGCATTTTTCAACCGATTTTTGTGGGATTTAGGGAGGGTTGCCTCTCTGTATCTCACCCTCCCACAATTGGAAGTTATATCTTTCAAACCTTCACAACCCCCCTCAAAATTCCCCCCCTCATCCTTTTACACCTTCTGCTATATGGCTCATTTTTATTTCTATCCCTCCTAAAACAGGTTGGACCCTTTTGGGTAACTTCCCCTACCATAAGTGGGTACCATTATATGTGCCATAATTGTGGTAGAAAGTCATTCTGACATATTTCTGCATACCATAATTGTATTTCATACAATAATTTTGAAATTTGTACCATAATAGCATATGAACACCTCCAGTTTTCCCATAAACTATCGTAGGTTAATGTCGGGCCAGTATACTGCCCACTCCCCGGATGTGCAACCAAGTGCTGATAGTCACAAGCGAGCATGTGCCGGAGTCCCAGGCAATACTGTACCATAAGTACTATTTCGTACAATTACCTGCTTCACCAATGGTGACTTAGCCGACTGATTCTGCGGGCCTGTCCCCTGGTATTTAATAAATGGTAAACAAAATTAAATACAAAAGTTACAAATGCATATATTATAATTAATAAAATTTTACAATTAGTATAACGTTTACCTTACCACTTGACAAATGAACTGGCTGAAGTATTAACAAATAATTTTTGCTTTGTTGAGGTAGTAGTTTAAGCGAAACCAGAATGATTGTCACCCATAAGTTTAAAGTATGCAAAATAATGAAATTACAGAATATTTCTAAGTTATCTGAAAACATAAGTTACATTAACAGTGACCAAAACATGTAATAGTGACCCACAAATTATTTTGCCGTACTTTACGTAGAGCAAGAGCAAAAAGTTGGGTGCTGAAAACGAACACAAGGGTTTTTCCATTTAGAAGAAAACTAAAAATATTCCCAGAAAAGAAATACAAGTTTATAAAAAAACATTTAAAATAAACAAATTAGCAAGTGCCAAAAAGAAGCAGCACAACATCCTCTAGGTAAACTTTATTCGTGACAATTAAAAATTGCTCAGTGAGGTTAAGTGAAAGCATACACAAAGAATCTTCCCGCTAAAATTTCAGCAGTGATTTCTAAAAATTGCAAAGTGAGGTTAAGTGAATGTGTACACAAAGAATCTTCCCACTAAAATTTCAACAGTGAATTCTGTTGAATCCTTTTGTACACCGTTAAGACACCATTAAAGAAACACATCGTCCATCATGTCAGAAGAATGTGTTTAAAAAAAAACTGCAGTTGCACCAACGAAGGTTGAACTTAATTTTGGAAGGGGGAAGATAAGTGCTAGCAAACCTTGAAGACAGTAAAAAATGTGCTTTCTTTCAGTCAGTGTGCAAGGAAATAAAAAAAAATCAAATACAAAATTCAAGCTGATGTCTCAGACTTGGAGATGCTTTGTTGTGGTTGTGAACCCCCCAGACTGGTCAAAAATACGTCATTGTGGGATAAGTTTGATGCAGTTTATTTTGAAATGGACTCTATAAAGGATAGACTAGAAATCAATTTGAATCCTAGGTCTAGTTCTGAAAGGGCAGATAAAGACAGGGCATCAGCCCTAAAAATGCAGGTATACAACTGCCAATAGTTAATGGGAATGTGACACAGTGGCATTCCTTTTATGACTTATTTCTAGAGCTTGGTTGAAAGTTTGAATTTCGAACCGAACCCGAGCTTTAAGGTTATGTTCGGGTTCGGTTTGAAATATATTGCCATGTTGAAGATTGGTTCGAAAAATTTACAGGAGTTAATGTTCGGTTTGAAAATGTGCTAGAAATGAACATCATTAACAAACGTGTACAGTGTGCCCTTTTTTCCCAAAATAAAGGAAAACATTTCTGTAGAGTGGTAGTCATAAATTATCCACTCCTAAACTGCCCTGTGATGTTTAAAGGGCAGTGTAGTGGAAGAGTCTAGAGGATTTCTCTACCTGGATGAAAAGGGAAGAGGCAACACATTTTTTTAGAGAAGAGTAGTGCTCTCACATTCCACCACTGCAAAAAAAAGAACTAGCACAAAAAAATAATACATGACAGCATTATATCTAGAACTCTATAGTATGTAAAACCAGGTGCTATTCTTTATTTAAATGATTGTATACAAAATAAGTGATTTGCTTGAGTTTTTGGGAAATGGCATTTTCAAATAACATTTTTTTTTTGTGTTGCTAAGTTGTGGTTTTCACATACCACGTCCAAAATGACTAGAAAGATACATTTCCCAGTGTTATGATAAATTATATCAACCAAATCTATAAAAACCAAATGTTAATATTATGGTAATTTTGTACTTTTTTTCTACTTTAAAAAAATTTGGCCATTACATTTTGGAACTATAAGTGGTGAAACTGTGCAGGTTGTGTGTGTATATTTACTCTTTATTTTAGTCCCACATGTTTAAAGAATTAGACATGAAATTGTGAACGTGGTTGTATTTGTTTGTTTTTTATACTTTAACAAATAGGGGCTGACTATGAAATGAAGGCTGTCTGTATATATGTTGTTTTCACTTTGCACCTTGTAGCCAAGTCCAGAGGTGCATTAACAAAACTGTCATTACTTGAGTGGGCAACACTGCTAAAATGATCCACGGGATCACTGTGATCAATGTTACATACTTAATTTGCATATATGCATGTGTGCACACACTGATTACTGTTTAGCATCCTTAATCCACTGAATTTTTTATGTGGTTCTATATATTTGTTTTTTGTTACATGTATATATACTAATTTAGGGCTGACCTATGAAGGCATATGTGCGAGAATAAGATATTTTTTAAAGTTCAATTCGAGTTTGGTTCGTTTACAAATTTAAAGGTTCAGTTCAGGTTCGGTTCGATAAAAATATTCTGCATTAAGTTCTAGTTCGGTTCGTTTCCAAAATTTGGGTTCGTCCCATCCCTACTTATTTCTTACACTGGTACATAAAAATGACCAGTTGCATGCAGTGGAGAAAGTCTTGTACCTTAAGAGAGTTGTAGTTGCACCTGCCGTTACCCGCACTCTCTTATTTTTTCATGTTGACATTCGGAAGTACTAGGCAGAACACAGGTCCTCAAATGATGCACACTTTTACATCACCGGAAGACCCTACAGGACAGTTTGCCTCAGGAGTAGAGAATTTGTTGGTGGGTGCTGTACTTCACTGGGCAGTATTGCCTTACACCAGGGCTTGGACTCCGTATGAGAGAAGCTCGTGGGTTCGTTCCCCCCCAGCCGGGGTTGGGTCCTAAGTCACCTGGAAGGGCAAGCCTGCCCGGAGGTACCCTGACTCCGAGAAGCAACACATCTCTGATACCCAGCAGTCTTATAGTCCTGCCCATGACTGGCAATTTGAAGATGCACTGGGCTACTCATTACACCCCACAGGTTCGGGGTCGGTAAACTATCAGCGTCGAACCAGCAGCCTAGAGCACAGACAAGCACCCTTGCTACTATCCATTTGATGGTTTAACGTAATGCTTAGGACACCCTGGGTTGGCCAGGCTTTGATTTGCCCGGGATCTGTTCCAACCACTGCTGGAGGGCTCCCCATACCTGAACTGGCTGCAGTTAATTATACAACTGCCTCCAGCTGGTCGTGCCCTGCCCAATACAAAATGCAGTGTCTGCACACCCAGCTGGGTATTGTTGCAGCTAGGACCGCCTCGCCCTGTCTCCACACAAACCAGCACCAATGGATAGCCCTGTATCAATGTCCAATGTGCCAATCATTGGTCAAATGGCCCCATATCCATTTTGCAGGCCAGACATCGCTATCCACCGTGCAGTGTCAATGACACATTGCTGACTGCATTGTAAGGCCTCGCTCGATCCACTCAAATCTCCAGAACCACTAAAAGTGAATATTTAAACCACAGCCAGCACGAAACCGAACCCATCTGGCCCGGCTTAGGAATCCTGGAACCACTTAGTATTGGCCAGCTTGTGCTTGTCCTTCCTTTTAATTGTGGATGTTGAGGCCGAAGCCAAGTCCATTACCATACCAGAGCTCCTTCACTAGCAGAGCTCCAGCTTTGGGCCCCAATGACTGCGAAGGAGTCGACCAGCCCGCCACCAAGCTAAGCTGTTGTGACTGCCCACAATATACACTTCACAAGGGAGGCGGATACCCTTTTCAGTTTGGACTGGAGCCCTCCCAGGGCCCTTTGACCAGTACAGGCTATATATTCACATATTTGGGGCCATTCCCATAGCTGAGATGACTTGGTCTCTGGTACTAGGACCGGCAGTGGCCTCGACACGTCAAACAACCAGTCTTCCACCCATGACTTAGTGGAGATTAAGCTACTCTGAGCAAGTCCTCACTGCAAGGGGAAGCCAGTGCCTTGGTATGCACCTTGCCAATTACGAATGCTAATTACGTAGTTGCAAAGGATCTCCTGATGCAAAGGTATAATGAGCATCAGCATGCCATATTCGATGCACCCCTGTTATGTGGAGAATTCTGTTCAATCTATTAAAGTTTTGCTGAATAAGGAAAATATGGGTGCCTTGAAGGTCTTAGGACTCCCTACAAATCATTTGGATGTAATACTGCTGCATTTATTAGTGCGTAAACTTACTAAGGAAACATTGTGAACTCTCTGTACCGCAAGATAAATGCCGTCATATCAAAAATTTATGTCATTTTTGGAAAGAGAGTTGCAAATATCAGTGTATGTGAAGAGTAGTGGAAGGTCGTGAGGTAGTGGTTCTCCAGGATGGGAGTGTAAGAAATCTACCAAGACTGCTGAAAACTTGAAATTTGTCTTGAAGACCTTGAAACCAGATTCTCAAAACTGTGTACATTGAAAAAGTTCTCAAATGTGAATCCTTTCTTCAACTTTTGACTGAACAACGGCTACATTGTGTGAAGAAATGGAACCTTTGTATATATAAACTATATGAAGACTGGGCACATCATGAATGATTGTTTTTCTAATTTCAAATGTCGGACATGCAGGAAAAGTCATTGCACACTCTTGCATTTCTCTACACAAGCAACCATTGGCTCTACGAATGATAGTGAAAATTCAGATTTACCTAGTAGTGGCAACAGTAAATCAGACTTACCCAGTAGCTACGACAGTACCACAAAGCCAGTGTATTGCACAGGTACTCAGATTGAGTCACCCACAGTGCTGCTATCTACAGCAGTAGTCAATGTTAGATAGATAAGGCCAGCCACATGCTGTTAGAGATCTTATAGACCCTAGTTCACAAGCTTCCTTCATTACTGAAGAATGCCTTCAAAGATTGCATCTTACTTATTCTCGTCAGAGTTCCCCATTGACTACACTAGACCAAATGCCTCTTCCAGCTGCAAAGGGGGTAGCAAGCTGTAAGATAATGTCACTTGTGAGTAAGGCTGAGGAAATAATTATTTAAGCTGTTGTGCTCTCGCAAATTGCTTCTTCCATTCCTCAGACACTTGTACTGAAGCAGGAGTGGCCTCACTTATCCAACTTGGTCCTTGCAGATCCCAATTTTTATAAACCTCAACAGTTTGACATGTTGCTTGGTGCAGAAGTGTTCCCCGAAATTAGTTATCCATATGGCCCTGGTCGAGAAAATCTTGCAGGAACATATGATAATCCACCTTTAACATTTGATTTGTAGCAGACCATGTGGTGCAGGTGAAATTGCAATATTTCTGCGTGGAAACGGCAAACTAAATTCTGATAAAATATTATTTGTGTTTGGCAAATGGTTCTCTTTACGATTAGCGTTGTTACAGGCTTGTAACATGCCTGATGACGGTAAAATCAAACATTACTGTGACCGCGTGGTCAAATACAAAAAGCATTAATTTACGTGAATAAATACATTAAACCCTGAATGAAAAATATATAGAACCCTGAACTAAATGATTGCACATACAATGTTATATAAATAAGCTCTTAAAAATGCAATGATGGTGTATATAAAGACTAGACTTCAGTCGGCCACATGGTTATACATGGTGTTGCCATAAAATATTCAAACACGAAAATTACCTTTAAATACATACATAAAAATATAGCTCTTATAATTGTGTGTAGCAATTATGCAGAATATACAATGAAATGCCATAAATATAGCCAGATGGCGTCTGATTCAAAATTTGCGGGTCGCGTGACCTCTCCGATATCTTTCTCCTCCTTCTCAATTAAGTTAAAAATGCCTCAAGGGCGTAAGAAATTAGTAAAGCGGGAGCATAATGCTGTCTGACAAAAACGTACGCAAACAAAGATTAACCGGTAAACTACATGGACTATGGAAACCTACATCAGTGAACAAAAGTTGTAGTGCGCACTTGACTGTGTCTTACCTAGCCAGCTCTCCTCGACAGACTGTCCAGATACAAGCGTCACACGGACCTATCATGGCCGCCTATGGGGTTCACATAAGCGAACGTGATTATAGGAAAGTTCAAAATTGTCGGCCTCTTTGCGCACGTGCGGTACACGTGACACGTGAGCGCCGTCATGGGCTCTAGCGCCGCTGGCTGTTAGCCTGCGTCAAAATATATGAAAGAATATTTTCTTAAAATATTTGCTGTTACTCAAGGTGCCTTTTTTTTGTGCCATTACATCACCTTGGCTCTTTGTTTCATTAATTTCTCCGATAATACGGGAAGTGCAACCCGCAAATCACTCCTATGCACCATCGTATAGGACTTGTAAATTCACAGCTTCATCTCATACACTCATGCCCACAAACCATCATTCAGAAACAGTCATGCTTTGAAAATAAAATATTATTTTACCACAAATAAAACAGTGAAAAGTAAAATCTCAGGTGAAAGAAATAACAAATTATAAATTATAATGTAAAATTATGTTATAAGAACATGACATTAATCATAACCCTTGCATTAACTCTTCTGTTACAAATGTCATATATATTGTATGGTTGACTCAAGAACACTCAAACAACAGATCTGAAATGTGGAGTAAACGCTGCTTTATGTCTATGTACAGCCAAAGAATACACAAAACCGGGATAACTTGAGGCGTGGAATCACAGAAGGCATAGCTCTTCCTGGGGCGGGACATCAGCTGCTGTCTAGAGAGCTAGTTGACGAAACCATCATCATCTCCGACATGTATGACTTGAATGAGTACTTGGCACTCGATCTGCTGTTCACAGGTACTTCAGAGCTGTTTTCTATGCCCAAATTTATTACAGTATTTATAGCAGTTATAGGTAGTCTTGTTGAAATTCATCCTGAATGGGTTCTCAAGTGGTTTCAGGCTGATGGTAGTCATTGACGTAATTTAGTCATTAGCTTATAATTAGTGTTTTGTAAGACCCAGATTTTGAAACTATGGTGGTAATATCTTGCAAGTATTTTGAGAGTAATTTGATGTTGATACATTATTTTCTTGACTTAGAAGAATGTTGTTTGCCAGACTGTGTTTTTATTATATTTGAAGAAGTGTAAGTTCTTGGTTATAATTCCAACTGAATCATTGACAGGGATGGGCCTAGGTAAAGAATATGACATGTGTATTACATAAAAGTCTAGATGGGGTTTTGCTGTGTGCACTTTTTGAATGATGTGTATAGTTGCCTTATAATATAGTAACACAGTGATAAATATCTGGGAAATTTTACGTAAATCTGTGTAGTGTCCCATTTGATTTATGAATCCTCCATGTCCCATAAGCTGGTAAGTCAGGTACTATGTCACCAATTTTTGTCACTTAGATCTATCCTTTACACTTCTTGCTTTTCTTTCCAATGTTTTACCTTATTATTACCTTTTCTTTCATCCTTCTTGGCTCTGCCTTTCTTACTTGTTCTTACCTACCCAGCCAAATTGTTTGTGACTGGGTACAGAGCTGCTGTAATGCAGTTGATCATAATTCAAGATGTTCTTTAAACTTTGAATAATTTTGAGTAATTTTTGGAATCAGTTGCTTGTCATGGCCATGGTTTTTTATGCAGCGCACCAGCAGATGCCATTCTACCCTGGTCTGACTCGTGGCCTGGTGGCAGTCCTTTTGTACTACGATGGACGTAATTCACTAGTCACTGCTCTCAAACTACTAGTAAACGCACGGCGAGGTGTCAGTTGGGAGGTTGACTGCGACCCTGAAGTCACCAGCTACATCACCCAGTACACCAACAAGCTGATGGAAGATGGGCTTATCTCAAAAATTCTTGGTTGGTTCTCATACATTTCTTCTATGAATCCTGGTAGTTTTGCTTCTTTGACTTAAATGTCAACAACTGAAGTAATATGTAGGTACATAACAAAGACTGAATTAATTTATTTTACAGTGTGGTTTCAAAACTCATTAATTTTAGTTTTGTAAAATTCTTTTCACCCATTTAGAGTAATGCGGCCACACTGTAAAAATTACGAAGAGGGTTTGACTAGAATGTACCATATTTCCACGATTATAAGCTGCACATTTCTGTCAAAATTTTAGCTTGGAAACAGGGATGTGGCCTGCATTGAAGAAAAATTTATTTCCAGTGTTAATAAATGTAATAAAACAAAGTACTATAAAACTGAAAACTATAAGGAACTCTTTTTTTTATCAGACCATGAATTTCTGACATAACTGATAAATGAACCATAATATATTGTTTGATGCATATTCCTTAAAGGCACAATTTTGTGCTAAATCACAATAAAATAAAATAACACCGAAATAAGCTACAGTAGTTTGACAACAAACTGCCTCCAAGCGCTATTGCGCTTGGTGCGAGGTCAACACTCACAACTAGAATGTGTGGAGTAATGGCTGCACGTTTGTTTATGAGAGTTGTGTGTGAAATTAATGTGTGATGTCTAAATATAAGGATTCTCTTCATTAAATATGTAGTCTCATAAATGATGTAAAAGACTGTAAATCTCTAACATCGACTAACTTTTATTTTAAAGTATTTTATAATACGAATTGCCGTAAATATTAAAGTGTGGGATGTAATTTTTTTCCCCAAATTTGGTTTTCTGGAATAAGGGTACGTCCTGTAAAAGGGGGTGGCTTATGATCGTGGACGTACAGCATGTACTTAAACCTGACAACACTATTTAAAGTAATAGAGATACAAATAGTAAGAAGTGTTTAAATTTGTAACCATAAGTGTGGCCATGATACAGTTTATAGATTCAGATATAGCATTAGGAATTTCAGTAACTGGAGGTAGTAAATTTTGCATTATGTCCATATTATTCTTGTTGTGCAAATTGTTCGGCAGTTTGGGTAGTGACACATCTAAAATATTGA
This sequence comes from Dryococelus australis, assembly GCA_029891345.1. Classification (NCBI taxonomy): domain Eukaryota; kingdom Metazoa; phylum Arthropoda; class Insecta; order Phasmatodea; family Phasmatidae; genus Dryococelus; species Dryococelus australis. The sequence goes on along the minus strand of CM056999.1, from coordinate 150,129,975 downwards.
ATTTTCTTGCATTGAATGAATTGAAAATTCAATTAATCAATGTATTGAGAGTATAAAATTAATCATTTTTAAATCTTTATCAGAGCCACACTAGGTGTGCACATCTGGTATGTTAGGCTGCATGTGCAACCCGTGAGGTATTGTAGAGAAGTTTTATGTGAAGCACTTCTCTATTTGCTGTGCACTCTTTATCAGTGTGCAGCTGTGCCCGACCCTCAATTTTACATGTATAGATTTTGTGAGGGTTACAATTTTACAAGATTATTCTTGGGAACCATAGAAAAATCCCAAAAATTTACTTTAAAAAATGTGCCAATAGAAGAGGGGAGGGAACAGCTGATGTAGCCTATGCCATCCCTCTACATTTCCCCATCCAGTTGATCATAAGAGAAAGGCCGCAAGGATGCCACGCTGGTTGCTAGGCAATCATCTTCCAATTGGCAACCATGTAAGGAGAAGAAACGTGGTTACCAGGGGACAGCCAAAGTTTACACCTCCGAACAGGATGTTCACAACTTTACTTTCTTTGGATGTCATTCACCTTAGATTGTGCATTGAACACAACCATTTTATTTCATAAACTTTGGCCTTTTGAAGTAATTAATAATACAGACAACCTCAATTTTTTTTGCCGGTCTCGGTTCTCCGAAACTTGCCCATAAGAACTGAAAACTGCCAAATCTCAACCCACGTGCCCCCCCCCCCTCTTCCAGGGGAAAATTGCATCCAAACAGTATATGTTGCTAACTGGTTACCTATAGTCATGTTAAGGCATATCTCATTGGAAAATTGTGTATTTGTATTGATGAAATGTAAATTTATTTGTTAGAGTAATGTATTATGAGTAAAATGACAACCCCAGATATGCAGAAAAGCCCTCTGAGCAAATTAAAATTAATTAAAAGGCAGAGCACAATTGCACACATACGCCTGACATAACAGCCACAATATTGCCATACTACTAAACACGGATTTCATGTGAAAAATGGCAAATTTTGACAAATAGGGATTGGTGATACATCAAAATTGGTCCAAAATTTTCTAAAATATTTATAGTGACCTTTTTACATAATGGTCTTCTTGATGGAAATCTTGAGGGGTCGTTTTATAAATGTTCTACTGTAAGTTGTTTGGTGCACATTTTCTGTTTGTAGGTAAGTAACATTATTTTTGTTACAGACAATGATAATACACCACGTCAGTTGCACTAAGACTACTACACACTTCTCATTCTATTTACATACTGTTGAAATTGAAATGTTCTTCAGTGGTACTTCAGTAGGATGTAGATTTACTAGATGTACAAAACTTCTGTTCAGCAGTTCTGTTTGCTGGATGTTTATAATTTCTTTGACATGGACTGACTGTTGGGAATACCCAGCAGGCAGTAGAGCTGTGTATGTATTTCCTGAGTGTGTGATTGCCGCAGATACCTTGGAGTGTCTCGATGTGGCCAAGGAGCTGGAACTTCTTCATCAGAACCGTGCTCTTGGTAGCCCCAAGCACCAACATGAAGTCGTCACCCTGTTTCAGGGCACACGACAAGCACTGGCCAGCATAGTCTTCCTCTGGGCCGTGCAGTCGGGCCTTCCACGGGAGCCCACCTTCAAGTGAGTGTTTATTAACTCTAGCTTGGAGTCTGCTATTGTTTGTGCAACATTGCGGGGATGACTATGATGAAGAGGTTCTGAGATAATGGGGAAGGGTGTTGGTGCATACTGCTGCTACATGTTGCCATTATGCGAGGGCCCAGTTAGTGAGTGGGCAAACCACAGTTTTCAGAGTAAGCATGTGTGACTATTGCCACCTGGTTTCATGTGAAGTCATTCTGATTTGCTTGTGTTCATATATGATAGTGAAGAATTGTAAAGTCAATCGTTTTACACTAAAATACAGATGAACCAAATTTTTACATTTGTCTCAAATCACATTTTCTCTTAAATACTGAAAGAGAGAGAGAGATGTGATGAGGAAATAGTTTGAGATTACCCCACAGTGTACAGTGTACTGTCAAATCTCAAAATTATGACCATTCATGTTTCTCGAGAAAATGGTTGTAACCTCAGAAAGGTCATTTGAATTCTAACCATTCTGACCCACTCCCAAAACTCTATGTTAAAATTCTACTTAGGCTGTTTTTGCACGGAATTAGCCAAAGAGTTGCATGTTATATTTAAATTTGTAAAATACAATCAAATGGTTCGCATTACTTGACTCCTGCCGCTACTGGTAGTTGTTTACTTTTAGTGCATGTGGCCTTGGCATTTACATATGTCCAGACATTGTTTTCCCCTACCATTTCAAAAAAAATGTCCCACCCATACACACACCAGTAACGTTGTTTTTTACGTGATTTTAGATGGATAACATAAATAACTAAGGATTGGTCAAGAGTGCATTTTTCCCTGATTTCTATCCAAGGTTGAATGTGCTTTTCAAGAGTGTTGCAAATAAAAGTACAAAGGAAAACCTTTTTGAAAAAAGTTGAAAGGACCTATTTTTAATGTGTTTATGCTAAAGTCAAATCCAAAGTAAAATATTGTAATGTATTGCTGCATTAGCACAAAATGTACAGGTAAATTTTTTATTTTCACTACACTACAGTAGAACCTCTCTATTACGACCCCTCATGGTTCCCGAGAATAGGGTCAAAATAGGGAGGGGGGGGGGGTCCGTAGTATACAATTTTGGGCCGATTTTGACCCACCCCTATGCCCCCAAACTTGCCATTTTTTGCATGAAGTTCATGTTCAATCGTCTCTAGTGCATAAAAAACCACTTTTTAAATTAAATGAAGTAATATGTATATTTTAATAGCTGGACTTCTTCTGATTAATTTGATACCCAAGAAAGGCATATTGGACCCCCCCCCCCCTCCCTTGACGTAAAACAGAAGGCCATTGAAAGTGTGTGAAAAGATTAGACTATGTATTATTAAAATTTAAAGTTATTATTAAAGATCTAAAACGCAGGTCTCGTGGATCATACATTGCTATGAGGCATGTAGCGATTAAAAAGTTTAGGTGGCGTTGCGCAATACCTGTTGGCATGCAGTGCTCTCACTTTGGTCTGGCTTGATGGGGGAGCGGGGAGGGGAGGGTGGCGGTTATCTGGCTATCCCTTTCAGTCTACATGAGCGATCAATACCGCTCAGTCGGAACTTATGGTTGTGACTCAACTTTGCTTCCACCTGGCAACAGAACACACACGTCGACTGCCACATTGATGCACTTTATTTTGTGGCAGATGACAACATTTGGCTACACATCCATTTAGGCCTATGTAGAAGTACATGGCAAAGATTAAATCATTTGTGTACGGTGATTACATGTTGCATTTTTATTACTGGGTAAAGACAACAAACACTGGTGACATTAAGTGAACTTGCGTGGCAATGTTTGTATTGGCTTGAGGCGCATGAAAAGATACGCAAATTTTTATGGTGAACAATTGTTTTTTTTTCTCGAAGTCAATTTTATGTGTAAAGTGAATAAAGATATGTGCAAATAAAATGTTTTCTTATGTTACCTGTACCATATTATGGCGAGTGAGGCCATGTGCGTGTATAGGCAACGTCAAAAGTTTTTGATGAAAGATTCAATATAATTAATAATTCAAGTAGACCGCACTAGATATTTATATTCCCGTAAACATAGCCGCGCCTCATTGTGCCAGGGCAGAAGCCAACACGCCGCCTACATTTTGTATAAATTCAACACATTGACAGGAGTGAATTGCATCTATCAGCATCTTTTCCCAATGACGGGCCACTGCTACAAAGTAAACCGGCACTGTAACGACTGCAGAGGCTGCGAGCGGGCGGCTGCCACCTGCCAGAGTAATCTTGTAGCAACCGATTGACAGCTGCCCAGACTGAGGATCTAGAGCCGAGCTTCAGCAGCAAACCACCACGCCCGCACCCGGCCGTACTGCAGAGGATCTAGGCACTCACCCAGCTACGTACACGTGGCACCCGGCTATGTATTCACTGCCAGCCCCAGCACACCTCTGTTTTGTCATTATCTCTTGCTTGTTCGTGGATATGGTACTCTCTCTTTCTGTCTTACTACAAATTGGATTTGTGCACTGTTTTTGGATTTCTCTTGGATTTTATTACTGTTTCTTGATCCAAGTATTTATTATGGTTTTTGATTTGGTTATGTTTTTGGCTTGCTTTTATGAACGATTGTTGGCGACCCACGCAATTATTTTGGATTTAGATTTGGTTATGTTTTTTACTTGATTTTAGGGATATTTGTTGATAACCGACGCCGTTTTTTTTTTTTTTATCTTATATGGATTTACGACTTCCGAGAAAATGTGTGGAAAGGGAGCCAGCTTGACGCTCATGAAGAATTACGAAATTATCACGGAAGTGGACGAACAAAAGAGTGATATGCTTGCATGTACCTATGTCTATTTGTGAAACAAACTCTTGAAATATTCTGAACTTATTTACGCAATGTATAATTTACATTAATCAGCACTTTATAGTTCATACAGTGTTATTTGTGATGAAACATTTCACAATATTTGAGAATTTTAATAATATTTTGCATCATACTGTACTGTAAAGTAATCACATTTGAAAGTCCTTGTATTTTATTGTTGTTACCATTTGCGTATCTTTTTACACGCCTCAAGCCAATACAAACATTGCCACGCAAGTTCATTTCATGTCGCAAGTATTTGCTGTTTTCACCCAGTAATAAATACGCAACACGTAATCACCGTACAGAAATGTTTTTAATGTTTGCCATATACTTCCACATAGGCCTAAATGGATGTGTAGCCAAATGTTATGTCATGTGCCAGAAAATAAAGTGCATCAATATGGCAGTCGACATGTGTGTTCTGTTGCCAGGCGGAAGCAAAGTTGAGTCACGACGAGTGCCGACAGAGCGGTATTGATCGCTCATGTAGACTGAAAGGGATAGCGAACTAACCGCCCTCCTCCTCTCCCCTCTCTCCCATCTGGCTAGACCAAAGTGAGAGCACGGTGCGCACACACGTCTTGAGCAACGCCACCTAAACTTTTTGATCGCTGTGTGCCTCATAGCAATGTATGATCCATGAGACCTGCGTAATAGAACTTTAATAATAACTTTATACAGTAAAACCCCTCTATTATGACTCCATTTATTATGACCACCTCTCTATTACGACCCAATCCCGAGGAGCCATGAATAGTTTGTGTCGAAAAAGTCGAAAATTTGAGGCAATTCTATAAATAGATAAAGTAATCCCTCGCCAACCGAGGTGTCTGAACCACGGTTTCAGATATGTGTGGATTTGTTTTTGTTGACCTTTCTCCAACCGCGGTACAAGTTTCTATTATCCACAGTTTTCAGTGTATGGGAAACTAGCTTTTCCTGCAGTTTTCAGTCTATGGGAAAATAGCCTTTACTGCCATCATAGACTTTGACATTTGCTGTCCCAAGCAGCGTGAAGCAATAAATTACTTCATGCCAGAAGAGGACACTGGTGCATTGTCCTTTGGTGGAGGAGGGGGAGCTGCAGGCCTGGTCAGTGATGATTCTTTGTCCGAATCATATGCCACTGCCTCTGCCTTACCCTCCCTGTATTTTTTCGCTCCCATTATCCAAACAGTGGCACATTACAGGCTAGTTTTTTTAATCAGTTAATGGATAACTTCAAATTTATTTCAATGGCGCCTTTTTAATGATTTTTTTGGTGGGCATTTTTTTCTTGTGAAGTAAATTTTATGTGTAAAGTGAATAAAGGTAGGTAAGTGAGTGCAAATAAAATGTGTTCTTATGTTACCATATTTTACTGAGCAAGGCCGTGTGCCTGTATAGGTCACGTCAGAAGTTTTCGATGACAAATTTAGGATAGTTAATATTTCAAGTAGACCGCACTAAATTTTTATATGCCCGTAAACATTGCCAAGCCTCATGCCAGTGTAGAGGCCAACACGCCGCCTACATTTTGTAGAAGTTCAACACATTGACTTGAATCTATCAGCACGTTTTATGGGGCCGCTGTTACGAAGCGAACTGGCCCTGTAACAATGGCACTGACGGCTGCCGGCTGGACCCCGCCTGCCAGAATAATCTTGTAGCGACCGACCGAGAGCTACTCAGCCCCGAGAATCTAGGACCGATCGACAGATGCGAGTCGGCGTGCCTGGCCGTGCTGCAGAGGATCTAGGCGTTCGCCCAGCTACGTGTGCACGGCTGTGTATATGCTGCTAGCCCCAGCACACGATTGATCCAATGTATATTCATATATATTATCAATAAATAAAGTTGTGTGTTTTGCTTCAAACATAAGGCATCTCCAACAGTGTTTAGTTACATTTTAATAATACATAGTCTAATCTTTTCACACACTTCCAATGGCCATGTCACGCTGTGTTTTGACCTTTTTTACGACATGGGGTGGTCCAATATGCCTTTCTTGGGTATAAAATTAATCACGAGACGTTCAGCTATTAAAATATATGTATTTATATTAAATTAAAAAAGTGTTTTTTTAATGTGCTAGAGAACATGAACTTTGTGCAAAAAATGGCAAATTTGGGGGCATAGGGGTTAGGAGTGAGTAAAAATCTGCCCAAAATTTTTCAAATTTTTTTCAACTCCCCCTCCCCCCCTCCTCTTTTCACTCTATTACGACCCTATTCTCGATTCTCGGGATCCGTGAGGGGTCGTAATAGAGAGGTTCTACTGTATTTGTAAAATTATTACAACTTGATTTATTTTAACTAACACAGCATTTTTAAGGTAGATGTGTTAAGAAACTCTAAAACTATGTTAAATACGTGAATGGAACACATAATTAAAAAGCCACCAATCACGTGGAAAAAAGTAAACAAGTCATAGATGTGAATGACTGCATACACTCACTAATGATGAAGCTGGCACTGTTGTGGCACCGAAACGTGTCTACTGGTGCTAGTGTTGTAGAGAAATGCCAGCAATTTTGTTGAAAGTGCTTCATGCCCACACATCTTCAAATCTATGATGCACACAAAAAAAAGTTTGTTTCCATTTTGCATTAATAGAAACACTGCAATTCCATCATGAAATAGATACAATTAAACACGATATATCATCTATGATCGTACGTAATTTATATGTTAACGCACATTATTTGTTATAAAGAGGATTTTACAGTTACCAAGGTAATTCATTTAGGTAAATGGTGGTTTGTTTACTTTTTACATTGCAGTGTTAGGATGTTATGATCACATATTTATTTTTGTTTTGCCGTAAAATTCGTATTAACACTTTAACTTTTTTTATCATATCCATGCAGGATTCAAACCATTTTGTATTACATATTAACTGTATTTTGTATTTAAAAAATGGCTTAACATTATAAATCCTATAACGGTTCTGTGGACCCTAAAAACACTGCATAAACGGGAATTTCATAAATTGTACACTTTTAATTTTGCTCTTTTTTTCAGTCTTATATTGTTCAGAAATTAATGTATGCATTGTAGTATCCATATAATACTAGACAAATTAGAATCAAACAATTTCATGGTTACTTTCTTCTTATTGTAAACACTAACATAATAAGTCACCCCAAAACATGTCGCAATGATATTCAGCTCTTCGTGTGACTTTTAAAACCAGACAGAATGTTCAGTGACCATCCTTCAAAATCAAAATCACTCTCTATGTGGATGCTCTTTCGGACACGGGATCATTGGGTTTATCTGCAACACAATGAGGTGCCAAAGAGTAATTTATACCAGATGGGTCAGCCACCGGGAACACTGAAGATGTTTGTCCCTCAAAAATGTCTGATTGTGAAATAGAATAATCTGAAATCTCTGAAGAAATTACTAATAATTTCTGGTTCATCGAACTTCTCCCCTTTATTGCAGGTCTCCTTTCACATTCCCAATAGGGTTGATGGCCTCAACTACAGTTACTCTATTCAAAAACCACACATGCTCTGGTGTATGCGTGCATGCACACTCTCATGCTCAGGCGCACACACACAGAATATATGTTTCAAATCCAACATGTGTGCAATGGAGCGATGGGTGTAGGCTTCAGCCACGTATTCCTAGTCTAAGGAATGTCTCCTCTGGCACAAAGGTGCCGTGGAAAGAATGAGCACCAAACCGACAAGCTTGTCTGAAAATCATGTACCTGTGAAGGCTCCGCCGTTCTACCTACCGAAGTATGTAGAAAGGCTGGCTGAGCTGTGCTCATGGGTAAGCAAATCATAAATTGACTTGATTGAGTATTGTCCCCTGGATCACCTGCATTTCACTTGAGGGTGAGGTCAACTAGGAAAGGGGCAGTGTCCACAGGAATGCAGTACTCAAATGATCGGTTTCAACCAATGTTTATTCTGTGCTACTGGAAATAAACATGTGGTGACGTACTCCTTCCTGAGTTTGAGCTTGACTGACGGGAAGCTGAACTATGCAATACGTGTTAAGGAGACCCGTTTCTGGGCTAGCGGGCGGGGGGGTAGCATAGCACTGTGATAACTGAAACTATAACGGACTCTGTATCACATTGTTTCCCAGAAGGGCCGCAATGTCTAGTGTGGACAGATGATGAGTGGTTCTCTGTGCTTGGTTGAGTAAGCAGGGCCTGACAGGATAAGTTCCAACTATGGAGCTTGAGAAAAGGTTTCCCTTGATGCGTGCCACTTTCCTGTATAATACTATGACGACGACTCATTCTGACTCAAGTATTTATACTTCATCTGATGGAGAGTCGAACCAGGCAACATATTACACGAGTGTCCTGGATTGCTAAAACCCCCGGGTGGCGACTCCAAACATGGGGAAAATAAGGTTCAGTAAGCCAGCGATGACCCCCCCTCACACACTGAGAGCCTGCAAGCTGTCAACTGCCTCGGGGCTAAACAGAGTGCCACCAACTATGCCTGAAGCCGAGCGCTGGGCAGAGTGTAGCTACCCCCACCGTGGCCTCGCACGAGAGGGATGTCATGAGTCGTCGCACCTCCCACAGTGGCCCGGCGCTGCACCTGTCCTGTGGACTATAAAAGTCAGGGCACAACCAGGCTCGTGAGTTATTCCTTTCTCCAGTAGCTTGCTCCTACATTTCGTATGCTGGGGCCTTCTACTGCTCAACAGTCTTCGGCAGCCACCAGAGGCTACTACTATTGACGACACCAGAGGCTTTTGCAGCATTTACCAGAAGCTCCTGTAGATACCAGAGGCTTCATTGTCGACCACCACCACCATCTACCAGAAGCTTTTCTTCACACCACACCTTACGCTGCTGCTCCTCCTTTTATCAGCAGCCACCTCTATTTGCTGGTAGAGGCAACCACACCCACAGCTCTTAAGTAGTGGCACACCTTTTAGACACCACTTGTATAGAGTAGCTGCGACTGTGTTAACATAGCCGTCAACGCCACTAGATATCTTGGATAGTTTAGGATCAGGTCACCTACACCTGTCTAGTGTAGGTTGCTTCCATATTTATTTTCTGCTTGGTTAGGAGGCAGCACGCATCACTTGTATTTATTATGTATAATAAATACCGTTTATTCCTTTCTCGACATGTATCTAGAGGTATTTCCCTTGACAACTAAGAACATATCTACTTTACGTTGTCAACCGAGACCAGGTTTTGATACTAGTACCAACCATAGAGTAGGACTATGGAGTCCCTTCTGGGATCTGTACGCCTGAGACATACACCATTCGATGGCCACCCGTTATAGACCGCATGGGATAGAACGGTAGTCCTGACCAATAGAAACTCATCTGGCAGGGGCGAGACAGGCTCCTTGCATTGTATCCTACCACAGTGCTTATGGTACTGGCCAGGATATTTGCTCGAGACTGACTGCCTACCTCTGTTGCGACCTACACTCAATAGTAGTAGGAAGGAGACCCACACGGTTCATCACTCTAGGTCTGCGTGCCATGGCGGGGGACTGATTGGAGCACCAAAACAAATGAAACAAACCTCACCAGATAAGAAATTCAAATGCAAAACACTTTTATCACACGCATCGCACAGAACAAATCACACTAGGCTAAAAATTTCAGAGTTCTATATGTACAAAGTAATATGAAGACATGTTAAAGTGAATGTTTTCTCTTTGTCACCTGAACAGGTTGATGAATCAGTTGAAGACATACAAGATTCAGGAACATGCATCAGGAGGTGTTGATGACATCCATCTTGCCCTGGAGATGGCTCTGCTCTATGTACTGGACCTGAGTGCCTTGCAGCGTCGCGAGGACAGTGATGGTAAGGCAAGGCGTGAGGTGAAGGTGACATTCCTGCACTCTTATTTTACACTTTTTGTATTTACAGTATAACTCTGTTAAACCGTTTTTCAAGGGAAAAGCTTTCAAAAACTTCTTAGCTGGGAAAACTTCTTATGTGGGAATCAAAAAGATTTAGTCTGATACAGAATTTTGTAGTGACAGAAAGATCATGTAGGCATTAATATCAAATAAAACCAAATAACCCAACAAACAATATAACAAAAAATAGTCAACATTGTACATAAATTCAAATGTATTTTTAAATTTAATGGTTATTAATTTATTGTGGATAAATTGAACAGTAATTCATATACAGTAAACTCCCGATTAACTGTGTTAATCGGGGCCTGAGAAAACACGAATAAGCTAATTTGTATTAAAAAATCAGAATAATCGATTTTACACTTTTTTACTACTAATGGAACAGTGATACTGGCTCCGAAAATCATGATAAAACAAAGTATCTATTATACATTTCAAAGCAAACACAAATCACTCACTGTATGTGCAGGATTTAAATTACACTATACTGTAACTGATATTTATGTTGCATCGAGTATATGTAAATCACAGCGCATCGGGTGTACACAGCCTGCGCCGGTGCAGGTGTCAGTTGCGGATGGGTTGGGCTGGCGACATAGATAAGATGTGCATAGTTGTTTTGTGTTGCTTTCTCAATGGGCATCACTCAGACAGGTCCTTTACATAGCAGTGACGCGTGCCTGGATAGGCTACTAGTTATGATGGTCGAGGATTTTGTCCACTAGACCAAAAGCGGGGTGGTCTAGAGTAAATAGACTGCGGGAGATGAGGGGTGTTGGTTAGTATGTATTTACTAGTACTTATTAGGGCCGTGGTCGTCGTGGGTTTTACCCAGTTGTATCGAGCTTGGCCTACGCCGAACTGGCGTTTCCACACGTGAGCTTCGTTTGTCCAGAAGTGGACGTTATCCCTGCCGAATCCTGTAGCCATACCGGTTAACAATTCTTTTACCATGCGATGGCACGTGGGATGAATTAGTATACACAGAGATACAAATAGGATAGTTACTGGAGCAGTCGATACTGACTCGTGCCTGAGTTGGGCTGCGCAGTCCCGTTCCACCTGTCGCTCCGGAGTGGGTTGAGGAAATGCACTCAACTGTCTGGCGGCAACGAACGCTGCGTTTCGTTCCCTACGTGCAGGGCTGTGCCTATGGTCGTAAGTCATTGAGTGTCTGCTTACAGTATGCTAAGTACTCCCTGACATGAACAAACTAAACACAGTTTATTGTCTGTCTGGTTTTAGCGTACTGACCAGGCTCTGTTAAGTCTCCACTGATCCCACACGAGGGCTGATCAGAGACAGGGAGCTGTTTGGGTCACCAATGCCGCCACTGGATGTGCGTTCACACAGAGATGGGCGGCAGGTTTCAAGCTACAGATATCCCAGCATTAACAATGTTGTGGGATAAAGTAAAAACTCGAGACTGTCGCTTCACCCTGGGTGAAGGTGTTGCTAGTGGTTGTGGCTCCCCTGTTCTTCTCCGCCGACACTAGTACAGTGCTGTGGCAGTTGGAAGGCAACAGGTAGCCATATAATGACTGTGTAGAAAATATGACTGATCCCTGAGTGGCGCCTGCTATTGAAAAATTGGTTATATTAACTACCCAGTTCTTGTCAATGGTGTACGTAGCAACCTGTGTATAGCAGGCAAACAGATAGATACTCTAAGAAATAAAACCGGTAAGGTAGGAAACAAAAGTATGTTTACTGAAGGTTCAGTAAACATGCGGCGCATGCTACCTGCTACTAAGCAATTGAGTGCTGAAGGTTACTACACTGGCCAGGTGTAGGCGACCTGGTTCTAATAGAAAAGCGGAAAAGAAATTTCTGAACGAGAAACGATAAAATGCAGTGAAACCGTGTTAATAAGTTCCCATTTAAGAAGTTTTCCTGCTTAATAAGTTGAATAATTTTGAACCTTTTCTATACACACGTGTGTAATTAGACCCTTTTAAGAAGTTTTCCTTTTTAATAAGTATAATTTTTTGAGTCCCTTAAAAAAATTCTTAACAGAGTTTTACTGTACTTCTAAACTGGTCTAAGAAAGGTGTCTTTAGGAGGCAAAGTGAATGTAATGTGTTATGGAGCATGTTCGCTGGTAGACTGATTGTCGATGGTGAAGTAGCCGCAGGGGGCTTACTCAATGCTTCGAAGTTCTCTAGAGGTCCCAGTACTGAGCAGTACTGTTGGAATTCGCGAGAGAAGAACAAGAATGACTTTCGAGCTCGGCACCGTCCTGACTTATGTAAGCTTGTTGGCTGCCGGTGCAGGGAAGGCATGACGTCCTGCCATGGTTAGTATGGGAATACTCTAGTCATCGTTTCTGTTTAGTGCCTCGTCGGTGGTGCTCGGTCTTGCCGAGGTCTGGGCAGCTTGTTGGCTCTCAGTGCATGAAGTAAGTAGGGGAAGGGGGGGCGGTGCCTGCTGGGTTGCGTATTCTCCAGGTGAAGAGAATACGCTCATAAATTCCCGTTTTCTGTAAGGTAGGCAACGTGTCACTCACATCTGTAGTGGTGGAAGAGGTACTCTTGTTGACGAGTCGTAAATGTAGTAGATTAGTTGTATAAGCGGCACGCATCAGCAGAGTTACTTGAAAGTTTAGAATGCAATGCAATAAAGACTATAACAGGAATTTAAATGAGGCAACCTGGGCTTTAAACAATACAGTACAATCTCTATTACTAGGAACTTATTTAAATTTTACCGACTTACACAAAAGTTTTAAACTTAGGAAATGTTACGTTTTGTAATGATTTAATGACTTGATATGAAAAAATGTAAGAAAAGTTCAACTCTGCCTTGGCATCGGGACAGTTTTTGTTGATACCACACTATGCTCAAAAACTTTTTTCTAACTTCTCTGTGATGGTTTATAATGCCTTTTTACGCTTTGTTGATGTTGAGAAAATCTCACTACAAAATTAACAATAACACAGGCCAGCGGTCAATAAGCTGGCAAGACCTGTTGTTGAAATTTGATGAGGATTGTGAAAGGAGGGGGGGAGGCTGTTTCCGAAATGACAAACTCGTTACTTCGTAAGTTTTACTTTGGACGTTGTCGACAGTCTCTTGTTTAGCACTCGTGGAAACGTTTTCTTTCTTTTTAAAACATGCGTAGTGTTTCATATGAACAATTATTTGTTTTAAAATAACATTTTATTTACACATTCATGCATGTTTTTGAAGGTAAAAAAACAATGCGCTTTGTCATTTTGTATTTTTGCTTACATCCGCAAGATACAAAATACGCCACCATTTTTGTATGCAAAATCGGGTCACATGATCATTTTATCAACAAAATCTGCCATTTTGGACACAGCCTCCAGGTGGTCGGATATACGCTTCACAACTAGCGGAAATGGATGACTCACAGGTCTCTGTGACAGGCTGAGAGTTTAAAGAGATGAACATCAGCTCACGTGGCACAGCGATATACGTAATGGTTCCGCTGCTTGTTGAATGACACATGTTACAGCATCACCTTGCCGCAGAAGTTACAGTAGAATTTGAGAAGTCAAAAAGCAGCACAGATAAGACTAGATCCGGTTAAGTGAAGCACGAATAAGTGGGAGTGTACTGTATTGGATTAGAATAAATACTGTGTATATTGACACATGCCAACATGCTGCGCAGCGCAGATGCGCTCTCTATGGGCGACTTTGCCCCATTTCGAGCCAAGGAGAGCTCGGGGCAAGTCAGTAACAGTGGCAAGGTTCTTTCATGTATCGCGCAAGGAGACTTCACGCGTTGTACAGCCGCATATGTAAAAGTAATTGATGCATTTACTTATGAAATGTACGGCCTGCCCAGAATCCTGCATGCAAGCGCCACCCCCGCAATGAAATAAAATATTTTTGATGAACCACTACTCTACATTTAGCTGTGGAAGAACTTACAGCAAATCCACGAAAGGACAGCACCCATGTGACCTTGTGACGTCACATCTATGGAGCGTACTGTGTGCCTTCGCCGAATAAACGTGCAGCCAGCACCCAGTGGCAACGAGAATGTTACTATTTTTTAGAAGTGTTCGGTAATTTTTTTACTTATCATATTTGTATACTACCAACGAAATTACATTAATTATGCGACGAAAAGTGAAAAGGACAAAATGCAAACAAAATCAGTTTACTTTAGAAAGTCACAGAGATCAGTTTATTTCCTAAACATAATGGTATGCCATAGAAGTAGATCCTCGTTGGCGATGTAAATTCAATACATTGATTGTGTCGACTTTCCAATCCCGACTACATACATTGAAACAATTTATCAAATTAGCGTCGTAAACATGAGGATTCGCAACTGAAATGTTTTTTTTTTTTTTTTGCATATTTTTAGTGTGTTTTGTTGTTTTTCGTAAGATGTAATGTTTTTTCGCAGGAAACTGTTTATTTCACGTTTATATAGCGCACCGCAAAAAAAAGGTGTGTCTGTGGATGAATTATGGAAGGAATGTTGGCTTGATATTTTTGGGCAGACACAATACGCGTCCAATATTCCGGGCATTTCCATTACCGGAAATACTGCCAGAAATTTTGGATACCCGACCACCCCTATGTGTAGCAGAAGGATATGTAATAAGTAACCAAAAGTAGAAATTTCGCAGGTCTTCAGAAACATCTGAAGATACAGTGAATGGACTATAGACACTGTGGCCTCTAATACCTCCTAACTACCTTGAGCTGACAGGAAGTGTAAACTACGCAGACTCCAGATGAACGGCATATGGTTCTAAACTGGGTATGGCTGGTTCGTCTAGATAGTCGTCAACTTTCCCTATATAGGCTTAGGGACCCCACTTCCTGAAAGGTTTTTGGTTGGCTGTTACCAGGGGTATTCAGCAAGGGAAGGTTGACGACTTCAAGGTCTGCCGGGGTAGATCCTTTGGAAGGTCTGACGATGGAGCAGAAGAGCTTTTGGAAAACGAAGAGCAGTCAGAGAGCTCAGTGTACAAGGTGGTGGAGGGAGCTGCTGAGGCTGTGCGACTCTCAGAAGAACCAACAAAAAACTGGCATCTCTGAGCCATGCGCAGGTATAAGTACCGGCTGGTTCGCCCTCACCTGTGTGGCATGACGGAGGTGGTTAGTCGCTTGTTCTTGGGCGGAGTCAAGGACTGTCCGCTAAGGCGTCTGCTGCTGGCTGGAGTGTGGGTGCGCCCTTGAAATACTTGATCACCTAAGGGGTGGTATCAGCTACTTGGCTGCTGGCTCTCATCTTCTCGGGTGGCGTGGCATAGCTTACTGACCGTGGGTGATGAACAGTATAAAACTGACACGTCTGTATTACTCCCCACAACAAGGGACGGAACCTTTGTCACTTCGGTAGATATTACAGTTGTTTGGACCCCGTCCGGTACACCTGGATGAAAAGAAATCATGGTTGCATGGGACATTAAAGTGTCCTGTATCAAAAGAATACATACTGAATTATTCTATTTTTAAATTACTGCAAGAATTGTTGCAAAATCGCAACCAATGTTGGTTTCTGCACATAAATAAGATAACATGCTTGTTGATTTTGTCTCTCCAACAGTGTAACAATGTTTTGAATCACTGTTTCAAAGACGGTCATTTATGTTGTTTGAATTTTATTTCCCACTTTTTTGTTTCCATATATATTTTCCAAGGCTGGCAAGCTAAAAATTAAACTGCAGTATGAAAATACACTTTGTGTTTTTGAAGACTATTGTGCCCTTATGCAATATACAGTAATGTTTGTGAAAAATGTAACACCTCGATAAGATACTTGTGATTAAAATGAAATTTATACCTAAAATTAGGTACTTGACAATACACAATTGATTAGGATTACAGAACTGTACATGATCCCTGTCCTTGGTAATTCATTATTGTGTGAAGCAGTCACATACTGTAATCAGCAGCCCTAAACATAGTGGCATAGAATCAAAAAGGATCTAAATATGTCCCTGGGGAATGTCCCTCCACACGGTTTGTATGCGAGTCCACAAGCATTGACAGTGGTTGCTGGAGGACCGTGACGAACAAGTTGCTGACCAACCATATCCCAGACATTTTCGATCGGCAATATATTAGGTGAATGCAGGCCAGGGAAGCAATGGTAATCATCGTTCATGGAATAAGGCTTGCACATTCCTCGCCACATGTGGCCGGGCGCTGAAATATGTCATGTGGAGTTGCCTTAAGTAAGGACAGTACCTTGGGCTCTGAAACCTCCCTGATGTAGTGGTTGTTGTCCAGATTGCCCTCAATACGTAAGTGCCAAAGTCGTATGTTGTATCCAATGGTGCCCCAAATCATCACGCTTGGCGTTTGTCCACTCCACAATGCAGACTACCAGATTGTGTTCAACATGGCAGCATCCAAAACGTATGCAGCCATCACTGTAGGACAGGTTGAAACGGGACTTGTGTGATAACACTACATTTTGACACTCAGCACCCCAGTGACTGTCTTCATGTGCCCATAGTAGTCTGAGGAATTTGCTGGACAATGGAAGCTAACGCAATGGCATGCGTGCCACCAGTCCAGCCCGCAGCAGACAGTTTCGAACCGTCATTGCAGACAGGTCCACACCCTTTGCAGTGCTTCAGTGATGAGTCAACACTGTGTATGAGGTTGTATGGTTCATTATGGCCATGCAGACAAGATGGCGGTCCTCCTGTCCTGTGGTCACAGTGCATGGTCCAGTGCCCATTCATCGCTGTGTACGACCCTTTTTTATTCGCTGTTTCCACACACACATCAATGCCGTAGCAACATGCCCTGTATGAGCCAAAATGTCACAGTATGAGAAACCTGTTTCCTGGGGACAGATCAATCTGTCCCTTTCATACTCTCACATGCTGATATGGTGCCCTTTGATTTCGAAAAACCATACTGTCATTTGCTTACACTTTGTGTGACGGCCCTTCACTGATAGAGCTTGGCGTAACACTGACTTTTCTGGCCACACAAGAGAGGGTTCTGCTGGGCCTACTGTACGCCATCTCTGTGATCGTAAACGTATTGCTGGTACACTGTTCTACACATCCTCCAAGTTTGCTTTCATTCAGGCCGTTATTTCTGGGTTTTGCAATTTTCATGACAATAGTGTATAGTTGTACAAACATGTGATTTATAATTTTATTATCCATGTGATGGAAATTATGTGCTACGATAAAGATAATTTGTTACTGTAAGGAAGGCTTGTATGTGTAATTGCATGTAACCATAAATTGTAGTCCCAGTGTGAAATGAAAAAGTAGGAAGTAAAATTTGGCTTTCAGGTTTTAATACATAAACACAATGAAGCAAGGATAGGAAAGGGCAGAGTTTGGTAATGGTCTGTTGTCTCGTAACTTGTAAATACACAGTATATCCATGAAAGTAAATGTAAATCTGCATGATGCTCCCACTTTTGGACCAAGGAACACAAGGAGTTTTAAATGTAGGTGAGCTGGGTACCCTATTCAAGGGCCACATCTCTCATTCTCAGAAGGGCAGAGGGGGGGCAGAGTCTAAACCATTGAGACAACTGTAGGTCCATTTAGGAAGTACACACACAATTTTTGAAACAGTGAAGATAATACAATGTAAGACTGTAAATAATTCCCCTATTCCTCTACCCCAATCCACTTTTTATGTTTTACCAATTAGGGTAATATTAGCAACATCATCTCTTCTATGTTTTATTGCTGTGTACTATCAAACACATTTTTTGGTTGACATTTGCAGCTGTTTCTTCTCTTACTATGTGAAAATATTTTTGGAAATTCTTTTGATTTGTCGGTGGTTCATGGGCAGTACTCTGAAATTTTATACACCTATCAAATCAAAAACTCTTCAGTAACTTAGTGGTTTAAATATCGTTGTGATTGTTATGAAGGTCAATATAGTACGATGATTTTTATCATAGTGTTTGTGAGGTGCCTTGTGAGCAGGACTACTTGTTGCGAGTTGTGGCTGTGAGGATGGTTGTGTGTGCTCGTAGAGTTTGTGCGAGATCTGCCGTTGCTGGTGGATTCATCATTGGTAGCAGACGTGTTGCGGGAACTGAACCCTGTGGGGCGGCCGTGGGACTGTACTGGGCTCCAGGCACTCACCCAGCTTGCGCTCGGCCTGGCCCTCGCCACTTTGCGTGCTGCCCCTCAGTGTCTGCACCCTACTGGCGACCGCAGTGAGTGACTATATAATACTGTGCTGCTATGTAGACTACTATTGTCTAGTGATTCAGTTATGGAGCTTCTGTTTTGCAAACAATGATTTGGAATTCGTTATTGTTTTCGTGAAATATATATATATATATATTATATAAACATTAATAAATTAATTTGGCAGTACAGAGTAATGGGTTTACAAGCCCGAAAAAATAGCATTTTGAAATATTTATTTTAGCGGTTTAAAAATGAAATCTAGTGTTTTGTAGCATTTTCAAATTAAAAACTAGCATCTTAGAGCATTTAGGAAAAAATAAGGTTTTTCTAAAAACTGGTTTATTAAAATCACACATCAAAATACAATAACAAAATTTTAACATAAACAGTAGCCAGGTAGTTACAGTATTATCATTGGTTGACAATAAATGACTCATAAAACATACTTTTCACGTACTTTATGTAACTATCGCATGTCCCACATTTCAATTTAAAAAATTTAGAGAAGAAACATAACTGACAAGTAAACAACACACTGATTTCAGTACACATACTAGTTGACATTTTCATTAATTAAATTTTAGCATTTTGCACATTTCAATATTTTTGTCTTTTAAATGAGTTCTACGATTGAGATGTCTGCATAGAACATATTAAAAATTATGTGGTTCTATGCACACACATTATAACCAGTCTACTAGACATTGCCATGATTTCTAATAAAATAGTCATTTATTAGCATTTATAATAATTTAGACCTATTATTTAAAGGAGTAAAAGACAATTAAAACTATAAGTTTTCTTTTAGAAATTGTATTTTCAAACAAATATTTATTTTTGTGTGCACTTCTAATTCTATTGGCTGAAGTCTTTACGTACATGACACCAAAAAAAATCACCCCGTTGCGTACACACTGAAGCTGTTCCTACAAGACATGGAATTAAATTGTGCTATTTCCTACACG
Source organism: Dryococelus australis (assembly GCA_029891345.1). Lineage (NCBI taxonomy): Eukaryota > Metazoa > Arthropoda > Insecta > Phasmatodea > Phasmatidae > Dryococelus > Dryococelus australis. Next base: position 150,110,606 of record CM056999.1, on the reverse strand, counting down.
TCTACATGCAGATGATGTTCCTTCATAACATGTTACGCAATGACTTAGAACCGTTACGTAAGAGTACCTTTCTTCATTTCACTATGCACACATTTTTCATTGTAATAATAACAAAATTTTGCTGCCGCATGCCATTGATGTAAATGACGTTATGTTGTGGTAGTCAAAAGCAACACTGCTGTTGTAGCAAGCCATTTTAGGTTGAGTGCTGTATGCATGAGAAAAAAAAAAAAAAAAAAAAAAAAAAATTACAGTACGTTTTCCTTCAATGCCATTACCATCTACAAGTATTTTTTAAGTCAAAAAATATCAGCCTCTCATTTATAGCTAAATCATAACAATTTAGCATTTTATCGTGAATAGTGAAATTTTTTGCATTTTATTGCTGTTATTTTGCATGGTTGTAAAACACACAAGTTTCATGTTCAACAAATATCCATGTGCTTATCATTTCTTAGTTTGGTTGACTAACAAATAAATCTGTTTGCTTTACCTTCGACTTGTTCATGTTTATTATACTTTTGTAAAAATTACCCAATTTTACTTGAAATGTTTTCAGAACTACAATGGATTCTCGAAAACACATTTTTCAGTGGACCAAGAGAATAAAACGAGGCATGCGGGAAATAAATGGATGCAAACTTAGACTTTAGATCTGAGAAGATCTTACGTAACCTCAAAGTGCACGTTTGATTGAAGTAATAGTTTAAATATATCATCAAAAACAACCTATTCAAATTAATTATTAATTATTAATTTAAATTCACATTAATTTACCAAACATTTATTAATTAAATGCATAATAAAGTAGGGGGTACATAACTAAAAAAAATCAGTTATTGAAATTGACTACAATACCATAAAGTGCACTAATGTATTCACAGTTTTCACAGAAGAAAAATGTAATGCTGCAAAACAAAAAACTTACAATATTAAATAAATAATTATATGAAATAGTCACTACTTCTTGACAAAAATCTTTGATTGAGGTTTGTCTTGAAGTGGCAGTTTTCCTTAAACGAAGAAACATGGTGTCTGTTTTCAAAAGTTTGTCATTGTCAGTATCGCTCAATAGACAGTAATAGCAGTATACTTTAAATGTTTCAAGTGCAGTGTGTGCTTCTGAAAATGGCGGGACAGTGTCTGTGCTGTTGATTCGGTCAGATTCTTCGCCACTGCTGTCTTTCACTTTTTGTTTGGCATCACACAAAGCTTCAACAATTTGAATGCCATATGTAGCAACTTCATAACAACTTGCATACACATTGAAGCCAACATTCTTTTATCCGGCTTCTTGAAGTCGTAGTCTAACTCTGGGTCGAATTCTTTAACACATGGAGGAGTTTCACATGAGACACCACACCTGCAAATCAGTCTTCTTTGGTTGGAGTTACCTTCTCCCATGTTGCTGCAATTTACTGAACAGCTTGAAGTGCATTCGTCTTCAGTTCCACTTTGGTGACTTCACATCCGTTGTCGAGCAAGTCCACAACCTTCTGCACCAGCATTTTTCTGTAGTGTTGTTTGAAAATATTGATTACACCCATGTCAAGTGGATACACTGGTGCAATTTGGGGGTAAGAACACCACTTTGTTTTTTTTTTTTTTTTAAAAGAAATGTCTTGTGGATGTGCTGCACAGTTATTGAGGAAAAGTAAAATCTTCCTACACCGATCTTCCATTTTGCAGTCCAGTGCATGGCTGAATAATATGAAAGTATCTGCTGTTATCCGTGTACTTTTATTGGCATGGTGTTTTACTGGGAGCATTTGAACTTTTTTAAAACACCTAGGAATCTGTGGTGATTTCCCAATCACCACATGCTGGAGTTTGTCTGAACCATCACTGTTTGAACACAGTAAAACAATAAGTCTGTCTTTAGAGTGCTTCCCGCCATGGCAGTTTGCACCTTCCAACGCAACTGTTTTGTCAGGTAGACAATAATAGAGGCCCATCTCATCTGCATTGTGTATGTTCTTCGGTTCATAACCTTCCAAAATTTTGGGAAGATTACTGAACCAATGCTCGGTGGTCTATTCATCTACTGCCGCACTTCTTGACACACTTACCCATCCATTTGATGCAGGTAAATTTTCTACCCTAATCTTAATGCAATTTGCTGTGCCTTCTCTCGCAAAATTACACCATTGTTGTGAATTTTGGAGGTCCTGGCTTGCTGATACTACGAAAACAGAATTTATTCTATTTCGCGGAAGTTTGATTCCCGTCCAGTCTTTTGTTTTTTGCTCAATGAACCAAATTCACTGGTTTGCGAACAGATATTTTCCTTCTTTGAGAAAATTGTATTAAGGTGGAAGTCCGAGACGTTTGGCGATATCTACATGTTTCTTTCCAGGATTTTTCTCAATTTCCTCTATTTATATTTTTTCGTCCAGTGTTCTAACTTCCTTTGTTGGCAGAGACATGTTCAACCCAGCAATGAAAATTGCCACAGTTAATATATTGACGCTTTTTGCCAACCATTACTTGCTGAACAATTTTCAAAACTATACAATAACAAACAAAACAGCAACGGATTGTTTTAAATAAATAACACCCGTCAAAATATTACCACATGTTTACAAATTCTGTTGATTATAATAACAAGATCTTATATAGTTCAATAAAAAGTTCAATACATAGTCAGAGAATGTGTGATTCATTCTCGTTGCCAATCCAAGGGTGTAGTAAATGCGTAAGAAGAAGAATTTGAGGTTCTTTGTAGCTGTTACCATCCTACGAGTATAGTTAACATGGAAGAAGAGTAGGTAATAGAACATGAATAACTGCTGCTTGATGTAAACAATGTACTAACGATTGCATCAGTTGTGGATTATTCACATTGTTTTGCATCCATGTAGTGTTAAAAACGATTTATGTGCGCAGTCTGTGGCGAATGTACCGTCGGTTTAGAATGGATGTTACTGGAAAACAAACTATCTACAATTGTTGACAGCAGTTAGTAATTAGCATTGTTTATAACAGAATTATGGTGGGACCAAATTAAAGGATTGTGATATACTGCAAATTGTATGTAACGGGAATGAGTAAACAATAATCTACTGTATTGTGGAAAATTTTAAGTTTAAATGTTTATATATGACATATATTCTTTCACTAAGCATTTCAGTGCCATAATTTATTTTTGACATGTAAATAACACAAATGTTTTTGAAGTTTTGATATACTGCATGTGCATGCGTACTAGCTGCTTTTACCATTGTACCGATGCCACATTGTGTAGGTTGGCAAGATACACGGGACCATGCACAGACCCTTAGGAGAAGTGGTGGGGATCAATTACGAGCTCCATTCAGGTGTGTGAGGTTTGCTTCGTCGCGTCATACGGGATCTGCGTTACATAATACAAGTGAGCCTACCCCATCGACTTCGGGAATGAAATCTAACGTTATTCCGGGACAGCCGTTACTAGGACAGGTACGTGTAATTTACAACGTTGCGACACATCTAAAAGAAAAGAAGTTGTACAGCTCAAAATACAATGTTTCTGAAACGACAAGTGCTGCGACGGGTGTTTCTTGATCAAGAGTAAAGAGGGTTTTGGCCGAGGGGAAGGTAAAAAGTAAAATTGGTCTGAAGTTTTCAACACCAACGGGCAAAAAATACGAACACAAAAAAACATATTGAAATTGACGACTTTATGCGTGGTGCAGTATGGAGAAAAGTACATGAATTTTACATTGTCAGGAAAACTGTACCAAATTTAAATTAATTAAAGAAGGCTTTGCGAGATGACGAGGTTTTGGAATGCAGTAAAGCGTTTTTAAGAAAATTGATAAAGAGACTGGGATTTCGTTTGAAGAAGTGCCAGTCAAGGAGAAAGATTTTGATTGAGAAGCCTGATATTGCAGGTTGAAGGGGGCACTTTGTACACAAAATGCGAAAGTTTCGAAATGCTGGTCGAACAATTGTGTATGTAGATGAAACGTACATCCATGCTACCGACATCATTAGTTCTTGTTGGCAGTCGGACAAGGAGCTGGGTATCACTGACCCAATCTGCAAAGGCCAGCATTTGATAATTGTGTATGCAGGAGGAGAAGAAGGCTTTATACAGAATGCATTGTTGATATTCTGATCAAAACAAAAAACAGGAGATTATCATGACGACATGAATATTGATAACTTTTCAAAATGGGTAAACCAGATACTACTCCCTAATTTATCTAACAACTCTGTAATTGTTCTCGACAACACAAGTTATCACAATGTTCAGAGAAATAAGAAACCCACATTTGCTAGCACAAAAAAGATATTCAAGAGTGGTTAAAAGTAGATCTGTGCGGGATAGATAATTTGGGCTTGGAAAAATTTCGGGCAGGAAGAATTATTTCCCTCGGGAAACAGGACGGGATCGGGAATTTGTTGATACACTAGAAAATTAACGAAATGTACAAATAAAAACGTAAAATTGTTTTATGTCAAATTGTGCAATTCACAATAAAATATGTATATACTGTTACAATACATACTGTTAAGTTTTAACACTACAACACAAATTCTTTAACAGTTTGATTATACTGACATTTTATACAAATAATTTAAATCTTCGTTTTGATGCAGAAAAACCAGTTTCTCTACATGTGTTGATGTGAGCGACATTCTTTTTGGTGTAACAATTTTTCCGACAGAGGAGAAAACACGCTCACTAGCAGTTTTTGTGGCTGGAATGCCCAGATAATGCATAGCCACTTTCAATATACAGTAAAACCCCTCTATTACGACTACCGCTATTACGACCCAATGCCAAGAAACCGGGAAAAGTTTTGGTCGAAAAAGTCGACAATTTGAGGCCCATCTAAAAATAGATACAGTAATTCCTCATCAACCACGGTTTAAGTTATGCACGGATTTGTTTTTGTAGACCTATTCTTCAACCGCGGTAAAAGTTTCTATTATCCACGTTTTCAGTCTATGGAAAACTGGCTTTTACTAATGTTAGCGGTCACCCATTTCTCAAAACTTTGACAATTGTTGTTCCAAGCAGCCTGAAGCAATAAATTACATCAAGTCAGAAGGGGAATTTTTTTTTGTGGAAAGAAAAAAAAAGGGAGGGGGGGGGGGGTTGCAGGCCAGGTTGAGAATTCTTTGTCTATTCACATTACCCCCGCCTCTGCCTTACCGTTCCTCATTTTTACTTCTGGTGAGTTAGGCTGTGTGCGTGTATATGCCACGTCAGAATATTTCCTTGAAAAATTTGTGTTAATTAATATTTCAAGTAGGCCACACACAATTTTTATATTCCTGTAAACATTGCTGGGCCTCATTGTACCAGTACAAAGGCCAACACACTGCCTAAATTTCCTAGAAATTCAACACGTTGACGTGAATATCATCTGTGACGCTGGCTAGCCGTTGCCCACAAGTAATCTCGTAGCAATCGATCGACAGCTGCGCGAGGCAGTCTGCTCCGGTATGCGCAACAGCTGGGCGGCATGGCGAGCGTGATGATCATGCCAAGTCCGTTTACTTTACAACCCAACAAGAGGATCTAGGCCCGAGCGACAGCAGTGAGCTGCCAGTAGCCGCGTGGCAGAGGAGCTAGGCGCTCGCCTAGCTACGTACACACGACAATGTATTCGCTGCTAGCTGCAGCAAACAAGTGATTTAATCTAAATAATGTATCTTCATATCTATTATCAATAAATAAAATGCAGTATTTTACTTCAAACATAAGGCATCTCCAACAGTGTTTTTTGTTAGAGCTTTGTGTGTAATAAGGCCAATTTTCTAGCATTGAAACGGCCATACCAAAGTTAAAGCACGGCGCACGCACATGTATTGTGTAATGCCACCTAAACTTTTTAATCGCTACATGCTTCATAGCAATGTATGACACACGAGACCTTCATAATAGATCGTTAATAATAACTTTATATTTTAATAATACACAGTCTAATCTTTTCACACACTTTCAATGGCCATGTCATACTGTGTTTAGGCCTTCTTTTTTACAAATGGTGGTCCAATGTGCCTTTCTTGGGTATCAAAATAATCAGGAGATGTCCAGATATTAAAATATACGTATGTATTTATATTTAATTTAAAAAGTTGTTTTTTATGCACTATAGATGATTTAACATGAACTTCATGCAAAAAAATGGCAAGTTTGGTGGCATAGGGATCAGGGGTGAGTCAAAATCTGTCCAAAAGTTTCCAAAATTTTTATTCCTACACCCCCCCCCCCCCTCCTCCCTATTATGACCCTATTCTCGGGAACCATGAAGGGTAGTAATAGAGAGGTTCTACTGTATTAGGAAATGTATTGCAACCTTTTTTTCCCCCACAATTTTAGTGGATCATTATTTCTTGGGATGGTAGCCATATTTAAATAATGTTCGGGTTCAGAGACTGTGGTGCTTGCTATTGCCGAGTTTGCAAGTACATCAAAAGCATTCCATAAAGAAGTGGATTTTGTTGTCATTTTACACACCAAAGGTGTTCCTGAAATATAAATTAAAATTATTCATTAGTTTTGTATAGTACATGTTTCAAGAAGCTAAGACCAGTACATTTTACTAATGGAATTCACTTGTACACAAAACTGTTATCAAATATGTTTTCATCAAGAGACATCAGTTAAAGATACTGTAAGAATATTAATAAAATACTAAGCATACCTGGTTCAGGTTTTGAATCTGATGGTTTCATTTGCTCCACTTTCCTCTCTAGCATTTTTTTTCCCCCCAGAGTCCTTCCTTCAGGAGTAACAATCACAGTCTTTAACCTGGGATCCACCAGAATGACTGTAATAGGGCTCACTTCTTTCATATGAGAAAAATTTGGTCTTAAGAGCCATAAATAGATGTACAGCAAATGCTCCTCTAGGTCCCTCTTTCCCATGTACTTCATTGCATGTATTCAAGCACAAAGTTATTGAAAAAATAATGATAATGACCATTGATGCTGATGGTGTACGTTCACCGCAAATCTGAACTGTTGCATCATACAGTGGCTGTAGTATTTCCACATAGCAGTCAATTACATTCCACTCACTCACCATTAGGTCGTCTATATTGAGTTCTGGTAAGTGACGAGAGAGTGCACTCTTGTTATCCAAGAGCCTCTTTAACATCAAAGCTCTGAATTCGAGCGAGTTGGACAGTCTTGTATTAAATCTCATGGGAAGACCTAGTTCTTCCTGAATTTGATGAAGCTGTTCAATTGCTCTTGCACTATGCTTGTACCACCCAGCAATAGACCATGACTTAACTTCACCAATGTCACTACTTTGTTTATCCGTATTGTGCAGAACTGATTGCAGTGTATGAGCAAAATACTGTAGTTTGGTAACTTTAATTTTACAAAGTGCCTTTCCATGGAAAATCACCTAAGGGTCATTGCTGACCCATTTTGAAAAAAATTTTAAATTTGGCACATGAAAAGTACATATTCCAACATTGCAAACACGGAGTTATAGATTTTTATCTACCACCATATTGCTTTTATAGACCAATATGGCCATCGCCACGTAGCAAAATTGAAATTTTCGACCCTTTACTTTTTGTTTAATATCTTAATAACTATAAAAGCTACAAACTCATGTGAGATTTCATTGCAAAAAGAAGACTTAGGGATATTAAGAATGTCACTAAAAATAAACAATGTTATTTTATGTCTTCTACATCAACATGAAAGTTGACCTTGACTGACTTTTTTCTATTTTCTACTCCTACATTCTTCCCAAACTAAAAAAAAAAAATGAAACCTTGAGGTAAGTAAGTCTACATGGAGTACTTTGCAATGATGTATTGTTAAAAGATTTTACTCAATCCCTTCTGGGTGAAAAAATTACTAAAATTTGGTGTTTTTGGAAGAAATCCCTTTTTTGAGAAGCTATAAAAAAGGGCAAGTGCAAAAATTCTGCAAATTTGGCAAAACATTGCCATTGTGACCCTTAACACACCACTAAAATCCCTGTGTTTGTAAATCAGTTTTCTGTAGCTGACCAGAGATGCAAAAAAAAAATCAGTTGTAGTAATCAAGTTTAATTAATTGTTGATCATTATTACCCTACCTAGTAATTTATTTGTCACTCATTCTGCATAAATGTGCCTCTTAATTGCTTACACGTTGCTATATAATTTAAAGAAGTTCTTAGTTAACTTTATGTACTCATATTATGAGCATGCCTGTCCGTTCGTCTGAGCAGGTTAGGACAGAAACTGCTTCTAGTAAGCCATTGTCAGCCTGGAAGTAGACCAGTGCAGATGTAGGCTTAGGCACTCATAGTTCAGTGTTTGTTGTTTTAAAGTGATATGTAGTTTGTAATTGATTTTATTCACGCCATGACTTATGTAAATTAGGTATGTCTTTAAATTTTACTTAATTTGATGGACATTGTTTATAATGGAGCACTCTGTAGGAATCTTCTTGAATGAACCTTGTTATAAGACTGCATATGGTGAGTCTAAAAGAATCAGGCAGATAAATGAATTTGAAGAGGATAACAAGTTACGTATTTAACTAAGGCTTAATACCACAAACATTGAATGTGTTTGTGATTATCATAGTACAAAAATGCTGCAAAAGTATAATCATTTATTTGGAAATTGTTGCTCAGATCCATTGCTAATACATAAAAAAGGTATTAGAAAATCTCTTAGAGAAATAATTCTTGAAAATTATAATAAAGCTAAAGTGAAGAACATTTAAAATATTCCAGGAAAGTCTCTATATACAAACTGTTGGACAAGAATATCTGACCTTAGCTGTGCAACTGACAGTAATGATTTAGCTTATGAATCCTCGTCACAAACCATTGAAAACCTAAATACAGCTCGTCAGTTATGTGAGTCCCCATTAAAAGTAGCCAAGTTGAGTTCAGATAGAAGAATGTTGGTCTTTTCGAGAAAAGTCGAGAAAGTATCTAAGAGCCTAGGAAAAAAATTGTCAACATCTTTTGATGTGCCATATGTTGAAGAAGGGTTATTTGTGGAGCTTGATAATTCTGGTGAATACAGTATTTTAATAAACAAGCTTAAGGAAAAAATGAAATCAGCTACATCAGTAAAGGACAAAATCTAAATATTAAATTTATTACCTTCAAACTGGAGTCAAAAAACAATTATGACTGAGTTTGGTGTGAGTGAATACTTGGTCAAGAGTACAAGAAAATTAGTAAAGAAATATGGAATTTTACCTGAAACAATTAATCGAGAACGAAAACCTTTTTCTCAAACTATCTCACAAAAAGTTGTTTTTGAATTCTATGAGAATGATAGTCGGATATGTCCAGGTAAGAAAGATTTTGTAAGCGTTAGGACAGAAGATTGCACCAAGTTCCAGAATCAAAAGCAACTGATTCTGTGTAATTTGGAAGATTTGTACAGTAAATTGAAATCAGTGCACCCTTCTTTGTGTGTAGGATTTTCGAAATTTGCACAACTTCGACCAAAATGGTGTATCTCAGCAGGACCTAAAGGAACTCACAATGTGTGTATGTGTGTGTGAGTGTGTGCATGAGCCATCAAAATGTCAAACTAATGGTCAGCGCTCTTAAGAAGTGGTTATTTCAATTACAAAGAACTCCTACAATTATTCACATGTGATCTTTACAATGAAAAATATATGTTCAATAAGTGTTAGTTCTGCCCGGCTGGAAACAATAGAACAAATTTTGTTTGTAAATGGAGAGGCGGTAGGAGAAGGAGAAAATGGTGATATTGCTAATTACTGTGAAATCTCAATCAAATATCATTAGTGGGTAACAGTAGACAGGGGTGAACTCGTAACAGTGTGCAAGCCATATAATGAATTTATAGATAAGTTAATTGATAATCTGAAAACTTTGAAGAAACACCATTTCATTGCTAAAAAAAACAGGCTGAATATCTGAAGTTAAGGAAAGAGAATTTAAAATTAAATTAATTTTAGGTGCTAAGTGATTTTTCTGAAAATTTTAAATTTCTGTTCCAAGAGGAAGTTCAGGGGTATCACTGGGTAAATAGAAAAGATGTCAAAATATCAATTTTTCTCGATTCTGATTCTCGATTCCAACTGCAAAACCTTTCACTCGATTCTGAAACCGTAAATTAAGATATAGTGATTATCGTGTGCCACAGTCAATATATCCTTTTGAAATTTGGTTTTATAGGTCAAATTAGACAGACACAAATATGAAAACAATTAGAGGAAAGACTTTCTGGTCTGCTAAGTGAAGTTAATTTCCTATATTTATGTAACATTCAGTCTTATCTAATTAGGCCTAACAAGTTCATATCAGTATTTTTGATGAATATGTGATTTATTTGAAATGAATATACACACAGTATTATACAGAAAAGTTAAACAAAAGTTTTTATCTTCTCAATGCAATATTTTAGGTTAACTTATGAAGCTATATGTATACAAATATTGAGCTATTCAGTAATGAAACAAATACAAGTAACCTTTCACTTAGCATTACTAAATAAAAATGCTTCTACCAGACATTTTAAGTTACAGGGACACTGGATGACTTTCTGCTACATGCATATTTGCCCAAACAATCTCCTGAATCATAATTACTGGCAATTTTCTTGTACTTTTCGTGTATACATAAGTGTTGTCTCATGTTACTAGTTGAGCGACTAACACCACCTCATGAAATTTTTGCAGAACAAAAACTGCGAAATAAGTAATTAGCGTCATTTACGTCAACTGAAAAATAATTCCACACATTCTTTGAAATTTTCTTCACGTCTATGTAAATAAAATCCTCAGTACATTGAAAACTTTAACGCTACCTACTTTCAGAAAAAAAGAGAGATGGATATTTTTGGTAAAGTTAAACATGAAAAAAAAAAACCTTTCAATCTTGACTACCTCAAAAACGAAAATGTCACAAACAGGAAATATGTATGGTACGAAAAATGTACCTGTTCTTTATCTACTATACCATTAAATAATATGTAAACAAAATGTAAAATCTGAAAAATAATACCAGAAATGCTGGTATAAAGGACCCTGGTCCAGGATCTTTTTGCTCCCACTATTAACAATTATCGTGTAACAGACTAAAGGCCGGTTTCACCAACGAATACTAACTTTTCAGAATATCGAGATAATTTTATCCAGATGAGAGGTTTAACTTCGATTTTAATCTTGATAATGTTCAGGGTGTTTCACCACGTTGAATCCCAGTAAAGAATATCTCGTTAAAATTAACTCAATATTCTGACTTAATCCAGAGTTTCTCTAGGTAAACATTAGAGTATTTTTGATAAATTGAAGACACCATGCAGTAATCCTCTTGATCTTGTTCAAGGTGGAGTATTTCTCCATTAAGATTGACAAAGGCGATATCTTTACACTAGTTTGAAGAGCCATTGATGAGCGCTCTTCAGAAAACATATCACTGGGTATGGTGCTTGGATGCTGAGGCCAATTTTCCGTATATTGCTACAGCCATGCAGGTCCAAATTACCACAGAGGATGTTACTTAAACTAAGCAGGGATGAGGCCACGCGATGCACAATCTGCTGCATATTCAATGCTTGGGAAATGATGCCATGATTCTGAGGAAGTGTATTCTTGTATTTTGCTAACCCTGTTAGCCACAAATGCTTTCCACTGGTGTGGAGAGGCCTGAATCCATGCCAGAACAACAGATATGTCAGTCCAAGCATACACGTCTCTGTGGGGCAGGACGGAAGCATAAGCCTCAAATACTGTGTTTAGACATCGAGCTAAGAGGAGAGCAGCACACAGTTCCAGATTTGGGAACGTGGGAGGGTCACCCTTTTCAAGGATGCAATCTTTGACTTTGCGAATAAAAGGCGAGTTGAAACGAGACCCAAAGCTGATACTAGTTGTAAGTAGACAACTGCAGCATATCCCTTCTCTGAACTGTTAGCAAATCTATGTAATTCTAAGGCTGAATGGGCCCTGGGGTTGAGTGAAGCAGCGAGGAATCAAAATTGTGAAACAATATGGATATTCGTTTCTTATGGCTTCCCATTTTTCAACTACGTCATGAAGAGCTGGACAGTCCCAGCCGACATTAGCCAGCCACAGGCATTGCATGAGGTGCTTGGCCAGGAGCATCAGAGGCGACAGCCATCCCAAGTTGTCGAATATGTAAGCTATATAAGACAAGATCCCTCGTTTTGTGAGCACATGGGGTCGAAGTTGAAAATCATGAGGTGTCCTTACCAGGAGTCCACTGCAGACCCAGTACTTTCACACAGGTACTGTCATCAAACAAGTGGGTTTTCAATGACTGTTGTACATCTTCTGAAGGTAGGTCACTGATATCAGGGCAGTTGCTGGAGAACTTCCGCAATTGAAAACTTAAGTGAGAGAGTAGTAGTTGCAAGTCCTGTCGCAATTTTCGAGCAGATAGAAGATCACTGGTACCTCTGATAATATCATCCATGTAGGTATCTGTTAGCATTACCCTTGCAGTGATTGGAAAATCCACTTCTCATATTCGGCCAATTGACGCAACGTTCGTAGAGCAAGATAAGGGGCTGAGTACACACCATATGTGACTGTATTTAACTGATATTCTTGTACCGGTTCAAGTGCACCTTCCATCCAAAGAATACGCTGAAAGTCCTTTTGGTCTTGGTGCATCAGAATTTGACGGTACATCTGCTTAACATCAGCAGTAAAGAAAAATGAAGCAGGACACTCAAGATGGGACACTGTAACTTCAGAGCACTCAACAACAAATCATTCAGCGAGTACTCTGAGCTGGTTTTAGCTTAGGCATCAAACACTACCCTCAACTTAGTGGTACTGCTACTAGGTTTCTGAACATAATAATGAGGAATAAAATAAGACTTGTTTGATGATACTTCATGAGACTCATTACAGCTCATGTGTCCAGTGGCCAAGTATCCGCGTGAAGGCCACATAGCATGTTTTTACTTTTTGTTGTCATTTGAAACGACGCTCTAACGAATGAAGACGACAAAGAGCCAAGTCATGGGATTCTCCTAGATCTGGGTCCGTAGTTTTAAAGGTCAGTGTGCCCATGTACCTCCCTATTACAAGTCAAACATGGGTTTCAACAAATATGTTTTCACATTCATTCTCTTCTGGTATGCAGGCTGGTATAGTTGGGGTCTGCCAACTTCAGATGCAAAAGATGCTTCCAGGCTTCTGGTTGCAATGGTGTCGAAGGAATGTGTTCTGTTAGACGTGGAAGGACTAGCATGTCTGCAGATAAGCAAGGTCCTTCCTTCGCACAAGGTTTCAGCACACATGACACAACCCATGTGCTACACTGAGTGGCACTTGAGAAAGGCCCTGAAGTGGCATTGTCATCTTCCTACGTGACAGGGCCTCTTCTGAAATAAAACTAGCTTGGCTATCCGAGTGTAACAAAACTCGAACTTGATGAAAGTTACCCAATGTGTCTTGAACCTCAACTACAACAGTGGACAACATTACTGTAGCACAGTTAGCCCTTTTGGATAATGATGAAAGAACAGTTGCAGATGGGTCCCTTTTCTTTCCCACTATATTTCCAGGCATTTCTACAGACACTGTAGATTCATGTGGTTGTTGATCAGAACTGTCAATATCGACACTGGTGAAATGCAAAAGTTATAATGATGGCGAGATGAGCAGTGGTGACAAAAAGTGGTCAATGGACAGATTTTCATCATGTGGAGAGGTTGTAAACAGTTGATGCAAAGTTTATACTCCTTAACACACTCAAAATCTTTACCTCGGATTTTTCTGGGCATACATACTGCAACGATAAATTGTTAACTTTTACACACACAACACACTGAGGATGAAGAAACCATATATGCACCTGTTGTGGTATGCAACTGACCTTGAACCTTCCGACTAAGGGTAAATTTAGTTTGACCCAACTTGAAGTGGGGCTGATCAAGCTCCTCCCCAACTGCTTCACCAGACTTGGATTGCTTCTCGAGAAATGTCAGGAAGTTTTGCAGCTTAGGAATTTCCAAGTTAATTCCCACATTTTTCAAAGATCCACACTAACACGATTCTCTAGGAGATGAGGTAATAAAATGTCCCATTGATCCACTGGAATTAATTGTACACAGTGGATAGAAGGTAACGCAGGGATACAATAGAGCAAGTGGGCAACAGGAACTTGCAAGAAGGCATCTATGTGGTGAGACATAATCAATCACACAGTTAGCCGCAACAAAATCAAACATTAAAAAGTCACACTGAAAAATTTATAAATAGAATGTACATATGTACGACTCGCCTTAATGTTTACCGTATAGCCATAAAATTATATATGGTTTTGGGAAATGTGCAGTGTTCTTGAAATCACTCAATGTTGACACATTCATTTTACCTAGCAGTGCCATTTCTACATGACAAAACTATAAATTTCTTCCACAGTGTACTGTTTGAAATAGTTAATGCCACTAAATTTGCTAATTCAACTAAGAAAAACTATTTTCACTCGATCTCGTTATTGTAGTCCCTGCTGTAAGTTGTGTGAAATGTTGCAACGTATTTAACATTTGTTGACAATCAAATCGAGTCCAACATCAAGAATCAAAACCAAAATTTTGGAATCAAATCTAAAATCGGAATTGACAAAAAATTTAAATCGTCCAATCAGTTTATTTAGTGGAAAGTAAGTTGGACAGTCATTTATGGCAACAGTGGGAATTGCACATTAGTGATGATGCAAATAAGTTGCCTACATTAAGTCAATTTTTATCATTCTTCGAATTGAAAGCTCATCGTCGAGCTTGGATTCCATGCCCTTACCTGCTGCCTCGAAGCTGGTATCTCAGACGAAGTTCCCACAGTCTCGTGCTATGCATCCTCAGACTCGTAACACTTTGTTATTTGTTGAAAGTTCTCATAACTCAAATTGTAAATGTAATCTGTGTAGTAGCGAACATAAGCTGTATAAATGTGTACAGTATACCCTGCAATAGTGTGCTATAAAGATGGCAGAATTTTACCATTCATTCATGTTGCCAAAAAATAATCAAATTGTTACTGTAACTTAATCACATAATGCGACACTCAATGTAACTATTCCAATGATAAATGCACCATGTTTATCATAAGTTTAAGTTCTTTCCAACTTCCACAAAAGTAAATGCACGTTGTTCAAGACATGGGTCAGCTGTGAAAATGATACCATAAAAAACCAAAACGATTTGGCCCAAAGTACCAAAATGTTGATCCATGAACTTGGTTTTCCAGAAAGGTCATGTTCAGTAGGAATAAACATGTGATCGTTGTTAATTTTGTTGTAGTCTGTTTTGAAAGAATGGGGATAAAAGTTATCAAATGTGGAGATGGTGCATATATAATAGAAACAGAGCTGTTAATGTTTCAGCAACAAGGCACGTCAGGAAAGTGTATTCTCTCTTTTGCAGACTTCTTGGATGAAGACGAAATGCTGGTAGATACTGCGGTGGATCTCAAGGTGTTTGAGTTCCTTCATACAACATTTTTGTCTAATGCCACTTTCTTCAAGGAGGTAAGTGTGGGTGGAAAATAAATAAATCCATACATATAATAGTAAAACCCTCTTAAGAAATTTTCTGTTAAGAAGTTTCCCTGCTTAATAAGCTTTAAAAGTTTGCACTTTATCTATAACAAATACATAATTTTACCCATCTAAGACGTTTTCCTGCTTAATAAGCTAACATTTTCCAGTATTTTTCTGAAATGTTTTAACAGGAGGTGTGTGTGTGCGTGCGTGCGTGCGTGCGTGCTTTTTTGTGTTTTTTTTGTATGTGTTTTTTGTGTGTGCGTGCGTGATCTTTTTCTCTCCTGATACAGGAGAGCTTTGTTATATTTTTAAATTTATTGGAGGTTTACTTCATGGAAATTTTTATCATAATTTGTGAAAACTTAATTTGAAAATGTGCAACATACAAGAGAGGTAAATGGGTACAGGGAATTGTGGATGATCAGCTATTGTGGTGTTCTAGGAGTACTACTTGCGACGATTGCATGTGCTCCTGACTGACTTCATATTGCTGATGCCACTGAAGGTGAAGGACTTACGTGACAGGGATGATGAAGCTGCACATACCACACAGATGTACGCGCAGGTGAGATATCGGGCAGGGAACATGTTTGGTATTATAGTTAGTGTGTATGGGCATAGTGCACGATTCTTTATTTTACCACACTAACTACACTGTAAAGAATGACCTTTGATACAAATTCAAGACTGACTAAACTAGAGGCTTGTTCAGCTTCCAGCATAACCTTGGGTACAAATTAAACCCAAACTAAGACGTGTAACCTGGGTCGCTATGGATGCCAAGCCTCTACCCCTCCACCTTGGTGCCTGGAAGAAGTTGCCCTGTTGACGGGGTACTTAAAATTTGGGGGGCCCTTTCAAGATTAGGCGAAGTCGTGTGTAGTATAGTCAGGATATGCATCATTCATGAAGTTTGTACTTTTATGGTATAAAAGCACATTGGTTTTCAAATGCAGATGCAAGATAGCGCTAAATATATGTGAAGTGATGCGTGACTTAGGTTAGAAATGGCAGTGACGTCACCATCAGACAAAGATTTCTTTGATGCCGGACAAAGACACTGGCTACAACTCACCGAGCGGGAGTTTGAATAATCAGTTGTTTGGCTGTGACAGTGCCGCAGTATAAGTTGGAGCGTGTAGTCCTTCGACTCAGCACGGAGTCAGCTGTGGCAATGGCAGTTGTTTGACTTTGACGATGCCGCAGTATAGGATGGAGCGTGCAGCCCTTCAACTTAGCACGAAGTTGGGTTTGGCGATGACGGCTCTACGCACCACAGGTTTTGACAAGGGCACTCTGTTACCTGCAGTTGGTCTCACCCGTGGTAGATCCTGACTTGGTGGCTGCTGGCTGGAACTGGGGCCCTGTCCTAGGTGTGGTGGTGGTGGTGCTGCTGCTGCTGGCTGGATTGGTTTGCTCAGTAGTGGGCTGCTGGGCGTTGCTGGCCGGAAGTATGGCCAGTCAATACCCCAGGGTACTGCTAGTCCCAGTTGTAGACAGACTATGTGCAGGTGAGTAACTCTGGCTATCATCTGAGGCAGCTGGAAAAGGGAGCTAAGGGGAACTGGGATTTGAGGCCTCACCAGTTATCAGGTGGCTTGAGCTCGATTCCTTGGGGAGGGGCTGCTGAGGGCAGACAGCAATGGGTTGCAGAGTAATTGACTAGGTTTAGAAGCAGTACCTGCCTTCTTAGCTGTTCACCTTGCATTGATTCTATGGTTGAAGGACAGACAGAAATGTACTTAGGTCTACCACACAAAGGATGAGAAGGCCACAAGTTCCCTAGTTAGAGTGTAACTAGAAGGGGTTAGGCCAACCAGACGAGTCCTGCTACTCCACTGGCGAAGTTAAACGTGGTGGATGGAGTGGGTTGGCTGATCTGGATGTCTAGCCACTTCGTCGCATATGTTCCTAGTGGTTGTGCCTCTATCTTGCAATGTTCCAAGTACAGGAGTTCTTGGTTCAAGATATGGGTGACCGTCGATTGTGTTACGTTTTGCGACTTACATGCACCTGATATAAGGGTAGCCTGCAGTCCTACACTAGTTTTGGCAAAGTGGGTTTCGAGACACTGTCTCCTTTGTGGGTTTGACATCTACGAGGTCTGAAGTCACAATCACCCTAGAATAAGCACATTGGGTTGGGTAAGAACACGTGTTTATTCCCCAGAGGAATAGATCCGATGGCCTGTACTATCTCCTAGCTATGAAATATACTGAAACTGGTGGAAGTAGACTACGCTAAACAAGGTGAAGTGACCTAGGGCAAAGCTAACGAGAGCAGAAAACGAGATAGGTAGCTAAGATAAACTGACCTGAACGATCCTACATTGTTGTCCAGATGGTACTCGGGGTTCACTGCCAAAGTGGTAGTGAGTGTAAGGGAGCAAAGACTTCTTTGGGGGTCGCTGGATGCAGGTCTAGAAGACTATTGGAAGGCTGACTGATCTCTTATGAGGGAAGTGGTAGGCAAAGAGCTCCAGCACATAAGGTGTTGGAGCTACCTGCCATGTATACAACTAACGTTCTGGGACTGCGCGCCGGCATATATAGTTGGCTGGTGCGGGTATCTCAGCTTCCTTCGGCTGGTTGGATATCTTCGGACGTGAGCTCCTCCCTTAGCAGCGCTGGCTGCATTTTTTTGGGGGAGGCTGGGAGTGGCGTTTTTCCTTGCGTGTGGGTTGTCTGTCTGCCGCCTGCTTAGGGGCAGCGCTGGGTTTCGTTGCCGACATGTCGCATGCGGGGGTGATCACAAGAAACGTGACATCTGACATAATGGGGTAGATGGCTTCAGTTGGCTCTGGAAGCTAGCAGTCCTTGTTTCTAACCCCGCTCGGGGTGATGTGGCATCACGGTAGATGAGGCAGACTTGTAAATAAATTGATGCAGGACATCTTATCCTTATTAATAAACTACTACTACTTATCAGTGCAACTATACTACTAGCAGCTGTCAAATATGTGTTGAGTCACTGCTACACTGCCTACAAGATTGTTGTATCTACTGGGCCAGGACAAATGTCCCAATAATGGAAATTATTTTTGCCCGATGAGCCACTGGGACCATGTAAGAGATCCGGGGCTAGTACAGAAGTGTGCCGCGGGATGCTGCCACAAGTATGATACCTAGATTCCACATCTCACCACTATGTCGCTCACACCAAGGATCTAGGCGCTGAGCTTGCACCTGCCAACCTCCTCTTCTTCAGACTCCTCCCCAGGGCTCTCATTACAAAAGTAGTCAGTGCAGAGGCCTGCACCAATCCAGAACACTTCACTGCTACCTCATGGGGCCGAAGATCCTCTCCAGCCATCTACTAAAGAAGGACCAGCGGCATCATCAGCTCAGCACAGTGATACACGTTCGGTCCCTTACGGACAACAGAGAATAGAGCTAGCCCAGAGGAGTAAACCGAAGTTCACACACACCAGTAACTGCCTACTCCCTTAATTTCATACAGGGTGCCTTCCCCTGTTTTTTGCTAGGGTGTTTTCCTTCCACCAAGCCTGAGTGGATAGGAGGTAGTACTTCCACCATCTTTGTATATTTTCCTTTACTGCAAAATAAACTTTGAGCTGGCCTAATTTCTTGAATATCACTCCAACCTTCTACCTCTTATCATCATTGGATCTGATGGGGACAGCAGGAGACTGGGTTTGCTTTTTCCGAACCTACGTTTACAACTGATCAAAACCTCCTTATAAGACTACCCATTCTCTACCCAGCCATGACACTAGGATACGGTCCCCTGGAAGGTGGCTTGCCAGGTTGAAGTCGTCACCGCACACTCAGCATTACCATGGTGGGGATCTTCTTTGGGCCTGGGGAGACCAGTGACCTTGGGACACTCACCATTATTGGAAGGCCACCCGTTCCTTGCTTCCAGGAATGGCAGAGCCACGACACTAGGTACGCTCCTGGTGGGATCGGCTTGCCAGCTGGGGTAAACTCCTCTTATTGCACATTTTGCAGTGCCGAGTGGGGTTACACTCCAGTGCAGGGGAAACCAGCTCCATTGGGACAACACCGTGCAGTTCCTGCAACCAACACTTTGCCCCTCCGGTGGGGAAGTCAAGAGTGAGGTGCGGTGTTGTCAGTAGCAATCCATGCCTACACTGCACTCTTAACACGTTGACTGCTGAACTCCTGCAGGCCCGATCATAGTTTATAGCCAGACTTTACACCGATAGGGTGTTCAGAAGAATGCTAAGAAGCCTAGGGCTATCTCTAAAAATCCACAAGGGCTTAGTATAATTCCCAGCGGGTTCAGATTAGTGAGTCCATGTGATGAAACTGCTTTGCTGCGACGACTCACCATACCAGTACCATCCGTCACTCCTACAGCATTGTTCGAGTCACCCACCTATATAGCGGAAGGGTACCATCCAGTGGTGCAGGAGATCCTGTTTGGCGAGGGGTCCACCTACACTCCGGCAGTACCTAGGGGCTCCTTGCCAATAGAAAACCCCAGGACCTCAAACGGACACCCCACGCTCCAGTCAAGTGCAACCAGGGCCGAGGGACCAACACTAGCGAAACGCCCACAGGCCATACACACCATCCTGCTCGCTTGAACTCCGTCCTGCACCCTAAGCCTACACCAGGCAGAGTTGTATTGCCAGAGCTGGACTTCGTACCAAGCCGGCGGCCTACTAGGCCAGTATTATATTCCAGTCGGACACCAGTGTCAAGAGACGACTAGCTACTAGGGATGTCAAACTCGATTTCATGATTCCTCAATACCTGCTATTCTTGAAGGATCGTATAATCGAGAATCAAAAGATGAAGACTTGAAGCATTAAAACCCAATTCCTACAAATACATAACTTATCACTAGAGGCACGATTTTGAAAATCCCGATAAAATGAAATAACACCGAAATACAAGTTCAAATGCAAAATAACACGAAATACAACAAATACGCAATGTCTCACGAAATGAGCTTTCTCCAAAAGAAATAAACTGTTCTCCTATATTATATCACGAATTTACTTCGGCACTGTAAAAATCTAGACACGCACGAGTCTGGAATATTTAGAAATTCTAGTGATGAAAAAATTCTCAATTTCGTCTCGAGACAATTTTTAAATCTCGGAAATCATAGTTTTAAATGCAACAACACACGTAAATACATTTTTTTTTTGCGAAACTAAATGTAAACAGACATTCCAAAGACTACACAAGCAGTAAAACATGTACTTCAAGATAAGCTACAGACAGTTTCACAACAAATTGCCTCCAATCGTGCAAAGTGAACACTCACAACTCGAATGTGTGCAGTAACCTAGGACTGCCACTTGTTTACTAACATTGAGGGATGTGCGTGAAACAAATGTGTGATATTTAAATTGACACATTAAACAGACTGTTTCATTAAATATCTAGTCTCATAAATTGTGGAAGATGCTGCAGCCGATGAAAAAGACCGTAAAATGTCTATCATTTGGGCATTTTATGTAAAGAGAAAAGTGCAAAGGTGAGTGTAAAGTGTGCAAGAAATTAATACAAACACAGACCTGAGCTGATAAGAGAAGATTTAAAAAAAAAAAGAATGCTGATAATATTAATATTATGTGGCTACTGCTTGTCTAGTTTATGTATGTGTGTCATAATTCCTTTTGCATTAAAATTTAATTGTTTAAATAATATAAATATATATTAAACTTCTTTGCATTTCCAGAAAAATTATTTGTGAATTTACCAAAATGATACTGTATCTTAAAATTGGAGCCTATTAAATAATTACTGCTTAAAAAAAAAAAACTATTATTGCTTTTCAATAAGTGAAAGTCTTGCAAACATTTGAATAATTTATGATGTTGGTGAACATTTATCATGGCAAGTGAGGTTTGGAAATATTTTTGAATAAACTATGTGGACGAAATATATATATATATATATGCGCGCACACACACACACACACATACATACATACATATATATATATATATATATATATATATATATATATATATATATATATATATATATATATTATCTTGTACCTCTTTTGAACTTTTGGGAATTTCATATGAATATGCTCCCACTGTTCAAGTGTTATATTATTTATTATATTATTTAGGTTAGTAATACTCCTACTACTAGTGTAGGCCTAGTTTAAATAATTAAATTTCACACACTCCTATATAAGTGTCTGTAACTAAAGGAATAGAGAGTTTTGGAATAGAGAATCGAGAGTGGTATCGGCATCGAGATCAAGGATAAGTGGAATCTTTACAGCCCTACTAGCTACCCAAAGACGCGACTTGCTAAGCGTCGAACAAGTCACCCAGGGTGTAGGCAGCCAATCAGTCGGGTCTGTCACGCATCAAAATATAATTCTAGTACATGTCACGCAATAGTAGTATATTTAATATTCTATTTAGCATTTATTTAGTTTGTATTGTAGGTTTTTAATCTTAATACAGTCGACTATCGTTATCACATTTATTGAAAACCGCATCCACCAACAATTTTTCTATTCCCAGCGAAATTCCTATGTAAATAGTGTTAACATAAACTGCTTGTATCGTCTTATCACATGGAACATCGATCGAAGTATACCGTATTTTGGTGTGTATAGGCAGCACAAGAATTTTTTAATGATAAATTAGGGATAATTATTATTTCAATTATAGGCCGCACTGAATTCTTGTATTCCTGTAAATATTGTTAAGTTTCAATTCCATACAAACATAATAAAATTATACTTAATTTCTCCTCTACAAAACATTTGTGAAAGAAATTTGTGTTATGTGGCAATGCTTACGAATATCCATCGCACAATTACTATTTCCCAGATGGTAACGTGACTTAAGAAAGCAAAACCATCGCAACATGTTACAAAAAAATGGAGTATTATCAATGTGCACGTGTAGATCCGTGGCAGGCATGCAACCTACGTAAGCTGTATTTCTCTGTAAACATGTTTTAGGGAAAAAAAATTGTAAAAAAATTTTCATGCCAATATCTCGTATATAAGCAGCACCCCATTTTTTTGGTCATTTTATTTTGTAAAATGTGTGGTCTATACACACTGAAATACCGTATTTTGGGTCCCTTCACCTAATACAGACTTGCCAACTTTTACGTATTTTCCGTAAAATGTACAGATATCATATCCTTTTTAAATTTTACGGAAACACCTTGATTTTTTACGGTTTTTGATACTGGAAAAAAATTTCTGAGGGCATATTTACTTAAGAGGCGGACTATCGATTCTTCGATACCTCAATATCGGGACGTATCAAAAGTATAGATTATTGCGACATGCATTTCAATACATTTGTTCGATGCATGAAATGTTATATTATCGACATGATAATGGCTTGCTCCGCTATTTTCCCAATTGTCACTAAGCAACAGCTTTTAGTTCTGCAGTGAGATTACTAGTTTCTGAAAGCCGGTGAAATGTCGTATTTATTTAATGATTCGACTTATTAATTTGTATCTTTGGAAGTGAAACGTGTAGTAAGAATTGTAACAGAACGTGTATTCAGGAGTTGCAAATAGGAGTTACAAACAGTAAGTCAGTGTGTATTGTAAATAACGTATTTTGAAACGGTTATTAAAATGTTTGAAATATAGCCTACATTGAATGAAAATTTATTTTCAATGTTAATAAATGTAATAACAAAAAAGTACTATGAAACTAACAACTATAAGGAACCCTTTTATATCTGAGTATGAATTTCTGACAAATAAGTGCTAAATAAACCATAGTGTATTGTTTAATGCACATTCCTTAGGGGCACAATTTTGTGGTAAATCGCTGTAAAACAAAGTAACACCGAAATACAATTTAAAATGTGAAATACAGACAAATGCGTGATATCTGAACTCTTCTATGTTATGTACACAAAATTACTTCGGCACTGTAAAAATATGTTACGCAGTTTTTCGTGCGTAACAAGATATAAACAAAACATCTAAAGATTACACAAGGAGTAAAACATGCACATTGAAGTAAGCTATGGATTTTTTAACAACAAACCACCTCCAAGCGCTAGTGCACTTGGTGCAAAGTGAACACTCACAACTAGAATGTGTGCAGTAATCTATGGCCGCACATTTGTTTATATTGACAGTTGTGTGTGAAATGAAATTACAATATATAAATAAACTGACTTTTTTTTTATAAAATATCTAGTCTCATCATAAATAATGGAAGATGCTGTAGCCTATGTAAAAGACAGCGAATTTCTAACATTGACTAACTTTTATTTTAAAGGTTTTTATAACATGAATCGTCAAAAAAAAATAGAATGTGGGATAAAATATTTTTCTCAAATTTAGTTTTTGGAAATAGGGTGCAATTTGTAATAGGGGGTGGTTTATGATTGTGGAAATATGGTATATACAGTATCTTAAGACATTATTTTCTTTATTTAAATGATTTTAGGTGTAATTTATTTAGTGTTTTACTGTCTTTACAATAATACTTTTTAAAAAATTCCCATTTTTATTGTGTTTATTATCTAAACTTAATCACAGATAGTGTACAGCTTTTACTATACTCAACATAAAGTTTTATAAGGTTAGAAGTTGTATTTTATTGATGTTCATATCAGAACCATCATCTGTTGAAATCCAGTATGAATGGACATTTTTTGGCAGTCCCCTGAATAACGAGAGATCGAGAGTTGACTGTAATTTTATTTATTTCAAATCATAGATATATAAGAAAACATAGACATTTTTCATATTTTTGCAATAACAGTACTTGTAAAGTAAGTCAAAAATAATATGTAAATTTGTTACATATACTAAATATTAACTAAAAATCTGTTATGAAATTGTAAATTAATTTAATACATTGTAAACAGTAGACAGAATGCACAAGTACTCACAGGGTTCTATTCGTAGTTAGACCCATACAAACAAGTCAGATGAACGCATTTTCCACATGGATGCACAGTCGCACAAAAGTTTCACTGGCTAGACCAGCTTCATCAGGCAGCGAGTGGTAGTATACTGCAGTCTGGTGAGTTGTGGTTGGCAAACAGTGAACCGAGTGGCCATGAGGCGAACTAGGGTGAGGTCTGTGCCCACAGTTTGAAGTTGTTTCGCACAGTTCAGTTGCATAGTGTCACTTTGCAAGAGTGCATACTAATCTCACTGTCACGCATCAGTCTTTCACAGAATGTCACTCTACCAGAGTGCCTACTGACATCATCTAGCCATCACTGCTTTTTGCAGCAGTGTCAAGAGAGTTGCTATGCATAACAGTACCATGCTGCATGCCAGTTCACCGAAGCCTTCCACGTGTCTGCAACCTCGCAGCTCAGCCACAATTGTCACAAGTCTGAGTATTGTTGACTTTAGATCGCCCTCGGCCCCCCCCCCCCCGCCGTCATCCCTGAGCATTTACATTCTCCCAAGACAAGGCATCATACCGGTTGGCATCGTAGGATCGGCCCTTCAAGTCCTAGTCAGGGTACTCTCTGGTTTGTGTGTGTTTACTGACCAGTCAATCAAAGAACATTATCCAAACTTGGTTGAGTTGTCTTTCACAGCGCTCTGTATTTCTCTACATTGGTCCTGCTATCTTCTGCTTCGTCACCATATCTCTTTTACTCTTGCAGGAATAGTCGTTAACCGGAACCTTCGTTCCTTACCACATTCACTTGAAGGATTGTCTTGTTGTGGTTCTTGGGAAGCCCGTCTGCTTGTGTAGCACAAGAGCAGTTGCTCCCTTGGACTATCACCCCCCTCCCACCCCAGTACATGCCTGGGTCCATCAGCGAAGTCCAGCTCGCTAGGTTACTTGCTGGAGAACGTTGGGCCAACCCTCAATGGGTAGCCCTGTTTCTCTGTGTATGCTTGGGTCCACCTAAAATTTGAGATGAAACTATATAAAAATTTTACCCAAAAATGTTCATCTATAGAAAATTATATTGACCACAACATTCACACAAAAAAGTAATATGACACAAAACTTAAAATATTAATATTTTGACATGCAATGTACTTGACAAAATAATCAACTGGTGTTCACCATCTGCATCAAAGTGCTGAATTCTTGTGTTGTACCGAGAACGTGAGCTTGTAACCAGCCGCACTGGGGAAAAACATGTTGAGAATCGTCAAGCGTACGTCGATAAACTGGTACTTGTGTCTGCCTGCAAAGTCCTGTTCGCCAAGCCATTTGACTGAAGTCTAGTAGACCAGGCCTGCTTACTTCATCTGGACAGCCTCGCCTTATTTCCTTCAAGCCGTATCTACCCATAAAAATACCCACTGGTTTTCTCTCTGTTCTGTCACACCCCTTATGCCACATCATAGGTCTGGGTGGGGGAAAGCAGCCAAACAGGGGCTAGCCCTGGTTGGAGGCATGGAGAGTGCTGGGCTGGGTGCTGATTGGGTGTACTTGGGGAAGGGGGAGTAAGATGCTTGACAGAGGTGATCTGCCGCCAGCACACCCAGGGTACAGTATAGTCTGATCTGGCATGTGCCACGTGTAGTGTCGCTGCTGCCACCAACTTATCCCAAGAAATCAACTACTTTCAACCAGACTGCCGCTACTGAAAGTGTGGTTGTGGTCAGATGCCTGAACTTTGCATGGAGTTACACCCAACTCGGCCTACCCTAGCCAGCGCAACTCTCAATGCTCAATGCAGTGCGATTGAAGTCACAAAACACCAGCCATTACCGTCTTGAACAATAATCCCATCAAAACGGCGACTCCCTAATGACTGTGAGGGCAAGGGAATAATATCCTTGATGTCACCCATCAACTACAAGACCCAATAGGCTGAGCATCAGATTGATTCTTTAATTTAAAGTTTAAGATGGTAATAATAAAGAAAAACTATTAATTTATATGAGATCTTTGCATCAGATGTTAGGCCAAAGTAACATCAACCAGATTTCCTCCAAATTCCTACAGTGATATGCTTCTCTCATTTATTGTACAATAAATGAAATGATGATCCATAATTTTGAAAAGGGGAAACTAAAATAAGAGAGCCAAAACAGAACCAGATCACAAATGTAATTCACAAGTGGTGTACTGGAACAACAAATAGCCCATGTGCAGTACTACCCTTAGAACAAACAAACAAAAAACACTATAGAGAGGAAAAGAAAATTGTTCCAACCGAAAATATTACAACAGTACTAACATAAACATTTATCGACTAAAAGTGACAGCAATAACATCTCTGTCCATCACAGTTATTCACAACTGAAGTCGGCAGTACACAAAAAAAATTACTACAAATAAATTATCACTTAAATATGTAGGTCTAAGCCCTAGTGTCTCATGCGGGCATCATCATCACTCTAGACTACCCTACTCTGACTACTATTGCAGAACAATTACTTAACTAATACAAAAAATTGAGGGGTTTATTTCCTTTAGGTATGGGAAAATGGCCTGATCACTAAAAGGAATAATTTTACTTATCCCATTATGTTCATTTTAGCCAGTCTCTTCCAAACCGTATCACCGTCTGTCCTCTCCGACTCAAATCACCACATGAACACTGGTACCGCATCACATGATTGCACACCACACCGCACGACTCCAATTAATCAGAATGTGTGGTGCGCCTTGGCAACAACCAGCAGACACTAGCTCATTTCCATCATGTTTTCCTTTTCCTCTCAGCTGCCGACCATCATTCCGTAGCCTTCAGCATCCAAACACCTTCCTTATCCCTGGCAGAGCCCACTAAAAGAAGGAAACTACAGCAAACTTCCCCATGTGTTAGGCTTCAGAAATAAAAAAGCAAATGATCGAACTTTGAGAAATAATTGAGAGGGAAGAAGGACCCAGTGGCAGAGAAAACAAATTCGCACGTGTTTTTAAGCAGTAGGCAGAAAGTAACAAACGCTTTGTTTTTAACCTCCGTTTAAATCAGCTACAAATGTCTCAAACTCGACACTTATCAAATTTTCATATAACCACTTTTTCTTCGTTGGTTGTGGCCAAGCGGAATGGCGGGGGGGGGGGGGTGGATGAAGTAACTCCTCTAAAATATAACTAAATGAACCTTCATATCTCTGTCTTCTCAAAAAAAAAATAGAATTAATGTTTCCTAACCACAGTATAAAACTCCCGTAAAAAATCTAAACAAAAAAAATTATTATTACCTATTAGGGGTGGACAGTTGAATCCTTGAACCTCGAATACCATTGAATACGTAGTATTGCAAAGTTTTGAGTATCAAACAAAAATACTTAAGGAAAAGTATTTGAGTGAAAATTAAAACATAACCTCAAAACAGAAGCATTAAAAACTAGGGTTGTTCCGATACCATGTTTTCCAATACCGATACCAATGCCCTTCACACTGAATTTTAGAAAAAAAGTATTACTGTTAATAATACATTAAAAAACATTTTTCGTAGCCTAGTTTAAGTAAAGAAAATAACGTTTTAAGAAATGGACATTTTCCCTTCCCAGAGTACACGCAACTACAGGCCCGGGAATAACAACCCTCTCGAAGTTACAACCCAGTTTTGGGTAACCATAAAATTTTTGGTTGGAAAAAAAAAGGAAAGAAATTTTAAGGAAATAGCCCAAAAAATAAGTTTGTTGCATTTATCTTGGTCATAATTATATGTTAACGTGCAGTAAAGTAAAGGTGTTGTAATTGTTGTATTTAGGCTTAATAGCCACGTCTAAATATAACAAAACTAAAAAAATAAAGTAAAGCTTGTCCCTCTACTATGAATAAACTTCTGGTGAATGTTGTCTCAATCCCACACTACCTTGCCGGCGTTTTTGTGTCAAACAGCACCTTGCTACACTGGGTCTGGCCTCTGAAAAGGTTCCTTGGTCCTTTCGTCTTCTTTATCCCCTCTCCCCTTTTCTGTAACAGTCAACCCGCCATTGCTGTAAAAAATCTTACCACATCATAATATTTCTCTCGTAGATTTAATTAAATTTCTGCAGTTCACGCACTTCACACATCAAAGACACGAAACAGTTTGCAATATGAGCCAGGCAGATTATGAGAATGTTGTTGAGTTCTGTTACTAATACACCTCACATTGTGAGAAACTTAGGGAGGTAGGAAGTAACATTCCCTCCTGGCACATTGACGAGTTCCTGCTCTGTCGAAAGAAATTTTTGCAGGAATGTTCTGCCAAAAAATGAGGTTAAAAGAGAGATTGTCATGGGTGCTTGCTGGTGTGGGCTACATTGGTCATACCCGAAGCTTCCTTTCTGAAGGTTGGTCTTTCTCTTTTAAGTGGTAGCACATGCTCATGGCTCATAACATCACTGCGTTTCACCCCCCATCACTCACATTCTTTGCTATAAACAAACGCGAATTACATTGTGCAGTGGTACTCTTTATCGCGAGCTCCCATCACTACCCGAAAAGGTATTATGCTGTACGAAGAGTTCCTTTGGACACTGGTGCAAAATGCATCACAACCTCTTTCCCATGCAATCCAAATTGCGCCGAAATAAACTGTGTTTCCAGAACTATTTAAAAAAAAACCTACAAACCTCTAACTGCCTTTAACTGTAATCCCTAATGAAAATTCAACTGCGACTTGAGAAAAAACTAACTCGTGACAAATACACATAATATCTTTGCCAAAATGTCTGAAATTCTGGGAAACTGTGCTATATGCAGTACCTAATATGGCTGATTGACCAAAATATGCTAAATTTTCACAAGAACAAAGAATTTCGTCTTTCAGTATGAATTTCGCACAATTTTATGAAAAATTTTTGGCTGTGTGAAGTTTGTATTCCTAAGTATAGTATGACCTCAAGCTCAAGATGGCCCCCACATTTTTACTTTAGTCTACACGAAAAATTAGTTTCTCCACAAATGATTTGGACATATAACAGTATTGTTTATAGTGACATTTAACTTAAAGTTTGACAAGGCCATATTTTTAGCAGTCAGTCATCATCAACCCAAATATGGCACAGCACACAAAAACTAAAACAGATGATTGCATTTCTGAATGACTATAAAAAAAATATTTGCTTACCTACGACAAGGCTAGAACACCATATTGACTCATTCTGGTCGTTAAACAGGCTGACCAACCTAGGCAGTCAGAAGTTGCCTGTTGTGTGTAGGGTTGTCAACAATGCAGTAACAAATTTTCAGATCCACAGTACACTATGTACGTACTCCTAACTATACCGGCAATGTATACAGTATATGTTAACACTCATTTTCTAGCGCTATATTTTTTTACAAACTAGTATTTTTTTAGATTATTTTAAGTGGCTCGTACTGCAATTAAACACATGTTTGGTCAAGTGTGTGAGTGAAGAGATTTGAGTGGCTCATATCATCAAAGTCTTGAGCAAATGAGGGTGAAGCAAGGTGAGTATAGAGCAGCATCGGAATGTAAGGGCGGGGGAAGTGGAGATCCCCGAGAAAACCAGCTGACCAGCGTACCGTCCAGCACAATTCCCACACGTGAAAATCTGGGGGCAACCCAGCCAGAAATCGAACTGGGTTCGCCTAGTTGGAGGCGAGTAGTCTGACAGCAGCCTTCTATGCTTGGTCGAAAAAGCATTGCCCATCAGTTGCTATTACTCAAGGATAAACATTGATCTAAACATACTTAGCATTCAAAGTAAGATGACATTAAATATTTGGAAAAAAAATTTGATTCAAACATGTTATTTTTACAGTATGCTAGTATCACTGCATTCAGAGGCACTTGGAAATGTCAGCACTAAATTAAAAGTTTTTTTTTTTGGAGAATTTAACTAACACAAAGTTGAGTTTCACAAATTTCCAGGGCCTGGAATATACTTTTAACTATTTTTGTAACACAGCTAAAAACTTTTCATTTTGCGCTACAGGCCATGTTCAGTATTAAATTGGTAACTGGTTTTTTAATGCATGCTCATTATCAGTATTGGCAAAGTAGTACTGATGTTACTGTGTGTTGTCTGGAGATGTGTTGTGAAGGGTATTTGTTGAGCCGGTGCTTGTTGCAGGAAGGCCTAGAACCTCCCACACACCTCACTCACCACTTTGAGCACGTGCTGCAGACCATTGCAAGACTATATGATGGCAATCCTCTGGGACTGGACCTGGCCACCGAGTACTGGTGTCCTATCGACGCTGGCTTTGAGTCCTTTCGCACCCAGCCGCGCCAGGTATGCATCTGCTCTCTTAGTTGTTAGTTGGTAGTTTATGTAATTTAATTAATGAATTAATAGAAATAATCAGTATAGTCCATTTACAGTTTCTTCTGCCTTTTTGAATTGAACCTTTGAATAGTCACCCAAGGCGTAACATGTGAACCTTAATGCGTGACGACTCTGGCGGTTAGTTCCGTCACTGGTCCAAAGTGATTTTGGTCGGGCGCTAGGCTAGGCTTGTCCTTTTGGCGTGTGACTTATTCTCTGTGCGGGTCGGGTGCTCGGTGCCTTGTATGAAACTGGTCGGCTCAGAACAAAGTCCGGTTCAGCTAGGACCACTCAGGGGGCGTGCAGGTTTGCTTGTGTGGGTATACGTGAGCAATGTGATCCCTGTGGCTGAATTGGTTTTGACTTTTGAGATCTACTAGGAGTCGTTTCTACAGTACGGTCATTCTTGGTGTGTAAATTTGTAAATAGTATTTTATTGTGAACTTTAAACAGACTTGTATTTGAATGATAGTATTTTGTGTTGCCTTTATTGTCAACATTGCTTCAGGTTGCAATAGTCAGTTGTTTCCAAGATGGCGGCCGGAAGTATCTTGGTATTGTATTGTGATAAAGAAATTTCATTTTCTCAGGTTCTTCGGAACTCTGGTTTTCATTGTGGTAACTAAACATGGTCAGTGCTGGGCCAGATTACACAGTGTTGCATCATTGCATTTATTGGTCTACTAATGGTTTTTGAAAAGTAATGGTTTGCATGATGCACGGACGTAATGGGAAGTGATATAGTAATTTGCATCGAATGGTATACCAGAATTTGCATCAAATGGTATACCAGCAAGTAACTTGTGTTCTGGGAAACTACATAAATAACTGCTAAGAAGCATGATGCCAAAAGAATTATGAAAGAATTTCATTAAGTGAGATTGTCATTTTGATCAGGTGTGCTCCTGCGTTATATTTTCTTGTGACGTCGTCGTATTACTTCATTTAGTCACGCCTAACAAATAAACAAATCTTCTTATAAGAACAAGGAAAAACATTGTCCGGGTTAATTTTATTTTCCATAATTTCAAGTAAAAGGGTTTTGGTAACAAAGGTGCAGTTGCACCTGCAACATCTAAAGCTCATTTTGGAAGGTGGGAAAAAGGCTTTGGCTAAACCAGGCAATGTAGAAAAGTGTGCCTTTTTTCGCTCAATGTGCGAAGAGCTCACAAAAATTAATGACAAATTTGACGAGAATATCTCCAACCT
Source organism: Dryococelus australis (assembly GCA_029891345.1). Lineage (NCBI taxonomy): Eukaryota > Metazoa > Arthropoda > Insecta > Phasmatodea > Phasmatidae > Dryococelus > Dryococelus australis. The sequence continues at coordinate 150,078,815 of CM056999.1, read as the reverse complement.
GGAGATTTGCAGCTGCGAAACAGAAAGAGTCGCTTCGTGGCTACTCTTCGCAATGGGACGAATTTGATAAAATATATTTTGAAATTGATGCTATCAAAGACATGCTTAATATCAGTATTGATACTCCAGCTGTTTGGTACCCTAAACACCAAGGATGCTGACAATCATTCTGCACTGAAAATGCCCAATATAGAACTGTCAAAATTCAATGGTTACATTATACAGTGGCAAGTCTTTTATGATTTATTCCTTACGTTTGTTCAGAACAACAGAATATTGCATGAAATGGAAAAATTCCTGTATTTGGAGCAGGGATGTTTGAACACTAAAATTTTGTTTGAGTCGAGCTCGAGCCGAGTATTTTAAAAAGCTTCAATCTTTCGAGTCAAACTCGAGCGAGTTTCTACAATTATTAATAAAACTGGCAATATAAATCTACTAGCAGCTTACTTCACACAATTGGACACGAGACTATTACTGTAATTACTTATTAATTAATAGTATTCTAATGAACAATAAAATACTTTTTTTTTTTTTTACTCTACATAGTCATATTGGCTTCTCGTAACACACTATACACAAGTAAGGTCACTTGTTTACTTCTACTACTTTTGGAAATTATATTTTCAAACAAATACTCATTTTTCTGCGCTCCTTTAATTCTATATTGGCTGAAGACGTTAGGTACACCACACAAAAGAAAAACATGCTATTGGCTACACGTCTACATGTCAAAGATGTTCCTACACGACACATTACACAATGAATTTGAACCATTTCGCTATGCATACGTTCATTGCGTACATGTTTTTCATCAAAAGCGATACTGCTAGCGCCAGGGTCAATGTGGCAAGCCATTTTGGGTTGAATAATGCTTGAATGCCTCATGTCTTTGACGTCCGAAAAAAGTAATTGTTTGCGTTGCGTTTTCTGTCAATACAAAGACTGTCTGAAAGTATTTGTAATTTAAAAAAGATCAATCTTTTATTTACGTTGAAAATTATCGCAGTGAAGGACATTTGGAATTTTGTGCAATTACGGAAGTTTTTCTCAATTATTGCTAAATCATAACAATTAAGCATTTTATAGAGAACAGTGCAACTTTTCAGATTTTATACTGATTATTTCGCATTTGCGAAATTTCCGAGATTCTACAAATAGGTAATGCTCACATTTCCTTTCACATATGCGTGAAAGGTGGCACGAAGTTGTGTGGCGGTTGTAACTGAGTGGACATGAAGCAATAATAATTCTGTATATGCACCAATGGAAATTTCCCAAAATTTGTCCGCCATCTGGCCAGTAGTCGTTTGTTTTATGATGAATATAAAACTAGGCTTTCTTTCTTGTATTCTTAAGGACAAAATTGCAATATGCACTTTTTTCCCCCAAAAAATTCAAAGTTTTTGATCTTGAGAAAATGATACGACCTCAAGTTGAGTAATTACAAATCTCGAAATCCTACTCGGAATTTTGAGTACTCGCACATCCATAATTTGAAGTAGTCATTGCAGGGTGAGACCAGCCTCACCTGTGACAAATGCCAATTATGAAGTAGCAAGAAATATACTTGTTCAGCAATATAATCAGCCATGATTCAATTCATTGCTTATCAATGTCATTTTTCAATACTCCTTCAGTCAGTTTAGTTGTGTCCAATCAATTAAAGGGGTCCAAATATAGTTACTGAAAACATAGGAGCCTTAAAGGTTATCGGTCTTCCGACGGTTCAGTGGGATTCTATATTGTTGCATTTGTTGGTACATAAATTGGACTGTCAACTAAGAAAACAATGGGAACTCGCTCATTCACATGATGAGATGCTACGTATGCTAAGTTTATGTCCTTTATGGAGAAGTGTTCACAAGAGGCCTAACTGAATTAGGTAAAGTTAATGCAAAACCAGTTGGAGGTGTCACCTTTGGTTCGGACAAAATGAGGTCACACAGAGTATTTAACAATTCTAAATATGTTTAAATACGTTGAAACCGGAAGTCCATGACTGTGTGCATTGCAATGGGAAGTACTCCATCACTAAATGTAAACCCTTCCTACAGCTGCCCAGTGAACATATTAATTCATGTTATAGTTAAAATGGTACATTAATTGTTTGAGGACAGAACATTTTCTAAGGGAGTGCCATACCTGCCAAACCTCCCTCTTTAGGTGGGAGGCTCCTGCTTTTGTACATGTTCTCCCGGCCTCCCGCTCTTGCCTTTAAATCTCTCACCTTTTGTCCCGTCTCGTTAGCACTGGTAGAAATGACGAGTATTTGTGTCAAGGTCATGACAGTAATGCGCACAGCTATTCCGTATCTTGATGGTCAGAAATGTTCGGCCCGCATCGGCAATACATGAAGGACGTTGCCATAGTCTAAGAGGGGGAGGTTCTGATACTGCCTATTCTGGCAAGCAAAGATAAGTGATATCTTTGTGTCGCAGATAGTTCAGCCAGCTGCCGCAGCGCTACTAAGTACTTCTGCACACATCAACTATGACTGCCACCAAGTGATTAGTAGTCTTGCAGCAGCAAACATGATATTCTGCAGCAGTTGGTTGAACTATTGGTGACACGAAAGTGTAATTTTTTTGGCTTGTGTGTCCAGACCTCTCTCCTTGTTAGACCGTGGGCGTGGCCAATCAATAATCTGCAACAAGCAACCATCTTTGTCTAACATTGTTGGCGTTTGCTGGCATTTTTGCATTTGTAGGCCTACTTAGTGTTGACTTTGTAAGAAATTGTTTATAGTACAGTAGAATCGCGTTGTAGCGAGCACTGCAACTGCAAGAACACAGGTATAACAAGGTCTTTTTGAGGAACCTTCAAAAAATTGCAAAAATATTCCATGAAAAATTGTAATTTTACGAGTTGAAACATGTGCAGCGAGATCGTGTGAAGCAGGCTTGCGGCGGGACTCATGACCGTGTGAAGCATGTGTTTATCTGTCTGCTGTAACTCCACTTCCTCGCCCTATCTCCTCATTACCCGAAGTACCTTGTGCCGCTCTCATGTGTCACATTCTTCCGCCTGTTCCTTCTAACCTCCCCCTCTTTCAAACCAAGCGCATTGTTCTATAAATAGAATACTGCCCTTTCTACCTTGACACCGTTTTCATGGATCATTTCTGCTTTTTGTTTTGTAACACCCTCGTGTAGTGGATTCCAGCACCAATAGGTACTCTAATCATAACACAAGGATGATACACGTGGAAGGTTAGATACAGATTCCTGTTGTAGTAGTGTTTGCAGATCTTAAGTTAAAGACGTGCTCCAGTCTTTACAAAAAACTGATTTGTGAAATATATTATTTTATCAATAAAATGGTTTGTTGGTTGTCATTTTCTTTGGTTATCCACATAGAACAATGGTTAAATACATATATACATATAAACCACACCAGTGTATGTATATTTTAAGAGGAGAAAATTTCATTAAAAAAAAAATAGTGTGACAAAATCTCTCTCTCTTTCTCTCTCTGTGTATGTGTGCGTGTGTGTGTGTATATATTTGAGCATTTTATATAAGTAAAATAAATATTTTAATAATTAATTTAAATACCAAAGGACCTTGAGTATTAAATATCTTTCACAACTAAGGCCTACTCTTTTCAAATCAAGATACTTTAAAACAAAACATGCGGTTTTCAGCAAGACAGCAACTGAAATCACTTTCGGATACCTGTTTGCAAGTATTAACCATAAGGGCACATGAAATTTTCTTAATTTTGTAGGTTACATGTTTTATCGTCCCAGAAAAAACACAATCATGTTAATTATTTGCCAATGTTAAGAAAAATTTAGTTCAACTAATCTATGAACAGTTCATATTAATGAGAGCTGTAAGCTCGGAGCTTGTGGCACGGGAACAAAATTGTTAGATTTATTTCTTGGTGCTGGAGAGAATCAAAATTTTATCTGCTGTGTAGGACAAGAAATAGCACTCGAGAAGAAACCAAGAAAGGTTGTGAAGAAATCATCCCAGGAGGGATGTTGGCCACGATCTACTACATCGTAGAATGAAACTCCAACATGTCCACTGCTACAAGATATATCAAAGAAAAAAATAATGTGGCTCGGCACACACAAAAAAATAACACAAACGTCAAAAAATCACCAATAGTTTAACTTATCCTTATCGGCGGGTGAAATTACCAATTACATGGAAATAAGAAAGTACAGAAGTAGATAAACATTCGTAGAACAACTACATGCTGTATGGTTAAGTTAAAAAAGGGGGCAATAACCTTGCAAGCAGGAATATATATGAAATTGATCGTGCTCAGAACTGCACGTCTGGTGTGACTAATCAATATGCAATCCAATATTTAGAAAGATGTGTAAAACAGAGATAACTAACAATTATTTCATTAGGTTACTTTAAATTATATTTGCATCTTGCAAATACTAAATACTCATTAAATTATTAAGTAGAATTTAGTTTTGTACACAACATACACATATCACATAGTAAAATTATTGAAATTTACATAAAATAGTTGGCCTCTTCAAGTTAACAAGACCAGGGCAACAGTAAAATAATTTAAATAGATTCTCAATGTTTTACATTTTGAATAGCATAAACAAATTAAATAAATATAACTGGAGCACATTTTAACTAAACCAATCATTTTTGGTGAAGAAGTAATTAACGAAGAACTTATTACATTATAGTAACCAAAAAAAAATTAAAACTGTGCCAATACAACTGGCACATTTTCCATAGTAGTTCTCGCTCATTGTGCTGTCAACTGTGTTTGGTTTCAAACAACTTGGCGTATGTGGGTTGAACGTTATTGTTAAATGAAAACAAATTCCATTTAAACATAACAGTCCAAGCGATAGCTGGAATCGAATGCAGCTACATAAACAGAATTTGGCCGGTTTTTTTTCTATACTGGGGCATACCAATTAAAGATAGGGACACAACTACTACTACATTTTATCACCGTGCTATAATGAACTTTACTTTAATCCATTTTTATAATGGCAGTGGCGGGCGGTGGGCGGCCACCGCCCGCCAGAATGATCGTGTACTGACCATTTAAATATTTACATGCAGGTGTCTTGGCAATTTCTTGCATAATTCACGCACCCTAATTTTTGGCACTAAAACCCTGTAAAAAAGGTTGGAGAATTATGCATGCGGAGCTGTGACGGGCAAATTATTGCTTGCATGGCAGTGCTTCGGAGGCCGAGTAAGCGAAAGCGGGAAATGCAGTGCAGGCCAGGCAACTAATTGTGTGACAATGCTGCGTAGGCCAAGGAACTGGTTGCAGGTTGAGCGGCTATACGTCGTGGTGCGGTCATATTTTTCTCTCATTTTCACGAAATCACTTATCATATAACAGGATATTTTTACGTTATGGTGGTTCGAACACAATTTAAAAACAATTTTAGGGAGATTTTAAGTAGTATGACCTACTGGGAATCAAAATTGGTCTAATTCGGCGACAGCGAGGACACGCTTGTAGCAAAGATCGACCTGGAACCGTGACATCTCTCTATAACGGGACTCTACTGTATGTTAATCGGTACGTGGCAAAAATAGCAAGTAATTTTAATAAACCTAAAGTTACATGGCGGAAATAGAAAGAAATTAAATATTTGACTGTGTATAGAAAAGCTTACAGCAATGAGTGTCCGTGTATTATAGCGTCCAGAAAAAGAGAACATTTTGCTTTTTGTTTGTTGTGTCTGTGTGATTTTGTCGTATCACATGCTGGGAGAGGTGACGTGGTGAACACATCCAGACCAAGAAATATCAAGACAATGTGCGATGTGTTGATACAAACATGAAGTTAAGTTTTTGTAGTGATGCAAACAGGAAAGAAGAAGAAAGTATCATAAATACAGGGTGCTTGTTTATGTCTTTTGTCGTAGAACACAATCTTCCTCTTAGCTGTGCAGATCATGCTCGGTCTTTGTTTTGTAAAATGTTCCCAGACAGTGCTATCGCTAAAGAATATGGTTGTACACACACAAAAACTTATGTAATTGTAACTGAGATGGCAAAAACTGAAGAAGAAAAACTTGTGCACACACTAAAAAATGTATCTTTTTCAGTGGCCACAGACTGTAGCAACGACAGTGATTCAAAACTATATTTCGTTGTTAGTTATTACAACAGTGAAACACTTAAGGTGGAAAGCTTAGTTCTTTGTGTCCCTGTTCTGTCTGGTGATTCTATTGGCTTGAATATTGCGACATTGGTTATTCAGTCCTTGAAGTCGTGCAATATTCCTCTTGAAAAGTGAATGTCCTTCAGCACTGATAACACTCCTGTAATGATAGGCAATTTGTGTGTGGTGGGTTGTGCCTGCCATTTAATCAATTTAGCGGCAGAAAGGGCAGCTGCAACACTTCCTTGTAGCATAGATGAAATATTGGTGGATATATTTTACTACCTTGAAAAAGTGCAAAGAGAAAGTATAAGTTGAAAGAATTTCAAATATTGTATGACATTGAAGTCAGAAAACTGTTGAAACATGTTTGCACACACTGGCTGTCCCTTTGAAAATGCTTGTCAAGGATGCTGCAACAGTGGGATCCTCTAGGAAGTTACTTCAATTTTGAGGTTAAATCTTCATATGAGAAGAAATCAGGATCATTATACTCGTACAGGATACCAAAGATGTCAAAAACTCTCTCTTCTGATAGTAGTAGTGCTAGTCTAAAACAAAGTTGTGAATCACCATTGCCAGAATTGAAAGCACTTAAACCACACCCTGAACAAAAAAGTGGAAATAGTTCCTATATTCTTTCAAGTGAAGATAGTATTTAGGTTCCTAACATGCAAGTTAAATAATTGTTTTTGTTTGTTCTTTCAGAATACATTGTCTGTATTTGAAAAGGCTAATGTGGTTTTACAATCACAGAAACCACAGATTCACATGCTAAGGGCTATTCTTATAGAACTGTTCAAAGATGTCATTACAAGATTTGTAAAACCAACCATTGTCAGAAACTCTTCATCTGTGTTGGAGGTTGATTACCACAAGAGAATGAACCTGAAAGAGGATTCTGATATTACAATTGGAAATGCTACATCTAGGGCAATGTGTGACCTTAAACCTGAAGAAAAGGTTATTTTCTATGTGCATATGATTACATGATTCATAAATTTCCATTCAGTGACAATGTTTTAATAAATGCTGAAGTTGCACAGATAAACAATGTTTGTGATGCATCATTCTCAAATTAAAAAATTTGTGTTGATAAATTTCCATTCATCATTAGCATTGATGGCCCTTTTTAGATTCTACCATTGATGATTTGCAGTCAGTTTTTTCTGAGTTTCAGCTTGAACATCTGGATGAAGCAATCAAGAAATAAGAAATGATTGATGTTCAGTGGAGTTTGGTGGGAAAAATCAAAAGTGCATGTGGACATTTCAAGTATGCACATTTATCAAAGGTTATGCTTACAATTTTGACTATTCCCCACAGCATTGCTGAATCAGAGAGGATATTCAGCCAAGTTAGAAAGACTAGGACTCAGTTTAGGTTATCCATGTCTAGTGAAACATTGGACAAGTTGATGGTGGTAAAAGCTAGGCAACAGGGGAACTACGAACAAAACTTTGACTCTGCATTTTTGAAGAAAGCAAAGTCTGCAAGCAGAGAAAGCTTGAAAAAGTAATTTATCAGCCAAATCAAAACTTCCTGTAAGTAACCATGCTTATGTTATTTTGATAACTTTGTGAAAACTGGTATTTGTATGTTTTTTTATTTGATAATGGAAAAAATCTCCCTCTTTTTGAAGTTCTTATTCCTCATTAAAATATTACAATTTCTAACAGATGTTTTTAAAATTTTTAAATCGAAAAATGCTTAAATAGTACCATTTTGCACCTTGAAATCAAAATTTTCCCAGGGGAGTTCCTTTGGACCCCCTGCTTTATTGGGAGGATAAGTGGTTGCTCCTCTGTGGGAAAATCTCCCTCTTTTGGACTTGCCAAAGTGGGCAGGTATGGAGTGGTCTTTTAGTTTTACATTTCGCACTTGTAGGAAGAGCCGCCATACACTTGCAGCAGCTTGCTTCATCGCTTCTAATGAACCTGGGGAGAGTGTAAGTGGTTCACCAGAGGGTAATGATAATGCCAAAGGGTCTGTTTATTGCACAGGAGCCCAAATAGTCATCCACAGTGCTATTATCCACTGCAGTGGTGAAAGTTTTGGACAGTTCAGGTCAGCCACATTCAGTTAGAGCCCTCATCGATCCAGGCTCTCGGGCATCATTCATTACACTGGAATGCCTTCAAAAGTTGCAACAACCATATTCTCAGCGTAATTCACCATTAACCGCTCTGGGTTACACCCTTCTCCCAGCTGTCAAAAGGGGGTAACATGTTGTAAGGTAATATATCAGGTGCTTCCAGATGAGATAATTATGGTGGAAGCAATTGTGGTGTTGCAGATTGCATCATCTGTTCCACAAACGCCTATCAGAAAGCAAGGTTGGCCCTACTTATCGAACCTTGAACTGGCAAAACCCAATCACGACAAACCTCAACAGGTCAACGTGATTCTTGGTGCAGAAGTATTTCTTAAAAATTCTTAGAGATAGGAGCTTTGGAGGTTCACCTGGAGAGCCAGAGGCAATCAGTACTATCTTTGGTTGGTTGTTGATGGGTAAGATAAACCAGAGACAAGCCTGTAAACCCTCATGTCAAACCTTTTTTTTTTTGATTCTTCATTTGAACCTGTGGATGATTTAATCAAAAATTCTGGGATGTTAAAGCCCCACGTCATCTTACAGTTAGAACCAAAGAAAATACACGGGCTGAAAAAAATCTTCAAAGAAATTGTTGAATCAAAAATGCAAATTATGAACAAAACAAAAACAAACAAGATTGCATTGTTTAGCAACGACAAAAGCGAATAACATGCAACACGAGCGATCTGCTTACCAAACAACGCAATGACACCATTTTGACTGTTGTTTCCTGGTTGAGAAAGCAGGCTGGCCAACCTAGGTGGCCAGAAGTTATCTGCTGTATGCAGGGTTGCCAACAATCCATTAACAAATAGACCTGCTTCGTGCCCACAGTACACTATGTACACTACAAACATCCTGCCCACCTTGAAATGAAGACCACGGTCCTTCATTTTTTACGGGTGGTAAAAGAGAAAAATAAAGACACGAAGCACGCAAAAACACCTAACAACCCAATGCGCTATTTATAGACAGGCCGTCCTTGACAGGCGAGTGCTTGGCAGCAGGCACACTATTTTTATCTTCCATCCTCGTGCTCGTCAAATCTTTAGACTGGAGGGATTGAACGTGCCAGCTCATAGTAACGTAGTGAGCTAGTCGCGCGTTCGAAACTCAAGTCCGTAACCTTGAAAACACGATTTCTCATAAAATCCAAACCACTGTACCGAATTAAGTCAAACAAAATGCAATGTCATCACAGTTACTCCAGCAATTTAATTATGTCAAATAATGCAAATATGAAGCATGATTAATAATGTTTCAGTTATCACAAACATCAACCAAATACAGATTTGATAAACTGTACATGGGATCAGAAATCAACTATCAAATTACAACAATAACACACCACAAGGGTGTATTCATCCTAATAAGTTCACTGTCAACTGTCAGTCACGTATGTGTATTTATAGGTGCTGTTATAACTTCATATTTCTGGGTTGTTTGGTGCAAGGGCAATGCTAGGGGTTATATGTTTTTCTTTTTATGGCACATATACTGTATTACACCACCAACATCATACAACAAACACATGTTATCTATGGACTAATATTGGAAAAGGAGGAAATGTAATGACAAAACATAAACAGATTATTACGGCAAAAAACATTTATTTCGGGTTAAAATACAATTCAGCATGACCATGAATACTGTAGATCCTTACAATAAGTTTGATAAAGTTCGTTTCACTTACTTTGTGTCTCCATTGTATCCCATTGACGTGCAGATGACGGATCGTCGTGTATCAAGTTGTAAAATTAATGATCATAAGAAAATTAAGTTTACTTATTATCCTCGTTGTAAAGAGTATAGTGATTCATTGTGTGCAAAAATGGCTGATGGTAGTGTAAAATTTGCTGATATTGTGTATAACTGTAGATGTTTAACAGGTGATGCAGAATTTGGTTATGGTTTCAATGTATCTTGGCCTGATTTGAGCGGGCACAAAGATTATTTTGATTTACTTACGTATGATGTTCGCTTTTCTATTTACTTTGTGTTTGGTTTTTCAGGTGTTAAATAAATGGCTTTACCGCCGAATGCAAACGCTTGGACTCAATTTTTATTCGACATTGGTGGGTACGACAGGATTCCCTATCATGTGCGCCTAACACTTTGGTGTTCTTATATGACAAACGTTGATAGAGTTTTAGTTGCCGGATTCTTTTACGGCTGGTTTACCATCAGGTAAAAGCTGGACGCTTCACGAGTCCATAGGAAGTTTGCATGGTAGCCGCTTGTGCAACCCCATCACTTCCTGGGTGTAGCTCAGCCACCCGTCCAAGGCGCCACTGTAGAGGGGGGAGGCCAAAACAAGTAGGTTGGGGCTAAGCTGGGGTCCTTGGTACTGCCACTTGGATCATTGCTGGAGTGTGTGTGAAGGTAGTTGCGATGCCACTGGCACCAAAAATCCTGATGCAAGCGCACTACCAGCTGCCAGCGCTGGAGCCAGTTCACTTTGACTTCACCAAGATCAGGCTCTGGCACAGTGACGAGAGATTCAAGCGTTAGGAAATGACCTGGAGTTAGAGCACTGAAATTGGTAGCATTGGAACTGAGAGGGCAAAGAAGCCTCGAGTTCAAAACAGTTTTTGCCGGGACCACCATTTGTACAACTCGTCTCCTCGAATGTAAGAATTTGCTCACCAATGACTACTCAGATGAACTTTAAATGATTTCACACCAGCTTCCCAAAGTCCTCCAAAGTGTGGCGCAGCTGGGGGATTGAAATTTCATTTGATGCGAAGATAAACTGACCAGTCAACAACTGATTTCGGGTGAGCACGACATGAGTTGCTGTAGGTCAACCAGGGGGTTATGGGCACCAACAAAGTTTGTCCCACATTCATTATACACATCAGATGACCTGCCTCTGCGTGCGATGAAACGTTTTTATGCTGCCAGGAAAGCATCAGTGGATAAATCCGATGTTAACCCCACATCCACTGCCTTGGTGGAACATCAAACAAAAAGACATAGGTAAGCCTTTAGCACAGGAGCCGTACGGGTTCTACTTGGTTTGATAGAAAAGGGCCCTGCATAATCAACCCCAGTCCTTGAGAAGCGTTTCACCTGCTCCACTGTCATGTCTGGCAGGTTCCTCATAACTGGCGTACACGAGGATGGTCTTGCCTTCCAACACTGCAAGCAATGAAGTAAGAGCCGACTAATAGCATGTCTGTCTGACAGGATCCAAAATTGTTCCCGGAGTATACCTTGCAGAGTACGAAGGCCAGGGTGGTAATTAGTCTCGTGATAATGGTAAATGATCAAATTTGTCAATGGGTGCAATTTGGGCAACAATGCAAGGTGCTTCTGCTCAAATGGTAAGTCGGAGTTGTGGAGTCTCCCACACACTTTAAGCAGATCAACCTTGTTGATGAAAGGGGAAAGTTTGCGAATTCAAGGAGAAGAGTACTGATCTTTACTCAAAGCAGCACGCTCATTCTGGAAGGCAATAGACGGCACACACAACAACAGAATCTGCAAAGTATTCTCCAACTCCTGAGGGGCTGAGATTCCCAATCACACGTGATCCAGTGAGATGACAATTATGGACAAACCTTAGTACAAAGGACATGACTCAAAGTAACTTTGCCAGGTTACTAAAACATGCAATCACTGTCTCAACACCATCCAATGGCACAAAAGTACTCAAAAACTTCACATTGTGTTTGAGAACACTAGAGTCCACAATCTTGCTGGTAAGATTTACAGACAATTGATCAGAAGGTTCCCGCAACCATGATGGACCTGTCCACCATAAAGGATGATATATCAGCTGAACAGGAAGGAGACTACGAGATACGCAGTCCGCTGGGTTGCTCTCAGAAGGTACATGCCTCCGCCAGGATGATCTGGTGAGCTGCTGAATTTCACTCACCCTATTTGCGACAAATGTCTTCAGCTGATGAGGTGACGAGTCGATCCATGACAAAACCACCTGCGAGTTTGTCCACAAATGGATGGATGAGAAGGTAAAGGCAGTGGCATACATTTCCAACACATGGTGGATCAATCGAGCTAACAACAGGGCGCCGCAAAGCTCTTGATGAGGCAATGACTGAGTTTTGACTAGCGCAACCTTTGATTTACCAGCCAATAGATAAGTGACAAAGCTGTCATAATGGTTGATTATATACAAATTAATTACTGCAGCATATCCAATCTCCGAACTGTCACGAAAGCAATGGAGATCCGTAATTTGAGCCATCTGGACCAGTGATCTTTCTCGGAACAATAATAGATGAGAGAAGGTGCAATTCACTGTTGAAATGACGCCACTTTCTACAATATCAAGTGGAGGCTCTTCATCCCAGTCAAGATTTTTTTAACCACAGAAGTTGAATCAGATGTTTTGAAATCATAGAAAGAGGAGATAGTCACCAAAGGGATTGAATATTCTTGCTATATCTGACAAGATATTCCTCTTTGTGGCTCTCTTGGAACTTGTTTGGGTCTTGTAGGAAAAGACATCAGCTTGGGGGTTCCACTGCAGTCCCAAAACATTCACGACATGATTTTCCTGGTCCAAGGGGTGTGTCCCTGGGCTTCCAACATCGTGTGCGGGCAGCTAGTCAAGGAAAGCTCGATGGGTGCTTACAAACTTTCTCAGTTTAACCCCCCCCCCCCCCCAACCTCTGCAGCAAGTAGTGCAATCAGTTTCTGTTGCATGGCTAAGGCTGACTCGACAGAAGAAGACCCTGTGACCACATCATCAACAGTCTGAAGGACACCAGCAGCTGCCAAAAATCTGCCCCTTTCATCCTCAGCTAATTGCTGCAAGGTTCGAGTAGCTAGATGTGGGGACAAACAGACCCCATACATCACTGTCTTCAGCCAGTAGTTCACTACTGGACTGCTATCATCAAAGCCCCAAACAATGCACTGAAAATTCAGATGGTTAGGACAATCAACAATCTGGCGATACATTTGTTTGATATCAGCCATAAAAACCACTCCATGCAGTCTAACCTTCAGAATTATCTCAACGATATCCCACTGCAAACTGGGTCCCGTTAGCAATGTGTCATTCAGTGATACACCAGTTGAACTGTTGGACGAGGCATCAAATACGACACGTAATTAAGTAGTTGAGCTTTCTGGCTTAATCACACAGTATTATGGAATGTAGTAGGCAGGCGAGGAAGACAATTAAAACTTTGGATGGAACCTTTTCCATATGCCCGAGAGCTAGGTAATTCTGCATAAACTCATTGTACCTCTGTTTCAATGGTGGCTTCCCCATTAAGATGCCTTTCCAAATGAAACAACCTGTTAAGTGCTTGTGGTCTTGAGGACCCCAACTCAGGCTCTAGGGAGCGAAATGGCAACGAGACAACATATCTGCCAGCATCTTTCCGGCTATGAGTTTCATCGAACAAGTCCTCACATTTCACCTCATTAGAAGATCTATATTTGGTTGGAGGGAACTCCTCAACTTCTCAAAACCACCTCATAATGTCTTACATTGGAGACAAGGTCAACAAGGTAATGCAAAATGATGTTGAAAAGGATGAATGCTGTACTGGTTAGACCTGACCCATGAGAATCCACTTTAAAACTAAGTCAAGTGCCATGGGAGAGCCATCTATCTTACCTCCAGTTAAGAGTCGAGAAAACAGGTCTGCACCAATGAGTAAATCTACAGGCCCAGGAGTGTCAAACGATGGATCTACTAACTTCAGGTGGGCAACAGAACGGCACACTTCCTAGGACAATTAACACTGGGCAAACAATTGATTATGCATGTAAGCACAAACACATCCACGGCAAACTAGGAGAATCACGAGGGGTAATCACAACAAGTGTGAACGATTTGGCAACATTGACTTCAGTGTTTGACAACTTATGAATTGGAAGGTGGGTTCGCTGGCGGGCCAAACCAAGTCTCTGGATGCAACCCTCTATGATGCTCACCTGGCTGGCTGTGTTTAAAAGCACTCAAGCTACCTGTGGTGTTCCGGAGGCATCAAAAGCATGAACCAGGGCAGTGTACAACAGTACAGCAGGTGTCAAACCACAAACATCAGTCTTAACAGCAGAGAGTACTACAGACGAGTTCTCTCCACTTTTTTTTTTTTTTTTTCGAAATGTAACAAGGTACAGTGACGTGCCCCATACTGATGACGAGATAATGACAATGGACAATTAGAGGAATGGTGCGAGGGGAGAATACAATTCAAACACAACCCATGTTGTTTAACAAAAGAAAATCGATCGTTTGGATTTTGCGTAGCAAACTCTGGACATTTGTACTACTTGTGGATCTCTGTACATAGACAGCATCCACCTTGAACAGAGTTATCCAGGCATTTTGAAGATGCTTGGTTACTAGGCTGTCTCCAATTATTCACAGCCTGTATAGGCTTCAACTTGCAATTCAGTACCTAGCTTAACGTCCCATTGTGTTTGAAGAGTAGTGTCTAACTGTTTGCACATAATACAGTAGAACCTCTCTATTACAACCCCTCACGGTTCCCGAGAATAGGGTCATAATAGAGGGGAGGTCATAATAAAAAATTTGGAAAATTTTGGGCCGATTTTGACCCATCCCTAACCCCTATGCTCCCAAACTTGCCATTTCTGGCATGAAGTATGTTCAATCATCTCAAGCGCATAAGAAACCACTTTTTAAATCAAATGAAATATAAATATGTATATTTTAACAGCCGGACGTCTCCTGATTAATTTGATACCCAAGAAAGTCGTATTGGACCACCTCTTGTTGTGAAAAAGAAGGCAATTGGAAGTGTGTGAAAAGATTAGACTATGTATTATTAAAATATAAAGTTATTATTAAAGATATATAGTACGCAGGTCTCGTGGGTCATACATTGCTATGAGGCACGTAGCGATCAAAATGTTAGGTTGCCTTGCGCAATACGTGTGTGCGCCCCGTGCTCTCACTTTGGTCTGGCCGTGTAGTAGCTGGTAGAACGCCCAGATCCTCTGCATCGTGGCCGGGCACGGGCGTGGCGGTTTTGCTGCTAAAGCTCTGCCCTATATCCTCAGACTATGCAGATGTCGGTCGGTCACTATAAGATGGCGGGCAGAGGCCACCCGCCCGCTGCCACTGCTGTCATTACAGGGCCGGTTCACTTCCTAACAGCGGCCTGGCATCAGGAGAACATGCTGATAGATTCAGTTCACGTCATTGTGTTGAATTTATACAAAACGTAGGCGACGTGTTGGCCTCCGCACTGGTACGATGAGACATGGCAATGTTTATGGGAATATAAATATTTAGTGCAGTCTACTTAAATTATTAATTATCCCTAATCTTTCATCAAAAACTTTTGACGTTGCCTATACATGCACACGGCCTCACTCCCCATAATATGGTACAGGTAACATAAGAACACATTTTATTTGCACACACTTATCTTTATTCACTTTACACATAAAATTAACTTCATTGCCCACCATAAAAAATTAGCATATTACGTAGGTGTGGGCGCACATAAACCTAAAAATAATAATTAAAGAAAGGTCATTTAATTAAATTTGAAGTTATCATACATACACTGATTAAGGAACTAGTCTGTGTAATGTGCCACTGTTTTTACAGCAAAATAAGAGGGATAATGGAAGTGAAAAAGACAGGGATGGTAAGAGGCAGCGGGGTGGCATGTTACTATGACAAAGAATCCTTACTGACCCAGCCCCCTGCAACTCCCCCCCCCCACCCCCCTACCTTTTTGAGGTTCCATGGACAATACACCAGAATCCCCTTCTGGCATTAAGTAATTTATTGCTTCACGGTGCTTGGGACAACCTCTCTCAAAGTCTATGGTGGTAAAGGCCATTCACAGTAAAGTGAGCACTTTTGAAAGCCTTCTCATTTGGAATAATAGTCAAGTATGCTTTACTTTAGCCTTAGATGTTAACTTCCGAATTGCGGTGGAATATCCACTCTGTGTTTATTACTTACATAGGAATATTTATTTAAAAAAATGTTTAAAGGATAAAAAATGTCTGGAAGGACCAGGCCATCAAAAGTGCTCACTTTACCATGAACAGCCTATAGCTAGAGAAATTCGCCACCACTAACATCAGTAAGGGCTAGTTTTCCATAGACTGAAAACCGTGGATAATAGAAACTAGTATCGCTGTTGGAGAACATGTCTACAAAACAAATCTGCGCTTAACTGAAACTGCAGTTGGTGAGGGATTACTGTATCTATTTTTAGACGTGCTTCAAATTTTCTACTTTTTGACCCAGACTTTTCACGGTTCCCCGGGATTGCGTCATAATAGAGAGGTGGTCATAATAAATGGGGTTGTAATGGAGGGGTTTTACTGTAGGTAACAATATTAAATCCCACTGGTCAACAGGCCCATCAAGGTTTTGAGCGCAGACACATTTTCATTCAAAATGCACAATAAATGACACAACGAGCTGGGCTAGTCAACTGAAGCTGAAGGCACCTGCAACAAGTCCTGAACATGCACACTGACAAGAAGCCGTTGGTTTTCATAACGATCGAGTAATTTCCGTTCCGTGTAATCTCGTAATTTGCATCTGAGATGGGCAGCCACTGAATCGTACCATGGTTTTCGCCATGCAGTGCAGTCTTTAAGTAAGCCAATTTTTCTACTGGGGACAAATTGTCTTTATTTTTAACCAGTGTGGCAAACAGGTTTGAGAAATTGGGTCATTGTCAGGGGTCACCCTCACAGGTAGGTAGATTTATTTTTTGTAATACTTCCCATGTTCTTGCCAATTTTGGAACACAAGCCTGTACATTTGCCTTTGACACATCAGTCATGGCATCTACAGTAGGCATTACTAGGAAGTACTTCTCTAAATCTGCTAAGTGCGCAGCATGTGTGTCTAAGTCGACCGCTACACTCTCATTAGCGGTCTCAACAGCAGTTAATTCTACAGTAACATAATCAGCATAAAAATTTTTGCGAACCTTATGTAGATCACAACTGGTTAAAACAAACAAGTTATGATTTGACAGGTCTTTTGTGACTACTTGTGCAAGATCGTAGGTGCACTTATGACGACCCTCGGCCAGGCAAAGACACAAAAGTGACAATTGTAATTGTGCCATTTTGAGAAAACAATGACTGAATACAAATTAAAACAAAGGAAAATAGATAAAGGACGGGCGAAAACAGACACTACCTTCCCATCTCACTAACACAAAGGCAATCAGCGATACACTAGAAAAATACAAGACAAATATGTGAAAAAATACTAATTTGTACACAGTACACCATACCAGACAATTCTAAACAAAAATTCATGTGATTAAACTGCTATTCACATGTACTCCAGTGATGATACCAAACACTGCACAGGATTATAAACAAAGAAAAGCCAGGCCACGTGATCGAAACTGCTAAACCATGGGAAACAAAAATGAGCAAAAATTCATTTCTTCACAGTCCGCTGATCACCGAAGTTGGTTAGGTCTTGATTCTTGGACACACTAAATCCAATTCACATGTTTTTTTGCACAGATCACGAGTCCAAGCAATTGATTGGCACGAATACTGCGTGCATGAACGAGTCAAAAATACATTACTAATAAAAATGCTGGCGTGAATCCGTTCCGGAGGACAAAAAATGCTGCGTCCAAAATGAAAATTGCAAACAAAACAACAAAAAAACATAAGATTGTACTGTTTAGGAATGATAAAAGCGAAAAACTTATGACCACGAGCGATCTGCATACCAAACAAGGCTACTATGCCATTTTGACTGGTTTCCTGGTTGAGAAAGCACACTGGCCAACTTGGGCAACCAGAAGTTCTCTGGTGTATGCAGGGTTGACAACAATCAGTTAACAAATAGTCCTCCTTAATGTCGACAGTACACTATGCACAATATATACACTCCAAACAGAAACAGTTTCACAACAAAGGGATGGAAGGTATTGTGTGGCCTTATCCTTTAAAGAGGACAGTTCAAATTTGGGAGACTCTCGGTCAGATGCCTCTCATCGATTCCACTCATTAGAGCGCAAGCTGGCTCAAAATCCACATTTGAAAATTCAGTATCATGTATTCTTGCAAGACTGTCTCAATCAAGGTCACGTGGAATTAATTGGAGAGCTTCAGCACACACATATTAATGATAATGCAAGCACCAAACTGAGGGTAGTATTTAATGCTTCGGCCCAGACAAGCAAAGGTGAGTTTATCAATGATCACTTTCACGTTGGCTGAAAGCTCCTGCCTGATGTAGTGACAGTACTGCTTAGTAGATGATAGATGGGGATTCTAGTGCAGCACATTTTTCCTGACATTTTACTCCAAAAGTGCAAGAAAAAAGTAACATAATTATTTCCCATTAATTTTAACAAGGGTACAAAATAAAATTAAAGAACTCAAAATCTGGGGATTCAATGAAAAAACAATCAAAATCAAGCAAATTTGAGCTAAAATAAGGCAAATACCTCTTTTTTCGAGCTGCTTTTTCATGTTTCTAGAAGTGACAATTTTCAGTTAAAAAAAACAAGCAATTTTAATTGAAAATGAAGCAATTTTACCTCAAAATCAAGCAATTTATCAGTTTTTCTAGAAACACTAATTTTGCAAGGAAGCAATCTAAATAAAGTAAATTTAAGAGAAAAAGAAGCAAAATAAGTTAAAATACAAGTAAAAATATTGAAAATACAATTGATAGTTTAAATTCGAAGCTCTACTAATCTTTCAAAATCTTCTTCTATCTTCTCAAAGTCACCCCCTATTTCATGAAGTCCTTTTTTTCGAAGAGTGTTAATTGTAAACTTGTAGATTTCGATGAAATTTGTAAACTAATTCTCTGAGTTCGTCAGAAGCGTTATCTAATAACAATAAATCTAAAAAATTGTATCAATATATCGAAACAGTTTCTTGTGTCTGTAAAATCGTTTACATTCTCCATTTAATAATATTAAAAATTTGTAAATCTTCAGTAATTCTCTCTTTCAAATAATCGTAAGTAAGATTCCTTCGACCAATTAAAACAACGTTACAAATGGTACCTGCTTCGACGTCTTTATTAAAATCAACACTAATTTTTGTGTTTGTTTTTTCTTTAACAATCAATATCATGTATATGCCTTTGCCCCCTAAATTAATATTAATTAATGATTACAGTTGGTTTATAGTAAAGTTCATTATTTGTGTAGCCGGTATCTAGTTTGGTTTTTGAATTTCTAAAGTCATAATAAGCAAGAAATTGTCTGAGATAAACACCGTTTTCAATGTCTAGATTCCAGTTTTCTTTAAGAAAAATTTCATTTCTACCATTTTTAACATAAATATTACCTTCACTACAATGATCAAACATAGTAGCGTATGTATGCTGTTCAGCACAATTTTTTCTATTTAGTTGAAAACCTACAATTACAAAATCAGGCATATCAAATTGTAAATTATTAAACTGATTGTTTATATCAAAGCTAAAACATTTGATTTAGCAGGAACTTCTTTTTCTAAAAATTGCCAGTAGTCAAAACTAACAGTTATTTTTTTGATCTTTGTATATTTTTTCTTTAATTGCAAGGGCCGCATTAGATTCAAATTCAGCAATACGCCACATAATTTCTAATTTTTGAATATCATTGTTTTCCAGGGTCAGAACGATGTTTCATAAAGAAATACAGTTGTTATCAGATGAATTACAAAAAAATGTAATTTTATAGCCACCTTTCCAATAAACTTCATTGTTGTCACGAATAAAACCAAACAGATATCTAAGAGTATAGTTTATTTCATTTGTTTCATTACTAGAAACAGTTCTAACCTCTTTTGTTACAGCACTAGAAACAGATTTATCTCAATATAGATTATCAACACCAGTAAATTCTAAATAATTTTGTTCACTTGGTGATCTTAATAAACCATTCATCATTGTTGTAATACCAGGATTATCAACAGCTTCAATAATATTTCCATGTTTTGAGATTTCTACTTTAGAAAATTTGAAAAGAAAAAAGTTTGAACAAACATCAATATTATCTGATTTTTCATAGTTTGCCGCATCTCCAACCTTATCTCTCTTTAGTAAACTAAATTACTCATAAACATAAGTGTCTTTGGAAAAGAAAAGCCATCTACTATAGGAATATCAAATTTGATTCTATTATTGTAGACATTTAAACCCCCCCTAGTTTCATCAGTTGGAGGAAAAATGTGCCTCTCAAAACTCTCAATATTTTTATAACTCATTTATAAGTAAAAAATGTATATATAAATGGCAGAATCAAAAGGGGGTTTCTTGAGTTAAATTACTCATTGAAAGATATAAAATATATAAAAAGGGTAGTAAAAAGAATATTAAAAAATAAGAAGAAAGAACTACCATCAATTGACAAATTACGAAATATTGGTAAAAAAGTAGATAAAATAAGTGAAGAAAATAAAAAATTTAATAACAACCCTAGTTCCTGTAGCAGCAAAAAATTTAGATTATTCCCCAACACCAGAAGAAACATCATTCAAAAGAGAAGAATTATTCTCAGAACAAAAATCTCCTAATTTGGAAGAGCAAATGGGAACTGTACCATTGAAACATATACCACATGCAGCGTCTGAATCTACTATAAATTTCTGAATGGAAATTGCAAAATGAATTAATGTTATTGATGCAAAATTTGGTTTATGTGGAGTTGGGCAAAATTTTTACATTGGTGATACACAAGTAACGATAAATAATGATACACTATTTGTTAAGAATAAAGAATATAAATTACAATAAATTTTCTGATTTTGTTGTTAGTATTCCAAAAGGAATTCCTTATCTTATAAGTGTTTTAAATGTAATTCCACACTCATTTTGGAATTCTGAACATCATGGAAAAGGCATAATAAATTAAAGAATTTAAATTTACCCGAAATGCATTTGCCTGGTTATCATTATTGTGGACCATTTACAAAATTACAAGAAAGATTGGAAAGAGGCGATACGGGAATAAATAAATTAGATGAGCATGCAAATACATCGATATTGCATATAGAGATCATAAAGATTTAGACTCTAGACACAAAGCTGATAAAATTTTACAAAAGGAAGCTAAGGAAATCATGTTAGATAAAAATACTACGTTTGGAGAACAAATTGCTTCTGCTGCAGTTGCCTCAGCAATGTTTAGAAACAGTATATTAGGTTGGGGAATTAAAATGTTTTATTAAATATATATATAATTTTTACCAATAAATGAAGATAAATATGACTTTGTATATTCCCTTTGAGGAATTAAAAGATTTAGTATAGATACATTTTAACAGATGATCAAATTGCGAGAAAAAATATAAATGGAAAGAAGGCAAAAGTTTCAAATTAACTTTACCTCTGCCAACAGTCAAAAAGATGGCCAAAGAAAAATATGGAAGAGGTTTACATCATGCCGGAGTTGTTCCCATTATACTTGCTGCTTTAGGTACACTCAGCGCTTTAACAGGAGCAGCTGTTGCAATTTATAATTGTGTTGAACAAACTAGAAAAAATAACAAAGAATTAGAAAAACAAAAAAGACATAATTTAGCAATGGAAAACAAGGCTGGAAGCAGATTAAAAAGAGGAAGGCAAATCTAATATCAATATAAAAAATACGTTAAACTTGACGCCGTCAGATGAGGCACGAGACGAACAATGACACAAATACTTACTGGTAATTTGGGCAACAACGGTGCTTCCCAATCACCGCACTATTGAGACTCAGGGTTCTCAGCGATGTTGTGGGTTCTGTGTGTCCATCTCACCCGTGCGTACTTACAAACACGTTGGCAATACTAAACTTTTTTAATAAACATCACTGAAAATAAATAAAACGTATGTGGCTAGGACACTGTCACTACTGAATAAAACAATTAAGTTCACTGTAGACTTGTTTTTATAGATATTATTCATACACATCAACATGCCAATGAAATTATCTCGGTCATGACTCTCCAATTGTGCTTGGGTGTTCCGCAGCCTGTAATTAATCTAGTGCATGCCTAGATGGATCTCACCGAGGTGCGTGAAAGCACAGCCTTCACTAGGTAAGAGGGCCGACAGCCGCTAGGGTGGACTGACGGTTTTCCCCTGAATACAGGACATGGTGAATTACAAATGAAAACCCTGAATGCACATTAACACATGTGATTACTCGGCATCACAAACACAAACTCGTTGAGGCTTGCCCTCCAGCACATGGGTAGTGTGGTGACGGCGTATACACGGAGCCAGCTAGGATGGGAATAATTGCACCGTACACTAATTACAAAATTACATAGACCCTTGAATGATACATGAAATACGATGGGACACAAGATGAATATTTACAATAAACACACACATGTGTGAAAACAAGCTTAGATGATGCGGATGCCACTGGATGAAGTTCGTAGTGGACAACGTGGTGGAGGTGAAATTGCAATATTTCTGCTTGGAAACGGCAAACTAAATTCAGATAAAATGTTTTTCTAGTTGAGAAAGTGATTCTCTTTACGATTAGAATGGTTACAGACTTGTAAAATCACTGATGGCGATAAAATCAAACATTAACGTGACTGCGTGGTGTAGTACAAAAAGTATCAATTTACGTGAAAAATAGATTGAACACTGAATAAAATTGACATGTAACCCTGAAATTAATGATTACATATACAATGTTATATAAATAAGATCTTAAAACGCAATGATGGCGTATACAAAGACTTGGTTTCAGTCGGCCACGTGGTTATGCGTGATGTTATATTCGTGTTTCTTCAAACACGAAAATTACCCTCAAATACATACATAATAATAAAGCTTTTAAAATTGCATGTAGCAATAATGCAGAAGTTACAATGAAATGCCATAAACGTAGGTAGATGGCGTCTAATTAAAAATGCTTGGGTCGTGTGACCTCTCCGACATCTTTCTCCTCCTCCTCGATTAAGTTAAAAAGCCGCAAGGGCGCAATACATTAATAAAGCAGAAGCATAATACTGGGGAAAATGCCTGGTGAAATGTACGCAAACAAAGGTTAACCGGTAAACTAAATTGACTATGGAATGCTTAATCAGTGAACAAAAGTTGCAGTGCGTACGTGACAGTGTCTTACCTCTCCAGCTCTCAACAGACTGTCCAGATAGAAGCGTCACACGGACCTACCATGGCCGCCTACAGGGTTCACATAAGCGGAAGTGCTATGCACGCTGAGTGAAATATTTTGTATTGAAATAAAATGGTACAAATAAAATAAAATATTGTGGATTACATTTCTATAATTTTCTTATGAATTTCAATATTATTTTAGTGTCTCTTTATGATGGCGTTCATGCCGGAATATTAAGTGTTCTTTATCTCGGAGCAGCGGGCACTTTGAATTTTTATAACAAAACAAATATTAGTACAAACACTAACATTTTAAGACATATTAAACACTGCGAAGACAATATCACACATTTTACACTGAAAATAACATTTATATGAAAGTTAAAAATTATCACAACTGTGTCGCTATATAGCAGCCACGAGCTGAACTCACTGCATGACTTTTGATGACAGGCTTCCAGCTCGTCGCATTTCATCACATGAAGACTTTTAATTGTCGCTTCACCCGTCTTGTCGTGGTGGCTCAGCAGCAAGGCGTCTGATTTCAGATTTCAAACTCAAAGGTTATGGGTTCAAAACCCCGGTCGGAGAGGATAATTTTATAAAGTGAATGAGGTGCACATATTTGCACTATCAGATTATCACAAAATCTTTCAAAATTTGAGCTAAAAACTTTAATTGCACGTGCTCATATATTACAATATATGAGTAGCAGACACAAACAATAAATGGTGTATTCCTCGTATGGTATAAGGAGCCTGCAGCATATTGGTTTCATGTCAATGGTACTGTGCTTGTGTTGTATTTATTAACTAAATCATCTAATATATTTACCCATTTGTAATTGCCATTGAAAGGAAATTTCTTCCACATTTTGTTCTTCATTGTACGATTGTATTGTTCCACACAACTGGATTTTAGTTCACTGAATGTAGAATAATGATTGACGGTATATTTTTGCATAAGTTCTTTGGATATTTTATTATAAAATTCAAAGACAGCATCACTTTGAATATTAGGTGGTTTTCTTTTAACTAATATAGATTCTAAATCATTTGCCACATTCTTGGCTGTTTTATCTTTGATTGGTGTAGCAATTGCATATTTTAAAAAAACATCTATAATTGTCATACATTTGTAACCATTGTTTATATGCAATATGCCTTTTAAAATACCAGTATCCATCTCAACAAGATCTATTTGGCATAAATCATCAATACCATATGAAATTACTTTTCTTCTGGGGAAATTTTTTTGTGCATGTTTATATAATTCATTAATATTATGCCTTCTCCTGCATTGGGATTTTTTTTTTTTTTTTTTAATATTGATTTATTAGAATTACATATTGAACATTTACTTTTCTGAACTAATCGTCCATTTCTAGTATTTTCAGTTTTTGTTAGTGACCTTACACTTCAAGCACCACATATTCTCCATTTAATAGAAAAAATATGTATATATTTTCGTGTACAATCCACAAGAGAGTCAAAATATAAAATATTTTATTTGATTTCAATTTTTCTGTTGTCCATTTTTCTACTCATATCTATTGTGATAAAACCATAGTCTTCACCCCAACAGCATGCACAAATCACTTTAAATTTCTCATATGACATGTCTCCACCGACGAAATCATTAAAGATATATCTCAAGTTTGTGTCATCTTGTCTAAATATACATAGAAAATTTGCATTGTTTCTCACTAGTTGCTTTGGTATTTTCGAATATGTTTGTGTTAAATAAAATACATCAATGTTTTAATGCCTTCCTGTAGTAAAGTACTTGTGAACTATGAATTGATTGTCAAAAATAACATCATCAAATACAATTAGAGATTCGTCTTCACATTGATCTAAAGGAATCAATTCCTCAGTATTATTAAAAAAGTATGCCATTTTTTCTTTAACTTTTAATTTTTTTTAATGCCTCATCAAAATAATTTTGTATCAGAATATATTTGGCTTTATTCAAACTTTTTGAGCAGACAGTTTATTAAAATTTAACCAATCTATATTGTAAATAAAATGGGTCCTTAAATTAGTTTTCGCACAATTGTAAGGCCTATGATTATACCTCTAATTTTGTTGGGCAATAATTCACCATTATTTTTATTTTTAGAGGTTTCTTCAGAAATCAAAGCACAGACACCCCAATTAACTTTGCGCAGCATAGGCTGCTTTGGCTGCCACTTTTTCATTTAATAACAATATTTTTTATTATTAAATGGATGATATAGTATTCAAGTTAACTAATAATACTTCTGTACTGAAGAAGAAAGTTCACTATGACATCATTCATAAAGATAAGTCATTGCATTAGTTAGTTTTCATACAAAATTTTTGACTCCAAATATAGACAATAATACTGTAACGACCATTGAAAAAATGAGTGCTTTAGTTTTGATTAAAACAAAGTTATAAGTATCCCTAGGGGCCAATACGATATTGAATCTTTAAAAGAAGCTATAAATTCAATATATCCATTTTCAACAAACAACATTGAGTTAACGTCAGATAATGTGAAAATTAGAATATCTATTAAATCAATGTTTGATATTAAATTTGATGGTAGATATCTGATATTCTTGGTTTTGATAGAAATATTACTATTGAAAAGGACAAATTTGTCGTGGGCACTAAATTGCCTAATTTTAATCCATATAAAACAATCAATATCCATTGTAACTTGGCATATGGTATGTTCATAAAATATGACAAATCCAATCATTTAGAAACTTATATAATTGCTAGTTTTTCACCAAAAACTATGTTTGGCTTTAAAGATTATATTAGCTAAGCCCCCATATCCGATTTTTATAGAATAAGCAATGAATGTTTTAATTATATTGTCTTAGAATTTGGAGACGAAAATGGTAAACTGATTGATTTTGATGGTGCAGATATCGATATTCTTTTGGAAATTAAAGATGTTCAAGTTTCTATGTTCCCATATCCTTATGGTAA
This sequence comes from Dryococelus australis, assembly GCA_029891345.1. Classification (NCBI taxonomy): domain Eukaryota; kingdom Metazoa; phylum Arthropoda; class Insecta; order Phasmatodea; family Phasmatidae; genus Dryococelus; species Dryococelus australis. The sequence continues at coordinate 150,052,612 of CM056999.1, read as the reverse complement.
TGTATCTATTTTATTTTCTAGTGTAATCCTTTTGTTGTCACAGGGGCTTAATGCTATTTTATTAACTTCAACTGTGTATATTTCATGCTTTTCACTTGTTATTAAATTTATTTTTCTATATTGTATTTTTTCATCAAACATTTCTTATAGTCTTCAAATGAAATTCTCTTAACAAAATATTTCTTTACTCCTTTCGATTTTTTGTTTTCTTTGTCCTAAAATCTATGCATACCATTTTACTCGTAAACCAATAAATTCTTTTATTATTTGGCAGTTACAGTGGAAGCCCGGAATACCGTGGCCTGGTATACCGCGGATTTGGTTATACTGCGGGGCAATTCATGTCCCCCGGCCTGAATAAATAAATAAGTGGAAAGTGTGCAGTCAGGTAGGCGTGTGATCTGTCGGCAGGTGGTCATGAGTCAGGGACGTTGATGGATGAGGTGGAGGGAGCGGCCGCGCGTTCTCCCTCCTTTCAGCGCATAGATCTATTTTACTGATTATTTACAGCCAATATTGTATGTTTTTCTGTATTTAATTTTGTTGGCGTGGTGCATAGCTTTGACATAAGAATTCCTAGTGGTCCTTTTTTATGTGACCCTATTATACCTTTTCTGCCGTTTGGTTGTAAACAGACAAAAAGAGATACTGTGGCAACCTTTCCATCTTATCTGGGCGTTGGATTAGTATAGGGGGATGGCACTGCTATATTCCAAACTGGCACTTACAAGTTAACATGAAATGTGCGTGTGCTATATAGCATAATACGTAATCATGGTAATATTGCTGTAAACACTAATTATAATGTGTGTATAGCACTACTTTATTGCTATAATTAATGTACGTATCAAATTGTAATTCGGTTTAGCCAATAAAATAACAATGGTAAATTCCGTGAATGGACACGAGGTTATTTCGTATTACATATTAACGAATATTTCGTATTAGCCATACGTTTTAACATTGAATTTCCTATCTCAACCTTCGGGGGAATTAAATTGGTTTGTACTAACGCAAATTTTGCATTAAGCGATATTTTATTAATGAGATTTCACCGTACATGACCGTGGTGGCGTACTTTATTTTCCTCCGTATATTCACATTCACATGCAGTACATTCATTTGAGTGCCTATATAATATTTTTTTCATCTTTTGTTAGTAGATGCATTGGTTCAATTTGTGAATATATTTCCCCAATTTATTGTGCTTCCCTTTTAATTGATCGTATAAAAACTTTATGTGCATTTGGGCCTCGATATACTACTGGAGGCTTATAATCAACATAACTAGATACAATATAATAGCAAAAACCAGATGGTTCGTGTAACTGATACTTCATTGTTTATGACTCATCATTCAACTTTAAATCAATGTTATTTATTTTTTCATTAGTAAAATTATATCTTTAAGTATCTCCTTATAAAGACCATTATCAATATCATCTTCGTTTAAAATAGGATATTTTTTGGTAAGGTTAAATTTACTTAATTCTCTTTGATTTGGTTTAGTTATTGATATTTCCTTTAGAAATGATTTAACATCTGCATATATTGTGGAAGGAACTTACGTTGTATGTTTAATGTTTTTAAATTATATTTTTTCACCTTTAAATGGTAAAGTGATTCTTACTGATTCATTTTTAGAACAATCTTCTGTATGTTTATTTAATCTCTCTTGAGATGTAAAGAATTTTAAGTCACATGTCGGATATATAACTTTTACATTTGTGATTATCTTTTTGCATTGAAAGCAACCTCGATAAATCCTTAATCCATCTTTGAAATAAAGTAAATTTATATGTTTTTCCTTTTTAATTTTTTTTAAGCTTTAATGGGTATACATTGAACTTGTCATCAAAAGAGTATATATTTATAGAGGTGTCAATTTGATTTTCTATTTTTGGTATACTATCAATTTTAATTGGATATTCATATTTATTTAATGCTTTGTCAATATTATGGCCCCCTTTTTTATATTTAGTTACTCTTTGAGGATCCTGTTCTACTGGAAATAGTGCCGATTTTATGCCCACAGAAACCTTTTCGGATCATTATTCTTTACATTTATGCATGCTTTTTTATTCTTAATTTCTTCTGGTAATTCTATATATGATGCTCCATTTAATGGATTATACTTATTTATAGCTAATTGTATTTCAATAACTCTATCTAAAGTCTATCATGAATTCCTTCTGAAATTCGGATATTGTGTAATTCCTGTTTTATAATTTTATGAATCTTTATAAATTCTCCTTCGTTTAATATTCTGTTATTAAATGACTGAAATGTAAATCATTCTACTTGAGTATTTTCTTTTTTGCGACAATTTATATATATTTTAATATTAGTTTTTAGCCCCCTAAATGTTCTAAGATTATTGTGTATTATCTCAAAACCCTTATCTTTTACTGATGTTAAAAAGTGATTAGGTTTATTAAATTAAAAGAATTTTCAATGTTATATGCTTATATCCTACCTTTAAAGGTATGTGACATGATGATTGTGATTGACATTGACAATAAAAATGACTTTAACTATGTCAAATTTTATTGGTTCGTCTGCTTCTTTTGTTAACAAAATAATAAATTATTATAGAACGGAAATATTTATTTTAATTCTTTTCTATCTTTGGGGTATAATTATTTGATATTAGCTTCAGCTAAAGGTAAATTTGTAAAATTATTCCTTGCTATCCATTCTGTTACCCACTTACTTTTATTTCTAGGCTTAACAAATAAAGTATTAGAGAATGGAAAAATATTTTTTCAATGAATTTGTATCTTTCTTATATAATTCATTGATATTGGCATAAGAAAATGGCAAATTTGTGAAGTTTCTTCTTCTTTGCTCATCTATATTAATTGGTATAATAATTCTAATTAAATCATCTTTCCTTAGCCTGTTTATATTTTTTATTCCAAGTTCTTTATTTGAAATTCTTAGCTCCCACATTCTCTCTCCACTCAACAAAGCTATTAGTTTTGCTGTTAGTTTTGTAGCCTCCATTTTATAGTTATAATTATATAGAAAAATAATTTAATTGTTTTTTAATTTTTATGGACTACTTGATACCTTGATTTTTTTATCAGATAACACAAAGTTTTAGTTAATGTTAATATCGAAAGAAATATTTATTAATTATTTAACTTCTTATTATGATTATATTTCTTTATATGTTTATTATAACAAGTTTTACATTTTGTTATATTTTTGTCTTTAATATTTTTATGCGGATAAAATAGTTTGTACATGTTTTTGTTGGATAATTGTCGTGTGGGGTTTCATTTAAAACATCTAGTGCCATATTGTGTAATTTTTAATTTTAATGCTTTTCGAGAGATACATTATAAATATATTTTCCACGTTCACATATTACCTTCTCTTTATTTAATTTATAATGATTTATACCTTTTTCTATGCAAAATTTTTATAAAGCTTATCTTTTGTGTTTTGTTTTAAGTAAAAATGTTCTTTATTTAATAATTCATTACACTTTTTGTAAATTTTAGTATTTTCCATTTTGTTAGAGGGTGTCGCTTATATTTTTAATTTATAAGAAACAATTTTAAATTTCTAAATTACACAATACGGCATTAGATGTGTTAAATGAAACCCCACACGACAATTATCTAACAAAAACATGTAAAGTGTGTAATGAGACAAAATGATTAAAACTTTTAAGAGGAAATTTTTTTAAATTTTAAATATTAAATAAACATGTATATATTTTTCTTATATAAATGAAACAAAAATGGAATCACTGCTCAGAAAGTTAAACAATTCAATTGAATTCACAAATCTACACAATCTAGATATTGATAAATGGTACGAAGCCACGGATTTTCAAATTCGAGAATCTAAGTTTGGTAAAAAAAATTACTTGCATTCTAGATGATAAGTATAAAATCACTTTACCAGACCGATATGAAAAGATGTTAGATGCAAATGACTTAAAATTAATAAACGAGAAAAAGGTTTGTATGAAGTATAAAGGTTTAAAAGAAATGAAAAATGGAAAATATTTACATGATATTGAATTCTGTTAAAATATTTAAATGCTATTAATTTGTATCTTTTCATTTTTGATTTTTAACTTATCTTGCTTGTTTTTCTCTTAAATTTACTTGATTTCGATTGCTCGCCTGCAAAATTAACATTTCTAGAAAAACTGATAAATTGCTTGATTTTGAGGTAAAATTGCTTGATTTCCAATGAAAATTATTATTATTTTTACTGAAAATTGTTGCTTCTACAAGCATGAAAAAGCTGCTCGAAAAAACGAGAAATTTGCCTTGTTTTAGCTCAAATTTGCTTGATTTTGATAGATTTTTCATTAAATCCCCAGATTTTGAGTTCTTCAATTTTTTCTTGCATCCTTGTTAAAATTTATGGGAAATAATTATGCCTCTTTTTTTCTTGCACTTTTAGAGTAAATTGACCAAAAAAATGTGCTGCGTTTGAATTCTCATTAATCATCTACTCTGCTTTGTTTTTATTTTCATTTGGTAGCACTCACTGCAGAAGTGCGACAAATGTATCGTCAAATACTCTTGCAACCTCATGGCTGCCATTATCAAACGATAGTCTGATGTTCTTCCCTGATCAGTCACTGTCTGAATATCAGTTGAACACTGTGACCTTTGGTCTTTCATCATCTCTGTACCAGGCCATTATGGTCACTCACCATTTAGCACGGGATGAAAGACAACTTTCCAAAGGCAGCTCAAAAAATCATGCGGGATATCTATATGGATGACTTCTTAACAGGAATAAACTCTGTTGAAGAAGTCATCTGTCTGCTGCAAGAACTTACTGGTGGAGGTAGGTCGAATGTTCGAATTTCGAACTGAACCTGAGCTTTAAGGTTATGTTAGGGTTCAGTTCGAAATTTATTGCCATGTCAAAGTTTGATTTTAGTTTGGTTCAAAAAATTTACAGGATTTCGTGTTCGGTTCAAAAATGTGCTAGAATGGAACATCATTAATGAACTTTAAAACAAACTTAAGTATTTACTTATGTATAGCACACCCATTTTCCCCCCTGAAATAACTGAAAACATTTCTGAGGTGAGAAGTGGTAGTCGTAAACTGTCCAGTCCTAAACTGTCTGGTGATGTTTAAAGGGAAGTGTAGTGGAAGAGTCTAGATGATTGCTACCTGGGGGAGAAGGGAAGAGGCAACATGTTTTTTTTTAGAGAAGGGGAAGTGTCTCCTATTCCCACCATGGCAAAAAAAAAGGGACCAGCATGGCAAAAAAAAAACCAGCACAACAAAAGAAGATTAGCATGTCACTACCTAAGAGAAGCCAAAAAAGAAAGCAGGCTGCCCACTGTTGAGGTTTCTCTTTTGACTGGCACTGCATAAAAGAAGCGAAAAAAAAAAAAAAAGGAAGCCAGCTGCCCACCTCAGTTGTTAAAATTCTTCTTTTATTGACCATAAGGTTACTGCAACCTTACAGAATGCCACAATGTTTTTGCTTTTAGCCCCATGAGTTATTTATTTAAAATTTTTTTCCCAAATATCGCAATCACTACAAATTAATAAAAAATAAAAGAATAATTTCTTACATACTTACTAACAAGACTCCACAAATTATTGTTGCAATTTTAGTTTTAAAAATGTTTTTCCTGGAATTTGTTGTGAAAAGAGTAAATGCTCTACTTCACTTCAAAGAAGTTGAAAAATAACAACGCAACACAACAAAAATTACCGAACAAGTCATACTTGATTATTGTTTTTGTAGCAGTAGTGACAGCATTATATCTTGAACTCTATAGTGTGTAAAACTAGGTACTATTCTATATTTAAATTATTGTATACAAAATAACTGATTTGCTTGAGTTTTTGAAAAATTGCATTTTCAATTAACATTTTTTTTGTGCTGCTAATTTGTGGTTTTCACATACCATGTCTAAAACGACTAGAAAGATACATTTCTCAGTGGTATGATAAATTGTCATATCAATCAAATCTATAAAAACCAAAAGTAATTTTGTACCTTTTTTTCCACTTTAATGCATGTGTGTGAAAAACATGACCATGGAACTTCAGGTAGTAACACAAGTATTATTTTCAAAGCACTTGTGGAAGTTTTTTGCTCATATGGACAAAGAAATTGCTAAATATATTTTTATTCTCACATTTCTTTTTTAGTTTTACTTGAATGAAAGCATATTGCAGCCTATTTCTTAAACAAATATTTGATATTTTTATCAATGTAAACTGTGGAGAAAATATTATGTGTTCAAAATTCAATCTTCTTATTTAGGTTTTAATGCCCGATCCAAATTGCCCGTGCCTGAAAATATGAGTTAAGTACCCCCCCGAGCCCGCCCAAAATTAAATTTCTCTGCCCGACCACTCTTAGTAAATGGCATTAGGACATTAGGGCGTTAGGTCTCCCCAGACCCAGAGCGCCACCTCTCGCTGCACCGCTAGTGCTTGATAAGAAAGGCAACCTCTGAGCTGACAAGCCGATCCTACCAGGAGCATGTCCCTAGTGTTGGGGCTCTACCGTCCATTACACTCGGTGCAGAGAACATGTGGCCTTCCAACTCTGGTGTGGCGAGTGTCCCAGAGGTGGTCGTTCTCCCAGACCTGAGGAAGTACCCTTCTTTGCACCACTAATGCACAATGAGAAGGGCAAACCTCAGACCGACACGTCGTAACTCCTAAAGTAGCTGTTTCCTAGTGTTGGGGCTCTAATGTTCATCTCACGAGTACGGTGAATGGGTGGCCGTCCAAAATTGTTCTGCGGGTGGTGTGAGGTGTCTTTACAGGAAGAATAAAACCCCAGTCCCCTGCCACCCCCCGTTTAGGTCTGATGTCTACGGGGGATGGGTACTAGGATACCGAAGTGATATTCGAAAGTAAGATAGTCAGTGTTTATTTCTTTTGATGGAAATAAACAAGGAGGGTGAAGGTACCACCTCCAATCTTCAGTAAGCTTGAGACTGAGGTATTCATTCGCTGGAGATATCCACAGGCGATACTGACAGACAACGGAACACAGTTCACCAGCACCCAATGGCAACAGTCCAGTCAGAAACTTCGCCGCAGTAGTAGGATCTCGGAACAATCCGAAACCCCCACAGGTGACAGAGACGAAAGAACCACCTGCACCTTCCCCCCAGCCTGCCACTACTCCGGAATGAAGAGTCGAAGCAGAGAGAACGATGATGATGCCGACCTTGGACCCGGACGTAGCACCGCCAATAGTAAGTGAATCGCCGAGCAACCGAGACACAGATGAGCCACTAACATCCTCTGTACCAGATGCTGATGGTACAGAAGCACCACGAACTGGTATCCAGGAGGACGAAGGGGCTAACCGCACCCCTACTCAGGAGAATACCAGTAACCTAGGGCCGGCTAACAACAGCACCACCAACGCTCTAACTTCGTCCTCTGGACGAGCAGAAGCACCACCCAGTATCACTAAGGACGAGGGGCCCGTGAGGGTCCCTGCTCAGGAGATAACTGGAATGATAGAAATGGTAAGCAGCAGCGAGGCAGACGTCCTACACCCACCTTTCTTTTTTATTCTTAAAAAATACTGGCTGTTGCATCACTTAAAAAAGCAATAGAGTAATGGACTTGAAAAGTAGACTGTAAAATGCCCGAAAAGCACTTCCATTAGTGCCCCCAATGTTTATTGTAAATGCAGCGAAACATATCCATCATGGCGAGCAGAGTACACTGCCCTGAAGTTGAAAACAGAAGCAATATATTACTTGGTATGCAGGGGTGCCAACACAAAGCTAGTAAAATCCAAATTCTCTAAATAGAACTTAATGTCACCAGAGGTCACTAACTGGGTGTGTAAGCATCAGTTCAACCCACACACTGGCAAAAGTGGTAGAATTGTATCATACAATCTTTTTGTTTCAGAAATGTACAAATTTTTCTATTTTTAATCTTTCATGTATTTTTCTCTGTTATTCAGGTTTCACTTTTCAAGTTTGTTCGAGCAGCTGGTGATGTACTTCCAGCCACATTATTTGTGCCATACTTGAAGATGTTCCGCAGCCTTGCCTCCACGACGGAGAGTTCTAAACATGCTTTCAACTTGTTAAAGCAAAACAGCTATGGCAGCTCAAGCATTCTATCATGGGACCACTTCTTCTCATCACTTGAGAGGTGTTCATCTTATCTTTTTTTATTTTTCTTACTTATTTAATTTTTTTACTTTTTATTTTTAGGGTGGATTACGTTTGTCCAGGACTGGCACTCTTCCACACAAACTGTTTTCTATGGTTCAATCTTGTAGGGTTTCCATAATCCCTGTGTTCCTGTTGCGCTGTTTGCTTTCCTTGCCGAATACTTGTAGGCAAGTTCATGCTCTCTCGGCATGTGTCCCACCCTTTATCAGGAGGCTCTTAGCTCGTGTCCGAAGACCTAATCTCTGCTGGATTTGTTTGGCATGCCAGAATCATGTGATTGATGGAAGAGGGGTGAGCAGGTTGGTCTTGCAAAGACTGCTGCTATGGTAGCTGCGTCATTGGCTGCTGCTGGGGCATGTAAGTATCTGCTGTCTAGAATAGCCCCAATAGATCCCAGTAGGCTCTCGTTAGGTATTTGTGGATTATCTTGAAGGCATCTGTTTGCAAAGTAGAGGTCGCTGGCCAGCCAATATATCTGTGCTCTCGATGTAGACAATGCATATTGCTCCAATTAACAAGGCTTGCGATAAGCAAAAGATACAGCCACACTTAGCCATCTGCTAGATGTCTGGGTCTCATGTGTACCTGTCTAAATTCTGTATCCCCAACACTATTATGTGCCTGATGAGCTGGAGAGAGAACATACATCACACATATCCTCCCCTTGTATTCCCCCAGCAGGTTCCAGAATCTGAGAGGGTAGTGGACACTGTACACCTCTATCGTAATACTCTGACAGGCGCTTCCTAATATACCCCTGCCCCTCGATTGCCCAAACTACCAACCCGGCTCCTGTGTCCTGTCACCAAGAGGACTGAACAATATGGTACCAGAATCAGTTAGGGGTCTCGAATACTCAACGGGGACGCAATGTATTCTAAACCCTGCGGTAGGACATCACATGCATGAGTACATGATGAAATAATGCAGTGCTTCCTACTAGCACTTCATCACGATCCACTGCTAATGGATACTCTTAGATTGTGGCTGTATGTTGTTGTCTCTAGTGTGTTGCATTGCACAATAGGCGTGTGATCTGGTGGATACACCCAACTTCGTCTCCGTCAGGAAATATTTTGCGATGCATCTGTACCTTTCTGCAAATAATGATTTCCGCCTCATCTCCAGGCTTCTCGTGGTGGCTGTAGAATTCAGTTGTTAAATGGGCGACTACTTCTTCTCCAGCGAAACACTGTGCCAGGTGAGCACTGAGTTGCTACAAGTCCGTTACGAATTCTCAGTATATATTCTGCCAGTTAAGTGGCTTCCCCTTTACATCAAGGTGCACTCGAGAAACCCAGTGCTTGTCTGGGATCTCGCGGATGCGGAATTCACTCTCATATTCATTGATAAACATGCAGGAGTCTTCCTGGGGCCATGCAGCAAACCTTGGGAGTTGTGGTTCTCCTGTTCATGTAACTTGGCTGTATATTGAGGTAGGCTCTGGGTTTGCCGGTCTATACTCTGCGGCTCATTTACACACCTTACACTGATTAACTAGGCCCGGTCTATTTATTGGCTTGTCGGGCCATCCAATACATGCGTGGTGGAAGTTATCCCCACAGAAGATGCAGCACACTGTATGGATCACTCGTCCAGGGCAAGTTACCCAGCTGCATTTTCCAGTCTGCCTGGTACTCTAGCCTATCAATGTAACGAGGCTCATCTGCCTAACCTAGGTAGGTATAGTGGTGCCAAAGGTGACAATGGGCACAATGTATAAGATAGATTCCCATTCTGGGTGAGCCTGGTCGTGAACAGTGGTTGTGTCTGGTTGCGGCTGAGTTGGCATCCTCAATCTCATGCTCGCTAATGGCTGTGACTGACATGTTGGCTGTTTGCATGGATGCCACAGGGTGTTTTTCGCAACTCCCCAAAGTCTTGCAATTTCTGGGCTCCATGCTACATGGAGTATGCGGTCGTGGCTGGCTTTTCCATTCTTCCTCATACAACTTCAACAGTCTGGCCCCACGTTGGGTGCCAGAAAAAAGTGGTGATCTCGCCCTTTCTATTTGACATGTAACGTACTGGGAATATATACTCGCTTGTCTCTGTAAAATGCTAGGTCCACCTCTTTGGTTTGGAGCTAAGCCATATGCTCCTATAAACTGGGGATGTAGTCCTGACAGGTAACGGGAGTCTTCCCGTTACATAGGACGGGCCTGGTAGCTGTGCGGCGAGGCACAATGCCCTGGATAGGTAAGCTGATTTTCGTTCAAGGTGCTTCTGGTTTGGCAATGAACCCTGGCTGACGTGTCAAAGGAGTTGGATTATTGTTATGCGCAGTACAGGAGCGTTATATGTAGGGATGTAAAGATTCCACTTTTCCTCGATTCTCGATAGCAATGCTGATACCACTCTAGTTTCTCGATTCCAAAACTCGCTATTCCTTTAGTTACAGACAGTTACTTTACAGATCTAATTAATGTATAGGAGGGTGTGAAATTTAATTATTTAAACTAAGCCTACATTAGTAGTAGGCCTATTACTAACATAAATAATATAACGCTTCATACGAAATTCAAGAGAGGCATATGAGATGATATTCATTGTGTGTGTGTGTTTGTGTGTGTGTGTTATGTGAAGTTCTTTGTAGTGAAGCGCACAAAAAAATTTTCTTCAAGGTAAAATTAGATGCGGCGAAATGTTACTGAAGTGAAGTTAGCTTGGAATCTTTATTGCTAACCTCTGGCCAAGAAAGTAACTGTGACTCACTCCGTATACGAGATGAATAACAGGTCACGCTCAGCAGAAGAACCGCACACGTGCAACATGGTTGCATTGTGAATAATCACATGGGTGCTCGAAAGTAGCATGTTCAGAAGCTTATAAAATGAAAACTAAACAGAATAAGTTAATAAAACATACCACATGTAGGTCACAATTGCCTTTAGTGTCAAGATATGCAGAAAAGTCCAGGTTTCTGAGATTTAAATTTTATGCTGCAAGCCTTTGAAGTTCACAATTTGAACACACACATCGAACAAAGTGCCGAGTTCAGAGACGAATATTTATAATTGAAGCTGCTTAAGGTAATACAAACAATAAACATGTTTCTTTCACGTGCCTATAGTATAAAGATATGCAGATAAGTCCGGGTTCCGAACCTCCATTTTTCTACTATGAGCCTTTGAATTCCACACTTTGTTCGAGGTGTGTGTTCAAATTGCGAAATTCAAAGGCTTGCAGGATAAAAATGAAATCTCAGAACCTGGACTTTACTGCATATATTGATACTAAAGGCACTTGTGAGCAACATGCAAATGGTATGTTTTACCTACAGTGGCAGGATTTTTAAATATTTGCCTATGAACTTGTCACTTTGTTTGAGCCATGTCACGTTTTCGGTCGGGCGATAAAAAATTGATTTTCTCTATTTCCGAACAGTGACCTATTCCCATTGATAATGTAGAATTCACTATGCCGAATTCCGCGGCAATTAATTTTTTTCCTTTCTATTATCTACAGCTGTAATTATAGGAAATAATCAAGAACGGACTTGTTAAAAGACGGTAAAATTTATTTGCAATTCAATGAAAATACGTTTAGAGGTTAAGGTAACCTCGTTTGCATTTGACGGTAAAATACACCGATGCGAGAACAGACGAGAGATATAGCGACAGTATTTTATTGTATGTAAAACTTCGGCGAAGTCAGAGGCTTCTTATCTGTGCCTACACAGTGATGTAGCGCATTAGTTGCAGCGATAAACACTAGTAGCGCTGTGCTTTACGATTTTTGTCTTGTATTACCACACCAATGTATTTTATCATCTATGATGTAAGTTATCTATCGGAAAAGAACAGTTGTGGATTGTTTATGTTTTTAACATCGAAAAATAAAAAAAAATTAATGTAATTTTGCAGTTTTTTACATTTTATTCTGATTACAAAGTGTTCGTTAACATGAGTATTGAATAAACCTCCTGTAAATTTTTACCAAAAATTTTATATAACAAAGTTATTTGCATATGTATGGTGTTTTAGCGGGACTAAATAATATGTTCGTTATGGAGAAGTGTTCGTTAACATGAAGTTAGTTAAAGTGGTGCTCTACTTTATATATATATATATATTGACACTGTCGGGTGAGACACGAGATGAACAATGACACAAATACTTACTGGTAATGTGGGCGCCAGCGGTGCTTCCCAATCAACGCACTATTGAGACTCATGGTTATCAGGGATGCTGTGGGTTCTGTGTGTCCATCTCACCCGTTCGTACTTACAAACATGTAGGCATTACTAAACTTTTACTAAACATCACTTTGAAATAAACAGTTAATAAAATGTATCTGAATAAAAAAGGTAAGTTCACTGTAGACGTGCTTTTGTTGTTACTGTGCGTACACATCAACATGGTAATGAAATTATGATAATCTCGGTCATGACTAGCCAATTCCGCTTGGGTGCTCCCCAGCCCGCAATTAATCTAGCGCACGCCTAGATGGATGATTTCATTGAGGTGCCTGAACGCACAGCCTTTACTAGGGAAGAGGGCCGACAGCCGCTAGGGAGGACTGACGGTTTTTCCCTGAAGACAGGACACTGTGAATTACAAATGTGAAACCCTTGATGAAAACATTAACACCTGTGATTACTCGGCATCACTAACGCAAACTCGTCGGGGCTCGCCCTCCAAGACGTGGGTAGTGTGGTGACTGCCTATACACAGAGCCGGCTAGGATGGGAATAATTGCACTGTACACAAATTACAAAATTACATAAACCCTCAAAAGCTACACGAAACAAGATGGGACATGAGAATAGTATCCACAATAAACACGCACGTGCGTGAAAACAAGTTTAGATGGCGCAGATGCCGCTGGATGAAGTTCGTAGTTGACCATGTGGTGCAGGTGGAATTGCATTATTTGTTTGTGAAAACTGCAAATTTAATTCAGACAAAATATTGTTCTGAGCGAGAAAATTATTCTCTTTACAATTTAAGTGATTACAGGCTTGTAACATGCCTGATGGCAGAAAAATCAATCATTAACATGACAGCGTGGTCAAGTACAAAGAGCGTCTTTTTCCATGAAAATTACACGGAACCCTGACAAAATTTAACATAGAACCCTGAATAAAATATTGCACATACAATGCTACATAAATGAGCTCTCAAAACGCAATGATGGCATATAAATATACTTGGCTTCGATCAGCCACGTGGTTATACGTGATTATACGTGATTTTGCCGTAAAATATTCAAACATGAAAAATATCCTCAAATACATACATGAAAACAAAGCCCTTAAAATTGCACGTAGCAATAATGCAGAAATTACAATGAAATGCCACTAAAATAGGCAGATGGCGCCTGATTCAAGTTGCGCGGGTCGCGTGACCTCTCCGACATCTTTCTCCTCCTCCTCAGTTAAGTTAAAAAGCTGCAAGGGCGCAATACATTAATAAAGCGGAAGCATAATGCTGGGGAAAATGTCTGGCGAAATGTACGCAAACAAAGGTTAACCGGTAAACTAAATTGACTATGGAATGCTTAATCAGTGAACAAAAGTTGCAGTGCGTACGTGTCAGTGTCTTACCTCGCCAGCTCTCGACAGACCGTCCAGATACAAGCGTCGCATGGACCTACCATGGCCACCTACGGGGTTCACATAAGTGGAAGTGCTATGCACACCGAGTAAAATATTTTATTATAAAAATAAAATGGCACAAATTAAATTAAATACTGTTTTTCATTTTATAATTTTCTTATGAATTTTTAATATTAATTTAGTGTCTCTTTATGACGGCGTTCACGCTAGAATATCAGTGTTCTTAATCTCTTTGCCGCGGGCACTTTGAATTTTATAACCAAGCAATTTAAAAATAGCAACAAACACTTTAAAACATTTTAACACATATTAAACCCTGCAAATACGAATATAAAACACATTTTACACTGAAAAATTATATTTATCTAAAAGTTATAAATTATGGGCCTCTTTGCCAACGTGCAGGACACGATACACTGCGTAGTGAGCGTCATCATGGGCTCTAGCGCCACTGGCTGTTAGCTGGCGTTAGTATGTATAATATATAATATATTTCACATAGTTTATTTGAAAATATTTCCAAATCTCACTTGGCATGATAAATGTTCACCAACATATGAAATTATTAAAATGTTTGCAAGATTGGCACTTATTGAAAAGCAATCATACTTAACATTTTAAAAGCAGTAATTATTTAAAAGTCTCCAATTTTAAATACAGTATCATTTTGGTAAATTCACAAACAAATTTTCTGGAAATGCAAAATTATGAAATAAATAAATAAATAAATAAATAAATAAATATATATATACACACACACACACACTCTCTCTCTCCCCCTCTCTCTCTCTCCATCTCCATCTCCCCCTCCTCTCCTCCCTCTCCCTCCTCTCCCCTCTCCCCCTCCCCCTCTCCCCCTCCCCCCCTCCTCCCTTCTCCTTCCCTCTCCCTCCCCTCTCCCACTCTCTCTCTCCCTCTCTCCCTCTCCCTCTCAAATTTTAATGTGAATTAATAATGAGATACATACAATAACTAGACAAGCAGTATCCACGTAATATAAATATCAATTGCATTCTTTTTTTAAATAATAAGTCTTCTCAGACCAGTTCAGGTCTGTGTTTGTATTAATTTCTGGCACACTTTACCCTCACCTTTGCACTTTTCTCTTTACATAAAATGTCCAAATAATAGATAATTATGGTATTTTACATTGGCTGCAGCATGTTCCATAATCTATGAAACTATCTATTTGATGAAAGCAGTCTGTTTGTGTCAATTTAGGTATCACATTTTCGTTTCACGCATATCCGTCAATGTTAGTAAAGAAGTGGTGCTACCGCCATAGATTACTGCACACATTCAAGATGCGAGTGTTCACTTTGCACAATTGGAGGCGGTTTGTTGTCAAACTCTCTGTAGCATATCTCGGAAGTACATGTTTTACTGCTTGTGTAATCTTTGGATTGTTTGTTTACATTTAGTTTCGCAAAAAAAAAAAAAATGTATTTACGTTTGTTGTTGCATTTAGAACTATGATTTCCGAGATTTAAATATTGTCTCGAGACGAAATTGAGAATTTTTTTATCTCTGGAATTAATCAATATTCTCGAGACTCGCATGTCTCTAGATTTCTACAGTGCCGAAGTAAATTCGTGGTATGATATAGGTGAAGAGTTTATTTCTTCTGGAGATAGCTCATTGCATGGGGTATTACACATTTGTTGTATTTTGTGTTATTTCACGCTTTAATTTGTATGTCAGCGTTATTTCATTTTATCATGATTTATCACAAAATCGTGCATCTCGTAATAGGTTATGTATTTGTAGGAATCTGGTTTTAATGCTTCAATTCTTGGTCTTCCGATTCTCGATTATACAATTCTTTAAGAATCACGGGTATTGAGGAGTCGTGGAATCGAGTTTGACGTCCCTAGTTATAATGCATGTACGATGGTGATGGACGA
Organism: Dryococelus australis; assembly: GCA_029891345.1. NCBI lineage: Eukaryota > Metazoa > Arthropoda > Insecta > Phasmatodea > Phasmatidae > Dryococelus > Dryococelus australis. The sequence goes on along the minus strand of CM056999.1, from coordinate 150,036,987 downwards.
GGTGTAGGTCATAGAATGGCTGGAACAGATAAGCACTATGACTGATTGTTGTGATGTCACCGGCTGGCTGGAAGGAAAGAAAAGCAAAAACAAACTATACTCCTAATAGTGCTATTTAGCGGGGAATAGAAGAACTCTTGCATCTCAGCATTGCTACAGTGGGCTGGTGAATAATAAATCTACACTGAGAGTACAAGCTCACCTTGTGTCAGGACAAATGAAAATGTTAACTTCCAACTCCCAAGCAAACTGACCTAAGGATGGAGTGGAAGTTGTCAAAATCTCCATTACTGAAAAAGCATAGTACTTCAGTATAATGGATTTGGTGTGCCTTGTGGTTTTGTCTACATGTTAACAGATGTAGAATTGGTTTTATTTTGTTTTCGGAAAATTTTTGAATTTGAGTTAGTTTTTGTCCTGACCATTTTATCTCAATCAATTCAGAGAAGTTTGTTGCTGCAGCATGGTATGATTTACTGTCCCAAAATTCGTATGCAACTTGGTGCCCATTATAACAATTGTAGAGAAGCTGTATGCTCAGTGACAGGAAAATTTTTTTTTGGTGGACTATCATTTGGTAGGATTCAGGTTTGATTCCTAGTCTGGCTTTCCTCAGTTCTGTTTTCCATGATTTTCGGAAATCACACCAGGCAAATGTTGGGATGGTTCCTTAATACTGCTTGTGGCAAAGTACTTTGCCGTTCCTGTTTCTCTGAGCACTTTCTGTCTCTAATGACCTCGCTGTCGACACTAGTGACATAGCTGGTGCATTTGTTGGAGAGGACTTACTTTCAAAAATAGTATAGTTTTTTTATCTTCTAATGAAATGTACATTTCGAAATGTTAATGACATGCGACAAACATGTTCATTTATGTTACAGGTAGGGCTAGGGTGATTGTTCTACATGGCAAGGGCATAGATGGAAAATTTAAGTGGTGGTTATTTGCAGGTACTACAGCAACTTGCGGCAGGAGCTCCCCCCAACCAGTGACACAGTGTATCGCCATCGCAGCTACCCTCGGGGCATCACTCCGCAGGAGATTCAGGGCCTGCAAGCTGTTCTAGCACTCATGAGGACCATTGCTGGTAAATCACCTTTCATAGCTGTCTCTGCAGTTCTGGTTAAATGTGTGCTTTTCAATATCTTGTATTAGAATAAAAAAAAAATTTTGGTTACTGATTTCAACATTTTCATATTTAATAACTTTTTTTATGATGACCTGTAAAATTTTATTTGGGTAAAATTTTTAATTTTTTAACTTTTGCTTCTGTATAGGAAACACCTTTTATTTATTTAGGGTATTATAAATTTTTCTTCTGAATTAGTATTGAATTTAAGGTTAACTGTTTTGAAGTACCATATTTACTCATGTATAGCGCACCTTTTTTCCCCAAAATAAAGGAAAAAATTTCTAGGGTGCGCGCTATACATAGAAAAAAAAGAGAAAGAGGCAGTGGTAATTATAAATATTGTCTGGGGATGTGGAGGGAAGTGGTGGGACTGTCTGGTGTCTCATCTCTCTCTCTTACATCAGTCCTCTACCATTTCTCTCTTTCTCAGCGACCCTTCAGTTATGTGTATGTCGAAACCCCACTCCCCCTCCCGACTTATCACAGTTAATGGTATCCTGTCACGCCACAAAAACAGAGCTGCCACATGTTTACGGCCCTCCATCCCCTTGTAATAACACCCAGATGTTGTGGGTCGATAATTCGGCCAGCCCTTTTTGTTTCCATGGCAGAGGCTAGCAAGTCATGTTCTTGGGAGGGGGGGACCCTTTTTTTTTTATAGATAAGGGCAGTGTAACATTCTAGCATGTCGAAAAGAGAGCCGGTCACTGCTAAAAGGAGAACGGAGAAAAAATAAAAATGAAGCTTGAAATGGTCAGTAGAAGGAGCATGAGGTTTCCGGAATTTTATATTCTTTGTTGGCTTTTATTGTCCAAGTTATTTAATTAAGGTATTTCCCAAACATATCACAATCACCACACATTATTGCAATAAAGAAAAATTTGTTCCATACTTTCTAACAGGGTGTCACAAATTTCTAGTGCAATTTTATTAAACAAAATTTTCTCCTGGAACTTGTTTAATAAATTATTGTGCACGCTATACACAAGTGTGTTGCTATACCCGAGTAAATGTGGTATTTTGGTCTTGGTCACTACTATCTGCACAGATAAGTGTATCAGTGTACTTTGATGTTCTGACAGTCCATTCTTTCTTTCTTTGGCCTTTTGGAATCGAACTTTTGAAAAATCACTTGTATTCCAAAATTATATAACCCTCTGATTAATGTTAAAGTACTGTGTTCTTGAATAGATTAATAATCAATTTTGTAGCTTCTATAAATTGTAATATTAATTTTGTATTAAATACAAATTAACAACAAACAGCGAGAACAGCTACGTGTTCGCAACGGCCGGTAGGAAATAGTTCACAGTAACAATATTTTTAACCTCATTTTTATGTCTGGGTCAGTAAGGATTCTTTGTCCTTAGTCACATGCCTCTGCCTTACCATCCCTGTCTTTTCACTTCCAGTATCCCTCCTCTTTTGCTATAAAACAGTGGCACATTACACAGACTAGTTTCTTAATCAGTGTGTGTATGATAACTTCAAATTTAATTCAATGCACTTTTTTTTTAAAATAATTATTTTTAAGTTTATGTTTGGCCACGCCTACATAATATGCTAATTTTTTATGGTGGGAAATTGTTTTTTTCCTTGTGAAGTCAATTTTTTGTGTAAAGTGAATAAAGATAAGTGTGGTGTGCAAATAAAATGTGTTCATATTTTACTGGTACCATATTGTGGTGAGTGAGGCAGTGTGCGTGCATAGGCAACGTCAAAAGCTTTTGATGAAAAATTCTGCATAATTAGTATTTCAAGTAGACTGCACTAAATATTTATATTCCTGTAAACATTGCCGGGCCTCATCGTGCCAGTGGAGAGGCCAACACTGCCTACATTTCGTACAAATTTAACACATTGACGTGAATCGCATCTATCACATGTTTTCCCTACACCGGGCCGCTGTTACGAAGTGAACCGGCCATGTAACAACGGCAGTGGCGGCGGGCGGGCGAGCGGCCGCCGCCCGCCATCTTGTAGCGACAGACAGCTGCCCAGTCTGAGGATCTAGGGCCGAGCTTCAGCAGTAAACCGCCACACCCATACCTGGCCATGTTGCATAGGATATAGGCACTCGCCCAGCTATGTACACGTGGCAGCCAGCAATGTATTCACAGCCAGCCCCAGCACACAAGTGATTAATTTTTTAATATGTATCTTGATGTCTATTATCAATAAATAAAGTGCTGTGTTTTGCTTTAAAAATACGGCATCTCCAACATTGTTTAGTTACATCTGATTTTATAGTAATGAAACACTAAATAGTCGGCAGGCAAGTGGTGGTCCAATGTGATTCTTGCGTATCAAATTAATCAGGAGACGTCCAGCTATTTAAATATACATACGTATTTATATTTAATTTTAAAAGTGGTTTTTTATGCATACGAGACAATTGAACATGAACTTCATGCAAATAATGGCAAGTTTGGGGGCATAGGGGTTAGGGGTGGGTCAAAATGGCCCAAAATTTTCCAAATTTTTAATTACGACTCCCTCTTTATTACGACCCTATTCTCGGGAACCATGAGGGGTTGTAATAGAGAGGTTCTACTGTATATGTTATTTAGATGCGATGCAATGACGCAATGTTTACAAATCCAGCAGATTGACAGACGGGGTGTGGAAAAGAGAATCTAGAATTTGATCATCTTTCCCCTTTGACATGTGCTTGTCCCAATATGGCGGGTGATTGTACCCAGTGCCTTATGACTGGCAGTGATGTGGCAATATGTCAATGACACAGCGTTGTGGCCGGCTTCAGGATGCCTTACACAAATTAAACTCTTACAGACTATAGAATTCTTGCGTGCTCCCTGTTTGGATTACAAACTCTGGCTGACCCGCTGCCGCCAGGGTATAAGTAGTCGGAGTACTGACCCCCCCTCCCCAACGGCAGCGAGTGGTAGATCTGTGACGACGTCAGTGCCAGAGAGGCATGAAGCGAAGCAGAAGTCCAGGGTCTGGAGGAGCTCCAGTCAGACAGTATTCTACACTTCTGATAATTGGTTAGCATAATTCCGGCCAGGCAGTAGGGTGTCATCACTGATCTCGAGGTCCCATTATAATTATCAGATTAATGCGTTGGTAAGGTTAGGGTTAGCTGCATAAGAGTATTCTTGTAATTAACTTGGTATACCAAAGTAAAGTAATAGTAGTTCTTGTTATACTGTATTAATGTGTCATTGTATTCAGAATAGCGTTTTGTAATAAATGTGTTTAGTAGAAATCCTCTTATTGAACAGCCGTCTGTAGCTATCGACCCCCTGTAGGCATGCCTATCACATAGAGAGTTCAGATATTAAGCTGACTAGCAGCAGCCAAATGCTCAGGAGTAGCAGTGAACAGCATAATATAGAGATAGGGACTACTCCTATAGCGTGTTTCTGAACGAAGCGTCAAGTTCGTACTCGTGTTTTTTAAACTTCCTAGGCAAGTTACAATGTTGTTATAAATAAGTTATTTAAGATTGCAGTAATAAATATACTGTTACATGTGTTTCTTTAAGCGCTGCGTGGTGGTCGTTTGCCTGGTGCTGTGTGTGTGTGCATGATTTCAAATATTTGATTTGCAGCAATTGTTTTAAGTGTGAACTCTTTTTATGATGAAGTTAATTATTTACAGCCATGTCTGTTTATTTATCACAATGTATCTTTGCACTAGGTGTTTGAAACACAGTTATGTAACGAGCTTACGTTTCTGTGATTGGAATGTCTGCCACAATCCCTACAAAATATCAAGCCCAACCAGATAAATTTAAATAAATAAAAAATGAACCTCAAAACCAGTACCAATGCATGTAAATATCAGCAGAATAAACATTACGATAGGCCTATATGTTTGCATGTTCACCACTATCTTTTATGTTTGTCGATGCTACAACAATAAATACGCGACACAAGTTGTGTGCTTGAATTTACTGTGTCGTTTTGGTGGACTGGCTCTCTCTTTGTTTTAATTTTTATTCCAAATAAGGCTGTCCTTTTGTCTCTTGTAATGTTTCCAGATTTTGACATATTGTATGAAAGTAGTACTTTGTAAAACTGAATACGTATCCTTCCACCACCATGTACTTTCCATGTGACTTTCAAAACATGTCAACATCATGGGAATTTTTGCTTGACATTTCAAACATGTCAACTATAATTGAGGAAAATATGTGATTACGCAGATCTTTATTTTATTTCTGAAGGTAACATCTACATTGTGTTAACAAAGTACTATCAATAAAATATATTCGTATTCTTACAATTAATTAAACAGATATCATTAATTAATATCAAATCAATAATAACAAACACAATAAATATTTTAAAAATCAAGAAATTTCATTGGACTTGCAAGTTTGAAACTCTCACAACAGGAAAATATTTGAGGCGAAACAGACATTGATGTTGGTTACTGTAATAAAAATGAAATCACACATGTTAAACAATTTAACAGAGAATACAAAAACTTACCTGGTCCAAAATATAATCAGAATTGACTTCTTTATACGCCTCTTGAAAAATCTTACAAATTCATTAAAAAAAGAATGTGAATCTCACATAGTTAACTGATGTGAGCATCAGAAAAACATAATTAATTCACAACTGAGCAGTAAAATGAGCTATGAGAAAACCAAAGTCTGCTGGAGTTCTGTGTAAAGGCTTTTGTCACCAGTACCTTAAAAAAAAAAAATCACATTTTGGCAGTGAACAAACACAATAACAGTTAGGCCTGTCAAATCATACACAGAAATAGTTAATTAGAAGTGTAAAAGTCAATAATTATGGAACCTATTTGTAGCAATTACAATAAGATGAGCCTGTACAAAAACCGTTTGTCACAAATGGTGAAGACAGGTAGGCGTGTGATCATTAATTAATCAAACCTAGTGATAATTACATCAAACACATGGCTGTATGTACTATTACAGTAATGTGGATATTAAATATACATGCCCATTGTCACCAAAAAAAAAAATTCATTACAATTTGTTGTCCTATACGATTAGTATTTATTAACATAGCTAAAAAAATTTACCACAGAAAGAAAATGTACTTCACATAGTCTTTCTGGACAAACAAAACATTATATATCTCAGTTTTAACGTAATTAGGCCTAAGTAATTAGTATTTAATTACAACTGCATTCGTGGTTCTGGTCTACACACGCAGATGAGCAATATAACCTCAAATGTTCTGGTAAAGTCAATACTATTGTGTGTTTGTTGACCAAACAATAATTAATTCAACTGTAACATTAACATACCTTCTAAGAAATGAAATTAATGCTGAACATTTAAATGTTGTCTGCTGAAAACCCACACACAAACTTAACATGTTTACTAACAAATGTTTGCCTAAAATATTTACATTTCCCCACCAAATACATCACACTCCAAATATTCACGTACACAATTTATCGCTATTTACTTTGCGACTGTTTTTGATGAAATTCCAAGCAATCCGCATCTCGGTTCTAGCACAGAACGACTTTCAAGTTCTCCCATTAGTATCATGTCTTTGACTCCTTTGGCAACACGTAGAATGTCTTGCTATCGTTGGCGATTGCATGAAGGATTTTAACGTCGTTACATTGTAAATAACTATTCACACAGCATTCATTAATTCGATTCGTAACTTACTAAGCTGATACGCCCGCACACAAAAATTGCATCTCACAATAACAACATGGCGTCCAGTCGTTGGTCGGTGAAGATAAACAACCTTCCTTTTTCATGATTTATGTTATGCAAGTTAACAAATTTGAAACAATAAATACGTTTAATAACCTTATATAGAATACTATAACGTTATATTATTTGCATTTATTCCAAAATGCTTACTTATTTTTTTATTTGTACTGTGCATTATTTTCTTTTTTGCAGATGTAAGAAAGAATACGTGTTATTCAGGGATACCACCATTTCTTCACATGGCGGTCAGCTGACTTCGTTATTTCAAATACAATGCTACTGTATTACACTTTAAATACGTTGGCAGCAGTAGCTGTCAAATTCTGGAAACCTTAAATGATACAGACTATAGTATGCATGCTAAATACAGTAATTTGTGATTTATTATTTCATAATTTAGGTTTGTTTTGCCATTGTGGAGAAGTCTATCTGGCCTTCAGAATTTAATACATTCAAAGCCAAGATTAGCTGAATTCTAACAAACTTTTAAATAAATTTTCAACTGTAGAAGATGTGAATATTTATTTAGCATAAATTTTAAATCTACATAGAATCTGTCTATATTACCCCAGTTATTGTACCCATTTTTCTGTAACAATAAATTTTTTTAGCAACCGTAAATATGGATAAACAAGGTAAAAAATTTCAGACAAATCTGCCATATAAGTTTGTTGCTCTTTTTTTTGTTATGGCACACGTTTCTATTGGTGAGCGCTGTACTGGATGTAGTGAGTGTATGAAAATAAAATGCCTCCTCCTTCCTGGGCTGTCAGCATAACCTAATTTTTTTTAAAGGTTTTATTACAATTTACACCTTTGATTAAATCTTGTATTTGGTTTTCATTTTTAGGAGCATTACTGTTTTCTGCTACAAACAGTAAGCGTATTTGAAAACAACTAGGAATATGATCAGGTTATGTACAGTCAACTCTTGATTCTACCGCTCTTAATGGTTCCCGGGAAAAGGATCTTTATTTTAGGAGGGTCGTTATTTGAAAATTGTTTTATGGTTCCTTAAAAAAAAGGGCAGTTGTTTAGAGATAGTCGCTATTCCAGGGGCCTTAGAATTGAGAGTTGTCTAATAGTGCGGGGGATGCAGTCACTGGAACTTCATAGACTGCCTCCAGTGCATTTCTTTGTAGTGCCCCGCCATGATGTTAGCTCGGCAGGCATGGGGTGGGGGCTGGACCTGCAGATGTGGCTTGCTGAGTTCTCTGTTGCCGTCTTGTTGCTGGTGACTGCAAGTGTCTGTGACTGACTGGTAGCGCTGTTGCCACTAGGTAACAGCATGTGGGCTGTTCGGTCCTGTGAGTTGGCTAGTCATTCCACAGGGGCAGACCAGTGGCTGTATTCTGTAACTCGTTAGCTCTCATATAATGATCGGTAAAGTGTGTTAACGAGAAAAACCGTTAACGTCATTGAAGAGTGATTCTGTAACTTCTTTTTACCTACAAATGTAGGTACATTATTCGTAAAACCTTGTTGACTAGGCTGTGGAGAACAGAGAAATCTTCTTATTGTAATGAGGGTTACGAGACTCCTTGGTAACCTACCGATTCAATTCATATTGCCGAAGTCCGTAAATAAGGAGTAGTATGTTGGACATTTCTCCTACACACTAAACAAAAAGTAGAGTAAAGTGAATAAAATGAGTGAAAACCAGGGAAATAAACTTAATTTAAAACAGTCTCAGTCTACGATAGCTGTTGTGTGCACTTCATGTAACTTTGCAAAAGGGTGGGTATATGAGAACAACTTAACCTTGTAAGCTGAAAACACTCTAATTACACCTTGTAAAGCAATTTTATGTACTGTTCATAGATTACTAATTTTATTCCCAAACACAAAATATTTTGACATGGAGATACAGTTACTTACTTTACGATTAATAAAATTACGACTAATAAGCAGAGGTATACCATCGGTGTTGTGGTGGGGTAATGGTAAGCATCACGGTTCCTCTTGTGGATGGTCTAGTAGAATTTTAGGTTCGCAGGTACAATCCCACCTACTTTCAAAATTTTTTAATAGAGTTTTTTTGTTTTACTAATATTGTAATATAATATTCAGATTAATATATTTTAATACAACAATATTAATAATGCGACTAAAACCACAATTGTTGTACCAAACTTATGCACATATGGTATATCAGCCAGGTTAAACAAATATAATTATACCTAAGTTTGTAAATTATAGTCTGCTATGTTTATTATATAGACAAAAATCATAGGTATGCTAGTAGTTGTGTTTTAACACATAGGTCCTATTTGAGTGATAATTTTAATTGCTGTAAAGAAAAATCCATACTGTCCCAAACTAGCTGCCATTTTGTAGCGAAACTTTACTGAATTATTTTAATATGTTCTAAGGAAATTAGTCAAATACATTATTTTTATACTATTCAAGTTTTAAATATATTAAAATATTATTTTATATAACATAAAAAAAATTGTGAGCTGTGGGGATTTGAACATGAAACACAAAAACCTCACAGTGTGACTATTTTGCACCATGCCTCAACCAACTTCACTATCACTGCAACATACAAGCTGAGAAAGTTAATGTTTTTATGTTGGAATTAAAAGTGTATGATGCATTAAAACGATTTGTTAATACTTTGTATATACAGTGCAATCAAACCGCCTTCCTTTCTTACTTCCCGTATACATTTGTGTATTCCGGTGAATAATGTTTGGATTGGCCATGGTGACAGAAAATGCTAAGGCATACAGCAGAACATTATAGAGTATTTTAGATGTTCTACACATGTATTTTCTTTTCTTTCTAGTCATAAACAAGTCCAAAAATATATGCTCATTAATGTAACATTTACTTTGAATTTATTTGTAGCTGTCTCTCTTTCTGTGCACTCGTGTTCACGTCTCGTGAATGGTAATTGGCCAGTTAACTGTATAAAATGTTGTTTAGCTGTAACGATTGGTATCAGGAAATGTAACGAAAGTTTTTGGTACACCCTTTTCCACTGGTGTTACAGAATCACGTTCTCGATAGGCAAGTATTGTTATATCCTACAGTATTCGTTAGTAGAGTTCTACCGAAATAATTTGTTTAGAGGGTAATGAGTTACAGAATACAGACACAGGGCAGATGGGTGGAGGGCGAGACAGGTCAAGCCCCACCAGCTGGTGTCATGACCACGTCGACCTTGTAATTGGCTTGGTTGGAGGGGGCAGTCTTCTCTGCTGACTGGACTGCAGCAGGCGATCCGGGTGCTCGTCCAGGTGATAGGTGTGGTATCTCAGGGCTGCAATTTGCGTTGGCGAAATCCTTGAAGCAGGTCCGGTACTGGGAGGCATCACATCCTCCAACTTGATCTCCCTCACGTCCGCGCTGGTTCACATTCATGGATCTGTCGGAACAAGTCATAGTATAGTTTACATACACGGACTAACTACACAAGAGTCAGTTATAAAAATCCTGGGGGGTGTACTCCTTGGGTTTACCCTGTAAGCTATTACGTACCATCTGGTGGCTTGGGTACTTGAAGATGGCAGCCTCCACGTTTAGCGTTGACTACACTTCTTGGTCTTCCACACAATCAGGAGTGACCGTGGCCTTTGCAGTAAGCAGGCCCGACGTAGGCGGCTGGACCTCGTGGACGCTGGCTGCTCTGGGTTTTGTCCCTGTTGAGGAAGGCGGTTGCTCTGCAGGTGTTGCCATGAAGATGTCCGTCGTTGCTGGTTTATGCCAGGCAATGCTCACTCAACCTGGTGATGCAGTCCATCATGATGCTTTCTTGGCTGGCAATCTGGCGGTGCTGTCTGAAGCAGTTCAGCTGGTGCCGGCAGTCGGTTGCAGGCGCTGATGGCTGGTTTTCCAATATGCTGGACTTTTTCATGAAATCTCCATAGCTTTTGGAGTCCACTTCTCTGTATGATGGTTGAACTTACTTCAAAACTCTGAGGGTGTGGATGATACAGTCCTTTTATAGGGGACTACTCTGACAATGTTATGCTCCCTATTCCTAACTGGTTCAATGCAGAGACTTTTCGTTACCCATGGTTCTTCTTTGTTCACACTGGCAGTATGATACGTCCATTTTCCTGGCCAACGAACGTAGAGGCTACTTCCTTAGTATTGTACGACGTCCCCCCCCCCCCCCCCCAGGTAACGCGGGTGGTGCCTACTGAACAGGAGCCGGGGTGGATTCAGTGTACGGTCGTATCTGGCCTCTCATAGTTTTTCTTATCCTTCCACGGTGATCTTTCACCCAGTATACATTGTCTTGTCATCCAATTATCTTGTAGGGTCCTTCCCACTTGCCTGTAAATTCTACACTGAACTGATTGCCCTCTCGGCTTAGGGGATGGCTGGTAGTAGTACACTTTCCCCCCATTCCAAAAGGATGGACTCCTGTGCGGGGTTGTGGATACTTCCTGCGTACGTACTCTTCCTGCTTCTTTCTGGCTCGTTCAAAGCATAACTCCTCTGCTTATCGAATTGCTTTGGGTTGAGTCATTGTTGTGGGGGGATGCTCCCACTGCCATTCACCTGGGCGTTTTAATGTGTATCCCAATTAAAGCTAACTTGGGCTTGAAGCAGTGGATGCGTTGGTTCTCCGGCATAGGACGAACAATATCTTCGGCAAGTGGCAATCCCAGTACCGTTGATCTTCTAGACTGAGGCATATGATTTTTTTTTGAGTTCTTTGTTTTGCCATTCTGTAGGGTTCACTTGAGGGTGATATGGCTTTGTCGCCCAAGTGTCTACTCCTAAGCCATGGCATGCCTGAAGCCATAACGCACTGGTAAACTGTGTTCCATTTTCCATCAGAATACTCTGAACTTGGCTACGATATGTCAGGTCTCTTGGCAGGTTAACGGGAAAGCTTCTACCCACCGAGAAAACATATAGGGGACCATCAGCAGATAGCGATTTCCTTGGGTATTCCTTTGATAAGGCCCCATCAAGTCCACAGCGACTTGGTTCCATGGTGCATATGGTTTGTGTGGTTTTGATGTGTTCTGCAGAACAGGGTAGGCCTTGTGTTGGCAGCACTTAGGGCATTGGCTCACGTATTGGCGGACGTCACGTCTCATTCCATCCTTAATATAACGGACACTTAATGTCTTTGAGCCTCTTCTGAGTACCTGGGTGTCCTGCATCAGGATGATTGTGGAAGTGATGGTATACATCTTTATGCAGAGCTCATTGTATCCAACACTTCCATGGAGTGTCCGGCTGGCGATTTCGCGACCATACAACTCTGCCGCACATTTTATACCATTGTGGGCTTTATTGCAGTAGATCTTAGACCTCTGGGTCGAGGTGCTGATACCGTTCGATTTGACTGCGTGAACGTTGTTACTATAGTGACGCATACTGGTTAAGACTGACTGACATGTATGTCTAGGATTTTTCCGCTAGACCAAAGGGGGAGGGGAGTGGTCTATTCTGGTTGTACGATGTGAGGCGAGGGGTGTTTGTGATTGCTTACTTATTCAGTCGTTTTGGGTGTTGCGATTGACGAGAGTTTCACCCACTAGCAGCAAGCTTGGTCGACTGTGAAGCTGTGATTCCAGTCATCGGCTTAACAACTCCAGAAGTTGAGGGTTGCCCAGCCGTATCTGGACTCCGTCCAGTTTAACACCTCTCTTACCATCGGATGCTATGAAGGGTGAACGTGAATGCACGGTGGGAAGACTTACAATTATCGAAGCATGCACTACTACTTGTCGCCTAAGTTGGGCGGCGTTGTCCCGTTCTGACTGCCTGTCCTGCGTAGGATGAAGTAATACTATTATCCACGGTTCGATAGCAGCGTGAGCCAGATATTGATCTCTACGTCTCTTGCCACTCCTAACCTTGTAAGGCATAGAGCACACTGGTCTGACAGCCTACACAGTGCACTTAAACAGGAACTGTAATTAAAGTGTAGCCAAATAGTGTGAGTGGTGTGAAGCAACCCGAGTGTGTCATGTCTCCTGGTGTGAAGGTGTTACTAGTGCTTGGGGCATTACTATTTCTTCCCCTCGAGTACTATTAGTGCTATGTGTTTGATGGAAGGAAACAGGTAGCCATCTAATGTGTATGTCTTAGTTTTAATAACTTCCCCGCATTCTGTTGGCAGTGCACAGCGTAATCTATCTCCAACTGTGAATACAGATATATACCCTGGAAATAAAAGTAGCAAAGTAGAAAGCAACATGTGTTTATTGAATGTTCAATAGACAAGTGACCTGTGCCACCTCCTTCGAAGTCGAGGATAGCTGAAGGTAACTGCGTGGTTCCAGGTTTAGGTGATTGGGTTCTGAATAGATGGGAAAAGCTGACCCAATTTCACCATTCCCTCTTGCCAGAGCGGACTTTTCCTCACCACTGGTTGAATCAGGGCTACACAACATTTGGGAAAATAATGTCCTGCCCTCTCCTTACTAGTCTTTCTTGACCACTAATAAAGAGCGTGGTTCCTACCTATCTGCCTCGTGTTGTCTTTTCCATTAATGCAGTCAACAGTTTAAAATTATTTTCTGTCAAAGGGTTTTTACAGTGTGTCTACCAGTTTTCCCCCTTCTCTTAGTTACAGGTTAATTGTAGAGGTAGTCATGGCCACAGATGCAGCCATGGCTGCCCAATCTCTCTGTTATGATGCATGTCTCCTTGCATGGATTGCCTCCCCTGTAGACGAATGGGGTCTAACCCTGAGGTGCACTTATATCCTGTCCCTACCTTGGTTTCACAATTAACACTTAGAATTAGGTTAGGTTAGAAAAAAATGCATCGAATCATCCATGGGTCATGGTTTCATAATACTAGTGATTTATTTTGAAAAGAAGCTGTAGTGTGTGGTAGCTGTGAGATATCATGGAGCAAGTGATGTGAGTGTGGTGGGGAATGTGCCTAGAACTCAACGAGAGTGCGCGGGTGGCATTGTGCAGCGGGCCGCAGTGGATGGCGATGACGGTGCTGCTGGGGCTCGTGAGCTGCTCTGTTCCCATCCCCCTGAAGGCAGAACTACTGCTGACACTCGCGGCCCTGGCCCGCTCCCCCAGCACTGCGGCCACCCTCTGGCATAGCCTTGAGGCATCCCAGATACTGACCACTGTGCCCAGTACGTGCAGCTACCAGCCCCGCGGCATTCAGGTACTCACCACTTTTCCTACTGCTCAAAAGGTTGTAGTACATAATAAGATGCTGAAGCTGTTGAAGATTGCATGCTTCTGGAAGCCATTATAAGAATATCTGGAAAGGGCATTCCTAAACAACAGTTTCTGCGTACTCTGTGAGCAAATATTTTGACAGAATGATACTTTCCTTTAGCTCAATATCTTACACCACACTAAAACATAAACATCTCATATAATTAACGAAAAATATTTTCTATGTTTGCTGTTTCTTAGTTTTATATTCAATTCCAAAAACCAGTTTATTATTAGAGGTCTGCAAGTACTCGGAAATCAAGCTCGTGCCCAAATGGGTTTGTGCCTTGCGCTCAGCTTGAAATAGTTTTCAAGCTCAAAAAATTTGAGTTTTATCAATATGTATCATGTCTTTCAGTCAATGACTGATGAAATTTTGGTTTTTATCTGTTAAGAATAATTCATGATTTATTATGCATTATTTATTAATTAAATGTAAATACCATATTTTCTCGTGTGTAGTGCGCATCATGATTTTCGCAACAAATACCAGGGGGAAAATTTTTGTTAAATAAAACTGTGCCAACAATTTGTGGTGCCTTGTTAGTAAGTATGTAACAAATTATTCTATCTTTACAGTGTGTGGTGGTGATTGTGACATGTTTGGAAAATACGTTAATTAAATAACTCACTGCTCTAAAAACGAAAACATTGTGGCATGCTGTATGATCATGGTAAGCTACACTATGTTCATTAAAAGAAAAATGTCAACTGTGGTGGGTGACGGGCTTCCTTTTTCTTTTTTCTTTTTTTATGCAGGTAGGTGGCATGCTTCCTTTTTTTATTTTTGCTTATACGCCAGTTTGATTTTTCTTTTTGTTTCTATCCTTAGTCGTATGGACTTATGGAGGATCTGTTCGGTCGTGGCGGAGCAGGTTCCTCCGTCCGACGTGGGTTTCAAAGAGCGCTGATTACTCTCTTGTGCCTTAGTTATAGCGCTTCCAAGATGTGTTTTCTTCTCGTTTTGTTACGGCTAGGCGGGTTGTGGTTTCCATACGTTGGGGTAGTTTGGTGGGTTATTTCTGAGCGGAGAGGATTCAAACTGCAAACGTCTCCCGCTCAGGGAGTGCAAATTAATTCCAGTCCATAGTGAACTCACCATTTTGTAGCCACCAATTGTGGACTTTGCCATGCAATTGCCGCTGTGTTTTTTTAACCTAATGCTTTCTGGGTATGCTGTGTTCAAAGAAGTCCTCTTCATATTCCCTAAGGAACATGATGGGCTCTCTGTGTTGAAGCACAGTAATATGTTATAGCCATTTAAATGTTTGCTATTTCTGCTAAGGATAGTAATTCATTTAATGTTTAAGAGATTGTGGCAATAACAATTTGTTTGTATTTTATGTATGTTCGTTTTTCCAAATTTATTATTTTATTTGTGTCATTTCATCAGTAGTAACATAGTCATAGGATGACAATATATATTTTTACTGGGTTAGTAAGCTAGAGATGTAGCCACCGTATTGCGCCAACTGATGCATAGTGTACTGAGGTCGCAGTTGTCTTGACGTGACCTCCCGCACACCGGTAATCCTATTATTTCCAGAGACAGGTCAAGAGTTCATGAACTATTTTTAGACATTCCTGCACTTTACGAAGCCAAGATTGGACCACGTGTACGAAGTAATTCACATGAAGCCCGTCACATTTCATTCAGCCACATTTGTCAATTTGTTCATAGTTTACTTGCTGCACAATTTATTCATCAAGTCAGTTCAGCAATGTAGTGTTCGTGTAAGGCAATGAGTGGCCATACTGCCATTCTCTGATGTTTTGTTATATTATTTACTTCTGCTACTAGTGTCAATTGTTTGTTTTGCCGATAGTTTGAAGAGAGAGCAATAAATCTGTAATGAACATTTAATTCATCTTTTATTTATTTACTGTTGGCTTTCCTGTTATCAACAAACTCAGTTTTTTTGGTCAGAGTTTCATGCTTTCTTCTAAGCTAGTTTCAAGCGGATGAGTCCAAGTATCGTACAGTAAACAGTACATTGTGGGAGGCCGTTAAACTCGGGCTAATCAAATTCACTGTCTGGGACTGACATTGCGGTGCTATGTCTATTATCTGGATTCTTAGGTCGGTAGGACAAGCTGCGTTTACACGTCACATTGTTATACCTGGCCGGAACGAGTGACGTTTTCATCCAGCCAGCCTAAAGATGTGAGATGAAATTTGGAATTGCATGTTATACACCTTATGGTGTAGATCTCTTGTCCGTTGCAGTCTAACTAACAGCACCTGGCTAACTGACTTCTATAATCATTATAGGGATAGTGAAAATTGGTTTGGCAGTGTGCACAGTAGATCACGTGTGCTCCTGTTCCTGGTCACGTGGCTACTGCACATTTCTCAAATTGTTTGATAAGGAGGTCCCTCTGAATTGTAGCTTCGGGATGATCAGGTTGACTTCGTTCCGAGTCAGACCTGATGAAGCTGATGTCTGGGTGCCACGGGGTGTTTTTATCCACGGTCTCCCTGAAGTACTGGTGTGAGCTGTTACCCTAAGTTTCAAGTACGTAACTTCACAAGAGTATTCAAGGATACTGAGCAAGTGTAAGGCAATCATACACAGCCATCCAGCCACGTAGCTTACACTGGGTTGAGAGTGTTTTACGCTCACTATAGCCTGCGGGGCGATATTAACTACTCGTCTGGTTGTGTTCTTCCAACTGTCTCTAACTCACTCCTGGGAAGGTGGTCTAACTCTTATGATAAGCCTGAGCTTATTGGAGTAGTGCGTCCATCCTACGTATATTGTGCTGTTGTTACCTAGCGGGTAGTTCCATAAGACTTCCAGGTTGATGCGACACTTAATGTCGCATCTGATGTGGGTGCACTTGCTTAGTTGAGATAAAGGGGTGTGGCTGACTTGTACTAACAGCCTAGTCTGAACTACTGCTATTAACGCTTCACGTTGGGCGCCATTTATTGTTGCGTGTACATCTCATATTTAATGGTAACTCGGATACTAAACACTGCACAAGTTCTACACGCATAAACATAATTAGCTAACTAAAGTTGGATTTGGTTAAGAAGGTATGCAATGAGTATAGGATTGTATATTGTATCCCAGAAATGAATCGTGATATTCTGTTATCAGTAAATGTTTTATATGGGATTGATGCAATGTTCTAATTGGAGGTTCAAACTAGAGTGACGGAGTATCAATTTGTTTCTCTACTTGGCTAAGGAGTTCATTCATTAAATTTTGGATATCAATCTTTCTCTTATACTTTATGCCTCCTTTGTGCACGTACTGCATCTGTCTGCCGGTAATAAACAACACTTGGAATTAACTGGTGTATTATGTATGCCTGCCTTGTAGAACTGTACACTTGACTTCCCACTTGCGGGGTAGCAGTGGACATGTGAGGTTTTACTAGGGGTCTAGTGGTCGGATCACTCCTCTCTCCTCTCCATCTGCCTTTTGGCGGTGAGGTGGAATAGGGAGGTACTTCTATCGCTGTGAACCACAAGTAAAAGGTGTTGACCTGCTTTGGTGGCTTATTACATGAGGTGCCTTATATTCCTTATTAAGAAATTTAGGTGTTGCCTTAAGGGCTTGAATGAAAAAATATATGCTTTGATTATAATGTCTAGACAGTGTATTGCAAATAAGGTATCTCTTATTCACTAGGAAGGAAAAAGTTAAGTCAATGGCAATAGCTTTTATGTAGAGCTGGGCGGGATCCCGAATTTTCGGGAAAAATTCGGAAAATGAATTTTCCCAAAAGGTCAGGCGGGAAATAATTTTCCCTTACATTTTTCAGAATTAAAATAATTTAGGTTATTTTGCTATTATTTCGGTGTTCTACAACACACTTGTAAGAGTGAGCCTTCTTGGCAATAATCTTGGCAGCATTAGTAAAGAATAAATAAATGCTAGTCAACATACCTATGGATATTAATGGTTTCATATAAATATAATGAATACAAAGTTTGCCACCGGCCATCGTACGCAAACAGTGTGCCTTCCTAAAATATCTAACTGCGCATTCCACATAATAAATGGCATTTCCGTTGCGCAAATTGTATTTTTTCTGCCGTCCATCGCTTTGCAAGTAAAAAATGTGTTTTAGAAACGTGAAGTAGGCCCTATATATTTTAATAACAGAAGTAGTTTTTATTGATATAATGGCGTTCAGTTGTGTGTGAATAAACACTTTCCTCTGCATGTATTTGAGCGGCTGAATTAATGCACACTGCTCACAAGCATTAAGAAAGTAACATTTGCTGTTTTAAGCCCTTTTTTTTTAAGAATCAAGATAGCTATGAAATGGGTCTTTTATTTTCACGAATTTTTAATTTTTTTTTATTTTTGCGAACTTCTTATAGACACTACCAAATAATTCCATCACGGGCCGAAAGGCATATCAAACATATACATGTAAAATCATATTTAAATTGGCGGGGATGGAAGTGAATTTCCATGCAAGTTCATAAAAATGGCGATAATCGTGCATTTCTGCAGCCACTTGCTTCTTGTTCTTGTAGGTTACATGGCCGAACAGTTGCCGCACGCGACACATTTTTATCTAAGGTGATACGTTATTGGCCAGCATGTTACGTGATGTAGAATGTTGCCCAATGATAGTCATCGTTAGGAATGGTACTGTTCGTGTTTTTTTTTTCTTATCACCTGTATGTGAAATTGCATGATGTAACACAATCAAATTTTCATTGATAAGCCTGTAATTTTAAATTAAAGTTTAAATACTGTGTAATTTGTAGTGCGGTAACCTATATCTATGGGCACGTTTAGATGGCAATAGTAATGCACAATAGTTGCTATTGTGAGAGCTACTCTCGCATTACTATCGCAGTGTAAACTGCATGGTAGTTACTGTTGCACCATCCTGATAGCACTGTCGCTATATCAGCTTGAGCTAGATAGTGATAGTAACTGTCGTGACAGAACATGCAACAATCCTAGTGTAAACTGTGTAGCATCACTATCTATCGTGATAGTGTGGGTCACAAATTTGTACATGTGCTCACTTTGACAGTAACATTATAGAATTACTTGGATTCAGTTAATATCTGCCACTGTTCTTACACTATATGGCGGTATGATAAGACGTATATTATCATATAGGTATAACACAACAGTATCGACAGCACATTTATTGTCATGTAGGCCTAATAAACCATGGAACAATATACATTTACATGTTATTACTTTCCTGTCACAATATTTAACTACCCCAACAAATACCAATCTCTTTACAAAATGATATAAATATAGGTGCTATCAATGTATTTACACAAGTGTTGTCGTACATGTCCTCTTTGAGGTTAACTATCACAGCATGCCTCAATCGTGTGTGTAAACAGGACCTATCATGGAAGTTACTTTCACACACTTTCATGATAGCTGCTATCACCGTTTAAACGTACCCTCAGAGACATTAATTTGGTACTTAACATTTTTTTTTATGTTTGTTTTTAATGTTTTATTTACTCACACTACTGTTTTTTCACATAGTTCATTACAACCAATATGGATATAAAAAATACTGGTTAGAATTTCAATGTGTCTATTTGACATTTTTACAAAAAAATTCAGGACAATGTGTCAGTAAATTGCAAGGCTTGCTGTAAAGTATTGAAAACACGTTTTGGTTGTAGTCAACTTTAATCTTAAGTTTTTATTTGTACTTTTTGTTAATTTTCTAGTGTACCGACAAATTTCCGATCTTGTCCCGTTTCCAATGGGAAATTATTTCTCCCGCCCAAAATTTTCCCGAGCCCAAATTATCAATCTTTCCCAGCTCTACTTTTATTACAAAAGCTATTGAGGCTATGGGCCCACACTCTCCTAACCATATATTATAAAAAAAATAGTGATGTGTCTAATTCAGGCGAAGGCAACCTGAGCAAAGTAATAATATTATGTGATGTGAATATGACATGAGTAAATAATCACAAGAAAAATATTAAAATATCTTATATGTAATGGTAACGTGTTCTGAAGGAACCTAATTGAAATTGTACGAGAAGGGCACTGAAGAACTAGTTTGGCTTTTAAAACCAGAAGGAACGACGTCAATGGAAGGAGTTCCAGGAATACCTAGAGGAAGGTTATCGAGGATGGGTAGGTGGTTGACGGTGTTGGCAGACCCTCTGGTGGCATTGATGTCTGGAAGGCCTTTGAAGCAAGAGATAGCGGAAGAGGTGGAAGAACCTCTGGACTGCTGGTGGGCTCTACGGAGCTGCTGGACGACGTCGAAAATCGAGGATGCTCTGGAGCTCTTGAGGTAACTGATGCGGCGGAAAGTGATCTTGCAGCTAGCAGACCCTGTTAGTTCTATCTCGTGGCCTTTTCAGCGGAGAACAGGGGGCTAGTGATTACCCATTGAAGTGCTAACACCTTCCAGTGGCCATGACAGCGGTGTAGGTGCAGCAGACTGTCCTGAGGCCATGTTCTGGACGTCCTTATATAGTGACTCTTCCAGCTGTGATGGCACTCAGAAGGGTGCGGGAGAAGCTGGTTCCGCCCTCTTTGGGGTTGGTCCTGTGACGTCATGCATGGGTGACTGGATTCGTATCTCTGCAGTGCTCGCCTCATAGCTGTGAGGTGTTAATGTGTTCTGGCAAGCTAGCGCATCTTGGAAGTAGTGAATGCTCGGGCGGGTGGTGCTTAGCTCTCCTGCGGTCGGATTCTGAAATACCGCTGCCATCCTTAAGTAGCGGGCAATTCAAACTGTAATGGAGGGGTGATGCTGCTGACGGCGTTGTGACGTGTTCCTACATCGGGATTTTGGCTGTGATAAGGGTTATAGTGGTGTTCACATCAATGGCATCTACGCCTCTACGCACTCTAAGCCCTCAGCAGCAGCGCACGATTGTGCCGATTGCTAGAGAAAGAAAAATGTGTTTTTCTTAGTAGGATCACTTGTTAAGAGTCTTTATAAAGGGGCTGTTCCCAAGGTGCTTGAGCAGGCAAGTGTCGTGTCTCCCTGCCTTCATCAGTGATTTTGGACTGGTCCATAAATATTATTTAATTCCAAGATGGGACACAGTCGCAAGTAGAGTGCACATCATAATAGTGCGAAATGCCTCACGTGTCAAAACAATGGAACATCTTGACGCATGCCCAGGTTATTGATTAGGCGACACGGTCGCCGTGGCTTTGACTGTGCTAGAATAGCACACACGTTAAGGGGCTGTTTCAGTTGGCATCTTTGACTCTATACTGTTACTGGACATGTCGCTTTGCGGATTGGCACAAAAGTATTGATAGCTTTACTGGCTAGTGTCGGACGGTCATCTACCTTCTGGCCCACTACAGGTTTATGTGGTAAAGTAGATAACTGGCCAGAGGTGTTGGGTTTACGTGGCTTACTTATTGTTTCTTTGGCCGGTTGGGTGACTGGGGCTGACTGCTGGCAGGCGTTGATGGCACAGTCCACTGGCTTCAAGTCGTTCATACCATGTCTGCCAACATGGTACCTTAACTTCAAGGCAGCTCGTCTGCTCCAGAACCTGGCGTTGGAGATTCCGTACCTGATCTCAGATCCATACATCAAACCACTCAGAACGGGGTGATAGTCTTGGTGTGTATGGATATGTGGAGGGAAAACAATATAATCAAATACAGGAGCAGCCAGTGTCTCCAAAAACCTGATTCAGGCAGCACGGTCATATTCTGCCTGCCTGTCTGCTGTCGATGGAGCCGATACAGCCCTTTGCTTGGCAGCTAGGTACGCTGTCCTTTGCTCTTCACGCCGTGAGCGGTGCCTCACCTTAAAAGGCATAGAGCATGGACTGCCGCTGAACAATACGGGTCATGCACCACGGACGCAAAACAATTTCCTATCTTAGTGTACTTCCAATAGCAGCTGCTGCCACGAGCTCGGTGCTCCAGAAGACCTCTCACCACTGGGGGGGCAGATCAGAAGCGTTGAGCCGCCTTTCTACTACTACTGGGTGTGGTATCGCAACCAAGACCAGGCCGTAGCTCTCGAGCAAATACCCCCGCCAGCACCTAGGTGCTCCGGTAGGGTTACAACCCAAGCATACTGTCTCTTCCTGGTTGGAGGAATTTGTAGTGGTTTTGGCTCTGCTTTTCTATCCCTGGAGGTCTAGAACAGGTGGCCGTCGAATGGTGTATGTATGGGACTGGTGGATTCCAGAAGTCTTTGTTGCCCAGTCTCTGTTGGTAGTGCACAATGCGTATTGTTCCTAGCAGGCGTAGTA
The DNA here is from genome assembly GCA_029891345.1 of Dryococelus australis. Taxonomy (NCBI): domain Eukaryota; kingdom Metazoa; phylum Arthropoda; class Insecta; order Phasmatodea; family Phasmatidae; genus Dryococelus; species Dryococelus australis. The sequence goes on along the minus strand of CM056999.1, from coordinate 150,014,809 downwards.
AATATTACTCTATGAATAATACTCATGGCTAAAGAACAAAGCCGTATGTATTTAGGACTCAATAAACACAGTGACACATGCTATCTCCTACCAAGCAGATGGAATGTGGGAAGTAACCTTCGCTGGCCAGGTGTAGGTGACCTGGTTCTAGGCTAATCGGGAAGTTAATCTAGTTGACTGTTAATAGAAATACTAAACAATGCTAACTAAATCATGGGGTGTCTAGAAGAGACAAAGAAGTTAACATTCACTGCTCTTGTAGCAGGGAGTATTAATGTTCAATGGTGGTTGCAGAGTAAGCTTCTGGTAAGCTGTAGGTATTGGTGTCACTGAAGCCTCTAATGGCAGCAATAGTAGAAGCCACTGGTGTCTGCTGAAGATTATTGTCGACAATGGGAGAAGCCTCTGGTAGGTTGCTGAAGACTTGGAGTTCGTTGGAGGCCCCAGCACTAGAAGTGGTGCAGCGCCCTTGAAGATCTGAAAGAATAACTCGCGAGTCCTGCCATGCACGGACAGGTGCGAGGGTGGGCCAGGAGGGGGGGGGGGAGGTGATGTCCCTCTGGTGTGAGGCCGGAGTGGGGGAAACAACCCTCTAGTCATCTCTCGGCTACGTGAATGTTCGGTGATGCTCGGCTGTGACCTGAGGTGGTTGACGGCTTGTGGGCTCTCAGCGCAGGGGAGAGGAGGGCGACATGTCCGCTGGCTTGCGCAACCCTCGTATCCACATGTTCGGGTGCCCTCCAGGATTATGGCGGCTCGTTACATCCGTGTACATGTTGGCGGTCTTCGACTCTTACGTGGGTGGAAGTATATATACTTTGCGTGTTGTGAGATGAGTCGTAATCATATTTAGTAGAATGATAAAGCGGCACGCGTCAATCTTATCATGTAACACATCGCGAAATTGTAACAGTTTTTTTTTACTATTACGTTAAATAATGACCCTCGCTATTCACAATTGTCACACCTTTTGTGTTCATCACTGTTAACTGACCCAAACTGTAAATATTTTTAAAACTATGTGTACTACTTATTCACATTGTGTATTGTATTTACCGCATTGTAAGCAGAATATTTTTAATCAATCTGAATGTTTGCAAACAAAATCACGACTTGGCTTAGAATTGGGAGAAGCAATATTAAGTACAGTTCCCACCAAGTATATATAAAACAAGCTTGACGCGCACCCTCTCATCAGTTACTACGGTCAACGGTTCAATCGATCAATACCCTGCCCTGAGCGGCTGCTGCGGAACAGTGGCTGACTAGGGGGTGCCTTGGACACCTGGATTCTGTTGGTATTGCAAGTGCCAATTCCCTTGTAGTGAATGTGTTGGTCTCTTCGGCGGTGACACTTTGTAACTGTTATGCCTGGTTGGTCGAGATCTGCCCACGTTGGGGTTCTCGGTTGGGAACCGCCTATCAGAAGGATGTGGGAGGTAGAGGGGAATCAAATCCCAAGGCTCACCATGATGGTTGCCAAAAATCTGGATGCCAATTGTCCAGGGGTGAGTTAGTAAAAAGGAAGAAAATGCAGTAATTTAAACTGACGTCGAGGTGAGATCGAGACGGGGATACAGTGATCATTCTATCTTCAATCTGCGTTTACTTGGCACTGGCATCCCCCGATGGGGGAGGGTTGTTGCACAGGGACGTAAGTAGGGAGTGGAATCGCGATCCTATGCAGTGAGATTACCACCTTAATTACCTACCCAGCGGCGGTGTGCAAGGTACACGTTGTGGTACTTGGCTTCCCTAGGGTTTGGGTTGGAGCAGATGGTTTACTGACTGGGTTACGCGTGGTGTACAGAGGTAACTAATATCTTCGTAGCTTGGCCATTGCCAGCAAATCCCTAACCAGGAGTCTAGATCTGATTCATGCAAGACAGATACTGCCTGTGAGATTGGCCATGGTATAGGTGGAGAGGTCTCGGTACGGTTGTCTGGGAACTACTTTCCTTAAGGGGGTTCAGTCACCGGACAAGTAGCCGGTCTTTCTGCTTCGCATTGTAATGCATGCCGAGCTTTGCGTCGTAGTCTACTAGGAAGGCCACCACCTTTTATGGTCATCTGAATTTATTTAATTTAAGTAATTAAGATTGACACATAAGTCAGTATAATTAGTCGAGGCTCATTAATTGTGACACTGTTCTAGTGTCCTTTGTCACTCGAAGGTGTTACCGGATGACCACTGTCAGAGGTGGCGTGAGTCTGTAGAAGGCGTGGGAGTGCCGGGCTTCCCAGTTGCTAGAGTATGTCTTTGCACACTAGAGATCTCGTGTGGGACCCTCCGACTCTGGGAAACTCTGTATGCTCACACCTATCCGACAGAGTAGAATTTAGACTTAGTTTTGAGCCGTATTATGGAACAAATAAACCCTTAATTTTACCAGAACAGGGAACCATTAAGTAATTAATTACATAAGTAATTACGGTTTCAACTAAAGCGTATTTATTTTATGCAAATAGGAAATCTGGGGAGAACCGATTAGTACACACTGCTTAACGTTTCTAATCTCCCTCATCAATGATGTTAAAACCAGGTGAAGGGAAACCTGGGAATTACCAAACCAAGCTAGCACTCTTAATTTCCTACTCCTAAGACGTTATTTACAGCAATGGCTTCTGAGAGACGACCTATGACGTCACGATAGCCTGCTACCGTGGAGTCAGGGATGACTGTGGTAGAGGGTGCGGGGTGCAGTCATAGAGGTTACCTCGGGAGAGCTGCAGGAGCCAGTGTTGGAGTAGAATCTGGTGCAGGTTGCTGGTGGTTGGAGGGCGAGCCTTGGGCAGGTTGCTGGAGCTGGAGAGATACCCTTCTTCATGCTGTTGAGGAGAGGAGAGGGAGTCCTTCTGGACCACAGGAGAGCTCGCTAACCAGCGCGGTCGGCAAGCCGACGAACTCTGGCAAGGGCGGTCTGAAGCTTCCTTATATAGTCTTCCCTTCGGCTTCGCGGGTGTCTAAGAGGTGCGGGAGTTGCAAGCTTCTCAACACGGGGGTTGGTTAACTCTGGTAGCGGGCAGCATAGCGTATTTTCTTATTGCCCGCAATTGAGGCTGGTCCAAGGCTAGGGATCTCTGATGTCACTGGGCGCAGTGGTGCTGCGATCTTGTGTGTAGGTTTCCAACTTCTTTATCTAAGTTGGCGTGTCCGTAGCTCGGTGGGTAAAACAATTTTGGGTTGAGGGGGTGGCGACCTTATTTCGGAATTCGGGCAAGCAGTACAATTTTTATAATTACAGTAGAACCTCTCTATTACGACCCCTCCCCGTTCCTGAGAATAGGGTCAAAAAATAGTGTTGGAGAAGAGGGGTGGTAATAAATTTGGATAATTTTGTGCCGTTTTTGACCCACCCCTAACACTTATGCCACCAAACTTGCCAACACTTATGCCACCAAACTTTCCATTCTTTACATGAAGTTCATGTTCAATCGTCTGTAGCGCATAAAAAATCACTTTTTAAATTTGATGCAGTTGGGTGAGATACGAGACGAACAATGACACAAATACTTACTGGTAATTTGAGCGCCAGCGGTGCTTCTCAAGCCCCGCACTATTGAGACTCAGGGATGTTATGGGTTCTGTGTGTCCATCTCACCCGTGCGTACTTACAAACACGTTGGCAATACTAAACTTTTAATAAACATAACTGAAATAAACAATAGATAAAACATATTTGGCTAGGACACTGTCACTACTGAATAAAAGAATTGAGTTCACTGTAGACTAGTTTTTATTAATATTGTACATACACATCAACGTGCCAATTAAATGATTATCTCGGTCATGACGAACCAATTCCACTTGGGTGCTCCCCAGCCTATAATTAATCTAGCGCATGCCCAAATGGATGATCTCACCCAGGTGCGTGAAAGCACAGCCTTCACAAGGGAAGAGGGCCGACAGCCGCTAGGGTGGATTAATAGTTTTTCCCTGAAGACAGGACACTTTGAATTACAAATGAAAACCCTGAATACACATTAACATGTGTGATTACTCGGCATCACTAACGCAAACTCGTCGGGGCTTACCCTCCACCATGTGGGTAGTGTGGTGATGGCCTATACACAGAGCCGGCTAGGATGGGAATAATTGCATCGGACGCTAATTACAAAATTACATAGACCCTTGAATGATGCATATAATAAGATGGGACACGAGATGAATATATTCGCAATAAACACACACATGTGTGAATACAAGCTTAGGTGGCCCGGATGCAGCTGGATGAAGTTTGTAGCGGACCATGTGGTGCAGGTGAAATTGCAATATTTCTGTGTGGAAATGGCAAACATAATTCAGATAAAATATTATTCATGTTGAGCAAGTGGTTCTCTTTACGATTAGAGTCGTTACAGGTTTGTACCATGTCTCATGGCGTTGAAATCAAGCATTACTGTGACTGCGTGGTCAAGTACAAAAAGTATCAATTTACGTGAAAAATACATTGAGCCCTGAATAAAACTGACATAGAACCCGGAAATAAATGATTGCACATACAATGTTATATAAATATGCTTTTAAAACGCAATGATGGCGTATACAAAGACTTGGCTTCAGTCTGCCACTTGGTTATATGTGATGTTGCCGTAAAAGATTCAAAAACGAAAATTACCCTCAAATAAATACATAAAAACAAAGCTCTTAAAATTGAGTGTAGTAATTATGCAGAAGTTACAATGAAATGCCATAAGCATAGGCAGATGGAGCCTGATTCAAAATGTGTGGGTCGTGTGACCTCTCTGACACTCTCTCTTCCGTCTCAATTAACTTAAAAAGTGCCACAAGGGCACAAGGATTAATAACGCAGAAGCTTAATGCTGGGGAAAATGTCTGGCAAAAACGTACGCAAACAAAGAGTAATCGGTGAACTAAATTGACTATGGAAACCTAAATCAGTGAACTCAAGTTGTAGTGTGTATGTGACAGTGTCTTACCTCGCCAGCTCTCCTCGACAGACTGTCCAGATACAAGCGTTGCACGGACCTACCATGGCCGCCTACGGGGTTCACATAAGTGGAAGTGCTATGTACGCCGAGTGAAACATTTTATATTGAAAATAAAATGGCACAAATAAAATAAAATTTTGTTTTACATTTCTATAATTTTCTTATGAATTTCATTATTTACTGTTCTTGTGATGTGTTCATGCCGGAATATTTTGTTCAATCTTACCGGTGCGGCACTTTGAATATTCATAACCAAACAACTAAAATTAGTACAAGCACTTTAAAACATTTTAAGACATATTAAAAACTGTAAAGACAATATAACACATTTTACCCTGAAATTAACATTTATAGGAAAGTTCAAAATTATCGGCCTCTTTGGGCATGTGCGGAACACGTGAGCACCTTCATTGGCTCTAGCGCAGCTGGCTGTTAGCCGGCGTCAAATTGAATATAAATATGTATGTATATTTTAACAGCTGAACGTCTCATGATTAATTTGATACCCAAGAAAGGCATATTGGACCATTCCTTGTAAGAAAGGCTAAACACAGTATGATGTCGCCATTGAAAGTGTGTGAAAAGATTAGACTATATATTATTAAAATATAAAATTATTATTAAAGATCTATTGTGCAGGTCTCGTGGGTTATACATTGCTGTGAGGCATGTAGCGATAAAAAAAGTTTAGGTGGTTTTGCGCAATACGTGTGAGTGCCGTGCTCTCGCTTTGGTCATGCTGTTTCATTGCTAGACAATCGGACGTATTACATACAAACCAGTAACTGAAAACACTGGTGGAGATGCCTTACGTTTGAAGTAAAACACTGCACTTTATTTATTGATAATAGATATGAAGATACATTATTTAGATTGAATCACTAGTGTGCTGCGGCTAGCAGCAAATACATTGTCATGTGTACGTAGCTGGGTGAGCGCCTAGATCCTCTGTAGTGCGGCCGGGCGCAGCAGGTTACTGCTCTCGCTCGGGCCTAGATCCACTGGCTGGGTTATGAAGTAGGTGGCCCTGGCACGAGCATCACACTCGTGCCAGACCGCCAGAATGCTGCTCAACTGTTGCTCATACCAGGACTAACTGCCTCGCGCAGCTGTCTATCCATCGTTCCAACATTACTTGGGGGCGGCGGCTAGCCAGCGCCACTGCCGCAGTGCTGATGCATGCTATTCACGTCAATGTTTTGGCTTCTGTACTGGTACAATGAGGCCCAGAAATGTTTACAGGAATACAAAAAGTTAGTGCGGCCTACTTGAAATAAGTATTAACAGGAATTTTTCATGAAAAAATTCTGACGTGGCACACTGCCTAATTCGACAAAATAAATTGCTCACCATAAAAAATTATCACATTGTAGGTATGGACGGAGGAGGGGTAACAGAATTAGAAAATGAGTGGGAGGGGTAAGGCAGAGGTGGTAGCCTGCAGCCCCCCTCCCTCCAAATACCAAAGTCCTCTTCTGACTTTAAGTAATTTATTGCTGCACGCTGCTTGGTACAACAATTCTCAAGACCGCTAACATCAGTAAAGGCCAGTTTTCCATAGGTTGAAAACCATGAATAATAGAAACTTGTGCCGCAGTTGAAGAATAGGTCTACAAAAACAAATCTGTGCATAACTGTAACCGCGTTTGAAGATACCGCAGTTGGCGAGGGATTACTGTATCTAATTTTATACATGCCTCATTTTTCCGACCCATACTTTTCACGGTTCCTTGGTATTGGGTTGTAATAGAGAGGTGGTTGTAATGAATGGGGTTGTAATGGAGGGGTTTTGCTGTATTCTTCTAATCATAATTGGGACCGTGATTCTTTAGGCTCGTGGAATCAACTCTCTCAGTACATGAAGTTAGTACACCACTGTTGTGACTTGCCCTGAGCTCTTTATCGCTCGTTTATGGGGCGAAGTCGCCCGTTGAGTGCGCTGGCATGCTGTGCAGCAGTGTGGCATCCGTCAAGCTGATTAAAATGGTCAGTGTATATTTATCAGTATTGTTGCAGCTGTATTACTAATATAGTAAAGTGGTCTCAGTTCCTAAAAATGCACAATTTTTGTGTAAAGTGCCCCACCTTATTTCTATGTTGAGTCTGACCGCTAACAAAGTCCTGGTGGGTGGCAGCAGTCACTGCTGGTTGGCGGCAGCAGTTCTCCTACTCGCTCCCTTCCCCATGTCAGGCTCCTCTCCAGGCCATGCCTACACCTCTCCACCCCATTCCACAATTTGCAGGCCGCCTCTCTCCCCTCTTTATGTCCCCTCTATCTCCTCTATGTGCCATAACACACTGCTCCCTCCCTTCATCAGGTCACACTCGTACCTGTCTACTCTCTTACCACCTGGCATTCATCGTATCTCTGCTTTTGTAGCCACGCTCATACCCCTGTTCTACCTTCTTTTCACAGTCGGTCTAGCCATGCTCACACTACTCCAAGCTCCCTTCGTCACCCTCTCTCTCTTTCATTACTTTTTCTTTCTCCCTTCCCTGACTCCACCTTATTCATCACCAGCATTCTAGCCCTCTTGCTCCTAACACCCCCACCCCTTGTTACCTCATTGGCCACAAGTATTCCCTTTTTCTTTGTACTACTCTCCCTCCAACACCCTCATGGTGCATGGAACTGGCTGTGGCATCTTTTCACTACTTCTGCCTCTTTCCATCCCCTTTACAAAAACTATACACATGCTGTGAAAACTTTGGCACAATCCACCTCGCCCCAATTCGACTTGCATTTGGTATTATGTTATGTTCTTTTTCGGAGGGTTGGTAAGTTAGGGGTCGTCTTGCATTCAGTGTCGGCTTACAGTGTGTAGCCATAAGCAGGAAAAACCTTTGTAAAACTTTCAACCAGTGTCATTTTGTTGTCACATGTATACCAACTGTAGCGTTCAGCACAATTTTTTTGAGCCTATTAAGCGAGGTACAACTTACATAAGCTTTTAACCTCAAGACAAAACAATTGAATGCCTCTACCCTAACTTCTTTTGTTGTTGTGTTTGAGTTTGTACGAGCCAAATTTCGTAACCTGTAGTGGCTCCTACTTCAAAAGTGAGTAGGGGTTGGCAACCACTTTCATAACTTTTTCACCGCACCCAATTCCAGTAATTTTCACACCAGTTAACCCTCAATTGCATACACACCACAAGAAGAACTTAGATTGACTCTACAATAAACTAAGCTATCCCCTTCTGGCTAGGATTGTTTGTAATTGTACCCTTAAACATTTTTCTTTCCACTAGCTTTGCAAATGGGCTTTGGAAATATTTTGCATCTACATATCCCATCTCTAGATTTTAAATTCAGTGAGGGATAATTGTATGAACCCATGCCTTTAGCCATATTTTTAGCAGAGTTCCATACTGAGGGTAGGGAATAGGATCCATCAGATCCTTGCCCCCAAGCTCAAGAGCTTGGCCACATTCAATTTCTCCAACTTCTTTTTTTCTTAACGTATACAAATGGATTAAGCGTGAAGGGGACACCTGCTTCAGAGATGAATGGATAGATAGAGATAAAGATAGAGTCCAGCCATTTTCCGAGAGGATGGCAGTCTTCTGCCACTGTGGCTCCGGTTAACAAAAATGTGCATGCATGTGCACGTGTGCATTTGCACATGCACGTATGCATGCATGTGTGTGTGCGTATGGGGAGGGGGCCGCTTGACACATGAGCAATGACGTTATGCATTCTAGTCTTACCACAGCCATGTCTTGGCGTGTGCACTTGCCCCTTCATGTGTGTCTCTCTCTCTCTTTCCCTCCCCCCTCCCCCTTCTATCACACTGGCCCTGTGCTCCGGGTATACGGGTACAAATAGTACTCACAGTCCAGAGTTTTAAGCTGACTTTCGCAGCTGTTGTAGAGTGTCACTCTGGATGTCTACCAACTTCATATACCACCAGCTGACTCGTACAGCTCTGTTGCAGAATGTCACTGCCCAGACGCGGTCTGATCTCCCTACCAGCTAGCGCAGCACCAGTTGTAGAACTTCACACTGCCCGACAGATCATCGAAGCCTTCTGCACTTCTCTGCTACCCAGCTAACTATGCATGTTAAGCTAGCGAGTCCCAGTACCATACCACTGAGTTTGAATTTAGTCAAAAATCATTACAAATTGGTTACAGTAAGTATAAAATCATCCCAAAAGCACATCTTTACTAAATAGCGTTCTAACCTCAAACCCAATCCACACCATTTTTGCAAGCTGTATTGGCAGAAAAGCAGTTTAATGTTGGGACATGGAGATTGTTTGTACGCAGCCAGCGAGATCGGTTTAGCTCATCTTTAGTCTGTGGTTACGATATTATGTTTTCCGATACAGATACCATTCCCGATACCCCAATACCAAAAACAGATACCAATGCCCTTCGGACTGAATTTTAGAATAAAGTATTACTGTAAATAATACATTAAAAACATTTCTCCCAGACTCATTTACATAAAGAAAAAACCAATGCCCTTCAGACTGAATTTTAGAAAAAAGTATTACTGTAAATAATACATTAAAAACATTTCTCCCAGACTCATTTACATAAAGAAAAAATGGTCTTAAAATAGTGTATGTAATTTATTGTAATCCGGCATAATAATGCAAGCTGACCTAAAACTTTTAAACCCTCTGAAAATGCAAATATGATGACACCAAATGCAAGTCATATTTTAAATGTCCCACGTGCACTATCAGCTAAGAGTGCACAGAGAAGTTAGCGATAGTGCAGTGTCATGTCTGTTGGTATACAAGGGAGGGGGGGGGGGGGGGCATGACCACTCCACGCCGCTACCTGTAGGCGACACCTTGCACGCGTGGCAAATGTCTGTCTTTTAATGTAATTACTGCAAAGAAAACTTGTAATTTTGAGACACAAATGAGGTTATTATAATTGATTTCTTCACATTTTTCTTTAATAATTAATCATTCAAAACCACGTACCTGTCACTCGGCTTGGTGCTTACCTACCCATTGTTAGACGGCAAAAGGTGTTGAGTAGCCACTTACATATTATCAGTTTATTCAAAGACATGTCTCTGTTCAAATAAATTAATATAAATCCTCTGTGCTTTTGGGCATATCATTTTATTCACAAAGATGCTGCTCTCTGAGTTAAATAAATATTAAGTTTTAAAGTCATGTTAATTTTATGCCGGATACGAAAGACACGCCAATCTTACTGGATAAAACAACCTTCAAACACAAAAGAAAACATCTTTACAAATAATAATTCCTTGTTAAAATGTTTTGCATGACATTTTCAGGTGAAACAATTTGCTTTGAAATACAAGTGATATTAGGTGCTACCATTTTGAGCAACACATACCGTATTTACTCGTGTGTAGCACACACACTTGTATAGTGCGCTTCATAATTTTTGAAACAAGTTCCAGGGAGAAAATTTGTATGGATCAAATTATTCTTTTTTACATTAATGTGTGGTGATTGTGATATGTTTGGAAAATACTTTAATTAAATAACTTGGTTTAAGAAAAGGCAAATAAAAAAAAAACCTTTAACCTCATTCTCCTACTACTCAACATTTCCAGCTTCCATTACTTTTTTCTCCTTTTTCCTTTTAGAAGTGACTGGCTCTCCTTTTTTTTTTGCCATGGTAGAATGTCACACTACCCTTATCTAAAAAAATAAAGGGTCTTGTCCCTCCCTCCCTCCCCCTTCATGAACATGGCTCCCTGCCATGGAAACAAAGAGGGTTTGGCGGAATTATTGGCCAGCAACATCTGTTTTTTTTATGGGGTGGGGGGGCAGTAAACATGTCCCAGCTCTGGTTTGCCATGTGACAAGATGTCATTTGGATTTAGAAGGGGGGAGTGGGGTTTTGACCTACACAACTGAAGGGTGCTGAGTGAGAAAGAGAGAGAAGGGAGAGAAATGATGTAAGAGAGAGATAGATGAGACAACAGACAGTCCTGCCACTTCCCTCATCCCTCCCTGACATTTTATGGCTACCACTCCCCTTTCGTTTTTTTTTTTTTTTGGTGTATAGCATGCACCCCAGAAGTTTTTTCTTTTACTTTAGGGAAAAGGGATGCTCTATATATGAGTAAATATGGTATTTGTTCTTATTTGTCTTTTTCTTTTAATGTACTGCATATACAAACCAAAATACAGTAATTTTTTTGCCTAAAAAAAGTAATAACCTGATACTAAAGTATCGGCCCAATACAGATACATCGGGAAAAGGCAAAGTATCGGAACAACTCTAATTGCAAAAAGAGATAGGACATTCAATACTTTGATACCTCAATACTCCTAGATTCTGGTACGTATCGAAAGTATCGAGTATTGCTACATGCACATTTATACATTTATTTGATCTGTGAAATATAATATCATGTGTATGGTTTGGTCCACCTTTTTCCCTATTGTCACGAAGTGACAGTGTATATTCTTTCTGCATTTTACTAGTTTCAGGAAACTGGTAAAGTGTCTTATTTACTAAATGATTCGGCACATTTTTTCAAATCAGTGCCATGGAAATGTGTGTAACGATTGTAAATAGGGATTATGAACAGTAATTCAGTGTGTATTGTAAATAACGTATTTTGAAACAGTTATTTGAATGTTTGAAATTTACGTGACCATCTCTGCTTTGTGTTGTATGGAAAACGAACTTTGCCAAAAAATTTTACGTTCTGAATATGTTAAATATTCTAATAGGTAGGAACTACATTTTTATTGCGTTTTCTTTTGTTGAGGTTAAAACTTAACAGGTTATAATAGTGTCTTACTTCCATATGAGCTAATTTTCCACTCTTTCATTAAAACAATGTATAATTCAAAATGATACCCTTGTAAGAAGAGGAACAAAACTATGCCGTCTCATGAAAGATGTTAAACTAAAGTCTCGTCCAACCCCATCAAATCCACTGGCAATAAAATTACTTGATCCTTAGAAGTATGACTTTGCCATAAAAATAAGGTAGATTGAAAACCTACATTGATTATAGCATTTGTTTACATTGACGCATCACCCTTTATATTTGTCGCACAATATAGGATGTTCCAGGTGGAACAAGCACAGAGGTGCAAAATATGATAATGCCAGGCTGGGTTGGGAGTTCCCCATGTTGGAGTTACTTACAGTTAGAATTTCTTTATTCTAGTGACAACCAAGGATGAAAGGGATTTAAACCCTAAGTAAACTTGACCTGATATGTTTCCTGGTAAGAGACATTGGTTATGTTTACTTTAGGGACATCAGGTCACGTGAAGCCAGTTTCACAGAGAGCATTAAGAGAACTAAGTTGGGACCTAAGGTTCCTGAGGTGCCCAGCCTTTATAAAGAGTTGGCCTAGTAGGTTGATGAGAGAGTACAAAATCTGGGGTTATGGTTACTACCCTACGTCTTTAGGGTACCGTGTTTTTGATGTGGAGCCGGATGATTTTTCCTGCGGCAGTGCTCACGCTGCAGATGAGCGATGGTGTCGTGGCAGTCTCTGTGATGCGCGGAGGGGCGGTCCTCGTGTCGGGAATACTAGACTGCAGGGTCTCGTGTAATTCTATCCTGTGCCAGGGCCAATCCAGACCCAGGAGAACTTCTCCTTTATGACGGATGGCCTTGATGGCTGGATGTTCTATAAAGGTAGCTTCGTTGGTGGTTCAAATAAAGGTATTGTTGGTTGAAAGGGTTGGGAGGTGTCACTATTATCTACTGTGGTTTAAACTGGCATTAAAGTAATTAATTCTCATACAGCTGCCCGCAGGTCTCTTTGACTTTTACCGAGACTACTCTGCTCGGAAGGCATTTAAACTCTGGTGCAAAATTAAAGGAGAAACTGGTAGTTCAACGCCCCTAACATGTACTTCCAGGACACAGTGATTGTACCGTGTGTTTCTAACATCTCGCTTTTGCAAGCTGGGACTCAACTGAGAGTGGCGCAAGTTACTGAATCCTGGGTGAAAACAGTCTCCAATGATCTCACTGTCGACGAGACGTTAAGCCCACTTACCTACCTACCTACCTACCTGGGTGTGTAACCCACAAGAGGTCAATCAGGCCTGAGTGCTGGAAGTTCATCTCCGGCCTTTGCAAGCTGGGAGAAGAACTGAACTCCTGGTCTGGTCAGTTCTCTACGAGGGTTAGTATTGCTAGTGCTTTGGGCATAGCCTATGGTCTACCTGTTGAGAGATCTCTGTTTGCCTCTTAATGAGTGGCTTAAACATGGCTACCAGGTTTTCCTCAAAGCAAAATTCATTATGTGGAGTAAGAGAGTGAGAGTTTAGAACACGTCATATTACTAATAATAATAGTAGTAGGTAAAAAGGGTTTTACAATCACCTTAAAATGACTCGAAAAAATATGGTAAAATATACGTAATAAGAAAACCATGGTGACGCCACGCTAACTCCTAAATAAGTTTAAGGAAACAACCTATGATTAAAACAGGTGAGGGTGACCTGTGCAAGAGCTAGGTGTGTATATAGCGAGTTCTGGAATTAATGAATAATTAGCACATTCAACAGTGCCTATTCTATCTGGGTTATGTTCTTAAGGAAACTAAGCAAATTTCAATTACCAGATAGGTAATTGAACTAACTGCACCATTCTGTGGGTTAGGAGAGGTCCCGAAGTGATGTCAGTGTGAGGTGCTACCAATGGATAGCTGGTGGGTTACCAAAAGGTGTGTGGTACAAGTGGGCAAAATTTTTGGGATTCTCTGGATGATATTGGCTGGTAGGGGCAGAATCTGCGGAGTGGCTGCTGGCGTTTGCTTTGAAGTCGAGGGTCTGTGGTGCCGTCTTCCAAAACACGTTCGTGCAGAGGCCTAGTGATCAGTGCCCTTATGAAAGTTCTCCGGCCTTCGCAAGTTGGGGAGAGGGTTGGCAACCACTTACCCTACTGCTAGCTACCCTTTGGCCTTTGCAGGCTGGAAGGTGCAGCGACTACCCAGTCAGAGTTGTGCTGGCCCTTTTATACTAGATTTCCATTTTTGCGGGTTCTCTAGAGGGGGGAAGGGGTGGCTAGCCTCTCTCCATAGGGTTTGAATATTTGTGCTCTGAAGGGGTGCCTTTCATTTCTTATCGCCATCAGATGGATGCATTGATCTTCCTTATCGCCTCAGCAAGAGGCTCTGGAGGCTGTGCTCCTGGAGTAGACTGGGTGCTGCTCTCCAGTGGCAAACCGAAGCATTAACTTGACTCAGCCAACAATAAATTCCCACACCGGGGGATTGACTGCTTCTTGGAGTTTCTTGGCAAACAGTACAATTTCAGGCCACATGTCTTTAGTCTCCTTTGACGTGCGCCAACGTATCCTGTATACACATGTCCCATTGTAATGTTGAGGAATGATGACTTGCCCCTATATGAGTGGCGTGCTTGGAGATGGGGCGAAGTCGGAGAGTAGGGTGTGCATTTCCAGTGTGCAAAATGTGTTGCGCATTAACACTCATTGTTTTCTTCATAGGCAGAGCAGCTGTGGCACAAGGATACATTGTGGCTAGGGATGGGAAAATTGTAACGATTCATTGTTTTAGTAATCATTACTGCTCTGGATCCAAAGTAACGAGTACAGATTATTGGAATTAATCGATATTCTAGTAACTATTCACAAAGTGGTCTTGGGTCGTTGCTGTGCAGGCTCAGTGGGCTCAGCAGGAATTCTGCCGAATATGCGCAGTAGAGAAGTAACAAGTTCCTCTCTTCCAGACTGCTTGTTGAGCAGGAGGGGGGCGATGGAGGGCAGACGAAAACACCCATTACATCTTGTGGAGGGAGGAGTGAACCTCTGTTTTGTTCTACTATCTTCAGACATGTAGTTCCATGCATCCCGAAAGTATTGACGTTTGCAGTAATTTTTTTTGTATTTATGCTTGCTGTGAATATCTTTTGATTAGTACAAAAGAGTATTATGTCATGCAACCTCAGGAATGAGAAGTAATGTATAAAGTGTTTCACAACTGAGATAGAAAGGCAAAAAAGGCAAAAAAATTGTTACATTCTCACAACACAAACATCATGATACAGTCATTTATGAAGTTATTGTTCAATGACAAATAATGTGCAAATAAATAAAATGGAACGAGAATCTGGATTCTCAGTCAATAAACATGTTTTTGTATTTTGTTGTTTTATGTGCAAATAAAGGGTTACAACAATCCACGTGGCCATGTGTTAGAAATTAACGCACAATAAAATCGAAATACAAAAAAAGTAACCCAACACAAATAAAACACATCTGCTTCGTGCCGACAAGGCACGAAGCAGAAATGCTGACCAGAGTTTTCTCACGCCAACCAGGGCAGAAGGACGTCATGCCCTCCCCGTAGTCTGCACAGACATCCTACAAGCTTCCAGTATATAAGTCCGGATGCTGCCGGGCTCGGGAGTCATTCTTGTTCCATCTCTCGTGACATCCCACAGCACTGCTCAGTGCTGGGACCTCCAGAGAACTTCAAAGCTTTGAGTACGTCCCCTGCGGCTATTTCACAGTTGAGGATCAGCCAACCCGACAACTAGTGAACACCCTTGCCAATACGTTTTAAATTCACTTTGTCTCCTCAAGACATCGTTATTAGAACAGTTTAGAAGTATTATATCTTTTCTCATTTAGATAATTCTTTCCCATTTTTCATTAGAAACAGGTCGCCTGCACCTGGCCAGCATAGTAACCTTCAGCACTCAATTGCCTGGCAGGAGGTAGCACGCATCGCATATTTAATTGAGACTCCACTAAACATGCTTTTGTTTCCTACCTTTCAGCTTTTATTTCTTAGAGTATCTGTCTGTTTGCCTGCTAGCTACAGGTTGCTACATACACCATTGACAAGAACCAGGTAATTTATAATTACAGAATATTAACTTTAACTACGGGCACCCTTCAGGGGTCAGTCATATTCTTTTACACACCCATTAGGCGGCCATCTGTTACTTTCCAACTGTCACAGCACTGTCACTAGTGCCGACGGAGAGAACAGATTAGCCACAACCACTAGTAACACCTTCGCACAGTGAGGAGCGTCAATCTCAAGTTATTGCCTTATCCCACAGCATTGCTATTGCTGGGATATCTCTTAGCTTTCAGCAAGCCAAAACCGGACTTACACTATAAATTGTGTTTCGTTTGTTCGCGTCAGGGTGTACCCAGTATACTATGAGCAGGGACTCTATGCCTTAGGGCCGAAAATGTAGGGAACGTAACGCAGCGTTTCTTGATGCCAGAAAGTTGAGTACACTCGCATCTCCCATGAAGGAAAGTCCAGCGGAATGGGACTGCACCACCGAACTCAAACGAAGCAGTCGAGCCTGCTTCGTTTGTAATCCCGAACAGCATCTCCAGTACGAACCAGGACAATGGTGTACATCAATCGCCAACACCCCTCTATCTAAACCAAACCAAACCGCTTTTGGTCTAGCGGACAAAATCCTCGACCATCGTGCCTGCCAGTGTAACCAGGCATGCGTCATGTTACACATTTTATTTGACTTTAATGCATGGAACTACTTCTTTGATATTAATATATTGAACTACTTCCAGTGATTCACTCTGCACTTTACCATGAGTTTTTCAATATTTGCTTGTTAAATACATGCAGTTATAGGTTGTGACTCTTCAGAGGTTGAGTTCAAAAGTGTTCAATTAATAGTAAACAGCCAGTAATATACTAGTTGATCCACAGTTCATTGGGGTTGGCATAGTGTGTTATGTTTTTCAGACTGAGCTGGAGGAGGTGGAGAGCCGCAACGAGGAGTTCCCGCTGACTCGCGCACTGCTGCATCTGCTGGACGTGCTGACAGACGTGCAGGTCCCCAGCCTCTTGGGTGTGGGCATGCGTACCCCTGGCTTTGATCCCTACCTCAAATTTGTCATGAACTCAGTGTTTCTGCGCTTCAACAGTCGTGCCTACAAGAATCCCCAGGAGAAGGTAACAACTTGGCCATTATGCCTGCAGCTATTTATCTTTATTGGTGTTCTGCTTTTTCTTTGTGCCCCCCCCCCCCCCCCCCCAATTCTCTGAAATTTTTTCCTCACACCAAAAGCTATGCAACAGTTTTTATTTCTTAATATGAATGTCAAATATATTAATGTACTGAGAGTAAATGTTTAGTATGGTTACATATAGGGTTGGTTACATTTGCAACATTCATTTTCTTTGACCTGACTGAATAGCATGTAAACACATCTTTGCTCAGCTAAATAAGAACTAACAAAATGGTGCGCTAACTACCATATTGGTACAAAGAAATCACACCAGCCAATGCTACTGTCATATGGCAGGACATTTAAAATTCAAATACTGTAGGTACTTATACACTAATAGTTAGAGCCAAGATTATATGGTTTTATGCGAAAATGTGAATTTTCCCGCAAAATTCACTACAAATCGCGAAAATTACGAATTCGGCATTAATCACGAAATAACTCCACCAACACAGATTACAATAACCAGTAAATTCATTCAAATGGTAAAGAAAAACTGTCTGCGCTCAACACGTAAGAAAATAGCCCTAAGCCACGTGCATTTGTAAAACCTTGCTAGTTCTAAATGCTCTGGACCTAATTTTTTGTCTTTGAAGTACATAATTATGAATTTTAGAATAAAAAAAAAAGCTTTCTGATTTTTTAAAATAAGTGCGTAAAGCATGCCACACTGCTGGGATGTGAATGAGACCCCGTGTAGGAATTATCAGAGGAAAGTCAGACTCATTCCCAGTCTATTATCATCTCCAACCCAACTCGCGGTACTTCATTCTTTTGACAGTTGGCATCCCGTATTTTGGCAACCTTCATGGTGAGCAAGGATTGCGCTCCCTGAGAGGGAGCAGTTTTTAACTAACCTTACCCTGAGTTTTGATTCTCCTCGCTTCAAATACAACCCTTCCACTAGGCGGTATCCCCGTAAGGACCCCAAAGTGGGACCAATCCCGACCTGCCAGCCAAAGGAACACTCGTTAGAAACCTGTACACTACCGAAGGGCCCTCTTATAAACACCCAGAGGGAAATCAGCACTCCTAATGATCCACCCCAACAATAGGTGCACCCCCAGTGAGACACCCCCGTAACGAGGTGAGAGACTCAGTGCCGGTATAGAGTATCAAGGTATAGGCTGGGTACCTCCTACCGCCACCGACGTGGTGTGTCAACACACACAAAGCTTATTTAAAGTGGCCTAATTGCACAAATAACACATGCTTCTTAGCCCTACTTTTTTTGCTAAAACAACTACGAAAATAAACAAGGGCATGCGCCAATGAATGATAGCCAGCTGCACGTTTGCCTACATCACATTTTGCCCACTGGTTCTAAACATTTTCTGAATGTTTTAATGGATACGTGTGTAACTCTGAAAAATGTCCATCAAATAATTAATATTAATATAGGATACCAAACCCCCTTAAGACTACAGCATTTGTTAGCTTTATACAGATTTTTTGCCAGAAAAAAATACGTATTATTTGCGCTAGTGCCGGCAAGTAAAGGGGAAATACCACAGTATTGGATCAGCTGGTGGTGTGGTGTGCTGTTCAGGTTTCACAAGATGGCCATTATAATATTGCGGCACTGGTATTTACTTAGAAGAGCAACACTGTATCAATACACGTGCAAGCAGATGATTGGTTGAACAATCATACGTGGAACAATTTGCGGAGTGCGGTTTAGGTTTGTCAAAACTTCCTTGGACTCTGTGCAACGTGTGGCTCAGGTTTCGTTATTGCTAAAAGTTTATAAATTGCTGGTTTACATGTGTGCACCCACGACAGTGTAGGCAATGTGTGTTTATTATCATAATTATTATAGCTTTTATTAATTTATCTGATCTTCATATACAGTTTGAATGAAATCCAACTTTGAATTACATAAAAGCTGAATTTTGAATTAACCCAACTTCAAATCATGTAAAATTTTATTTTTCCATATGGACGAATAAACATTTAGGATTAATCGACTTAGAATTGAGTTTTTACTGTATATTATTCTGCCTTTTAAATACTATTAGCCACGTTAAATGTTTATTCCTGTGACAAAAACAAATGCCTGTGTGAGTGAGCGCTTTGTTTGTTTGCTGACAAAGATTGCGGCATAAAAATTACAAAATTAACAATATGCTTTACCTTTCAAAATGTAACAAAACATTGTTTATTTCCTTTGTGAAATGTGAAATATACCCTTTTATTATAATTAAAAATATTAGTATTAATTTTTTTTATGACAAATGTCTCTTAATTTAATCATTTGCGTTTTGAAAAATTGTACTGCAATATTTGTGTATTAATACTATCCTGTTGGCACAAATACAAAACATGCGACTACAGAAAAATACTGGTACTGTACTGATGCTACCGCCTATACAACTAATCTAATACGATTATGACTCATCACCAATAGTACCTCTTCCACCACTATGAACAGGGTGACACGTTGCCTATCCTACAGGCAATAGGAACTTATGAGCATATTCTCTTCACTTGGAGGATATGCAACCCGGCAGGCAGGCACCCCTCCCCTTCCCCGTGCTGAGAGCCTACAAGCTACCCAGACCTCGGGCAAGTCCAAGCACCACCAACGAGGCACGAAGCAGAAACACTGACCAGAGTTTTCCCATGTCAACTAAGGCAGGAGGACGTCACGTCTCCCCTGCACCCCGTACCGGCAGCCTACAAGCTTCCAGTAAATAAGTCTGGATGCTGCCGGGCTCGAGAATCATTCTTGTTCTTCTCTTGTGACTTCCCACAGCACTGCTTAGTGCTGGGACCTCTAGAGAATTTCGAAGCTTTGAGTGCTCCCCGTACTGCTACTTCACTATTGAGGAAAGTCAACCAGCCAACACCTTCACTAACACGTTAAATTCACTTTGTCTCCTCAAGACACCTATCTTAGAACAGTTAGAAGTATTATATTTTTTCTTGTTTAGATATTTAGATATTTCCCGCTTTTCCATTAGAACCAGGTCGCCTACACCTGGCCAGCGTAGTAACCTTCAGCACTCAATTGCTTGGTTGGAGGTAGCATGCATTGTATGTTTATTGAACCATCAATAAACATACTTTTTTTTCCCTACCTTTTCGCTTTTATTTCTGAGAGTATCTCTCTGTTTGCCTGTTATGCACAGGTTGCTACGTACACCATTGACAAGAACTGGGTAATTTATATAACCAATTTAACTTCAACAGCAAGCATCCCTCAGGGATCCGTCATATTTTACACACACCCATTAGATGGCCACCTGTTGCTTTCGAACTGCCACAGCACTGTACCAGTGCCGGTGGAGAGGAACAGAGGAGCCACAACCACTAGCAACACCTTCACCCAGGGAGAAGCATTGTTCGGGCTGGGATATCTGTATCTTGATACCTGCCGCCCATCTCAGTGTGAACGCACATCCAGTGGTGGCATTGGCATTGGTGACCCAAACAGCTCCCCGTCTCTGATAGCCCTCATGCGTGGGGATCAATGGAGACTTAACAGAGCCTGATCAGCAATCTAAAACCGGACTGACTCTATAAACTGTGTTTAGTTTGTTCACGTCAGGGTACACTTAGCATAATGTAAGCAGAGACTCAATGCCTTACGACCATAGGCACGGCCATGCACGTAGGGAACAAAACGCAGCGTTCGTTGCCGCCAGACAGTTGAGTGCACTTCCTCAACCCACTCCGGAGCGACAAACTGAATGGGGCTGCGCTGCCCAACTCAGGCACAAGTCAGTATCGACTGCTCCAGTAACTATCCTATTTGTATCTCCATGCATACTAATTCATCCCTCGTGCCATCGTGTGGTGAAAGGATTGTTAACCGGCACTGCTACAGGATTTGGGTGGGATAATTTACACTTCTGGACAAACAGTCACCTATGGAATCGCCAGTTCGGCATATGAAAAGCTCGCTATGTCTGGGTAAAACCCACTACGACCACTGCACCCAAGAAGCTATAGTAAAGACCTACTAACCAACACTCCGCATCTCCTACTGTCTTATGTAATCTAGACCTCCCAGCTTTTGGTCTAGAGGACAAAATCCTCAACCATCGTACCTAGTAGCCTATCCGGGCACGTCTCAGTACATTGGTAACCTGAAACAGTGATTTTGATCTATAGTCGTAACATGTTTTAATAATGTCTAAAAATAAAGCTATAGCACCATTGTGTGCATACGAGTTTTAAGAATAAATGTTTCTATGTTAGTGATGGAAAAATACTTTTGTGTAAATATTGTAACTGCCGCTTGGAACACGAACGGAAAGGCACATTTAATAAATACATCATCAGCGACAAACACAAAATTGCAAAACACTCATCATCAAATTTGAAATGACAGCTTTCAATTGTAGAAACGGGAGTTGTTTTAAAACATGTGAAAGAGCAAAATGAGGATTTTGTACTAGAAATGGTGGAAGCTTTCAAAGCTGCAATCATATCAGTTGAGAAACTCAACAACATCAAGTTGAAAACTGCGATGCAGAAACACGTGAGTGGTTATGGAGGCCTCCCATTTGTAGATTGGATAAGGAGAAAGTACATTCCTATGCTATGAGAAAAAAAAAAAGAAGCAAAGGTTGCACAAAAAGTCAGTGGGAAGCAAATAAGTGTATTTTCAACATATTATTTAAAATGTTGAATCCAGATGCTGAACATGAAGTTATTTTAAGGTCTTCTTGTGTGCCTGATTCAGCAAATAGTGTTTGTTGTTCTTGGGCTGTGATCAATGTGTGCTCCAAATATCAAGTGAAAGAAGAAAATGTAGTTGCCTGTGTCATAGATGGTGCCAGGTATATAGCAAAATTTGCTGACACACTTAAAGGTGTATTTGGTGACCACATTGTTGGAGAATGTCCGTATCCCTAACTCTATGTTATGCTCTTCACTTTTATACCTGGGCCAGTTGGCTGCTGCTAGTCAACTTAATATCTGAACTCTATAGGATAGTGTTGTCTAGAGGGAGGGGGGGGGGGGGGGTTGGTAGCTACAGACGGCTGTTCAATAAGTAAGGTAGATTCAACTAAATACATTTATTACATTAACTCTCTTCTCTCACTGTACATTGCGTTAGATACATATGTATATATATTGACGCGTTTGCTATGGGGTTCGACTATCCCAGAAGATAGTACGGTAACGTTGACTGCCCTGCCAAGCCCATCTTAGCCTACCACTGCAAATACTATATATTAAATTAGGCCTTGGAGGCGTAAGGGCGTTAGATACACCATTCTGCCACTTGGGGGCAGGTTTACTATGGGTTGGAGGGGAGTCAAACCCCAGAGTGAGTTGGATAGAGGTGGCTTTCCGCCCAGGCAGTGTGATCCTCCTTACTATTAGGGTCGCCAATATACGGGGTGCCAGCTGTCCCAAATGGATGAAATGGGGAGAGGTTTAATCTAACTTGATGATGGAGGTGTGTGGTCTGGCAGATGAATCTTTAGTTGGGCGAGTAGTTTGACGGGCTGGAATGAAGGGACATGTCACATGGGCATGGGAGTCGGGTTGTGCTGGGAGTCGAACTCGGATCACCTTTCCCATCACAAGTTTAATGTTACAATATTTCGGAAGTACTGTGCCCGTGGGATGTTTCACTCTGATCCACCATCCGGACTTTAATTTTACATGACTAAAGGTTTTCTGTGGCTGACTAGTAGGGTTGTCATGTTAATAGCCTCGTCCTTGTGACTTTACAAGTTCTCTTGTACTTTGTATTCCATTGTCAGGTACCCAGGCCAATTACCACCGAGTAGATGATCTAGCGGGGAAGAAATATCCAGAGGAATAAAGGGAGAAATGGTCCGTGGAGTTAGATTGTGACACCTGACCGGCAATTTGTCCTCAGACTTGGAACTGGTGTTAGCTCATGCAAGGATGCGACGTTCCCTACACTGTTGCTTACTAGGAGCACCTCCTTTCTTATTGTATATCTGTTTATTAGAATTCACACAATGCCAAAAGATAGGAAACAAGGGTCCGCTAACTACTAGTAATGGTACTCAAGGATTTAATGTGAGGTAGTTGTTAACTGCGGGGATTGGTCCCTGTGGAGTAAACGTAATGATTATAACTAATACAAAAATGCACTTTGTATTTAAATTGATTTACAAACACGGGAGAAAAATATGATACGAGAATCACATGAATCAAATGGGGGGTCAGGCGAAGGCGAGCCTGAGGAATGTAAAATATAGCAATGCAACTCTATAGTGTCTAGAAATGAAAAGTATAGCAAAGCAACTTTACAGCGGCTACAAATTAATGGGGGAGGTAATCAGGTAAGCAACACGGAACGTGACGACTTGTTACCGCGAAGTCAAAGGAAGTTGACTGGGGTAAGGATTACCAGGTTAAGGTGCAGTATACCTGTAGCTGTTGGATGTCTCATGTGCAGGTGTTTGGTGATGTGGCGGTCTTGAGACAGAGAGTCTTTACAGGCTTGATGCGGGTTTAAGGTGCGGGTCAAGAAAGGAGGTTTGGCAGTAGGAAGTAGAGGAGTCCTTGGTCGGGCTCGAAGGAGAGCCTTCTGCAAGCTGGGTGTAGGAGAGTCCTCAGTGGACTGGAGTGTTGAGCAGCAGAGCCCTTTCGGACAGGAGGAAGGTAAGTCCTTTGAGACTGAGGAGGATGAGTCCTTGCAGACTGAGAAGAGTGTTCAGCAGACTGGGGGTTGGGCTCGCGTCCTCTTCAGTCGCCGAGCCCGGCGCCACTCCCTGATGTTGGCAGCCGGGGCTGTATTTGTACAAAATTTCCTCAGGTCAGCAGTTTTTCGGGGCCGCATTTATCGGGGATGCAGACACGCTGCAAATTTCTTATCACTCCACGTGGAGGTGACGACAAATTAAAACCCCTGTCTCTGAGCCTTGCCGGCTGTGACGTCACAAAGTTACAGGGGTGCTGCCATCTCTTGTGATTGCAGGAACTTATTCCAGGGGCCCGACACAAGTTGTAGAATTCTCAATAATAATAATAATAATAATAATAATAATAATAATAATAATAATAATAATAATAATAATAATAATAGTAATAGTAATAATAGTAATAATAATAATAATTCCAATCACAGCCTTTTGCATGCATAATTCTAGACTGGCAATGGGGATTGTAATTACGCACATAATATACAATGATGTAAACGGCTACCCAGGCTTGTGGGTTTCTCAGCACGATACATTAATTTTGGTTTGCTGCTTACAAATTCTGCCCTGGAGCGCACGTGGCTCGTAGACG
Organism: Dryococelus australis; assembly: GCA_029891345.1. Taxonomy (NCBI): domain Eukaryota; kingdom Metazoa; phylum Arthropoda; class Insecta; order Phasmatodea; family Phasmatidae; genus Dryococelus; species Dryococelus australis. The sequence goes on along the minus strand of CM056999.1, from coordinate 149,990,684 downwards.
GGGTAAAGTCCGTAGAGCGCACAGTCGCGCTGCGTCTAGTATGCGTCAATATATAACAAGATACTACAACTTTACTTTAGTTTATCGTCGACAATTACAAGAACACAACACGCAGTTAATCCCTAACCCTGCTAAAGTATTTTACTTAGAGGGCCTTGAGGACGGGGAGATGTCACCCTACTTCCTATCCGGATTTATGCTCACCAATTATCTGTTGAAGGGTAGATTGCATTTCTGCCTGGAGCTCCTCCAGACCCTGGTCTCTCATAACCTTCTACTTTGTGCCGCTCTGGCACTATACGTCGTCGCTGTTCAACACTCTCTGCCGTCTGGATGAATGACGGAAGGGGGGGGGGGGGGTTGGTTCACACTCGCGACTCTGGCCCTTTATAGTCTGATGGTAGTGGATCAGAGCGAATTTGTTATCCAAACAGGGGGCACACAATAAATCCACCGTCTGTTCAACCTTAACTCGTGTATGGCCACCTAGAGCCCGCCACAACATGTATCATGTGTAGTGTTGGGCACACAAAATAAATACTGGCAAAATAATTTAGAGGAGCTGAACCGTTTTATATGCAAGGTGAAGAATGCCTTAACACAAGGAAGAAGAGGCATGCATACCTAACAATTCTTAAACATAAACATGGAGAAGAAAACAAGGCACTGGTGACACTGTTCCCAGTGCCCATAGTGACAAGATGGAATATGTTGTTTGAATCAGTTTCATACTTGGCACTGCATCTGCATGATGATGTTGAATTCTTTGATTAGCTTAGTGAAGATAGTGCTGGGGTGAAGCATGTGAAATGGTTTCAAAAGGACAACACACAAAGCCTTGAGACGATGTTGACATTTGACGCGTGCACGGTTACTGACTGTATGGCACAATCGTTGAGGTTTATTGCGCTAGACCAAGTGCGCGCTTATTGATAGCTGATAGGAGGTGTTAGTTAACCTGACTTACTCTGAATGTCTTTGGTCGGTTGGTAACATAGTCAGTGGTTGATTGAAGCTGGTGCTGCAGACCTTGGATTTATGTTAGGTTGTACTGGGTTGTCTCACACCGTTCTCCAGGCCGCACTCTCCTGGCTCCAAAACCTAGGATTGGCTAGTCCGGTACACTAAACCCCTCAGCACAGGATGCTAAACTGGGCTGGTACGAACGTGCGGTGGGAAATATATATAACGTACCACGGGAGCAGTCGAGACTGCCCTTAACCTTAGTGAGGCTGCGCAGTCTCATTCCGCCTGTCTTTCCTACGTAGGAGGTGCTAAGGTATTCCGCTGCTTGGCAACTAGATGAGCAATCTTTTGCTCTCTACGCCGTCTCCCATGCCTTATCTTATAAGTCATAAAGTTTGGTTCGCTGCTGAACAAAACATGTCGTGCACTCTGGACGAGAAACTATTTCCTATAATACTGCTGTCCAGTAGCCGCTTGGTAGCACAAGCTCGGTATCCCTGTGATTCCCCACTGTAGCGGGCAGGTCAGAGACTTAGAACCGTGTGGGCCACTAATGCTTATACTGGATGTAATATTCAGCCAAGTCCAGGTTGCAATACCTCCTCCAGCACCTGGGTGCTCAGGTAGGGGATAATAACCCAGGCTTGCTGTCTCTCCTTGGTTGAAAGTATTCCTAGTGGTTGTGGCTCCTTTGTTCTTTCCCTCCAGCACCTGGATGTTAGGGGTAGTAGGAAGCAACAGACTGTTTTCGAATGGGTGTGTTACCAGACTGGAGGATTCCAGAAGGGGGTCCCCAGTCAAGCTAGTTCGAATTTGAAACATACCTGGTTTCTGTAGGCAGTGCACGGTGTGAATTATTCCTAGCTGGCGAAGTAGATGTTACTCTAGAAATAAAAGCATATGGCTAGAGAACAAAGCTGTATTTATTGAGGATTCAATAAACACAGTGACACCCGTGCTATCGTCTACCAAGCAGACTGAGTACTGAAGGTAAACTATGTCAGCCAGTTATAGGCGACCTGGTTAAAGATGACTGGTTGAATTACTACTGAATGAAAACTATCTAACTGCGGGTGTCTGGAAGAGACACGTGAAGTTAGTTAATTTGCTGTAGTAGCATGGTGTAATCGTGTTCGATGTTTGTCGTCACAGGGAGCAGTCACTCAAGGTTCGCTGGAGGCCTCAGCACTAAGCAGTTCTCGGGGTTTACTCGAGAGAAGCAAGACGAAAATGACTCCTGGAGCCCCACTGCACACGGACTTATATAGTCAGAAGTGTAGGCTGCTGCGCTGGGGTACGGGGAAGGCGTGTGACGTCCTGCCGTGAGGCTGGCATGGGAGGTGAGAACCCGCTTGTCAGCACTCTGCTTTGTGGATCTTCGTAGGCGCTCGGCTGTGCCCGGAATTGGCTGAGAGCTTGATGGCACTCAGTGCGAGGGTTGGGTGGAGGTGGCATGCTCATTAGTTGTGCAACCTTGAAACCGCGTGTTCGGCCGCCCGGTAGATTTAAGCAGCGCGCAACACCTGTGTATTGGTTTGCGGTAACAACTCTCACGTGGGTTGAAGTAAGGGTTTACTTAACGTGAAGAGCGATGAGTTGTAATCATATTTAATAGTGGTATAAGCCGTACGTGCCATATTCATTGCTCAGAACTGTGGCTTCTTTGTGTAGTTGATTAATTTTCTTGAAGGATCAATGTATCCCACTGCTCAACTCTCGGCCAAATTGAGCTAACTACAAGAGCTCTTCAGGTGCTGGCTAAGAGAATCCTACCAGAAGCTGTTGAAAATATTTTGTCTGAAATTAAGACAGTGAAGTATGCACAACCTTAAAAGAGCAGTTTAGACACACTACAAAACTAAGCCTCCTGAAATAAGATAATTTGATAAACAGTGACACATCTCGTCAGTTATTTCTTGGAATTGGAGCATTATTTAATCTTTAAAATATAGGAAGCTGACGCGTATCTGGGTTACTAATTATGGGACACTGCCATCATGGTTTTGGGTTTGCTAGACCAGCACGCACGTTTAGGGATTTATTGTTCCAATTGTTGTTTCCGGCATGATAGCTTAACAAGACATGTCGCTTGGAATTTCAGAACAAAGTTTTTGATAGCCTGTCTGGCTAGTTGTTTATGATTGTCTACATTCTGGCCCACTGTGTGTTTACATAGTAAGGTAGGTGACTGGCGGTAGGTGTTGGGATTATCTGGCTTACTTATTGGTTATTCGGCCGACTGGAGAACGGTGGCTGATTGCTGACAGGAGTTGACAGTGCTGTTTCCTGGCTTCTGGTTGATGATATCGTGTTGGCCAACACGGTACCGCAGATTCCAGGCAACTCCCTCTGGACTCCAGAACCTGGGGTTGGAGATCCCATACCTGACCTCAGATCCTTGCACTACAGCATCTGGGATGGGTTGATAGTCCTGGTGTGTATGGATATGTGGAGGGAAAACAATATAATTAGGTACATGAGAGGCCGGTCTCACCAAAAGCCTTACTAGGGCAGTGCGGTCTCTGTCTGCCTGCCTGTCCACAGATGGTGGAGCTAATACAGCCCATTGCTTGGCAGCGAGGTGTGCAATCCTTTGTTCTTCTCTCCATAAGCCATGCCTTACCTTAAACGGCATATTGCGTAGACCACCGCTGAATGATACGGGTCGTGCACCACGGGCATGAAACAAATCCCTAGAAGAGTGTACTTCCAGTAGCAGCTGGTGGCACGAGCTCGGTGCTCCAGTAGGCCCCCCACCACTGGCAGGGAGACCAGAAGCGTTGATGCAGTGTGGACCGCCTTCCTGCACTACTGAGTGTGGTATGGCAACCAAGGCCAGGCCTTAACACTCAAGCAAATACCCCGCCATTACCTAGGTGCTCCGGTAGGGATTCAACTCAAGCGTACTGTCTCTCCCTGATTGGAGGAGTTTTTAGTGGTTGGGGCTCTACTGTTCTATCCCCGGAGGTCTAGAACAGGTGGTCATCAACTGGTTTATATATAGGACTGGTGGACTCCAGAAGGGGTCCCCAGTCGTAGCTAGTTCATATTAAAAATACCCGGTCTCTGTCAGCAGTGCACAATTTGTATCGTTCCTAGCAGGCGTATTCAAGATTACTCTATAGATAAAACTTGCCGCTAGATGAACATAGCTGTGTTTATTAGTACCATAATAAACACAGTGACTCATGCTAAGTCTTACCAAGCAGACGGGATGCTGGAAGTAACCTACGCACTCCAGGTGTATGTCACCTGGTTCTAGGCTATTCGGGAAATAAAATTAAGTGACTGTTAATGAAAATATTAATACGAGCTAACCAAGTAAGGGATGTCTATATGAGACAGAGAAGTTAAAGTCCACTGCTCCACTAGCAGGGAGTGCTAATGTTCAATGCTACTGCAGAAGAATCTTCTGGTAACTGGTAGCTATTGGTGTCACTGAAGCCTCTGGTGCCTGTTGTTACAGAAGCCTCTGGTGACGCAATGATAGCAGCTGTTGGTGGCTGCTGAATACTGTTGTCGACAATGGGAGTAGCCTCTGGTAGGTTGCTGAAGACTTGGAGGTCGTAAGATGCCCCAGCTCTAGAAGTAGTGGAGCTCGCTCGAAGATCTGAAAGAATAACTCGTGAGCCCTGCCGTGCAAGGAGTCCGAAGGACAGGTGCAACCGTGGGTCACGGGGGGGGGGGGGGGGTTGACGTTCCTTGGCTGCAAGGTCGGAGTGGGGGAAGAAACCCCCTGGTCATCTCTTGGCTACGTGTATGTTCGGTGGCGCTCAGCTGTGCCCTGAGGCGGCTGATGGCTTGTTGGCTCTCAGCGCAGTGGAGGGGAGGGCAACGTGTCCTCTGGCTTGCGCAACCTACGTATCCACATGTTTGGGCACCCTCCAGGATTATGGTGGTACAGGTTGGGGTGGTTCATCTCTTACGTGGGTTGAAATTGATCTACTTGGCGTGATGTGAGATGAGTCGTTATCATTTATAGTAGTTTGATAAAGCGACAAACGTCGAAGCATACAAGTGGAGGATAAATAATTTCAGAATCATGTTCACTTACCTTTTCTTCAAAAGGTGCTGAAGAATGTGTTAGCAACTGGCTTCATATTCCTCCAAAAGTTGGTTTTCGAATAGCAAAATAAACCGTATGTAACCCATGTGGGCATGGTCTAAATATTGCGCTGCTTGAAAGATGATTTCCCAGAATCTGCATCTGCTGCACGTAAGTTAATGTGGATCCCCCCAACTAATAAAGATTTTGAAAGATCATTCTCTAAATATTCAGTAATTGTAAGTGACTGGAGGAGATCTTGAGAACCAGAGAATGCCGAGATACTGACAGTGGTGGCTTTTTCCTGAGTCAAATACACAAAAAATTATTTACATTGTAATTTTTGCGAATGCTGTTAAGACAGGAGTGTGTTACTAAGTGTGTGTATGTGCTGTTAGATTGATGCATCAGAATTGGGTTAATCAGACTTAGTATAAGAGCTTATTAAATCTTTATGACGATAATGACAACATTTATGTTTTTTAATGACTAAATTAACATGAAAATAATTCCACAAAATGTTGGCTTTACTAATAGTTGCAAACATTTCCATCCACCAAAATGTATAATTTTCAAATGAGTTTTTTTTTTAGACGAAGGGCACATCTTTATGACTGGCCTCATCACAAGTCCGTTAGTGGTGTGTAGGGTGGCATGTCAGTGCCAGTGTACTGAATTTTGAGCACAATTTTACAAATTAGTTACAAAGAAATACTTTCAATCCATTTATTACAAAGCCCAATCACTGTACAAGAGAGCTCATGAATACATAAAATAATACTAATTGAAATACTACGTAAAAGTTTGCACACGTAATTTAAAATTCTCCATTTGACTAACCCACAAATTTATCACATATTCTAAATATATTAAAAGCTTACAAAATAACTAGACTCCTTTTTACTTATTAAGTGGCACCTTTAAAATTGCTACTTGTAAAACTCTCTCACAAAGCATAGATAACATTTATTGAAAACCAGTTAATTAAATACTTGCAAATATCAAATTCACATTCACTATCTAATAAATATTGTAACAGCTTACTGACGTCACTTCACTTTGTTTAAAAAAATGTGATACTCAGACAATTGAAACCACATTACCAGGTGCTCAAATATGAACATACAAGTAATTTAATTTTTAAATAAAGAGTCAATCAATATATGTCCTGCACTAGCCATTGTGTTAACCATGAAATATGTAGCACAGTATAAACAAATTTCTTATAATTTAATTTCAGAACTCGCAAGAATCAAATTGATTTCAGTAGGTCTTTTGCAAAACGACAACAAATTGAAATGTGAAGTTACACATCAGTGGGGAAACTAGTTGTTCTCGTAAGTTTCACCTTATATTTTATTTCTTTGGCAAAATATAGAAGTAATATCAAGTACAGTAACTTTCCTATACATTGCGTAACACCTCTTCAAATAATAATTTACCAATATAATTTGATATCATGCCACTGCACCTTTAAAAAAAACAACAATTACATTAAAATTCTTTCCAACGCCATTAAGATTATGTGGTGCATAATTGCGTACTAGAAAAAAACCAACCATATTTCATTTAACGTGTTATTTAGTTGCCCTGTTAATGCCACAAACTTATGCACATTAAAAAGGTAACTTTGCAAAGCCGCAGACAAAACCTGGCCCATCAAAGGGCATTGCAATAAAATAAGTTAAAATAATGTATTAACCATAAAAAATATATTAATATACAATGCGGTATCCAAAGTTGCCGTGGGACAAAGTGCAGGATAGTAAAAACAAGACAGCACAATTAAAAATCCTACCAAAGCGGCGCGGCGAGGTGTGGACATGCAAAACCTTAATTGCCAGCCAGCCGAATGGGGCAAATAAATTAAGAGTAAACAAGGCATTTTGCACTACCAAATATATTGACGATTCATGTGAACAATTCAATACATACAGACTTGATTATAGAACAAGGAACTCTACAGACTTCATGCACCCACTACACTTACACTGAAAACCATCTACTTTATACCATACAAACTAAACACCCAGTGATTTAATGAACTGTCCATGACTCACCGAGTCTTCCCATCTTCCACTGCCATATCAAAATCTGATATTACACAACTATATTAAAAATAGAAAATTTGCGTGCGCTGTGCAGATGTTACAGTTTAAATCACATTGATTTCCATGGCAACGTATTCCCAAGTGAAGAAGCGTGAAATGGAAGGTTCCAATCCCAAATGCAGGAAAACAGGTAGGTCTCAGCTGAACATACAATGTGACCAAAAGATCCACTCCACACTTACAGTTAAAAGTGATGACCGGGAGGGGAAGTAGTGATGGAGAAATGAAAGGAGAAAGCAGGGTGGCCACTGAACTGGGAAAACCAGGAAAAAGTGTGGAATTGAAAAGGACCCGGGGGAAATCTGGAAATAGTCTAGAATTTTGTCCTTCTGCAGGGAATTTTTTCCCCCTCTTTTCGGGCATTTTGAGTTTCGTCGCCAAATACTGTGATGGTAGGTCGGGGTAGTTTTGCGTAAACAATCATTTGTCAACATTGCGCAACATTTTTCAGGCCGGGGTAGTTTCCCACGCCCAGTTCCTGCCCACCCGTTGTAGCAGTTTCCCACGCCAAGCGACATGTCACTCTGGAGGGGAAGAATGCCGGCAAGTGTATCTCATATTACCTCTTTCAACGTCTGTCACACCGCTCGCTTATTTTTCAATTTGTGTGTGTAATTTGCTGCGTGATGAAGTGAACATGTTGACTAGATATTCATCTAGTTACGAATCAGAATTTCCATGGGCTTCAGAAGACACTAAAGATAGAGGCAGCGCGCTGTGCAAAATATGTGATAAAAGTTTTAAAAGATATACAATTCTAAAGTGCATCAAAAAATGTTTGCTGATAACTCTAGAATCTTGCAAGTTACTGCATTCTTTTCTGCACATTCGAACCAAACTGCAACTATTTCTTCTTGCAGCAAATGTAAGTAACAATTGCTTGTAGTATTTTTTACTGCTGTGTGTGTGTTAATCGTTCCAAATGTTTCACTTGTGTTAAACATTTAATCTAATGATGTAACATACCCTTTGCTTTATTTAACAGTAGAAGTTTACCCTGCACAGTAGGAAGCTAGAAAGCTATGAGTCCGCAACGCCTCGCGACTGCTGACTGCTCGACTGTTTGTAGCTTCCCTGCAATCATCGCACGCCTGCCATGTCGCTTGTAACAATACTTCTCTCCTTCATTGTAGGTGTCGTATAGTCAAGAGACGGGAATGAGGCCCACGTTATTAATTTCATTTAATCTGCAAGTGTCGTCCGAACAAAATTACAGGGCCAGGTGAAAGTGTATTTTACCTTCCCCTTGTCTGGATGTTAAAACAGTAATAAGTGTCATGACTTTTTACCATGCCGAATAAGTCCACATTTAGTTGTCTATGGTAGAATAACTACCATTAACTCAATTATATATTAATTAAATATAAAATGCAGATGTTTTAAAACGAAAGATGTCCCAGAAGTATTATTAATGAGTCTCATTGCTATAAATAAAATGTGCGATGTACTAGGTTCATTTTGTGTTGCTGTTGATTAAACTGGGAAATTAATTTAAATTTTATAAATTTTTTTAATAATGACATTTTTTTAGAATAAAGGGATATAAAGAGGTATAAATACATAATGTTAATTTGAACTTTGCGTGATGTGTCTAATTAGTGAGCTTCGCATTCAGTTTTAGTTGCTTCTTGCAAGAAAACCAGATGATAAATCATGTTTTACTAAGCAGCCGAATTCAGAATAAATTATGCCCTAGATGTATATAAATACAGTCTCTCGTTATCACCGTAAAAAGTTAATACTGTGCAACGTAATTTGGGCTCGAGTGTCACTGTTTTTTAGCAGGCTGTAAACAATTTTATGAATGCGGCGTACTGTGATTGGTATGCGCAAATTCATTTTAAGAGTGATTGACGATCGTTTACGTACCATGGAGACACCCATTAACATAGGAGTTAAGGACAATGTTCCAGATATTTGCAGCCGTGCTCTGCAACCAGTACTTTCCTTTGATTATTTCATATTTCTGCAGAATTGCTACAGTTTTGCACTAACTAATGCTCACGTTGTCTTATCAGTGGTCGTCTAAAATCCAACCCCCTAAACATAAGCGAGTTGTCAAATTGAAGCATAAAACCCGAAAATAAAAGCTAGGGCCGACAAAAAACCATAATTCAATAAAATCGCATACAGATGTATCCAACTTTCAGTTCCAAACTCAGTGCGGGAAGTCAAAATCCAATATCAAAATCCTTAAAATCGTCATTAACGTAGTAATGTTACGTGGCCTTTGCAAATCTGAATGTGCATGCACACAGCACACACACACACACTCATACACATTTGCGCGTGCCTGACAATCATTCCACTCACACGTGGGGATAAAAGGAAGTAGGAACCGCAGTCAATAGTCGGCGATGCATGAAAATATCCCATCGTATGGCTGTTGCTACTTGTAATCACTGCTGACGTGCATGCAGCATATAGCAAGCTGTGCACAGTTGGCCTGCAGATAAGCAGCACACGGCGCCCCTCCTAGCTGGAGGACAGCTTTATATGTAATGTGCATATAAATTTGATTTTTTATTGTCCAGGGTATATATTGCCTTTATTACAGTTTTTCAAGGATAAATCTTTATAAATAATGGAGATGTAATTAAATTTTTTAAATTGGGTTAATAAATTGCATTTATTGCAGTTTTCAAGGAAAGATCTTTTATAAGTAATAACTTACTGAATGTGTAAATAATTTTTTTGTCTAGGGAGGTTATATTACGTTTATATTGTCTTTTTAATGCGAACTTGTACATTTTTCTATATATACTGCATTGTAAAAGATGGGACACTGTACAAAACCGATTTTTTAAGTGTGTTTGTAAAATCTGGAAAATACTTAGGATAACCTGGAGAAACCCTGGAATTTTATATTTTCAATAGAGTGGCCACCCTGAGAAAGGATTAGGAATCCAAGCAGCTCTAAGAGAACGTTTCTAGCACTGCAATCAGCGTGGCAAATCATTGAACTAACATGACGGCGCCGCAGTACCATTGCAACTCCCTGCCCTGAAGAACCCTCACTTGCAAAAAAAATAATGGTCTAAGCAAAGCTCTGGTGACCCATACTCCACATATAAACAAACACAGTTCCAGTAGACACAAGTAGGAAGATACCAGGTAAGGGCACGTAGAAACTTAGAAAGTCCACTTCAGAGTAGTAATAAAAGTGGGAACAATTTCCCAAGCCAAAGAGACAGTACAGGAGCAAGACCGCGTCCCACCTGCTGGCTGAGCTCAGTTCCCATAGCCAGGGAGGAGGTTTATACCTGAATCACAAAACGTTTGGTGAAATCGGGAAGATGGAGGGTAGGCGGCTATGTCAAAAAAATTTTTAAAGCTTGGAAAGCGTTTTCCTGTTCGCCACCGCAAACAAACTCTACACCCTTCTTTTTTAGATGGTTTAGAGGGTTGGCAATTTCAGAGTAATAGTCAATGCAGCGTGAGTAATACATCAGAACGTCAAGAAACTTTTGAACACCCTTTAATATTCTTGGGCATGGAAAATTCAATATGGGCACAACCCGACCCGGGTCAATGAGCAAATGCCCCTCGCCCAACAAATACCTTAGAAATTTAACTGTGTTAGAGCCAAGAGTGACCTTCTCAGCTTTATGGTTAACCCAACTTCACACATCCTAGTTATAACGTATATTAAATGATCTAAATGAGCATCTAAGACCTCATTATAAACAATTATGTCTTCAGTAGAATTGATCACATACTTAAATTTAAACTCTGATAGTACATAATCGAGGACACAGATTAGGGCTCCGCTTCCAAAATTAGAGCGCATCGGAATCCATATGAATTTGTACTGAATCCAAGGTGTGCTAAAGGCCGTATATTTCCTGCACGAAAGGTCTAACAGGCACTGGTGGAAACTGTTATTGAAGTCGAGGACCTCGGGCTTAGCCTCGATGTTGAAGGGCACAATCTGTCATCAGCAATGGGAATGGATCTTTGTGTATAGAGATGGGACGTTCGATACTTCAATACCTTGACGCGTGCCCGGTTAGACTGACTTGGCACGTTGGTCGAAGATTTTGTCCACTAGACCAAAAGTGGAGCGGTTTAGTTTAGATAGATGAGGGGAACCGAGGAATGTTGGTTAGCACTTACTTAATCCTGCTTCTTGGGCACTGTGGTCGTAGTGGGTTTCACCCACCATAATGAGCTTGGTCCACGCCAAAGCAGCAATTCCACTGGTAGGCTTCGTTGGTCCAGAAGTTGATGTTCTCCCAGCCGAATCTCACTTCGGCACTGGTCAACAACCTTTTTTACCACAGGGGGGCATGAGGGGTGAATATTTAGACAAGGAGATAAGTACAATATAGTGACCGGAGCAGTCGATAATGACTCCTGTCCGAGCTGGGCAGTGCTGTCCCGTTCTGCCTGCTTTTCCGGTGTAGGTTGAGGAAGGGCACTCAACTGTCTGGCGACAAGGTACGCTGCATTTCGATCCCTACACTTTCGGCTTTGCCTCTGCCCATAAAGCATTGAGTCTCTGCTCACCTTACTTGGTACACCCTGATGTGAACAAACTAAACACAATTTACAGTGTTAGTCCGGTTTTGGCTTGCTGACCAGGCTCTGTAAAGTGTCCACTGATCTCCCGCGCTATGCGTGCTGATCTGAGATGGGGAGCTGTGTGGGTCACCAAAGCCTCCACTGGATGTGCGTTCATACACGAATGAGTGGCAGGACTCAAGTTACAGTTACCCCAGCACTAACAGTGCTGTGGTGTAAAGAAGTAACCTGGGTTTGTTGCCCCTCCTTGAATGAAGGTGTTGCTAGTGGTTGTGGCGCCTCTGTTCCTCTCTGTCAGCACTCTGACAGTTGGCCATCTAATGGGTGTGTGAGGAGGTATGACGGACCCCTCAAGTGCGCCCGTAGTTGAAGCTAATTCGGTTATTATAAAATACCCTTTTCTGTTAAGGGTGTATGTAGCAACCTGTATCTAGCAGGTAAACAGACAGATACTCTAAGAAATAAAAGCTGAAATGTAGGGAACAAAAGTAAATTTATTGAAGTCTCAATAAACATGTGATGCGTTCCAATTTTGCCAGGCAATTGAGTGCTGAAAGTTACTACACTGGCCAGGTATAGTGACCTGGTTCTAGGTTGTAAGTGGAAAACATGAATCTATACGGTAAAATATATGTTACTTCTAAACTGTTATAATAAAGGTGTCTTGAGGAGACAAAGTGAATTTAATATGTGTTGGTGAGCGTGTTCGCTGGTTGTCGGGATGACTGATCGTCGACGGTGAAGTAGTCTCAGGGGGCGTACTCAAAGCTTCGAAGTTCTCTGGAGGTCCCAGTACTTAACAGTGCTCTGGGATGTTGTGAGAGATGAAACAAGAATGACTGCCCAAACCCGGCAGCGTCTGGACTTAATATAGGCGAAGCTTGTAGGCTGCTGGCGTGGGCTGCGGGGAGGGCGAGCATTCTGCCCTGGTTGTCGTGGGAGTCGAAAAACTCTGATTAGCGTTTCTGCTTCGTGCCTCGTCAGTAGCGCTCGGCCTTGCCCGAGGTCCGGGCAGGTTGTTGTCTCTCAGCAAATACACATAATGCCAAATAATGGCAGTGCATTAAAAAATTATTTCGGTAGAAAATTTGTCATTACAATACATACTGACTTGATGCATTTGTACTGTGTTTCAGTTAACTTGTATTAATAGCTTAAGCAACTTAATGGTAATATCTGTGTGTAGTTACAACTGTTTTTTATATGAAAATAGTTAACAATAATTGTTTTCCAAAACAGCAGTCAATAAATTAATGGCTTGTTGGGAGAAGGGTCTATCGCACTTCTGCAACAATGCATGGTATCTCGGTTTACAGGCCCTTCGTCCACCAAGAAGGGAGGCGTTCTGCTGTTCCTTTAAGCCTGGCCTCAACAGCAAACATATGCATCTACACATTTGATGGTGGAAGAAATTGTATTTTGTTATAAATCTCATTTTGTTGAATGTGTGATAGGCTCTTCTTCCACTAAGCCCATCAAATGTGATGTGTATGCTAATTAAACACAATATTTCTTTTAATCTCACATCATGTTTTGTTGAACTTTTGACAGATACCTACACCCTCTCCTTCTCCCATGATAAAATTACAAAATTTAGGCCACATCTTTATGGAGGTCAAGGTTAATTTTGTTGTGGTAATGGCAGTGAGAATAATACCAAGCTAGAAATGATCTCTGAATTGTACTAAATATGTTTTATAAAGTCAGGCATGGCATAAGTGCCTGTAAACTAAAATTTGTTACGAAACCAACCGTTAAGTTTAATTTTGGAGAACACAATTCAGACAGGATTGATTGCTTCTTTAATATGTATAATGTACAGACTTTCTCTTTACTACTGTTCTTGGTAGAACTGCAATGAAATGTGCTTTGGAGTTAACTGATTTATTGGGGAATACTCTCTTAATTGGGAGTGGGAATATAAGTACATGGATCTGGTAAAGATTTCTTATGTTGTTAATTGTATTGTAATTAGAAGCAGCTCAGTGGGTGTGAAGCATTGGTTTATGACTAATTTTCACTTGGAAAATAATTTCAGTTTGGCTGGAACTCTTCTAAATGCATGTTGTTAGGGGGAACACACAGTTCTAGGGTTGATGTTCTTTTGCTCATGAGAAATGGTAATTGTATATTGAGATTTTACTATATAGCACACATAATAGAATGTGAATTTTTTTGTATGAAATGTATTGTTTCTTTAGTAAAGTTTGAACATTCCTTACAATTAAACAGTTCTTGGAAGTGATTCCGGTTTATTTTTGCAACCTTTCAAAAATTCTTCATAGGTGTACCAGAGGAATTAGAGCTGTAAATAACGGTATTATTTTTTTCCTTTTTCCCAAAAAGATATACATAGCTAATGCTGACAGTCCTTGAAATGCAAATTTTTTTACTCTACATTTGTAGTTAAATTTAACTGCAGCACATGTGAAAATTGCATAGGTTCGATCTTCCAGTTATCAGCATCAGTGTGGTATTGATTGGTCTTCTGTTTGTTGTTGGACAGTGGGAGGTGTCACGTGGCTGTCTCAAGCTACTGGTGAAGTTCGTGTCCCAGTATGAACCCCAGACAGAGGACTTTGTGGGCCGGAAAGTAGACCTGCAAGGTGGCGGGATCACCCATGTGAACCCTCCACCGGGCCATCAGATAATGCTGCACCTAAACACCAAGTCGGAACACCTCAGGCTGGTAATGTATCATACTTCCATTATGTACATTTTGCCCGTATTATTTGAATGGATTCATGGAGGAACCTGATCTATTGTAGACATTAAATTTATATTTGCTCTTTAGTCAAGGGTAAATCCATGATTGTTTGTCCTTTAACATCCTTTTTGCATTATAACTAATACTGCAGTTGCAAACATAATATATATGTTTCAATACATGTGCTTGTTCGTGGATTGTAAAGAAAATTGAGATGGTTCTGTTTGTATCTCAGATTTTCAGTTACATTGAATCTTGATCTAGGAATTTTGGTAACAAAATTCTTTTATTTTTCGTAGGTTGCAAAACATCTTACATAAATTACATCTGTACTGCCCTTAGCAGGTTTTAGTACAATAGATAGGTTTTATTAATTTAATGGGCAAAAAAAAAGAAACTACATATATGATGACAGCAAGTTTGCCCAAGCATAAAGGTAACATTGTAGTGTACATCAGGTAACTAACTTCAGGTGTCTTGTAATTTACCGTAACCATTCTTAACTACATCAGTAACAAGCTTAGCAGGCTGTAGAGCAATCAGATTTTTTTGTGGTTCTATTTCATAGTAATTTTTATTATAAGAAGGCAGCAAACACGCCCAATTTTAAACGTAATCTAAGCAATACTACTAAGTTTAATGTTGCCTGGTATTGCTTGTGTGTGGAATGTTAAAATATATTAATGGCAACATTCACAATATTTAGTGGTCAGTGTGGGTATGGTGAAATTGTTAGTAACAAGTGAAAGAAAAAATAACGTAATGATGAAACTCAATGTAATAAATTTTTTGGGCACATTTGTCATATATATGACACACACATGTGCATGCGTGCACACACACTCATGCACGCACAACTTTAATAAAGGCCCATATTATAACAAAATTAATTAATTCACGTGCTCGACAATTTCCTCCAAATTTTATCAAGTTAAAATAGTTCACTTTTTACAAAATGCAGTCACGAACAGTAAGCTGTACAGTGAGCCAGTCGAAGCGCAGAACAGCGCAGCAGAGTTAATTAATTATTCACATTTCTAAAAACTCACATTGCGAGAAAATTACGAAGAAAGGAGTTATGTAATTGTACCTCCTGGCACTCTACCGACCCCTCATGGTGTGGGGTGAAATTTGTGATTCTCAGACGATATGTCTCCCTCTCGGGCTGGTCGTAATCTGCTAGCGGGCGGCAGGTGCTCTTCCTCCACTCTTCACACCAGGCTGCTAAAAACCTAATCAAATAAGGGCATGGCATGGTACAGAATCCTTTAGGATACAGTATGAACCCAGTCACAATCACTTTCCCACACCAGGCGAACTGCTTAGAGTAAAACAATTGAATTTCTAGAACATACTGGAAAGGAAAAAAAAGTATATATATCCTGAAGTGTTTTAAGCCACCTGGTACAATGATACAATATCGATTGTATGTAGAAGGATTAGACCCAATGCCAACCCTGGTATGGTCAATGTTTGAAAATTGAAACCTCCGTACCCAATTTATTTGTGGCATCAGTAAAGTTAGGAGTGGCAATGTTGTAGATGAGAATCGCAAAGCTAGCTGGCCCCCCTAGCTAGCTCAGTTGTGAGTTGGGTTCCCCACATTGGAAGAATAAGATTACTGATTGTGAGCCTTGTGCACGTTTTAATTGGTTGATGGTTTGGGGATTGCAACATTCAAAGTTCTGTGGTACGCAGACCGTGCTTTAGTGATGGAGGTGTCATTCGTGTAATGCAATACCAATATCGCAGTGATTATACCCAAGGGGTTCCTACTCTTGCTTAGGCAGGACGCCTGTATACAGAGTGGTTCTGGATGGCTTACGTGATGGAACAAAGTCAAGAGACACAGGCAGCATTACCCTCCTACACTTTACCTGCTGTTTCGAGTTGGCGGGACCCTAATCTTCTCCGACTGTGGTCAGCAGTTGTACAGCGGCCAACATTGGCTGCGGAGGAGTGATGCTCATGCTGCTCATATGTTCCTGGGGTAGGTGTGGAGGGATTGAGATGTTAGTTGGGTAAAAGGGTGGGATCGAGTCACAGGACAGCAATGTCAAAATGAACTGCCAGTAGGTGTTCCAAGGGTATTTGGCTTGCTACTCTGGTAGGATGCGTGAATAGTGGGTTATCCTCTATTATCTCTGGAACAGTTGTGTTAGATATCTTTGCCTCCAATTTCTTTAATCCTGTTTGAGCTTGCACTTCTGCCCACTTTTGTGTGAGTGTGACATAAAGCAGAATTAGAAAGTACCTAATAAAATAAGAAAGCGCAAAGTGAAGCCACGTAAAAGCTGCAACCCTATCATGTACTTCTAAAATTACTTGTATTATAATGCAAGATCTACTCTGTAGCTCCTTGTTTAGCCGTTCTCCAGCTATGGATGGAACTACAAGGTGTAGGATCCTTACGTTAACAGCCAGAGACTCTTAGCTAGTTTTCCACTGAGGCTCAAGCCGATCAAATAGTTCTTACCCAGACCTGGCTGTTCCCTAGTCCACAAATGGAAAGAGAGTACCTAGTGCATTCAGGCTCTTCTGATAATCTACCAAAGAGACATACAGTATTTCTGTTTGCCTCTTAAAGTTGTGTGTAATTTCCATATGGTGGTAGTTTGTGTAACCGGCTTTACCTTACATGAGCAATGGAAACTCCAATTACAAAAACCGTCTGTAATGACCTTGTTGTCGACGAGACGTTAAGCCCACTTACCTACCTACGTATACAATTACATAAATTCCTTCAGGTCAACAAAAGGGACTTAATAGAACCATTAATACATAACGTTTATTGGAATATGGATTTACAGTGAAACCCTGCTCAGAAGTTCCGCCTAAAAAATTTTCCTGCTTAATAAGTTAAATAGTTGTGCAGCTTGTCAATCTGCACATGTGTAATTGGACCCTTTTAAGAAGTTATCCCGATTAATAAGTGTTATTTTTTCAGTCCCTTCAGAAACTTCTTAACAGAGTTTTACTGTACTAAGATTATTAAAGGTGGATCCACACTCTCCTAAATTAAATAAATATATAATTATTTAAAATTGATTATGTGGAAGTTATTACATTAATGTTAGATGAAGGCTTCCTGGATATCCAATGAATGTGGCGTTTGGTAAGATGTGGTAGACGTGAAATTAATTCAACAAATAAAACAATAATTTATAATTCCTTGATTTAGGGAGGTTTGTGTTGATGGGTCCTAACTGTTTGAATTTTAAAAAGGGGTTCTTCACCCAAGTTTTGAAGCCGTGGCCGGGTTAGAGCCGTAAGGGAAATCCAGAGGGAACGTTGTCACAGTGACCTTCAATACCTGGATGGTAAAGAGTAAGGAACAAGTGGCAACGTTTGCTGGGCACTCTGGTAGTCGTAGACAACTTCTGGAGCTGTAGACTGAGGCTGAAGAGGTGGAAGCCTCTTGATGGTGGCAGCCCTCTGGAGTTGCTGGAGGTGGCAGAAGAAGTTGACGGTCTTCTGGTAGGTGGCGGTCCTCTGGAGCTGGATGGCGTCGTCACTGAACACTGGGTCTTCCATGTTCACTGGCACAGGTGAGGGACTCTGCTCTGTGCTAGCACCATCGGCCGTCTCAGCCAAATGGTACAGCATAATCAACCTGAGGCCTGCACTGGGATTCCTTTTATACTATATTTCCCAGATTGTAGGTTCTAAGAGGTGTGGTGGTATTATCCCTGCCTGTCGGGGGTGGAGCTTCTGATATCACACATGGGTTCCTGGATCCTTTTCTGTAGCAGCGCTGGGCATGAGACAATGACATATCTTCCCCTCATGCGCTCATGGAGGCCGTGTCTTTCTGCTGGGCGGCTCGCTACCCTTCAGCAGCACAAAGTTTGAATTGTGTGCTGTCTTTCTAGCGGGAGCAGCAAAGTGGAAATAATCGCTTCTTCAGGAAGGGCATTCTGATGTGACGGTTTCTTGTAGAGATTAGGAAAACTGTAAAAGCAGAGATCACATGGTTAAGCGTTACATTGAGGCTCTTTCAATTTAGGTGACATATGTGTCCAGCCTCCATTACCGTTTTTATTTGGAGGTGACTTGTCCATTGGTTGATTCTGGCTCAAGATGTGGCGAAGTAGTTCATGTACAGTGTGCTTCCCTAAGCCTAGGATGCATTGTGCATCGACTCTTATCTCTGATTGCTTATGCAACCTTAACTGTAATTTCAGAAACAGCAAACGCGTGGCAAATAAACATACTATCACAGCCAAAAGTCAAATACTAATAAGCAATTACAATTAATTTATGTTACTAATTGCTGGCATTTCATAATCTCTAGTGAAAAAAAGTTTAGAGGAAGATTGGTTAGGTGGGCAGGGTGTAAAACCCCATAATTTCCCAGAGATTACCCAAAAAAATGTGTGTTTTCGTCGTACGGGACTGTGTGATCTTTGAATGAAACCCATACAAACTTTTTTACAGTGCACAGCACAACTGCAGTAACATAACCTTTACATCCTTATTTATTTGGCTGCAAACAATAAGAAAGAAGAAATATTTCCTGTTTCCATGAATACTGCAGTGAAAAGAAATGTGTGTGCTGATGCAAGACGTGTATATAGACTACTACTTTTTTTTTTGCTGCAACTACTTTTCATCACGTGCCCTACAAGTAACACGATCCTGAATGGCAGTTACCTAAGCCAACAATACTTCTCGTATAATAAGGTGGATGCCTGTAGACTGTCATGTACCAGTAGGAATAATATATTAAATCGCCCCTGCCTTAAAAAATCTCAGATATGGAAAAATACCAGTAAACCATGCCATTGAAGATGTACCTGAGCTTGCACAGCCGATGCAACCTGCACAACAGGAAGTCATGCTTCCAGCCTCCCCGAGAGATGGCAGCAAGTACGGCTCCGCTTACGAGGGAGGAACCACCCCTGTCTGAGCTACTTGGAGCTCGAAGACATTCAAGATACCCTCAGAGCAGGAATATATGTCCCTGCACTGCCTCTAAATGGCAGAAGGATTCCAACAGCTCGCTCCACCACCTCGTGTACTGGAACGCTCTGCTCAGTCTACTCTCTCTGCTCTCCTCACAACAAATCACCAGCTACCAATGTCTGACTTCTTTGAGCACATGCTTTAGCCCTAGAAGAGTCGTCCTCCCCTTACACTTGACCACCAGCTACAGTTAGTTTAGTTGTCATCACGGCTACCTAATTAGTTGCTTTTGCGCTCTTTTAGCTTGCCCTGAAGGCAAGTCTCTTCAAGCTGACAGGCATCTTCTCATGTCTTTGCTTGCCTTTTGAGAGTTAATCAGTGCATTGGTTACAGTTGGAGAGTATGCCTCCAGTTTAACCTTCTTCTGCTCTTTCTTGTGTGAATTGTGCTTAGTCATTCCCTGTAAGCGTCACCCCACAACAGAGAGGCAGGGAACTGTGGGTATGATACTGGTATCGCCGAACTTAGTGTACAACTGCAGTCTGCCCTCTAGAAGGACTTGACGTACATCACCAACACAGAACCCATTAGACTTCCACCCATACTGTGGACCAGGCACGTTAAAGGTACCTGGTGCACACGTACGGCAGAGCCACGACCACTAGCAAGACACGATGAAGAGGCTGGATTCCCCTTGTCAGCTAATCCACTACCTCCACAGTGTATAAACTTGCCGGAGGAAGTGCCAGGTCTGGCAAGTGAGGATCTTCCACTTCTGGTATACTCTCTAGTTAGGATTATTGGTGCCTGCCACCCCGATGCGGAAGTGAACCGTAGCACCCTATCCATGGTAAATGCCGTTCATCCACAGGAGGAGTGGTAAGTGGTGCGACAGGAAAGCAGCTTCCATCCTTGCTGGCAAGCAGGCATTGCTTAAACAACCTGTCACAGTCTTCAGCTATATAACCCCCCAAAGAATGAGCTCACGCCGCTTGCCAACTGTTGAGGCCTCACATCACACTTCCCCATTCACTTGTTTGGATCCCTGGTGCAACTCCCCAGGGCTGCACACCAAGTTGTAGAGTTCCTCCGCCTAGGCCTATCTCTGGAACTCGGTGTTGAGCCAGCAGACAACATAGATCTAGCTCCACCAACCAGCACCAGTGGGCCGGAAGCCAGGTCAATCATGGTGGACAGAGTGCTAAGACCTTGGTCTACTTTGCAGGTGGATTCACCAGTCTGAGCTTAAATCCTGCTCTTTGAGGGTGAACCACAGTAGGGAGATTGAGGTGGCTTTAATTAAGGAATGAGATAGTGAATCATTATGGGGACTATGATGTACGCTATATCCTGCTCCTCTGGATACCTCGGAAGGGGTTTTGAGCCTGGCAGGGCATTGGCACTGGCAAGAGGTTGGCTTTCGTGGAGGACCACCTAGGTGCTCCTCTTGTATTTCCCGTAGTTACTTATGTACAATGCTGTTCCTCACACAACATCCATATACATTCTCTCTCTCTCTCTACTATCAGACCCTATGCCTCTAAGGAGGCCTGGGAGCCAGAGGGCCACCCAGAAAACTCACCAGGAAGGAGGTTGTTGGGGAATGTCTTTGTGTAAATAGAATTGAGCACTGAGGCTGCATGGAAGAGGGATGCCTTAATTTGCAGGATGCCTGACAGGAGTCTTCAAGATGGATCAGCATTCGTTCCTGACTACATGTCTGGCTGCTTCTCAGTTACAAGTGTGGTGTTGCAGCCACCTCCAACTTTGCCGTAGTTACTCGATTGATAAGTGACATAGGGCCTATATTTACAAAATAAATTTTTTGCCACTTTGTAATGGGCACTAGTATAAAATCAATACATCATGTATCGCAAGAAATATTGATGGGCTGAATAAAATGTTTGCCCTTCTTGCTTGGTCAGTTGCAGTGTAATTTAATTCAACTTCACTGATTGTATATTTTAGAGTTGTTCCAATACCATGTTTTCAGATACCTATACTGATATCCCAATACCATTGCAGATACCCAGAAACCGATACCAATGCACTTTGCCGTGAATTTTAGAAAAAGTATTACATTTAATAATACATTAAAAATATTTCTCCTAGACTCGTTTAAATAAAGAAAATAATGTCTTAAAATACTGTATATAATTGATTGTAATCCGACACAATATTCAAGCTGACCTAAACCTTTCTAACCTCTGAAAATGTAAATAATATGATACTAAATGCAAGTCAAATTTTAAATGTCCCGCGTGCAGCTAAGAGCGCATGGAGAAGTTATCGATCATGCAGTGTTATGTCTGTTGGTTTATGGTGAAGGGGAAGGGGGGGATGACCTCTCCATGCTGCTACCTGTTGGCGACATCTTGCACGTGTGGTAAATGTAGGTCTTTTAAAGTAATTAATCTTATTTTACTGCAAAGGAAACTTGTAATTTTGAGACACAAATGAGGCAATTATAATTGATTTCTTAACTGTCTTTAATAATTAATCATTCAAAACCATGCCCTCTGATTTTCCGTCATGAGTTACACTGCACTCGGCTCGGTGCTTACCTAACCATTATTAGATGGCAAAAGGTGTCGAATAGGGACTTATACATGATCAGTTTATTCAAAGGCGCATGTCGATTGAAATAAATTAATATAAATTCTCTGATTTCCCCACAAGAAGTTACTGAAAATGAACACTTATAATACATGTCGCTCGATGTTGTAAATTTTTCAGACTAGTGGTAGAATATATGCTTTTGGGCATATAATTTTATTCGCGAAGATGCTGCTCTTTGAATTAAATAAATATTAAGTTTTAAAGTAATGTTAATTTTATGGCAGATACAATGAAACACCAACCTTACCGGATAAAACAACCTTTAAACATAAAAGAAAACATCTTCACAAATAATAATTCCTCGTTATAATATTTTGCATAACATTTTCAGGTGAAACCATTTGCTTGGAAATACAAATGATGATAGGTGCAACTATTTTGAGCAAGGGGTTCCGTATTTACTCGTGTACAGTGCTCACTCGTGTATAGTGTGCACCATGGTTTTTGCAACAAGTTTTTAAAGATAAAATTGCACTAAAAATTTGTGGTGCCTTGTTTATAAGTATGGAACAAATAATTCTTTCTTACGTTAATGTGTGGTGATTGTGATATATTGGGAAAATACTTTAATTAAATAACGTAGGTGCAAAAAGCCAAAATAAAGAGAATTCCGGAAACATCTTTGTCCTACTAAACATTTACAGCTTCCTTTTTTCTTCTTTGTCCTTTTAGCAGTGACCGGCTCTCTTTTTTTGCCATGCTAGAATGTCACACTACCCTTATCTAAAAAAAAAAAGGTTCTCCCCATCCCTTCTTCCCCCTCCCCAACATGATAATGAACATGGCTCGCTAGCATCTGCCATGGAAACAGAGGTATTGTGGAATTATTGACCAGCAACATCTGGATGTTATTACAGGTGGCAGCTCTGGTTTTGTGGGCTGACAGGATGCCATTAATTTTAGTCTGGCGGTGGGAGGGGGGAAACTGGTGTTTCGACCTACACCTAACTGAAGGGTCGCTGAGTGAGAGAGAGATAGAAGGGAGAGGAGTTGTGTAAAAGCGAGAGAAGGGACAACAGACAGTTCTGCCACTTCCCTCACATCTCTGGACAATTTATGGACAACATTCCCCCTTCCTCTTTTTTTTCCGTGTACAGGTGCACCCCAGAAGTTTTTCCTTTATTTTGGGAAAAAAGGGTGCGTTATACATGAGTAAATTCGGTATTTGTTCATATTTTCCTTTTTCTTTTAATGTGCGGCGTATACAAACCGAAAAAGAACAGTAATTTTTGTGCTTAAAGAAATTAATAACCTGACTTCATTGTCTACAACCGATACTAAAGTATCGGCTTGATACCATACCAGATACAGATACATCAGGAAAAGGCAAAGTATCGTATGATACAGATACTTAGTATCGTATCAGAACAACTCTAGTATATTTGTTCTGTCCACTGTGGAAATAATGGTTTTGGAATATTTCAGTATTCTAAAAATGCGAGCGGGAATTAGCTGTAGTTAAAATACATGATTTACCAAAAAGTAGTTCGGCACCCATGAAGATAGGTAATTCAGTACGTCAGTTGACTTTGTATTTCACGGCCTTCAGCGTAGGACTGCTGGTGTTTGTCCGTGGTAGCATCAACACAGAGGCCTATTGTAACATTCTGGATAATGAAATGCTCGCAACATTTTAGCATTTTTACGGAATGGACCCGTGTTACTTCCAGGATGACATTGCCAGATGCCATATTTCAAAGGCTGCTATGCAGTGGTACGCCGACAATGTTCGCAGATTGGACTGCCCCACCCAGAGCCCCGACCTCAACCCTATAGAACATCTTTGGGATGAATTGGATCGCCGGGTGAGGGCTCGTCAAGTGCGGCTAAAATCCATTGCTCAACTCACGGAATGGTTGCAAGAGGGATGGCGACGAATCCCCATGGATGTCCTGCAAACACTCGTAGAGAGCATACCAGACAGGGTGGCTGCTGTTATAGCCGCAAGAGGTGACCCTACGAGATTCTAACGGGGTGACAATCACCGAGCAAACATTGTGGACAGGTGCTCAATTACTTTTTGGTAGATAGTGGTGTATTAATAAAATTTTTATTATGTACCACAAGGAATTTTGTCTGATAATTAAGAAAAGAAAAAAAAAAAAAGAAATAAATTACGCAACAAATAATCAAATGAAAAAAAAAAAAAACCAAGGGCAGTTCAAATTAAGAAGCACAAACGAGTGCAGACAGGCAGGCAAAAATGTTTCGCACCAGACAAAATAACACGATGAAATAACATCTGTGAGGCTAGACAACACAATGATGACACATGAGAACAGTTGGTTTCAATCAAATCTAAAAAGTGTCTACAGTGGATTCTATATTTATCGTTTCTCAGGGGACTGAAAATAAACTTCAATACATTTTAAATTTTGAATGAATGTGGGTTTGAAATTAAGAAAAATACAAATGGGACCACAGAATAGGTTCCATATATGCTGACTTTTAATCCATCTGGGTTCAATACACAGGGGTTCTACTGTATAACCAATATAGATATGTTGAGAAATACTTTAATTACAATTTAGATATTTTGCTCAACCAGAGTAACAGTGGAGATGGACAGTTTAAAGTTGTAAACAATAGCTGTGTGAATAAATTAAATATAAAATTTCATTATTTTATTTTTATTAAGGACCACCATTCCTCACATGATCTCTGATACGCCCCTCTGGAAAGTAGTGAAAAAACGAAGGACAGCATGACTAAGACAACATGGATGAACTCTGAGACTAAGACTAAATTTCGCACAAAACTGGAAGAGACAATGATGATGACGCAGGAGAACACTAAGTTTTCGTAGAATATTTTCTCGCTTGGTTTTCTACGACAATATAGTATATCAATAACGACAAGCGACAAGGGAGTTGGATGTGATGTAAAATCAATAAAGTATCTAATTGGCAGCGGGTAGGGGAAATTAAACTGTGAGCACAATCTAGTGGTGATTTGTGGGTAGGGGATTGAGTAGAGCCAGTAAAAATTTGGTTTGGTGTGGGGAGGGGACATGACATGAATCCAATGAGATCTTAGAGGGGAGCCAATAAAAAGGTTTGGTTAGTTTGGAGAGGGAGGGGTGCGATGTATAAACCAGTGCAATAATAGTGGTGGGGTTCAGTTGTCTGCTGGTTTCCATGCTGGGAGGGTGTGTGCTCTACCATCTTTGTTTTGAACTCATAACCTTCTGCATCTAAGTCTATTAATTTTTTTTTTTTTGTTAAATTTAAAAAAATATTTTCTTACATTTTAAATTTTGTTGGGGATTCTTTTGAATTTTTTTTGGATTTAAGGTGATTCAAGGTCACAGGCATAAGGTGAAGGTCATGCACGAGGTCAGTCAAGATCACCTGCATCCACTATCACAACCAGGTGATATCACAACATGGTGATTGGCAGCTTCTGTTCCAGTCCTTGGTCCTGGTGACTTAAGACTCCCCTCTTTATTCTACTATTGTTTACTGTTCGATGAAAAGCCTTGTCTTGAAATTTTTGGCCAGTCAACTACATTGTTTAATGGTGACAATTGGGACCATTCTGTGTATCTGAAACTGATTAGAAATGTTCTGTGTTTAACTGTTACAAGTGTTTAATTATCGCAATGAAAACGAAAGTTCTGGAGGACCCGAGAAGATGAAAGATCTTTTTCATAATGCAATGGCAAGATGCTTCCCGGCCGCCATCTTGAAAACAACTGGTTGTTGCAGCTTGAAGCAATGTTGCCAACTAACATCTAAGACGGGAATTCATTTCATTCAAATACAAGTTTGTTTTAAGTTCACAATAAAATACTGTTTACAATTCTACACATCTACATCCTCCCCCACCAAAATAAAGTTTTCCTTATTGGAAGGGAAGAGGACACAACTTCAGAGTTGGACGCTGGCTGTGGAGAATGCCTTGCCCTGTCTTGACAGAGGCCACTCTGACAACACCCTTTTTTTTCCCCTGTTGGAGGCTGCTGATATATATATATATATATATATATATATATATATATATATATATATATATATATATATATATATATATATATATATATATATATATATATATATATATATATATATATATCCTCTCCCGAGGCTCTTGTGGCCGTGGAGGAGACCATGTAGGCATCGTACTGCCATCCTGCAGCAATCCTAGCTTCTCTGTTAGCTGAGTGTTCATGACTCGTCGAACAGTAGAATCTCTGGGGAAGGAAATAGGTGACTGTATGACAGCTTTGAGGGGACTGTACAGTTTTAAATTTAATCACATGTCTATAATCTTTCACTATGCTGGGAGCGATCCTGTAGTTACATGATAATTGAACTGCCACTGTGCGACTTGCCCATATGAGTGCAACAACTAGATGATGGGGCGAAGATGTAATGCAGTGTGCGCATGTCCAATGTGCAGAAATGAACCATGCATCAGAATTTATAGTTTTAGGCAATGAACCTCAGTCTACTTGATAATGAAATATTGCTTATGTGTTTCAATCCACTAAACTTGTATTGGAATCTAAACTGGAATTAGGAACCAGGGCTGAAAATAAATAATATGATTTGGTTTAACGGAAGCTTCCTAAGAAAACATTTTCTACTTGACCTTTATTCTTTGCTGTTAATAATCGTTACATTTTTTTATATTTTCTAGTTTCTTTGGATTATGCTGTAAACATCAATACGTGTATAAATGTCACTTTTGAAAATAGAATTACAGTATATTATAGAGACATTTTTTAAGAAAACAGGTATGTAAATAACTGTAGCACATTTTATGTACACACGTAATCAGTATACATATATCTTGTGGTAATGAATGTAGTGTTGAAAGCATAAAGTTTAAAGGAAAGATACTGAGGCACTCAGTCTTGGAATACTGACTAGTGAAAATAGTGTGTTTCATTATTACATGAACTCTGCCCTCATAATATAAAAGACCTTTACTTCATTTTTGGTCAAAAATGAGTTGATGTTAGTTCTCTACTCATTAAGTAGTTTTGCATGGCTACAACAGGGATAATGTTGTCAGCCACTACATTTTGATTATAGAAATGAAGTAAATATTTGTTAGGGAAGATGGGTTGAGAGCATGGCTTTCAGGCAGGTTCATAAGCATGCAGCTGGTGTGGGCAGTCCACATTTACAGGTTTTTGTTAAAGATGATTTAGATTTCCGTTAGTTGAATTTGATGTGCCTTGAGCTAAACAGCCTTTCATATTTAAATATTTCTGCTATTTGTGTCATGTCCAGACTGTATCTGTTGAGTGATAGTGTGGATCATGTTATTGATGCCACCCCCCCCCCCCCCCCCCATCTTGCTTTACCCTCCTTCCAGCAGGTAGAAGCGTGTGTGGCTGGAAAGCAAAATGGCCTTATTCACAAATATTATGCCCACCCTATTTTTGTGTTGCCTCCCCCTCCCACTCCATCTCCCCAAAAAAAATTGGGGACGTTTATTTTTAGTAAGTATTGTACAGCTCGTGCCATATTTAGTTTCGTACGATAAGTATAGGCTGTGCAACACAGTTGTTCACTGAAACACAAATTTTTAGAACTGAATGTGTGAAAATATTTTATTGTGAGAGGATATATAAAATTTGGGATGCTGGTCATAGGGGCTATAGGCATACTAGCAAATATGGTATTTGTGATTTCTTGTGAAATGTTCACAGTTACAAAATTATTGATGAGCTGAAGTGGTGTTTGTTGGACAGAAAAGCTGATAAACAGTTTTACGTATGATTGTAAATGGCCCTTTTGAGGGTGGTATGGGGGTGGCTTACTCGTTGCACTTGTGTTGTTGGAGCAAAGTATTGGGGCACAGTCGTAAGGACAGGCCTTGACACATGCCTATCTACTAACATTCGTTAGTTGTCACTCATATTGATTAAGTTCATGAAGTAGCTACATAGTGCTTTACCAAAATACAACTTTTTTTTTTGTGTTATATATAAGAACTTATTACCTCCATGGATAATACAATGGCCATTGAATACACATATTTATTGCATCCCTTAACCTTAGCCTAGCTGGTAACATTTACAGCCATTCTTTTGTCAAAAACGTAGATACGTGTAATGCTTCTCTTAATTTTCGAAAATTGCATTAATAAAATGAATCAAACACAATCTGTTTCATTATATTCTCAAATAATTTTAATTCTCTTTTAAGAATAAACAATTTACCATCGTAAAATTACCTCTATACTAAACATCTAAAACTAGTATGAAGTATTATAAAAGTGCTAGGTGGCTATTTCGTGAAACAAATCAGTGAATTAGGGTGCCAACTTTCAAGACCTACCCATCTAAGATGGTGTATTATGGGCTGGATGGCTGTACAGGTGCTGGAGGTGGTGCATCAGGGTCGCCAACTACTGGACACATACCAGCCCTTCCCTGGCAAGGAGGCTCTGGAGGACACGACACTCCTGTGCCTTGAACTGCTGAGTGGTTCCCTGAGGCTGCAACACCGCTTCCTATCCATGCTGGGCAAGTCTGGCTGTCAGCTGCTGCTCACAGGCCTCAGCAAGCTGCTGCGAGACATGAACCCCAGCAGTGGCAGCCCCGACCACCTGCTCAACATCACCAAGTACGTACATTGCCTCATTTTTTGTGCTACACTAGCATATAGCCTCTCAAAAGGACTATGTACTGTAGTAGTTTCTATGAAATTGTCGTATGCGTACCTACATTTATCGCTCCTTTGCCATAGCGTCTGACGAGACAGTTGTACCACCATCCCGCAGTCTTCAGTGATGAAATGGAGTGCTGTTTGTAATGTAGTATTCCCCAGAGGGGAAAATTATACCAAGAGTACAGGTGGGGGAAACAACTGCCCACAAAGCCTGATGGGCAAGGGAGGGTTGGAGCAGCTTGCGTGGATCCGGAAGTATGGGTGAGGATTTGTAAACGAGAGGGGAGAAAGCAAGGAGTGTAGAAGAGTAGCGAGTAGAGCATTAGAAAAACACTAAGGTAGATGTGATTGGATTTATTCGACCAGCCAATAAGTCTGAAGCCTGAAGGGCGATCTCTAGGTTACCAAGGAGTACACAGATGCAGCATGTTGTTGCATGTCGCCGTAGAGGAGTGAGGGCTGAGAGTAACCCCAGAGATCTCTTGACATGACATCCTAATTGTTGGCCAATGCTCAAAGTCGTGGCACTCTCTCATAGATGGAGAAAACAGGAAAGTCGCTGAACAATTTCCAGTAGAGGAATGGTGTGGCTGGGATACTGGCTGAAGAGTGACTGAATTCTGTGGGTCGCACTGCCTCTTATATACACTCCAACAGGTGGTGAGCTAGAGAGGTGAAGCGTGTAAGGAAAAAGAGCAAGGTACCCTTCAGAACACCATACCACCTGTGGCAGCGAGGGCGAGCATCCCTATACCAGTTGTGGTGTCTTAACCAGAGAAAGGGATGGCCAGGCACCCATAAGATTGGGGAACTGGGGCGTTTATGGCTTTAATGTATGTATTCTGAGGGGTGCAACTGTGGCGAGGCTATCAAAGGATACCTACTATAAAGCACCACTTTAACAAATTTCACGTTAACAACCATTTCATTAAGTTATAACAAACAACTGTTTTGGTCCTGACAAAAGGCAATTCAATACAACAGATGTTTCTTTCATTTAAAATAATGAATTTTTACGTTACGACTTCTGCCATATTAATAAAATAATCACATTAACAAATACTTTATGACTCAATTCTGTACCATCATAAATTCAGATTTTTTTCCTCAATAAAATAACCAAACATTCTGTAAAATATTGTAATGTTTTCAAAAAAACATATCGCGGCCACGCTGTATAGTTATTCCACAGACGTTAACATGACTGGAGATGATAAAACCATGGCAAATTTTCAAACAAAATAGTATCTCTATACATAAAGCACTTGTGGCCTAGCAGGTGTATGAACTACATAGCATCTTTCTCTTGCACTGCAGCAAGATCATCTTCTCGTGTTCTGCATATATGGTCTATGTGATGACATTTGTTTATGAGCGACACAAAGGTTACATTGTTTTTGAATGTGAATAAATTACAGCATCTGTAGCATGCCATTTAAACTGCTTTGCTATGCTGTGAAATCTTATAAAAGCTGAATAAAATATTATGTTATGATGCTATATGAGTTATGTTGCTTTTTAATAGTAATAAATAATTTTCTGTTAAAGATACATCATCTTCAAAAATTGTAGAAAAAAATCTTGGCAATTTTTTTTTGTGAAAAAATTACTTTTGTGTACTCATTATAACTGTTACATAACTTGAAATACACTTATCCCTATATGTTTTTAGATAGGCCTACTGTATTGTAGTAGAATATAGTTATGTTCCTGAAACTAGAAACTCCATATACAAACTGAAATGTGTGGTGTAAATTATAATAAACATCCAAGAAGTAATGAATTTATCAGAACACTGAATGTTTATAAGTGACTTGTTCATGGTGTGATATAATTTCAAAAAATTAAACTACAGTTTTTTTTTTTTTTACATGTACAGTGAAAGCCCGGAATACCGCGGCTCGTTATCTGGTGGATTCGGTTGTACCGCGGGGCAATTTATGTCCCCCGGCCTGAATAAATCTGTAAGCGGAAAGTGTGAGGTCAGGTAGGTGTGTGGTCTGTCGGCGGGTGGTCGAGAGTCCTGGACGTTGATGGATGAGGCGGAGGGAGCGGGCGCGTGCGTTCTTCCTGGTTGAAAAAGTTGAAAATGTGGAAAATTTTAGGCACGTCTAAAAATAGATATAGTAATCACTCGCCAACCACGGTATCTTGAAGCGCGGTTTCAGTTATGCGCAGATTGGTTATTATAGACGTTTTCTCCAACCGCGTTACAAGTTTCTATTATACACGGTTTTCAGTCTATGGGAAACTAGCGTTCACTGATGTTAGTGCTCGCGCATTTCTCAAGCTATACGCTGTTCACAGCAAAGTGAGCAATTGCGGCCTGGTTACTTTTTCCTTTCAGCCATTTTTTTATTCTTTAAACATCTTTTTAAATAAATATTGCCATTTAAGTAATACTGACAGTGTGGTATTGAATATCGAGAAAACATAGTATCGATCCATCTCTAGTTAAAATTCTATACTTTTGGATATTCTCATACGAAACTCAATACAATAAAATACTGAGAGTATCGAGGTAAGGCAGCAGCCAGGATCCCATCCCTAAATTTTAGCTATTTCTTAAAACCAACAAATTTAAACTTCACAACTTAATATACTTCGCGATGGTCACAGAAAATGGTGGACCACAGCACACAACAAACCCATTTATAAAATGGCAGACACATGTCGATAATTCATTTCACTGAGGAGACTGTTCTTAAATGGCACCTAGGAGATAGTGCTTCCACCATCTTTGTTTATTTCCTTACAGTCATTAAACACTGATCTTAACAGATCTCTTGACTTACACTCTGAGTTCCTTCCGTATATTATTATTGGAGTTAACAGTCAGGAGGCGATCGGGTTTGTACAAGCAACACAGCAGAACATCCTCCTTGGAATGCCACCCATTCTCTGCCCCGTGCAGTGAACAATAGAGCCACGACACTAGGATACCGTCCCTTGAATGTTGACTTGCTGGCTTGAAGTGCCCCCCCCCCCCCCCCCCCCATATTCACGTTGTGGTGCCAAGGAGGGGAACTTTTTTGATTTTGGGGAGACCAGTGACCACTGGACGCTCACCACACCAGTATTGGAAGGCCACCCGTTCCTTGCACCCAGGTGGGCAGAACGGTAGAGCCACAACACTATAGTCCATTCCCGATTGGAAGCGACTTATGAAAATCAACCTTTGAAAAAACACTCTAGGCAAAACATGTCAACCTGTTTTTTTCAATAACTTGTAAATATTTATTTCTTTTTAAATATGAATTAACAACAGCGAGAGCAGCGACGTGTTTGCAACGGCCGGTAAGAAATTGTTCATATTAAAAATATTATTTAACCCTCTTTTTTTAGTATACTATTTGTAAATTAAATGATGCCTATTGAAATATTGAACTATTTAGGTAGCCCTGATGGCAACATCTCATTTTTACAGCTTAAAATATCACCGGAAAATATAGCGAGTAGGCCGTAATGGTACGGTGTTGTTTTATTGAGCGAGAGCAGTTTTGAAGCAACTGTCTGCTGAGAGAGCTTTGTCGCTCTCTCTCTGTCTTTGTCTCTTTCACACTCTGAAGTTTCACTTCGCTAGCATGCAGCTAAATTGTACCTGTTTTCAATTGTAGCATATTTCGTACTTATTACAGCAAAATAATGAGTTTTGAATTTGTAATTTACAACTGAAAAGAGATTTTAATGTTTTAATGCTTATTTTAATATATTTAGATTTGATGGCGAGGCAGAAACAAAGTGAAATTGGCACATGTGGCGGCCTATGACATGGCGTGTTGCTGTTTTACCAAACGAAGTGTAAATTATATTTATTCCAAAAAATACTTCAAATTACTACATCGTGTTTGTAGACGTTGTGTTTTTTAAACCTACCTAAGCAAGTTACGATGTTGTGATAAATCTGTGTTTCCGCAGCAGTAATAAATATACTGTTGTGTTTCATTAACCCCTGCGTGTGAAATAGCATGGCATGGCTGTTTGGTGATAGTTACGCTGGATCTGCATGTGTGTGATTTCAAATATTTGATGTGATATTTATACGTTGTAAATGTGAACGGTTTTTATGACTAAGTTATTTATGTACATCCACGTATGTTTATTTATTACAACATTGTACCTTTGCCCGGAAGGTTGAAACACAGTCGTGTAACGTGATTTACCACCAATCCCAACAAAATAACCAAGCCCAGCCCCAATAAATTTCAATAAACCTAAAATACACAGTAAGTAGTAATACATATCAATATGAGTGGAATAAAAGTTATGGAAGGCTTATTTGAGTGCATGTTCACCGCTATATTTTAAGTTTTTATAACAAAAAATGAGCGACACAAGTTGCGTGCTTTATTTAAATGTTGCTTTTTCGTCTGACTATTCCTTCATTATTCGAACTGAGGCCGTCCTTTCAAAGAAATAACCCAACACATATCAATAACAAAAAGTTAAATATTACTGTTTATTACCCCGCAGTTGTAAAAGTGTTTAACATAGTCGCAGCAAAATATTAACGTGCATTACGTGTAATGTGCTATGTTGTGGAAAACAAATATGTTAATGTAATGTAACCGTAAGAACTATCGTTAATTCAGGCATTTTTAAAATGTCATAAAGCTAACTTAAATAATGGTATGGGCCTAAACTGTGAATATTCGTACAAAATGGTTTTTGAAATAGACCTAAGACAGAATTCTTTGAAAAGCTGTAAACAGTAAACAACACATTTGACAGTTATAAAAGTAGAAGTCACATTTCAATGTTTATTTTTAGGTGTAGCGAAAGTATACAAACACATGTACACACACAATGGCATGTAAACTGATTTTGACAGATGCTACATGGCAGTCACATGGCAATGTTTGTTTACATTTTGCGGAAGGATACGAAACGGCCTTGCAAGTATATATTTAGCAGGGCTCCGAGAATGTTGCTTCCAATGGGGAATGGACTATAGGTACGCTCCCGGTGGTATCAGCTTGCCAGATAGGGTGAACTACTCTCACCGCTCACTTTGTGGTGAGGAGGGTTGCACTCTGTTGCAGGGGAACCAACCCCATTGGGACAACACCGTGGTGTTCCTGCAACCAACGCGTCGCCGCTTGAGTCTTCTCCACCCTCAGCGGATGAGTCAAGTGTGAGGTGCAGTGTTGGCGGCAGTAATTCGACACGCACATGTCAACTGCCTACCTCCTGCAGCCCGACCTTAGGATAATGCCAAATGTCTTACACCCATAGGGGTGGGGTTGAGAGACAGGTCAAGAAGGCGAGGGTTATCTCAAAGAATCCACAGGTGCTACGTATCCTTCCTAGCGGGTTCTGACTGCTGAGTTCGTGTGAACAGGCTGCACTGCTGTGACAGCTCACCATACCTATGCCTACCGTCATGCTTGTTGATTTTTTCGCGCCACCTACCAGAGTTTGCAGAATGGTACCACCCTATAGTGCAGGAGGTACTGTTTGGCGAAAAGTCCATCACACTAGAGCCAAAACCTAGCACCCCACCCACGTAGTGGGAACCGGCAGTACAGCTACCCATCAAGCAGACATGCCGGCCCGCTGCACTACCACCTAAACCTGCTCTACACAGGGTGAAACTCACTGAGTCAGACTGTATGCCAAGTGGACCTACCAGACCAGTGCTGAACTCCGTTTGGTCACCAGTGTCCCGAGACGAGCAACTACCCTGAGATGCGATTCGCCTAGCGTCGAGTAAGTAATTGGAGACAGCGGCAGTCAACCAGCTGGGACTGTCACATGTCACGTCTATGAGCATAATTTTAACCATAACTATTGTAATTATCGTTTAATTGTGACATTATAATTTTTGATGGTGAGTACTATTTTCTTCTACAATCATCACAAAGACTGTCTACATAATAACATGCATCCTGCAACAACCATCAGCTGACACAGTTCTTTGCAAATGGCAGCATTTAGTGTTTTCATGCTGTGTAGGTTGTTCACGAAGTCTGTCAAATTTTACTGAAGTTACACGAAACAAGAGTATGTCAACTGCCGTTTTGGCATTGCAGAGCTTCTTACACACCTGGCCAGGGGGTGTCTCTGGTCCCTTTGGCCCATGGGCGACTCTGGTGGGGTGGCTCCTCCCTTCATGGGCAGTGCTGCACTGGCTTTGATCTCTCGGGGAATGTTGAAAATGGGGTAGTTTCCTGTGTGTGCGGGCAGTGTCTTCCACTCGCTTAGTGGCAACTTACTGGTGTTGCCGACTGGTCTCCCTTCTCACAGGATTCTGTTAGGCGGGGGAATTTTGTATTGTCATCTTTTTTTGCAGTGCATTCAGCTCTCCAGGCATCTGCTGTGTCTAAGGAGGTGTTACGCTAGCCTGGATGGCAGACTGTCTGGGTTCATATCTCTTCTGGGGCATGTAGACTCGCACGCGATGATACGGAGTTGTAACAAAAATTAATAATGAAACAATGTGTCACGCAATAACTGAAATGTCAGAAATGGAACCAAAATAAAAAAGGGGCCCAAAAAAATTCATGCATATTGAAGAGAATTGCATGTAAAGTTGGATTCCATCCAGATGTCAACATCTGGTTTGGAGTGTGGGTTGGTGCAATATGCCATACAATGTTGGTATATTCTGTAATTGATAACCTTTAAGATAGTCAATCATGTTAAAAGACAAGAAGGCAAATTTACCAAAAAAATTTTAGACAGCAAATTGGTATTATGTTTCCATTATCTTCTAATGGCAGGTTACCCGCTTCTCACTCCTTTGTCAACTTATGTTGATTGGCCAGCTGTGAAAACAGTCCTTCTTTCCTGCTTTTAACCTCCCCTCTGAGTTTCTGACACCATCCATGTCAAGTTGGTAGGTTATCTCACAACATTTCGGAGCTTGGGACAAAAACTACAAACTTTGAAAAAACAGTTCAAATAGGACATCATTTTTACTGATGTTTTCGTTTCTTTAATCCCAATGTAGTGGTGGTGAAAATAGTTTGTTGCACTGGAAAACTTTCAGTGTTAAATGCAAGATGTTATACATTTGAAGAAAAACTCTGTATTACCTGCAACATTTTATGTTTGTCATATTGGCAGGAAATTGTTTGTGTTTGCAGATCATACGTCAGCACATGCAACAATTCGGTCAACAACTGTAAATTTGTCAGAAGCAGTTTCGAATCAGCACAGCTCTTAAGGGAATTTGATAGTGGTACAGTTAAACAATCACCAGGCTAGAAGCGGTAACTTATTTACTCAGTGTATTCTGTTGATACATTCTTCAATTTTTTTCCCTCCCCTATGACAGGTGTACAATGTTTGGAGCTGAAGTTATAATTAGTTGGTTGATTTTGATTTTCATGAAAAAGGGATAGAACTGATAACTGATGGTCAAGCAGCAACAATTCCGTATTATTTATTTTAATAAGTTTGATGTAAACATTATGTGCATGAAATGTCAATCTAAGCTGTATTATTGAATCAATTTTTATGTCGAATGATGCACGTTTCTTTTAATGATCAGTGTTTTGTAACTTTCAAGTTAATTTTATAACATACACTTCTAAATACTGTATAATATTTTTTGGTTTGTGAGTTATTATGTTGTGATACACATGTTGGTGAGTTATGGCTTTGTCATACTGGTGTTGTTTTTTTATGAGGAAGATATGTGACTTACAACTACTGGCTGCCTCACCACGCCCTGCATGCAATGCGTATCTTGCTTTCTGTCACTGAAAGTCCGACCGTTCACACTCAGCTGGTAGGGCTGTTCACATCAACCCCATCGCTGACCCTGGAGATACGTCAGGCATTTGTAGAATGCCTAGATTCTGACATACAGGTAACTGCAGCTTTTCCAACTAGATAAGTATTTTGAGAATTTCAATAGAGTTACAGGAGATTATCATTTTGTTTGTAAATGGATTACTTCTTATTTTTGTTTCAAAAGAAATTAAGTCTACTGAACTAAACAAAAAAAACTGTTTTAAACTTCCTATGAATTGAATTCCAACAAATGTGCTATATTTTATTGAACTCAAACTGAACTCGCAGAATATAATAAAGTATGAGATATTTAACCCATTTTATGCTTAGATATACAAAAATTAATTAAATTTTTTACTGACAACTCGAGGTAAGTTAGTAGTGAGGGTTGATTCGTGTGTTTTGGTGTTTTCAGTATCTGAGGATTAAAAAAATGTTCTCATCCACTTGTACCATACAGTGGAACTGCGTTATTGCAAGTATGACCTGTAAC
This sequence comes from Dryococelus australis, assembly GCA_029891345.1. Taxonomy (NCBI): domain Eukaryota; kingdom Metazoa; phylum Arthropoda; class Insecta; order Phasmatodea; family Phasmatidae; genus Dryococelus; species Dryococelus australis. Next base: position 149,953,948 of record CM056999.1, on the reverse strand, counting down.
GTCACGTCCGCCATTATAATAATTATTAAGTGCTCCGTCATTCTCCCTATCATTTGAAAGTTTCTTAATTTAGTTTATATTCCCAATCTGTTAATGAGGCCTTTCACTATAGCGATATGAACATTTGTAAACTCTCATTTTTAAATAGTTTAAACACGTGACATCACAAGTGAAATCCACCCATTTGCTATGCCTGAGCCAGTCTGTCTTAGTCTGTCGCTTGGCGTCACTCATGTCAGATGGAGGAACGTATAACTGCTCCCAGATGTGAAAAGGTCGATTGCAGATAAGCACCCCATGAGCCTCTTCCAGACAGCGCACACAGAGAGGGAAGCACGCTAGTATAAATAGTTCACATCAATTAGTTGAATTCACACACGCACAGATCCAGTGTAGAAATAAAACTTGGAGGACACTCCATCTCCTTGAACGGAAAAAAGTTTAGATGATTCTTTGTCGAAACGGAGGGGGGGTGATTGACACATGATGCTCTGCGCAGCATTAATGCTCACTCGATTTTGCCCCATCTGAACTACGTTCACTCTTTGGGCAAGTCTTTACAGTACTGCAAGAGACTGGTCACCATATAGGTACTCCTCGCAATGAGAGATGTTATTACAAACACTGCCAACCAGCTTATACTGTTTACCCTACTCCAAGTAGACGTCAAGCCAAAGCCCTGAAAGCAAGATTGTACTGTCAAATGAGCCACCAAACCCGCTGTCAAGGCCTTAAATAACTCCACGAAGTAGCTAGGGAGAGCACCACCAATACTAAGGGATGATAGCGCCACATCAGCACTCTGATTTGGAGATTTGGGTGAACAGTACAAGCTGGGATAACATATCTGTAATAGCATCCAACCTTGCACTAGATTATCTTGTAGCCACATGTTCAGCTTCTTTAGTACTGGTGGTTTAATGAGCTGCCCAAAGGGGTGAATATTGCTTCCAAAGTGGGGCGAAATCGAAGGAGCATATAAGGTGCTTAGAGCATCACACGCAAAGTTTCATATTTTTTCATGAAATCCTCATGTTTTAATCAATAAGACTAAAATTTCAGATAGATGGCATGCTGTGTAAGCAAGATACGACAGTTTTTGTAATAGAATGCAGCTTGCAACGTCCTTGGAAACAATGAGACATTGTAATTCACTGAAAGTTTGAAAAGCATATAAAAAAAAAAAAAAAAAAAAATTGGAACTTAATTCACCCATCAAAAAAAGTTTTACTATGATCTGAAAATGTGGATGTCAAATTTTTTTTTTTTTATAACTGACATGGAAAGACACTGATGGCAAGCCTCTGATGAAAACAAAATGCTTCAGAGCTGCTAGAAATGCTACTGCTGACACATCTGTTACCATTTCACAGTGCACTGTCTTGGTGGACAAGCAGACAAATGCACTTGCATACACCTTTAGTGCAGGATTCTTGCGACTCATGGCTGACACAGCAAGAAATGGGTCACCTAAGTCAGACCGAACTGAATGGAAGGCTCTCACCTGACTCAACCTAACCTTAGGCAGCACAGGCTGCACAGGGTTGATTGACTGAGTTTTGGCTTTAATGCAGTTAACGCACTTGTGTACCATCCTGCAGATAACTTATTGTGCTGAGACAATCCAATAATATTGACGAGGGAGATGCAATGTGTTTGTGGTCCAGCATATCGGTGACAAACATGATAGTGAAGCACAATTAACTCTGAAAGTTTACTCTTGATGTGATAACAGGATGGGATGCTTAGCCATTTCAGGTATCACTGCATTCTGCAACCCACCCTGACAATTCCTGGCAAATCGATAAAGGGTGCCAGTGCCTAGCTGTTCTTGCTGCATGTTTCACCCTGTTTGATAGCCTTGAAGTAGAACAACTGAACAATTTTAACCTACATGATCAAGGCATTTCTTTGCTCTTCCAATGTCAAACATGGCTCACATGAAAGTGTCTGTCTCTGAAAGGCTGCCTTTACCCGCAGAACCCACACTGTAACATAGAGCAGCTTTTGTACAGATGAGAATTGCTGGAGGCAGCCCAGGTGGTCTTCTGAGGTGTGGGTTTCCTGCAGTGCAACCAACACTAGAGCTGATGAGTACTGCAGCTCTGGAACTTCACCTGTGTCATGAACATGGTGTGATGGCCAGTGTTCTGCTTGATACAGCAGTCTGTCAGGACACGAAAACCAATTAGACTGGCCCAGCAACTGGTCCGGCAGACATACACGTGAAGCTGCGTAGTCAGCCCCTATAACTCGCAACGTTACAGAATGGTAAAAGTAGTTTTGTGTAGGGAATTCTGGTTTTATCTGATTTTGGGTTTTATTGTAACATATGAATAAAAAAATCAGAAAGCAAAAGAAATAATTTCAGTATTCACAATTGTTAACTCAACCCTTTTAATTCAATGTTACGTCATGAAATTATCTGTTGTTACCATTTTTACTAGGTGGTTTGCCTGGTAAAATAAATGCAGTTAGGGCCAGAGACTTTTTTCAATTTTTCATTTCCAAAGTGTGTAGTTACAGAGAAAAGCCTTTAGGAATGAAAATATTTTGTTATTTGAGCAAGTTGAATGGTTGTGATTGTGGTGAGTGCACAAGATGATGAGAGGTGATGCTGTTGCAGGATGATGATGATGGAGGCAGTGTCCGCACAGCCTTGAAGGAGAACATTCTGAAGCTGCTGCTGCAGTGTCTAGACCATGGCTGGCCAAACACATCTCACTACCTGTTTGGCTTCCAGCTCAACCAAGACATCAAGAAGATGGTGTTCCGCCAGGCTGGTTAGTACATTTCTTCACTAATGTTTTGCTCTGTCCTTTCAATGGATTTTCTACTAGAAATAAATACTAGTCTTTTTTTTATATATATAGAATTTTGGCACACAACTTACATTTTCTTGCCAAATGTGTACTGTTAATGATACATACATGTTAATATGAGTTAGTCAAAATACAATAAGATGTTGACAGGAAAACTTGAATGTAAAATCAATTACTATAAGCCAGAGAAATGAATTTATATTTTAACTATTCTCTCTATACTACTGTGTTATGTGTTTGTATTGAAAAGTAAAGAAAGGTGGTGGATCATGGATGCTGAACAATGAAGCATTTAAAAGTTTGGGTAACAATTACATAGCTGAACAGAAGGTAGAATATGTTACCACTCGCCACCTGATGAAACTGGCCTAGATAGAAAACAGTATGCAACTGCATCTGCGTGGAGTGTGTGGTCGTTCAACTTTTGTATGTGTGTGTGTGTGTGTGTGTAATCACAAGTAACGCCCTACGAGTACATGTGCATTCTGTCTACTTTTTATAATTTAATTAGTAGGGACCCTGAAAAATGGTAAATAAAAACTACAAATATCACTGCAAAATACTGATTGAAGCAGTTTAAAAAAATCTGTTCAAAAGCTTGAAGCTGTGTAAATACTAAAAAAATATTAATAAAGTGGTAAAAAAATTTGTAGTACTTTACACATAGTAAATTAGTAAAACTAAGAAAATAAATGCAGGAAAATAGAAACAATATAAAGTTGAAGCTCGCTCTCCCTCCTCGCTTTGGTACACAATATAGGATGTTCCAGGTGAAATGTATACTGGGATTCAAAATTGCAAGAAAATGCCAGACTGGGTTGGGGGTTCCCCATGTTGGGGAAAGTTTATGCTTTGGGTTATTTTTATTTTAGTGGCTACCAAAGATGTGGGGGAGTTTAACCCCAGGGTAAAGGTGACTTGGTAGATCTCTTGGTAGGAGACTTTGGTTCTGTTTACCTTTAGGGATGCCAAATACTATGAAGCCAGTTTCACATGGAGCATAGGTGGAACTAAGCAGGGGCCTTAAGTTACTGAGGGGCCCTGCCTTTATAGAGAGTTGGCCTAGTAGGCAGACGTGCGGGTACAAAATCAGGAGTTACAGAAATAACTCTTTGACGTTTCGGTACCTGGTTTTGAATATCAAGGTGGATGATCTTCCCAGCTGCAGTGGTCACTCTACAAGTGGGCGGAGGTGCAGCTGCATGCTTGACGATGTGGAGAGTGACTGGGTTCTTTTCTGGGTTTAGGGGTTCTGGTAAATCTAATCTATGCCCAGGCCAATCAAATCCTAGAATAGCCTCTCCTCCCTGTCGTACGGCCTCGATAGTTGGATGTTCTTCGGGGGTGATTTGCATTGGCGGGCAAATAGAGGTACCGTAGTTGAACAGGTTGAGTGTCACCAGTATCTGTGGTGGTTTCCACTGGCGTTAAAGTAGCTCTCTGAAAGTGGCTCGCAGGGTCTTCCTACGGTGCTTACTTAATTTCCATTACGAGATATAAACAAAAACATCTTGCTATTCTACACACCTTACTACCTACACATATATAAAAAAATTGTTAATATTTATATAATTGAAAAGTTAGAATACTACAAAATACACGAATCTGCAATTATATCTATTTAATTTTTGCTTACTTTTTTTATAGAATCTAACTTTAATCTCTTTTATTGCATCTGAAGTATTTATCGTAACTGAAAATTGTATTTAGCTACACTAATATTCATGTCAGTTCATGGCATTTACTCTTAACCAAAGTAGGCCTACATCGACAGAGAGACATGTTTGTGGTGAAAATTTTTGATAGATTTTGTCATTTTTTTGGCTGGTTTTGGTGAATTTTTCGCCAATGTTTTATTCATTTCATCAAAAATTTCCCTGAAATTTGGCTGACGAAAAAAATTGGTTTCGTAATAGCAAAAAGAAAATATTATATTTTTGGTCAAAAAATACAAGCACTCACACATATTTCATATTGCAACAAACTTTGGCTACACAAACATAAAGTAGCATACACTTAATTGGAAAATGCAAGCACTGTCATTAATTACTACTGCATTACTTGGCTGATGGTTTGTTCTTTTGTCAGTTATTATATTCCCAGACACTGAAAAAACTCTTTTCAGTGTCTGCATTACTGACTGGAATCCATACTGATTTCACTGATTTTAGTGTAGTTCATAAAAAATCCCAACAATTTTCAACTTTAATGAAATAGTTTACTCTGTAATTCGTGCATCAGTATGAATAAAAGTGTAATATTTATCGTATTTTGTTCTTTCGGTGATGATACAACTTTTGAATTATAGTAATTTGTATGTTATTTCCGTACGAGTAAAATTTTCCACTAAATCATCAAAAAAATGAGTATTTGTAATTTGCTACTTGCTCGTAAGAAGTGGCGCAAAACAACCTTGTCTCGCGAAATGTAGATACCTGAAGTAGGTTTTATTTTTTTTTCAAAAATATGTGTTATTTTTTTGAATAAAAGGTGTTATTTTTGTAAAAAATTGCTGTTATTTTCTTGCTACAAAAATGCAGGTTTCTGGATAAGAATTGCTCAAATTTTTAATGTGCTCTTTATAAAGACATACCTAATTTGAGAAATGTCACTTTATTCGTAAAACCTGGAATTGGCAAGGTTATTCCTATTGATAAGTTGTGTTTTTTATCAATTGTTATTTCCTTGCAAAAAAATTCTTCACTACCAGAGAAATACACATTTTTGGTTTTAAGGCAGAAACATTGAAAATAATTTCAGATTTTACTTATTATTTTGTATTCTGCCTGACCCCTGGAACAACAAACGCTCGCAATGCACTGCCAAGGACATATGATTCATCAAAAGAATATGGTAAACCATTTATACACAACTATACAAGCACTGTTAAAAAGAAAATAAAAGTGCCTTGTACGAAGATAAAAGAAAAGACTAAAAGAAATCTGCCTGTACATTTTTGAACCATAGAAACTTTCAACGACAGATTTTTTTCGTTAGGCACGCACTGGCAAAACTTTAGTTTCTTCAAAACGTCTAATTTTTTTACTGCATATATTTACAGATGAGTATGATAAAAATACCATTAACTGGACGAATACAAGTTTAAAATACGTGATAAATTGATTTGCAAATATACTTTACATGAGTAAATGCATATGAACACATTTTTCACCTCCGCGCCGCTCGTTTTGTAAAAATGAACGAATTGTTGGTTAAAATGTGACTATACTACGATTGTAAACATTGCGTGAATTCCATATAGTACATGGTGCTTGGGGGACGTGTACACTACAACGGCGTGTTTTCCTAATGAACAAATAAACTTTTGCAGGGCCGTGCAGTAGAATTTTCACCCAAAGTGATGCATCATCTGTTGCGATCATGTTATCTTTGGTTGTAAATACATGTGATTGGAAAGAAATATGTTTTCGTTTGTGATGATAAATCAAAGAAATCTACTGGCATTCGTATTCGAATATCGAACAACACGTAAAATACATCTTAGAAGCATCTATGTGGCATAAAACAATAATAATTTGCGAAAATACTACTGGATTTTGTACAATTCGTGAATTACAGCTGAAATTCTCAAAAATCACAATTTTTTATTTTATATGTGAAAGTTCGTGTTATTTTTTGCTTTATCACATTTGCTAATTTTTCAGGTCTCTAGCAAAAAATGATAAATGTGACAAACTAAAGTTCTACTTCCCACCAATAAAATAAACAGTATATCAACTAATGTGTTACTTGGTCAAACAAAAATAAAACTGTGCCAGCTAAAATCCATCCTCACATAAACAGGATAATTTTAAAAACCTGTTTACATGAAACACGTAATACCATAGATATATGAGAAACACGTAATACCATAAATATATGAATCTTTGGAGCGTACTGTGTGCCTTTGCTACATAAACGTGTTACCAGCAATATAATGGCGACGGAATATTTTATTGCCATTTTAAAATAAGTATTCAGTAATTTTTTAATTTATCTCATTTGTATAGTACCAACAAATTTTAGAAAGTCGCCGAGATCAGTGGAATTCAGAAACGCAGTGATGTCCCATAGGAATAGATGCTCGTTGGCGATATCGTTTCTGTGGTGTAACTTTGATATATCGATCATGTAGACTTCCCAATCCCAACTATATATTGAAATGGACTATTGAATTTGTGCCGTAAACACAAGGGTTCACAACACAAGAAGGAGAGAGTAGTGTTTATTATATGTTAATAACCCGGTTTTAAAAAACCACAGGCATTAAAACCAGATGGAGTTTAAATTAACCAAACAAGGAAGTGAAGATATTCTTGTTCTAGGCTTGTTCTGTAAAACTGTCTGGTTTTCTGTGGAGTTTCGCCTTGAACTTGAAAAATAAATCTCGTGCAACTCTTAAAAATAATGATTGAAAATTTGATATTTTGTGTGAAATTTCGTGAAAAAGCTGAATTTCGGGCAATTTCGTGTAAAACAATAAAAATTACCAATTTCATGATATTTCGCAAAGCAAAAATGGTAAATGATACCAACAAAATAACCTCAATTGTTGAGAAATAGGCCCTACTTGCTTATATAAAAATTTTGTGAAAAAACCATTCGCGAAATTAAGGGGTCCCTAGTAATCAGTAGCCCAGGATCCTATTCCTGCCATTCCTTGTTTGTAGTCACAGGTCATGTGTGTTCTCTCGCCTTGCCACCCCCCGTTTCAATATAGTGACACGTGCCGCTTACATCAACTATTTAATTATGATTACGACTCATCTCACTGCAAACCTAGTATACGTACTTCTACCCCTGAGTGAATCAAACCCAGCGCCAACCCATACACGGAAGTTGCGGCCTGTGACAATCCTGGAGGGCAGCTGGATACGTGGATACGAGGGGTTGTGCAAGCAAGTGGCGCGCAACCCCCTTAAAAGAAGGAAGTTCGTGTTTGTATGACACCGGGTTGACTGGTCATCGACGTACATAGTTGGTTGCAGTGAGGGCGTACTTGTAGGCTTTTAACTTCTCTAGAGCTCCCGAGCACTAAGAGTGCTGTGGGCGGTACAAGAGATGCGAAAAAAGACTCCTAAGCTCGACTGTGGCTGGACTTATATAGTGGTAGCTTGTTGGCTGCCGGCGCGGGGAGCGGGGTGAGGCGTGACGTCCTCCTGCCATGGCTGGAGTGTGAATTATCTCATTAGCGGTTCTGGCTTCGTGCCTCTTCGGGCCTGCTCGGCCGTCCCCGAGGTCTAGGCATCTTGTTGGAGTTGAGCACAAAAGAAGGGGAGGGGGAGTGTGCCTGCCGGAATGCATGCCTTCCAGGTGAGAAGGAAAAACACAGAAGTTCCAGTTTCCTAGGGGTAGGGAACGTGTTTCTTACGTCTGTAGAGATGGAAGCAATATTTGTAGGCCATGAGTCTGAGTCGTATTATAATAGGTCAGAAGTGGTACGCGTCAGTTTCGTTGTAAGCAATTTTCGTAAGTTTTATTTCACTTTCCTTAACTAGCTTAGGACAAGGTCACCTATATCTGGATACTGCGTGTTTACTTCCAGTCACTCATCTACATGGCCTGGAGAGCACGTGTCACTGTGTTTACATAGCGATTAGTAAACACAGCTTTGTTTCTTCTAACTACGAGTCTCATTCATAGAGTACTTTCTTACCAGCGGCTAGGAGAACCTCGGGCCAAGTATCGCCGACAGAGAACTGGAAATTGTTACTATGAACTAGCTATAACTGGAAACCTCCCCTCAGGACTGTCCAGTTCTGATACACACATATTAGACAGCCATCTATTTTATTCCCACCAAGTATGCAGGTACTGGAGGAATAAAATAGAGGAGCCCCAATCACTAGAAACAGTTTCCACCCAGGGAGAGACAGTACGCCTGAGTTGTACCCCTACCGGAGTACCTGGGTGCTGGTGAGGTATTTGCTTAGGTGCTATGGTCTGGCCTTGGTTGGGAAACTCACACCCAGTAGTACCAGAGGTAGCCCACATGGCTTCAACGCTTCTGGTTCGCCCGCTAAGGAGGGGGCGGGGATCCCTTCTAAGGCACTGGACTCGTTCTGCCAGCCACTACTGGGCAACACTGTTCTGGGGTTACCAGTGTCCACGGTGCTCGACCCACAGTTTTCAGCAGCCAAACCTTCTCTATGCTATTTAAGGTGAGAGACTGCGCAAGAAGGGAGGAGCAAAGAGTTGCTTGCCTCACTGCCAAGCAGCCGGGTGGTTTAGCTTCCCCTACAGCAGCCCGACAGGTAGAATGAGGCTACACCTGCATCAACCGTCTGCAGCCAACCACCACTCGTCATTGAGACGTCCATAATTAAACCCTGAAAACACAACTGGTCTAAGGGCAACCAAAACTATATGACCCTGATCCATCCTTAGCTAATTGGACACGCTTCAATGGTATCACTTTAGGCCCCTCATTCTTTCTTGGCTTTGAAAACAAGCGTCTTGAATTTAACTTTTAACTTTCTTGCACAGATATTTTATCCACAATAGGCGCCACGTGCTCTTGGATATGGTTTATACAAGACTGTTTTATTTGTCAAACGTCTTGTCTTTTAAAGTGATACATTTTTTTTAAATCAGGATTTCGAGGCAGAAGCAAATAAATCTGGTCATTAGATTTGTTTCTTTATGGCCTTCAATAATTGGGGCCCAGAGATTTTTATCAACCATGATATAATGCATAATATTGAGAAATTGTGTTTATTCTCAAAATTCTATAATAATAATTCTCATATTGACAAAACTGCAATGAAATTGTTCTTATAATTGTTACCAAAACCAAAATGCTTAGCTTCTTTTACCATTGAAAACACATACGAACTGTTAAGTTTTGTCGTTTGTTGTGTAATACAGCATTCTCTCTCGTATTTTACATATGCACTGTGTTAGAATTATTTGTGGTAGTTACTTTGTTGGCTCCACAAACCTAAACAATGTTTTAATATGGAACGAGAACAGTTTATATATTGATTGATATCAAGGTCGAAAGATTATCACTGTTGTACAATTCAACAGTCTATTGACCTGAATCGCTAAGTGCAAATTCACCTGCATAAGCAGGATTAACCTATTTTTCATCACTTCTTAAATAGGCAATTCAAACAAAAAATTTTTATGTTTCAGAAGTAAATACAGTCAACTTCCTGTTATACAGAGGGCTGAATCGGGTTGTGGCTTAACCGTAAAGCCACCAGCTCAATGTAAAATATTGAACAGCTGCAACTAGTCACACACCACTGCTTTTACTAACCCATGTGCATGCTGTTAATGCTCGCTCAGAGCTAACTTCAGTTTCCAGGCTGCAGCTGAGTGGTATGGTACAGTTCATTTTATAATTATGATGCAACTCCCTTTCTCAGGCATTAATAAGATTAATTCCGAAAGGTGGGGAGGCTGAATGCCCTCCTGGGATATAGAGGTTCAGGGTTCCCTGTGTGATTGAGTAGAAGGAGAAATGTGCTTGCCTGGCTGGGTCGTAGATCCTCCCACTTTGGAAGGTTGTAATATATACCCTTTAGGCTGGGTAACCTTGATAAGGGGAGGGTATTCAAACCCCAGGGTGAGTTTAACCAAATACGTCTCCCGTACCGGGACTTTGTTTACGCTCACCGTTAAGGTTGTCAAAAAAAAAAACATGATGCCAGCTGTCACATGAATGGGAAAGATTCTAACATGATTTTTCAGAAAATATTGATTCTGGCTTTTCGGTGTCCTTTATAGGGAGCTAGTCTAGTTGGTGTGTGCACCGCCACAAAGTTAGGTATGGGTGTCGCCGTTTTGCGGCGTCTAAGCACCTGCAGATGGTGATGAGCTTACCGGCTGCCGTGCATACTTGGCATGTGGAATCAGCGGGTCCTAGCTTTGGAGGGGTTGGAAGTGTTTGAAGTAATTTCAAAATTGGCGGGTCTGGGATACAATTGTGAAGATAATCAATTTCATGGTGAGACCAGTCTAGTCCTAATACAGCATCACCTCTGTGCAATATTGTCTCACCTTCAGGGTGTGTGGGATCGTCTAATTTAACCGCTGGTCCAAACAATGGTTCTGAATTAGTATTTATTCTGAGAGCGGTTCACTTTCACTCGTTGAAGGAATATTAGCGATTAAGACGTATAATTCTCATTGCAACACTTGTTGAGCTACCCTTCTTAAATTACTTTGACGTACTTTATTGTCATAAGGCATCCTCATAACAATGGTAAAATACGCTAGGATATACTCCAGAATCACTGGGCAGTATCCTCTGTTTCCCCGGTCCAGCCTTGTTCAGGCTGGGACTGAACCAGGTACATAAAACAAGCCTGTGGTCACAGGGTTACATCTTGCGGTGTTTCTGGAATAGTCCGGCCATGTCCAGGCTAAGGAAATCCAGAAGACTCCGCTCCGTACTTCCCTTTCAGAATAAATAAATGGAGAAGCTTGAAAATATTCATACCAGTAATGGTCCTTTAAAATAAGAGATTCTCAAAAAACTCAGATGTCAGCCGTTATCTCCTAAATCCAGCATTATTCCAGTTGGGATCGAGGTTGATATATTGACCTGGCGGTTTTTTAAGTGCTCCACTCCCTGGAAGTTTGGGTGGTGAGCAATGAACCTCTGACCCCTTGACCTTGCTCAGGCTGGAAGAAATCAAAGATTATTGGCTCCACCACACTAGTCAAAGTGAAGTGATTATTACGTAGGACCATTATGAGTAGTTTACTCAATTAATATGTAATTCGGAACTAGGTAAAATAAGGTATGCACAAGTACTGACAATTAAATTCAATACGCTTTGAAAACAATTGGATGCGTAGCTTTGTACAATATAATAATAATTAATAATTATACGGCAGGTGAAATGTGTATATGGTAAACGGACTATAGATGAATTTTATAGGGGAAAGTTAATTACGTTTACAAGTCCAGAGATGACATCGTCATGACCTGCTACTGCTGAGGACGTTGTAATAACTCTGGAAGGTTGTGTGGATATGTTTTCTTGATGCTGATGACGTAGTTCACTCGTGGAGACGTTGGAGACCGTACTTCCGGCACATGGAGTCTAGCAGTGTTGCTCTCTCAAATAGTCTCAAGTCTTTGCGGACTGAGTGGGCTCCAGTAAAACAGCTTACTCCCGGAGACATTAACTCATTACTGGCGGCACGCTTGACCTAGTAGTCAGAATCCTTAAGTATATCGTTTCAAGTCTTGTGCAGACTATGAAGTCAGGATTTGACCCACTTAACCCTGAATTACACTTAGATTTACTTAGAAGTTGAACATACTCGTAACTTTGTTTTGTTGCAAGGCAGATTCAGGCAGGTGGCTTGGAACAACTGTTGTTGTGATGGGTCGTTGAGGGCTTGATGTGCCAGCAGGGAGTCTCTGTGCAGATGATTTTCAGCACGTCGCAGTTGCAAGTGTGCTGTAGCTATTATTGTCATTGTTTGTGTGGAGTTTCTGGACTTCACAAAATTTTGAGGGTAAATAACACCATAGTTTCCAACGATAAATAAAGGTGACTTCACAAAACGTGATGCGATCACATAGGCATGCACACAATTCACTGTGATCTCTAATACCACTTCCAAAATTACGTAAAAATCAGTTGGTATAATAGTTTATACGTCGAACGAAATGCTGTTCATGAAGCCACACGGTAACTGTGCACCACACGTGAATGATACATTCAGTAGAGCACCACCATAACGAACTTCAAGTAAACGAACACCACCATAACGAACTTATTATTTGGTCCTGCCAAAACACCATACATTTATATGCAAATAACTTCCAGTTATACAAAATTTTCGGTAAAAGTTTTTGGGAGGTTTATTCCCTATTCATGTTAACGAACACTTTGTAATCGGAATAAAATGTAAAAAACGGCAAAATTACATTAATTTTTTTATTTTTCGATGTTAAAAACTTAAACAAACAAACAGCAATTTTTTTTGGATGATAACTCCGTCATAGATGACATTGGTGTGGGAGTAAGAGACCAAAATCGTAAAGTGCATCGCTACTAGTGTTTATCGCTGCAACTAATGTGCTACATCATTGTGTGGGCATAGATAAGAAGCCTCTGACTTCGCCAAAGTTTTACATACAACAAAATGCTATCGCTATATCTTTGGTCTGTTCACCCATCAGCATATTTGATCATGAATTGCAAATGGGGTTACCTTAACTTCTAAACGTATTTTCACTGAATTGCAAATAAATTTTACCATCTTTTAAAAAGTTTGTTCATAATTAGTTGCTCTAATTAAAGCTGTGGATAATGGAAGGGGGGGAAAAAAAAAAAGAACTCTCCACGGAATTCGGCATAGCGAAATCTACATTTTAAACGATAATAGGCCAACGTTCTGAAATAGAGAAAATCAAATTTATATCACCCTACCGAAAACGCGAATGCCTCAAACAAAGTTACACTAGTTCATAGGCAAATATTTAAAAATCCTGCCACTGTAGGTAATACAGACCATATACATGTTGCTCACAAGTGCCTTTAGTATCAAGATATGCAGAAAAGTCCGGGTTCCGAGATTTCATTGTTACACGGCGATCTTTTAAAGTTCGCAATTTGAACACACACCTCGAACAAAGTGCGAAATTCAAAGGCTCATAGTAGAAAAATGGAGGTTCGGAACCCGGACTTATCTGCATATCTTTATGCTATAGGCACTTGAAAGCAACGTGTTTATTGTTTGTATTACCTTAAGTAGCTTGATTTATAAATATTCGCCTCTGAACTCGGCACTTCGTTCGAGATGTGTGTTCAAATTGCAAAATTCAAAGGCTCACAGCATAAAAATTATATCTCAAAACTCGGACTTTTCTGCATATCTTGACACTAAAGGCACTTGTGACCTACATGTGGTAGGTTTTATTAACTTATTTTGTTTAGTTTTCATTTTATAAACTTCTGAACAGGCTACTTTTGAGCATCCCTGTGAGCATTCTCGATGCAACCATGTTGCACATGTGCGGTTCTTCGGCTGAGCATGACCTGTTATCCTCTCGTATGTGACGTTAGTCACAGTTACTTTCTTGGCCAGAGGTTGGCAATAAAGATTCGAATCTAACTTCACTTCAGTAACATTTCACCGCATCTAATTTTACCTGAAGAAATATTTTTTGTGCACTTCAGTATTAAGAACTTCACTATAGCAAACTAGCCATATTTTCGGTCCCTTGAGGCTTGTTATAGTGAAGCTCTACTGTAAATGTAACTGGTAGCGAAAACAGATACACAATGTAACACTTTCCCTTCCTCCAGTTTCCTAATTAACTCTGGTTTCCAATACTCTCTACTCGAACCAACATCAAACAGCTGCGTTAACCTTCATTGGATGCATCGCTAAAGCCATGAAGCTGATATTCTGGCTGCAGTGCTGACACAATACGAGATATGGACAGTTTGCTGAGAACATCCAGTTGGCAGATGAAAGCCTGCCAGTCCGCCAGCACATCTTGAGGTGGAGCTTCATCCCATGACACACCCAACAGCCAAAGTGTTTGGAGGAAAATCTTAGCTCGAATTACAACTAGAGTAAGCCACCCTAGTGGGTCATACAACCTAGCAATGTCTGAAAGAATAGCTCATTTGGTGACTCTTGTGCTGGCTGATTGAATATTATATGAAAATACATCCAACAGTGAGTCCCACTGCAGACCAAGTACCTTGATCACTTCACTATTTTCTTGAAAGCTAAGTGGACTCTCTCGGTGGTTTTCTGGTACTGCATCTAAGACAGCTTGGCTATAACTGGACCATTTTCTTAATTCAAAACCCCCTTGCTTTAGGAGATTTATCAGTTCTTGCTGCAACTTGAGGACTTCTACAACTGATGCTGCACCTGTCACAACATCATCAACAAATACGTCTTACATCACAATCTTAGCTGCCTTGGGATACAAGCCACCTTCCTCAACTGCAAGCTGTTGTAAGGCACTCATAACCATGAATGGAGCTGCTGACACACCATAAGTGACAGTGTCAAGTTGGAATTCACGTATTGGTTGATCAGGGGACTCACGCCACAGAATTATTTGATAAGATGCATCCTCTGGATGTACGCACACCCGTCGATACATTTAACAAACGTGTGTGGTCATTACAACAGGATGAAGATGGAAATGTGTAATAATGTCCACAATGTCATTCTAAAGTTTAGGTCCTGTCAGAAGAACATCATTAAGAGACTTCCCAGAAGTGGAGGCCGCTGAAACATCAAACACCACTCTTAACTTGGTTGTAACGAGGACAGTGCCCTACTCCATTCTCAAGCGGATGCATGTGTCCAAGTTGTTCATTCTCCCGCAAAATAATTGAATACTCCCTTTTGGTTTCTGGCTGACTATGCAATCTGTGTTCCAATCGATGCAACTGTTTGACAGCAAAACTGCAGGAATCTCTTAACTCTGGCTCATTTTCCTTGAAAGGTAGTCTCAGTTCATATATACCCTCTGGGTCTCGCGAATGGGTTTCAACAAATTGACTCTCACATTCGATATCTTTTGAGCTACAATGTTGAACAGAAGGTGCTTCTTCACTCTCCCAAAACTTGCGGATGGTGTCTATTAGGGAAGCCTCAGACAGTGCAAACAGAGAAACAACACTACTGGAGGCAGTAGCTGCAGTCTGACTGACTTTATCCATTAGAACCCAACCAAATATACTGTGAAGAGCAATATGGGGAACCCACCTGGTGGTTGGTACCGCCCACCATCAAACATATCTGGGTATATATCAGCACCTAAAAGAAGATTGATTGTCCCTGGAGTATCAAACGATGGGTCATCTAATTCCAAATGACAGTACACATCCCTCATGTGGTGAAGAAGTGGGATGCTGGGTAATTTGGAGGCTATATCCTTCAAAACCAGTGCATTGGTGATTGAGGCCCTTCACTTGTCGCAGGTGTCGGAACACAAGTAACGGAACCATTGTTTGCAAGAGCAACAGACTGAGCCAACCCCACAACAGGAATATGAGTCCTTTGGCATTTTAACCCTAGCTTGTGGACACAATCTTCAGAGATGAATGCGCTCTGGGATCCTGAGTCAAGTAACACTTTAACTTTCTGCATCTTTCCACTTACATCTTTAACTCTAACGACTAAGACGACAGTTGCCGACACATCAGTGGAAGAGGTAAGTGATACTACAGCTGCAGTTTCCTCATTGGGAATGGAAGTGACTGCTTCTTGTTGGTTAGAAATATCTGGAGTTTGCTCCACTTGATTTGTAGAGACAGCAGTGTGAAGAAGGGAGTGGTGTATTTTACTACAATACACACAGTTTCTCTTTGACTTGTGATCCTTCACCCTTTGGCTCTGCAAATAGTTGAAACACAAAATCTTTCGTCGCACCAACTCTATCCTCTCAACTGACTGATCAATGAACGTAGGACATTTGTGAATTCGGTGTGCGCCCTCACGCGTTATACAAATTTCTTGTTCTGCAGTTGCCAAGAATGAATCTTTGATGTTTGTGCGTGAAGTTACAAACTTCTTAGTTGTTGATCGTGCACAAGTGTACCCTGATACTGAATAGTTAGCCATCATCAATGCCTTACAATGTGATTCCAAAAATTCAAGAAGCTGATCAAATGTGGATATCTGTATGGTCTTATGAGCTACTTCAAACTGGGCTCTTGTATCTGGATCAAGCTTTTGTAACGTAAGGTTTAACAACACAAAGCTCCATTCAGTCACTGGCAGTTTTAGAATTCACAAGGCACCCAAGTTCTACTTAAGAATATCCAAATATCCACCATACTCTGCAGTTTGTCAGGAGAGACAGCAGCTAAGTGAGGGAGTTGCATTATATTTTCCCAATGCATCATGGCTATTGCTCTGATGTTGTGGTATTTTTCAGTTAATGTTTGCCATACTAGGTTATAATTATCCTCAGACAGTGGGAGGGCTTTAATAAGATTGTATTGCTCACCTGAAACTGAGGTTAGGAGATACTGATCCTTTTCCACTGTAGCGAGGGCCTTGTTGTGCACCAGCAAGGTGAAAAAATCCTAAAAGGTAGGCCAGTCTGTAAGCAATGACATTGGATGAGGCTCGGCTGAGATGCCATTGCTTTTCTTTTCCTACTTCTTTGATCACAACAAGTTTGTTGAAAACTTCCTGTATTCTATAGTAGGCCTCGTCAAACTCCTAGAGCTCCCTATCGCTGGCTTCAGACTCTGCAACTGACGCAGTTTCAGCTGCTTGAACATCAAGTTGCAGATGGCTTTCCTCAAAGTCTGTTTTCAATTGCTGCAAATTGCAGCATGTTGCCTTGAAAAGTCCCGCCTGACTCGGATTGTTGTCGACTTCATTGGCCAAGGTCAGAAGTCTCTTTATACGACACTTCACGAGGTGCACACGTGTCTTTAATTGGTATTGACATTATAACTATTTCTCGTCACTAACCTCAAAAAACACTCGTTGACTACAAATCACGAGAATGATAAATACAACATTTATTGTATAATAGAAGTCGTGTGTTAAAATACACTGGTATTTGTACACATAACCGCCATGGTGTGAAACAAAGTAGTTTCATTACCACACCATGCACGTTTCAGCAGACAAATAAATACTGAAAATTCGTCCACTGTTTACCGTAATTAAAGATTAAACTTTGTTAAGTGGCTCGAATAATGCATATCTGGCTCGGAGGACCAAAAATGCTTCCCACAATATATTTTGTAACACATTCCAGCTGTGTGACGTCCAGCAACACGGAGTATCAGTAACTAACTGTTTTCATTCATAGATGGCACCAAGTTTGAATTAGAATCAAAGTACATACACTAATTGACACAAACCTAAACAACTGGTTTGGCACAAACATAGTAGGTAGCGTATTTCGTCATAACCAAACTATACTTATTTTTACAGGCTGTAGCAGGTAAGGGCCCTTTCACATCCAGACCCCACGTTTTCAAATGCGTCTGAGGTGGCATTAGGGTTAACTGTCCCATGGGTTGCAAGGTGATGGCTTTAATTTCCTGACATTCAGGGCAGGATTGAACATACTTCTTAACATCAGTCGCCGTTGTGTCCCAAAAATAAGATTGATTAATTTTCTGCAAAGTATTTCCCCGTTGGTGGCTATACCTTAGCGACGACTCAACCTACGATATTTTGTATCAGCTTGTTCTGGGTTTAATGAGGCCTGTTTCAGATTGCGAGTATGGGGGTGGTCGTCGTGTTCGCCAACGAAGGGAGTAGTAGGAACAGTAACAGTACATGGATGGAACACTGACTTGTCATCAATTTGTATATACTCCTGGGCGTGTGTATAGACAGGGAGAAAATGTATGACATCATTAAAAAGGACAATAAGAAATTTACATTGAAAGACTGTATCAATGCATGTCGTGGCAAGTGTGGAGGTATGCCTTTGTCTAATTACTTTAATGTTCACTTGGTAGAGGGTAGTTATGTTTTTGATGATGAAATGAATAGTAAAAAAGGATCTCCTTTGGCAATTCTGTCCCTGTTATTCGGGTTGTGTGCTTAAATAAAATTGTGTTTAACATAGTCCCAGTGTTGTATAATATATTTTGCTACAGCAGTACTAATTTTGGACGCTTTATCAGGGTTGTGGAAAATGGCATCATTGTCGTCTTTGACTATGTAGTTAGTGTTGTGAACTGTGACAGTTTGCGTGTCTAACTGTGGGGCTATGTGGATATGGCTTAACACACCTGGAAGCATGTTCAACTTACCCTTAAAGATATTAATTTGAAAGTCTAATTCACTTAAGGCGATAGCCATTTTTTGAATGTGTGCGTTATGATTCGCCATAGAATGTAGATACCTCAGGCTAGTGTGGTCGGTTTCAATTGTAAATTTGCGCCCATACAAATACTCTCCAATGAAAATGAGTGCATAAGTATTTAATAGACGATAGCTCTCGCTCGGTGGTGCTCCAGCGCCCCACCTGAATAGAAAATTTTTTAGATTCAAATGCAACAATATTTCTGTGTTTAGAGTGTGGATCGAGTTGGATGAGTGCCCCTTCTACTGTAGTGTTACTGGCATCACATGCTAGAATAATCTCATGGCCGTCGTTAAATTTTTGCAATAATGTCGCGTGAAGAATGGCTTGTTTCAAATGTAAAAAGGAATTTTGTTGCTTTGTCTTCCATTTAAAAGGAGTAGTATGCATGGTAGATCAATCAACGGCTGTGCAATGGATGCGTAATGCAAAATATATCATCACAGGTAGGAAGTCATTCCAAGAAAAGTGTGAAATTGTTTGTGGTTATTAGGGTTGGGGGGAGGGCATATTTTCAATTGCAGCTACCTTGTCGGGGTCTGTGGACGTGCCTTGGGGCATGATGATGTGACTTAAAACCTTAATTGTTTGATTGGTGAACGAACACCTTTTGGTATTTACTTTTAACATTGAATTGGTGTAATCTTTCGAAGACTTTATGGATATTAGCAATGTGTTCCTCAAAGGTACTATCTAGTATAAAAATATTGTCAATATAGGTGATTGCTGCAGTCCATCTCAGGGGGCATAAAAGTTTGTTGATGAACATTTGAAAATATTGGGGTGAAGTGCTGAAGCACATTGGTATTCTTCGATATTCAAATAATCCCACCACATCGATATTAAAAGCCAATTTGTGATGATCCTGAGGACGAACGGGGATGCTATAAAAGCTAGAAAATAAGTCAAGGCTGGTTATGAAAGAGTAATGTTGTAAAACATTTAAATTTAAATTTAAAATCAGCTTCTTGGATAATCCCAGCATTGACCATATCTTTGATTTGAAGTAAAAGGTCGTCACGGACCTTGGGAATAATTCAGTAGGGACGAGTACCAACGAGCTTGGCCTTGCTCACCGTGAAGGCTGTCAAGAAACATGATGCCAGCTGTCACTACTTAAAATAATAAGAAAAATACATTAATGGGGATGAGGATGATAATGAGATGGGGGTGAATTTAAATATGATGCTGGGGTGATGACCTAGTCGGCATAGCGGATGTTACTAGGGTGCTTGTAAGGGACTGGTCTGGTTGGCTTACGTGTTGGTGCAAAATCAGCTGCCAAGGTTTTTGTGGTGTGAATATGGCAAGGGGTAGGTGGAGTTTTCTTAACAGGTTCCTGTTTGTCGGTTTCACTATCTGCTCAGGCACTGGGGGAATTAAATAACTTACATACTCCAAGTCTGGCCATGGCCAACAAATTCCTATCAGCGAGTCCAAGTAAGTTACAATTTTCGTCAACTGAAGGGACCTCCCTAATCAGCTTGACTGGCCTCTCTGGGAGTTGAGGAGGAAGTAACATAGGATCACTGGGGAGTTTGACAAGGTTTATATTGTCTGACTGAGTTAACTCTTGTTGCAGAGCCCGTTGGGCAAGTCATCTGATCCTGCTGTTGTGTCCACCTCCTTTCTTATGCATCTGATTACAGAATGTAAATTTGCTAATCCTTTAAATTCTCTTAGTGGACTCTTAAGCATAGCAATGAATATGGTAATGGTGGTGTGCTCGTGACCTAGACGTCGGCACTCAAGCCCTCCTGGGTGTGGTCTTGTACAGACACTCCGAGGTAATGAGCGTAATGTATGACTAACTAGATTTAGAGCGTGTCTGCGGGCAGACTCGAGTGTACAAGACATACCTCAGGAGTTCCCGGTCTTGTTCATACTAAAATCTTGTGCAGGCTCCAGGAATCCTAAGGGGTTCGGCCTACTCGTGTTTGGTTCGCAGAGGTCGCTAGTTTAAAAATGAACCACAAATTGCAAGTTATTAAAGCACAATTAAATTAACAAAAATACGAGAGAGGGAATTAAATAACTACCTCGCTAAGGTTAGGTTTAGCCCAGATATTTATTGCTACTTCCTGAAAACAACGGGAATATCGAGTTCTGTATATAAATAGCTAAAATAATTTATATAAATTATTTTACGCTATGTTACATCAGGTGAAGACAAACCTGAGTATTCAAATTTCAACCAAGAAAAACTCCAGAATGCTACTCTCAATTTACAGTTAAATAATGAGGGGTGGTTTTGTCCAGAAGGTGCTACGTTTGCCACCTGCTACCGTGGAGTGCAAGGATTGACTCGGGTAAAGGGGTGCAGGGGTAAGGACGTTGTGACATCTTTGGATCTTGACCAGGGATTTTCTCTGTGGGCTGCGGGGTTGTCGTTGGAGCTTGGTGGAGCTGTATTCTGGCTACTGGAGTTGGTGAGGAGAGCCTTTGCAAGCTCGGAGGGCCTTCCTCAGGGTGGAGAGTAGATGGGTTTCTTCAGGCTGTAGAGTAGATGCCCTTCTTCAGGCTGGAGAGTCTTTGGCAGACCAAGAGAGCCATCCAACTTTATACAGGTCGGCGGGCCGACGTCGACTGGAGAGTGTGTTTTCGCTTCTCCTTATGCACTCTTAACGGCATTTTGGTGGCTGTCACAGGGGTGCGGGGTTTGCTAGCCTTTCATTACAGGGGTTGGTTATTTCAGGGCAATGAGCTGCGCCACACATTTCTTATCCCCCTGGTTGGAGGCTGTTGACGTATTTACCTCCTCCTCACAAGGTTCTGTGGCGATGATGTCACTGGCCACAGGGGTGCTATTTTCCTTAGGTGTCTCTGTTAACCTTTTGAGGACGGCAGAAATTTACTAGCACTGAGGACAAGTTTGGAGTGAGCTGCCTATATTCTACACTACAGCAATATCATTTCTGTTGTTCTCTGTATTTCCACTTACCATTATCCTATTGGTCCTGCCTACACCAGACACGCCTACTGTACTCTGCAACGTTTATTATTGGCTGGCTGTTGACCAAAGAAGTCAAACTTTGACTGTGTACCAATTAATGTATCGTGATAGAAGTAACCAATTTTACAATCCATCATGTTCATTTGAAAAATTATTAAAACTGACAGTTTAATTCCTACAAACTGAAATGTTGTTCAGTTGTAATTTTTTACTTAGATTCTGATAAAGTCTAGCGAAATAGTAACACTATAAAAGTATGAGCTTTGTCTTCAAGAGCAAATAAATTTCCATATAAACGTAGCCATGAGTATATACGTGCATACTCCTCAAAGGGTTAACTATCTGATATTTCTCCGTGTGTCCATGGCTCGGTGGATAATACAGGCTTTGGGTTCGGGGGTGGCGACCACATGCCAATTTCTGGGTGGGCAGTACAGTCTCAATAGTATCCAGGTGTCTGTAGTTGTCCATATCTGCGTGGAATCAACCCTGTAGCTACGGGATTGTCTGCCGGAGTGTGATTTGGTCCGTAATTATATCAACGCGTGATAATGAGGCAATGTCGAAAAGTAGAGAGTGCAGATGCTCTGCGCAGTAGGGCGGCATGTGTCACACTTAATTCACACTCATTGTTTACATATATTCAGTCTGTTTATTGGGGAACCTGTGCATATAAGCCATCAGCACAGCAAATTGATCAATTGAACACCGACACACACCACCTTGCAAACGCCTAATTATATATTTCGCAAAATTTCAAAACACACCAGACCACATAGATATTTTACTTTATTTCCAATATTTTTTAAAATATCACTTTTAATTCTTTATTTTTCAGGATCGATTCTCTGTATGTATTGATTGGTCACGCATAACAATGAAGTCTCGAGCATGCCACTATACCTACATTCCTGCTCGTGCTGCTTCTTTCCTCTTCGTTTTCTTGCCATACAGCCTTAATTTTATCTTTCTTTCATCGCTTTTCATCTTAGGATGAAATTGTTTTCATCAGATATTTCAGGTAAGTTTATTTACCGTTGATATTTTATGTCACAATGTGGTACTGTTATTTTTTTTATTGATTTTAACTAGCATGGATTTCTTTTTCATATATTTATTTTAGGGAGACGTTTTCATCTTTTTTTGATGGAGGACGTACACATCTTTTGAGGGATGGCATTGTTAACCTTGGTAACATTGATGAATTTCTTCCGTAATATTAATATAACTTTGTAAAGTAACCAAACAATTTTTTTCCCTTTGTGGTTTTCTCTGTTGCATTTTCTCATGGGTGTTCTCCAGCCTTTTTTTGGACTAATGCGCTTATATGATGTGTAATTGTAACACAAAAAGGAAAACTTTAATTTATCATAAGAAATTATAATTTATAGTGAATAATGATAATTTTTGTTGAATAATAATAATTGTTAAATTAAAGGGTTTCAAACTTTGGGGAATATCTACATTTCAGGTACCTGAGAAGGTTAGGATTGGGTTAGGTGACGTATAAGCTATATTTACTTCTAGTTAATTTTCTGTTTATTTTATTTATTTAGCAGAATTGTAAAATAAAAGACCACTTTTCGTTATTTTTTTTTTATGTAGTGAAAAATTGATTTATATGATTTTTTTTTAAATTTTATATGTTGGTTTCAATGTAAGTTGATAACTCAGTTTAATGTAGTTTTATATGAAGTAATATTTTTGGTCATTTCGCTAACGCTTCTGTCAGTTTGGAATAATTTTGATAAAATTATGGAAATGTCAGGAAGAAATTTTTCTCACTTGCCACTGCAACCTGCCGTTTTTAATTTTGATTTACAACTACTTCACCCTCAGCACATCTGATTTCTATGGAGTTTGTATTACCGTTGTGGTTGTTTCTCTAAAGTTATGTAGTGAAAGTGTTTTGTTCACTATATATATATATGTTTGGGTGCCAAAAGTATAGGTTGATTAGTTAGTTAGTGAGTGAGAAGGTGTAAGTGTGTGCACATATAATCAGGGATTACACTTTTGCACCTTGTAGCAACTCTTTTCTTACCATGATCTGTTGGCGATCCATGATCTATTGGGAGACCTCTGGTACCCTGAAATGTGCAATCAAATGACACTCGTGCATCAAATTCTCGGCACCTTGCGGTATGAAACACATAAGAAAATTAAAAATATTTTATCAACATAATAAAAGTAAAGAAGACCATATCAAAATACTATTAGTATTACCAATGAAAGGAAAAAAATAATTCAAAGTGTAAAATATCCTTGACTTTCAGATTAGTGTATAGGTGAATTTACTTCACTCAAACATAGAATTATGTTTAATTAGCGTAGATGAAATACCACCATCCTTAGGATAAGTAGTATTTACTCAATTAAAGAAAATCATGAATTGTAAAATTAAAAGCAAATATTTATTTAGTTCTTCTTGAAAATAAACTCTGTTACATTAAAAATCAAAAGAAAATAATTCATTTCCAGAAGTAGTTCTCAAGTATTAGAACTTTTGCAAAACTACCTAAGCTGCAAGATCATTTAGCTGCCACTAAATTCTCACTATTCAACCATACTTTGAAAATCTTTAATGTTTAGAAATAACGTTAAGGCTATGTCCAAAAAACTAAACTCAGTTCTGAAAAATCAATTTAAATTGCTCCGGTGAACTAACTCAGTAGTGTGAGCTGGACCACTGGTTTAGGTACCCTGTCAAAGTGATATTAACTTAAAAATTCAAGACCAAACACTTTATTAATGTCGTAGAAGCTCGGAGGATCAGAAATTTAATTACTGTAGGTGTTGATGGAAGTCTCCTGACTTACTGATTTGATGGTGTCACCTGGGTATCTCAGTGACTTAACCTCCGTGAACATGGTGCCTGGCGACTAGCAGATTGGCATCCTCTCCGTTGACTTGATGACATTCAACCCTCATCTTTATGTGATTGATCCAGTAACCTATACTGAACTCCTGGGACCTAGGCCTACATCTATCCTTAGGTTGATGCTGGAGATTTCCCAGATAGAAAACCCAGCTAACTATTAACAAGCCGTCAATTTGAAAGGTCACTCCCAGTAGCTTCCTCTTCCGGCATCTCTCTCTCTTGCTAGCCAATCAGGAACTACTTCTGGTAATCACCATAAAATAAAATAAATCAAAACATTAAATACCTTTCAAGTAATCAAAGAAAAGAGAAAATTATGCTTCAAAATTTACAAAATAATTACTAAAACAAAAATTATATACAAATTTAATATTTGACTGTTAAAATAATATATTAAATCTCAGAATAAAGTGTGAAATTGTCACAGAATAGTGAAAGTAAAATGGATATGTGGTTTACAAAAATTAAAATGGTCTGATTTTAATATGTTGCAAATACTCATTTGAGGTGTGTGAAAATTATATTCAGTTCAAAACATATGTAAAATAAATAACCATAGCTGTCTCAAATACTCCTGTATCGGATTAACATACAGTAAACATAACCTCTTTTCGTATACTATGTCGAACCAGGACACTGGTGGCCATGTGACGTCAGAAGATTTCACTATCTGCCCGGCAAGAATGGACAGTCCAGCGAGCAACTTGTATTGTTCACCGGCCCACCGAAGCTATGCACTTCAAGGCAACGAATACTAATAACCACCGCTAGATGGCACACCTAGTATATTTCGTTGTTTGTCTTTCATCCTCCCAGTTGGCAGGTGATGTCATGCCAGAGAGCTATGTTTTTCGCAACCCCCTGCTCAGTGACCACCCCTCGCCCTCAACACACCAGCCAATGGGTGTCGACGCAGCTGCCCAACAGAGTTTAATTAAGGAGTTAGAATTTGACTCAGGATCAGTCTTCAGTTTTCCACTGCACTTGCTGGAACTGACCAGCTTGCACCTTGAGCCTTCACGTAGGACCAATCTACATTTTCCCACCACGACAGCAACCGGAGAACTGGCCAGCTTACTTACGACCAGCCTGACAGTCTCCATTGCACTAGCCGCCAAAGTTCCTCGCGATACCTTCCTTTCTTCACCTCACCTTTGTGCCAAAAGGAAAACCTATCACGCCCTGCTTAGTCATCCAAGTACTGTACCACTCGTATCGCTATGTTGTCTACCCACACTAGACACTGCAGCCCCTTCTGCGGATCAATGCAATGGGGAGTCAGTTATAGTTTTCAGTTGTTTTAACAGCGCTATTATACCCTGCCCTTGCTAGTCCAGAAACAGGTCTCCTTTACTTGTATTGCGTAGTTCACTTTCCCGGAAAGCTCTTGATAAATGCAGGAAGGAGTACATAACCACGTGTTTATTTCCTGTTACACGGAATAAACATTGGTTGAAACCGATCCTTGAGTACGACGTTCGCGTAGACATTGCACCTTTCCTAGTTGACCTTACCCTTGAGCGAAATGCTGTGATTCTGGGGACTATACTCGATCGAGCCAATATACGCTTTGCTAACCCACAAGTACTAGCTTCAGGCCAACCTTTCTGTATATACCCTTGTAGGTAGAACGGCGTACACAGGTAACACATACATAGTTTTCAGACCAGCTTGTCGGTTCGGTTATCATTCTTTCCACCGCACCTTTGTGCTGGAGGGGAAGTTCCCTGGATTGGGAAGATGCTGTCAAAACCAGCACCCACGTACAGGGGCTGCAAACAGCGAGGCCTAATTTCCTTTACTCATCATACTGTAGCCCCAAGCACTGAGATTGGGTATCTGGCCTTAGGCAACCGCTCACGTGGTTGTACACTGTAGAGAAACACAAGCCCTGCCTTTCACCTCACGGATTTGAGTGTGTGTATGACTCTAAATGCCTTTCTTCAGATGCAGTGTTCTGAAGGAGAAGGTGAAACAGATGTTAATTTCCTCTGGGAGTTTACAACAGCTGACCCCTGCCCTCATTGCCACGATAGGACAGCTCAGCCCTAAAGATCACACCGGAAGTACCACAGGATTTATTCCAGCCACCAAACCGCTTGAGTCAAGAAGTACTCCCGTGGCTTGCAGAATATTTCAGTCAGCCAGAACAGCAGCCAACAGCCTCCATTGCCTGTTGCTCTATCCCACCTACAAGAATCACACCCTACAATCAACATGCTCAAACCTCTGTAACATCAACACGCACAGTCAGAAACTCGCCCCATCACCAGCAATCTGAGTCGCCCAGATATACCGCCCAAGGCTCGGAGCCTGAAAAGCGAGATTGTTCTGGCAGAATCTGACTTTGTGCTCTGTCATAAAGCTACCAGGTCAGTACTCTACACTGGGGAAGCACCGGCCCCACGTAGAGATTAACTGCATACACGAACCCTCTAGAATAAGGGTGTACCTGACTTAGGACCCTACAAAATAGTGCACACTTCTGCTTGACGTAGTATTTTAGTCAATAGGGCATCATACATCAAAGTCTAATGTCAACTGACTTCTATTTTTTACATCCTACACCCTCAAGCTACTGCTGATATTGAACTTGAATTTAGGGTTTAATAGCACTCAAATTATATTTTTCTGTGAATATAAACCTAGGGGCAGAGTTAAGATAATTAGTTATTTAGATCTTGGATATGATATAGCCAAGGCCAGATTTTAACTGCTTTATTACTTCATTGAACTGAGAGACTGGAACTTACCTAGTATAATTATGATAAAGTCTCCAGAGTTTGATGAAATTTCCTTTGTAAGAAAGGTAGTGTAATGTTATCAAAATTTGATAGTATTGAAACAATTATTTGTTTTGCTTGCCATCATCATACCTTAACAATTTTTACTAAAAAAATAATTATGCCTTATTTATATTTAGATCTATTTTACACTAGTACAGTTCTTCTAAAACTACTGCTTAGGGCGTCCTGCATCTTCACTCCTTACAGGATTTATTGTTATCTTCAAAAATGATTTCAGAACCAATAATTTTTAAGAACCTAATTATGTATTTATTTAAAATTTTTATTCTCATTATACTTTTTTTTTTTTTGTTCTTAAAGTGTAATTCTGCTTATGAAAGGTTAAATTTACACAGTCAGTGCACCAAATGTAAATAGATGATTCTGATGTAATAGGCAGACTACGAGCACATGTCTACCTTACTTTTTGTAGTCTGCTCTTATCTTCAACCTATGAATCTAGATCCCACCTTTCTTTTTGTGTGCCATCTTGTGTCAGTGCAAGAGCACCTGATTGTCCCCATGATTCTGTTGCGAAGGTAGTGCACATAGAAAAATATTTGGATCCTGCCACTTAAGATTTCACGCAACAATATTTTTTAAGCTAGTTGTTAATGCAAATGTCTAGTTACTGTGTTTGAAATACCCCCACATGCGTATCTTTCAGATGATTTTATTGTATCATGATAAATACAGAAACATAACAAGATTGAATCATAGAAAAGGAACTACAACATTTGAATCAAATTGATTTTCCTTAAGAATGAGAGTAAACATCTTTTCTCTTTTCAATATTGCTGCTTGTAAATGTCTAGAATGAATTTTTAATGGACCAAAGAACAATGCAGAATCTAGAAGCTTTTAGAACATCTAGAAACTTATAGCATTGGAAGAAAAAAAGAGAATTTGAAGCAAGTGAGCAGGAAGGAAAATAACAGGAACAAAATATACTGGGAAAGTATGGAAAGATGGAAAAGTGTGTCACAATAGAGATAGATAATGTGCATTTTTATTCTCAAGAAGATACAGTATTAGAAGTAAATGATATCAGACCTTCAACATTGCATCATATTGCAGCAACAAATTCACAAATGTACCAGTTTAATTATGCTGCTGCAGTGTGTGATTGTACCGGTGTTTCTGACAGGGCTGCAACACCAATTGAAAGGGCAAGTTAAGTCATTGATAGAATGATGAACTAAAATGCTTGATAACAGTTACAATACAATACAAGCTAAGGAAAACTTTCCAACTGACGTGTGACGCTTACTGATCCAAGCTATACGACTTTGCTTCATCTGTGTGTAATTTCCCAGGTGCACCGGATGTGGACTAGTGTAATATCTACCAGAGGGCCTACAGGTGAGTAACATAGATGCTTCAGGATTATACTGTTCATCACCACGATTAGTAAGCAATGCCACGCTACCCCCTCAAGAAGATGTGAAGTATGAGTGAGCCAGCATCCGAGCAGCCGCTACCTCCTCCGAGCGGTCAAGTAGTTCAAGGGCGCACCAAAGAATAGAGCCATTCGCAAATGACCTACCACCCCCACCATGCAGCACCGGTGAGGGCCCTACCAACGGTACATGTACCTGCTTGCAGCCGAAAATCAAATTATATCGTCTGCTCTTCCTAGAGCCACATCAGACTAGCATCTACCAGATCTAGAGGATCTTCCCCAGCCATCCCAGAAGAAGTCTTCTACCCTCCCTAGCCGATTGCACCTGGTAACGGCTATCCCACGACCCTTCAGGGAAGGGGCCCCTCTAAGTCCCTTTAGGACACGGCACAAAGTAGATATGGTAAGTTGATTGCTACCTAGTTGTAACTGACACCCCTTTGTCTAGAACCAGGTCCCCTTCACCTTGGAATTATGTAGCTTATACGTATGGTCAGCTCAAGGTAATTAAGAGGTATGGGGTACCATGTTTATTACTCCCTGCAATAAAACATGTTTCTCACCTACTTTATCATTTCTTATGTGACTGTGAGATCTAGTAGTCACCAAGCCCGCCAGAGTGGAGCAGGAAAACCTGGTTTTACACCAACCAATTTTACCGTCTAGTGTAGGACTGCGGTCTCCCCCTCAGGGACTCATACGTCAAAACCACACACATGCTCAATGGCCACCCATTTGGTGCACCCAGTCCATCAAGTGGCATAGCCCCAACCAGTAGTCATACAACCCCTAGTGGGACTATACCACCAGGTCAGTTTGCACTCCACCTACCACACCACTTGAGTTGCTGGAGGGAGTAATTGGCCAGTACTGGGGGTGATCCGACCGCCCTATGGCCTACACCTGCAGCTGTTGTTGGACGACTCAGAAAAAACCCAACCACCGCACCGCTTTTGTTGCCGGTTGGGGTAATGGTACAGCTCTTCGTCAAACCGGTCGCTGCTGCAGCAGAACACGCTTAGATAGTGATCGAAGTTGCGTACTCTCCTCTTGTGTGGCAGGTCGTAGCACCCATCCATGCCTTTCACCAAAGGGGGGTAAGGATCTGCAGGCGAGAAAGGGTACTGCAATTTACAAAACTACCTGGGGCTGCAACGCATCCAGTAAGGCATTCTGTCAAGATAACCCCCGGAACCGATCTCAAGCCGCCCGCTAGTTGGTGGAGCTTCACCTCCTATCACCCTACCCCTCTCTTTTTTTAGCACCCACAAAGATGCCAGTGACCCTGCACCCAACTGTCACAGTTTTTTACGTGGAGAGGAAGTACAAATGGGCCTGTCCCTGGTACTGCATAGGAGCAGCACCTGCCTAACCCGGACCAGCACTAGCATTTCCATCCGCAGCAGTACCTGGGGATCCGTTGGCTCCTCCAACACCGCCAGAAACCACTACCAGCCTACTTGTGCAGGGCCAGAGCCAAGCAGATTGAGTAATGGCACAGGTAAAAGTTGACCGCTGGTCACACCACCCGGTATGTAGCCAAGCATAGGATTCTTACAGTGAACCTAGCCACCAGGCCACCCGACCCACACTTTACACTGGTCATGCCCCTACCGGAAAATAATTTTTGAACCAGCCAACTTAACCCTTGTGTGACAGGCCTGCACAATAAAAACTAGCTTCAGCCTCTGCTGGCCACACAGACGCCGCCTCTCCAGGAGGAGTGGTCTGAGGATCGTCCCTCTGTGTCTGATGGTCCCCAGCTGATCACTGCGAGGGATGAGAACCCTGAACCCACCAGCCAGGTTCGAAGAGAGTAACCCCATGTGTGCCTGCCGCAGCACTCCCCAGCCTGGTTGGTAGAATGAATCCCTAAGGCCTACTACAAGGTTCACTTGGCCCTATCCGGTCCATGTGGCTCTCCTGAAGAGGGACCGACTTCTGAATAAACCGCATCAGCACCCATGAGTGAAAGTTCTGAAACTTTACCTGCCGTAAATTGTGAGGACAGTAACGTGTGGGGGGGAAAAAAAAAAACTAAATATGGCTGTAAATTGCCGCAAGTAAACTCGTAAACCAGTCAGCAGTCGTAAATTGCTTCTTTGGTTGAACCAGTAAACCAGCATGTAAAAGTAAGAACTCTATTGCAACCATCAATTTTGGCATAGACCATAAATTTGTTGCTACGTTAATCGTTAGTGAAGAGACAGATAGTTGGCAGACGTAAACAATTGCCAAAATTTCACATGTGTAAACCAGTGACCAACAAAAAACAGTGTTATCAGGTAAATAAATACGTCAGTTCACAACAGCGTATTCAGTAAAGCATACAAGGATGCTGTTATGGGCCTGGTAAACAGTGCTGTGTAAATAAACCAACGAAGAAGAGACTTCTATTTCCAGTTATTCCTGTAAATAGTGACTTCCCATACCGAAAAGATGATGGCAACAGGCAGTGCCTGAAGCTAAGTAAAATATATAAATAAAGGGGTTCTCATAAGCAAAAACTTTAGATTGTTTTTAAATAACTTTTCAAAGTCTATGGTTTTAAATACTGTAGTGCTCTTGTTGTTTGTGTTTTTTTCCGGTCTTTTTGTTTTTGTGTAAAATATGTAGTTGGCATCGTACATCAATTTGGTTAGTTAAATGCATTTTAGTGCATTCGTGTTTGTAAATATTAGGTATATTTTTTGGCTGGGGTCATAGAAGGCCCTGTGTATGCAAACCCCATAGAATTGTGTCACACATAATTATTACCTGCTGTGTGACATGCTTAGGATGGCCAGGCAGGGCCATTGTATTTTCTGCTGTATGCGGCCACATCAGGTAAAACCCTGCTAGCTAACACTCCTCTCACGAGTGAGGCCTTGTCTACACTCCAGTGTTTGTCTTTTTTGTATGCAGCTTGTGTTTTTATACTTTTTTTTCATAGGCAATATCTGGTAAATGATACCTGAAATTAAATAACCAAGCCTTCAGCTTATCATGTACAGCGGTATATGTAATCAAAGAGGAACGCGGCACACCCACACCTAGGTGAAACTGCCACTGCCAGTCTTGAACCAGGTCCCCTTCCCCTGTAATTGAGTAGCTTATTACTCCCGGTCAGCTCAAGTTAGGAGGTAGTATGTCCCACCGTCTTTGTTCCTCCCTGGAATAAAACGTATTTCTCACATACTTTGACTATCATTTCTTTAGGTGACTGAGATTCCAGTAGACTCCATGGCTGCCATAGTGGGGCAGGAACACCGGATTTTACAACACCCAATTTTACTGTCTAGTGTAGTACTGCAGGCTCCCGCTCAGAGACTCGTATGTCAAAACCACACACACGCTCGATGGTCACCCATTCGGTGCACCCAGTGCATCGAACAGCAGAGCCACAACCAATAGTTATGCAACTCATAGTGAGACTAGACCACCAACCAGTTTGTACTCCGTTCTCCACATCACTTGTTACCAGAGGGAGTGTTTGACCACCCTATGGCATACACCCGCAGCTGTTTTCGGATGACTCAGAAAAAAATCAGATCTCCAACCACCACACTGCTTGTGTTGCCGGTTGGTGTAACTGTACGGACTCTGTGTCGCCCTTGCTGCTGCTGCGGCAGAACACGCTTAGATAGTCACTAATATCGCCTGCTCTCCTCTCCTCTCGTATGGCAGGTCATAGCACCCCTCCATGACTTAAAACAAAAGAGGTGGTAAGGATTTGCAGGAGAGAGGTCGCAGCTCCAGCCGCATCTGGACCAGCACTAGCATTTACCATTGTAGCTATACCTGGGGATCCACTGGCTACTCCAACACTGCCAGATACCACTACCAGCTTACTCGTCCAGGGCCAGAGCCGAGCCGATTTAGTAATGGCACAGGTTAACAGGTTAACTCCACTCGGCACGTAGCCAAGCCGGTACTCAACTTTGTACCTAGCAGCCAGGTCACCTGACTGACACTTTACGCTGGTCATTCCTCTACCGGCAAATAAGTTTTGAACCAGCTAGCTTAACCCTTGTGTGACCGGCCTGCACAATAAAAACTGGTTTCTGACGCAACATAGTATCAACCAGTCCTGATAGCATCACACGAAACAACAGTCAACTTACCACATTTTTCATGTTACAGGCAAGCCGTTGAAAGAACAGTGCTATTAGTTACTAAATCATCATTAACTGTGGGTTGGGCCCCTGCAAGAGATGGTTTTTTTTTAAACCAAAATTTCAATCTCTGAAGTTGATGTGAAAATTGTAAGCTATGAAACATATCAACATGAAATTGATGTGACTGTTATTTTTTTAACAGTGTACGTAGGTGACAATTTACTTATTCTGTTGAATATTTCGAATATGCATTTGCATATTGTAGTTAAATGATTTTAGTGTCCATAATACATGTATGCATTAGCATCATATATATATATATATATATATATATATATATATATATATATATATATATATATATAATATAATAATTTGTATTAATTAACATTCCATAAAATGTCAGAAAAATGTGATGATGTGGCTCCTTTAAGTTTTAAATGAAGAAATAAGCCTTTCTGTTTACTACAAATACTATGTAAAGTGGTTAGGATAAATATGATACTAAACAAAAATAATTAATAATTTCGTAAATTTTTACATATTTTTTATGGACCTTAACGGCACCTCAAGATACTTTCATACAGCCCTACAATTGTGTACTTGTAGTATTTGTCTTAAAAGGCATCTTTTGCCATATTTCGGCATGTATAGGCTGCACATTTTTTACAAAAAACATGACTACAAAAAGTAGGGTGTGGTTTATTTATGAGATATTGGCAAAAAATCTGTATTAAGTGTGATGATTTATAACCATATACAGTGGAAACTTGAACCATCTAACTCTCTTTGACCAAAAGTCCGTGTCCACAGAGTATTTTTGTGGTCTGGACAAAATTGCTATGCATATAATTCTAAAATATCAGTTCTTGCCAAACTTAAAGTTTATTTTGTACCACATCAATCAAAAAAAATTTCTATAGCATCGCTGGAAATTATATGCTCCGATCATTAAACAACGAATTACTAACATAAAAGTATAGGTTTCAACTGTACTCTCCAAGGTATACAAAGTCTGTAACAGTATATTATGTACACATGCACAAGTAATACTAATAATGCAAATAAAATAATTTTCAACACACATTTTTGTTTTCTTACATCTCACTGCGATGCAGTTAGTCCTATTTATATAATTTAAAACTTTATGACATAAAATAATAAATAATAACTATAAACATCTCAGACTACACATCATGTATTTAGAGAGCACAATATAAAAAAACTGATTAAATGTGGAAATGCAGTACATATGTATATGAAATATGTACTGTAGAATATTATTAGTCATTAGCAAACAATTGCAATTTTATGGTGGCAGCCACGTTGGTAATGACCAGCAAGAACAGTGGTGCCATATTTTTGTGATATTAATTTGCGATGCAACGTTGCCACAACACTCGCAAGTTTTTTACTTGAACTTTTTTTCATGAAAATTATGACTGCATTATGTATAAATGTAACTTTAATAAATATGCCTGGAAAGTTAGAAAAAGGCTACCCAAAATTAAGGAAACCATTATTTACTGCACTTTATCAATCATAATATTTGAGATGTACATGAGAAAATAATTTTGCTGCTGTACAAGAGAAAGTATTTGTACGCACTCTGCCACATCACAAGTGCACATTGATAGATATATTTTTGTGTCACACGTTGCTATGGTTTTGCTTTCTCAAGTCAAGTGGAATGGTAATCGCACAACGTATATTTGTAAACATTGCAACATAATACAAATTTTCTGTCTCAAATGTTTTGCAGCTGAGACGGAATTTATTATGTTTGTACGGAATCGTGATGTAACAATATTTACGGAAATAAAAACAGTCAGTGCTGCATATGCTTGAAATATTAATTATACCTAGGGCTGATTGGTTCTCACATTTTTAGTTCGGTTCTGTTCGGTTTGATTTTTGGTTTAAAATATTGGTTCTTAGTTCAGGTCGGTCATGGCTATACAGTATTTAAATTTCAATTTGTAAAAATCTGATTTATGGAACTGTATTATATATTTCGCTGCCCGTAAAATTAATATTTTTCTGCTAAATGTTTTTAAATTCCGCCAAATTTAGCATAAAGTCAGCTGAAAGAACTTAAACAAGCATATGCCGCAAGCAATGGAAGCAGTTTAAAGGTGGTTTTACGATTAAAGACTGAAGATTTAAGAGTTGTGCTTAGTGACTTGATAAGCACACGGAAAATGAACAATATGAAAATTTGCAGTTTATGATTGAATTAGCAACTGTAAGTCTAGCCAATCAAAATCGTAGACGATGTAAGCAACAGAAATAACCTGGAAAAATTGACATTTTACATATATTTAAGTATCTGTTGTTACGGATTGTGTAATTGTTTTAAAAATCGCAAAATCTTATAGAAGGGGAAGCCGATGCCAATATAGGCATTTGTATAAATAAATCTGAAAGGTTAATTAAACCAAATTTAATAACCTCTTTCACGAAAGAAAACATGACCATGAACTATTCTTTAAATTAAGAGGATACTGTCTCTCAATTAAAATAATTACTTTCATACGATTTCATAATACGACATAACCTAAATACAAGTTGAAAATACAGTTTCCTGCCAACAACTGTTGCTCTGGTCTGATTGGCTACTTCGTCTTGACATGTATTTAAGATGTATAATATAATCTCTTAAGGTACGTCAAGAACTCACATGACAGTCATTAACAAATACCCTTAAACACTATCATATCTTAAGCACACTGCGAACTTATTCTGTTAAGTCAATCATTAACCCACCTTAAGACCATTAAAAAAATGGCCGCCTGAAGCAAAAACAAAACAAATGTTCTTCTTTTTAATACACTCTTGCAGGCAATGAAATAAGGCCTCATGCAATTGCGAGGCCATAGCTGATTTATAATCAGTCTGTTAAAAAACGTAGTGGTTAACCTAATTTGATTGGTGTTGCCGAAGAAAATGAAAAAGCAGTCAGCAAGTAGAGAAACATAACAAGAAAAAAGATCCTGTACAGTATTGTGTCTGTGCAATGAACAAAACTTGAGTTGGTACCTGTTCACTGGAAAGGGAAAACTGCATGAGCAAGTGTGGCAGCACTGGGTCTGTAGCTGCTAAATATTTTCTAGGGAACTGTTTACATGCTTCTTTAATATGAAATTATAATTAAAGTAATTTACTTTACTAACATCTGTGTACACAATTTGAATATATAACCACATTTAACAGATGAAATAAAATCAGACACAATAAAACAGTATTCCTGTATTGGCAGTGCATTGTTTATTGGGAAACTTTAACCTTTTTACCCCGGGGAACTGTTTAGGATGATTTTAACAATACAACACATAAGTAGTAATATTGTAAATAATATAATGCCACAGGTACGCAACATACCGTAATATAAGTGAAAGTGTCATTAATCGGTAAATTGTTAATAATTTGTTAGTTTCAACTTCGGCGCAAAAGAAACCCAACTGGTCTGTTTTCTTCTGACAATTCAGGTCAGTTTCTGTTTTTCTAAAAATGACCGGACTGAACCGAAAATTCAGTTAACCGATCAGCCCTAATTATACCTAAATTGTTATCAAAACTTATGGTGCAGCCTATACACGAACATAGCCTATACACGCCAAAATATGGTACGTAATTTAGAAATATGTATTTATACACCTGTTTTAAATTTTGTTCCTTTTTGCATATAATTTATTTTTTTCAAGGACATTGTGGCGCCTCGAGATATTGTCATACAGACCTACAATTTGGCAGTTGTACTTGTAACATTAGTCGCAGAAGGCAACTTTTGCTCCCTATTAGAATAAATAATTTGGAAATGTGTTTTTTAACCCTAGATTTCATTCCATCCTATTGTACGTATCTCTTTGCGTTTCATCTTCACTATAACATCAGAAACACCTTACCAAACCACCTGACTACATTGAAAGTTCGGACCATTTCATTGTACTGTCTAGTGCTGTCTGCCGTACTGCAATCTCTGACCATGTGTTCCATGCAGTAGATGGCAGTACTGTATCAGCCTCTATGTTAAACACATATTTTGCAGAGATTCCGGATACTTTTGATTACACAGTGTATGCTGAAATAATGTGGAGTACAAATAACAAAAATACTGTTAATGTGTGCACCACCCAATACGCCAGATAAAATATTTTATTGCATTCTGTCTTTGTTGGCATCTTTTGTTTTAAGCAGTTCACATCCAATGAACTCTGTGAAAGTGTGTGTTTTGGAGAGGAGGTAACAGAAGGCTGGAAGAGAGGAAGCGAGAATATATCTGGCTTTCGTCACATGTAAGATCACATGGTGGGGATGCTGAGGCCACAAGGGGAGGAAGGCTTGCAGTGGTTGCACACCATGATAAAACATGACAAACATGTTACGGTAGTTGTATTGCGTGTGGAAATGTTCAACCATCTGATGTATGGAGGGCGGGCAAAGTCAATAGGTATTGGGTAGTTTGTGCTGGTGGTCCAGAGGGTTGGTATCTGTTTTTAAATATGCACTATGTCCAGCACTCACAAAGAGAAGCATATTTCATCCAAAAAAATTGCAAGTTTTTTAATTTTTGAGAATTTTTCCCAATCATTTCTGACTTTGCTATAATGGTGTTGATAGACAGGTTCTTTTGTGTATCAAGTTCAATTTCTGTATCATGTTTCTATGATTTATACAGTCAGTACTGGGAACCTTTGTTTTGCCTTAAGTAGCAGAATTAGCTTCTCAAATTTTGAAGTATAGGCTTATTTTTAAAAACTTTTTAACCAAAATGTTGTATAAAATTATAGTTCTGTGGTGTAAGTAAGCACATAGTATAAACATTGAAGTTGATGGAAAGTAAGTAGTGTGTGATGGGTGCAGGTGTGATGGGGACACCCAGGAATTGCCTGCATGCCCTCACCTCACTACTCAACGAGCATGTGCTGATGTCAGGAGGTGTACAACTGCAGCTGGTGCGGCCGAGTGTCGTCGAGCTTGGTTACCGCGCTCTGTATGCGCTCTGTGCCAACCCACTGACCTCCGACCCTGTGCTGCGCTTCCTGCGATCCTGTAACGACTTCCTTGCCCGTCATGTCGCTGCACTGCCCTTCACTGGCTGCAACAAGGGTGAGCGCATCAAGAGGTGTCTTATCAGTTGAACTCGTGAATTTGATTCTTTCTGAGTGTGTGTCCATTTTTCCAGTTATACTTGTGATACTTTGTATTCTTGTGTATGTACCAATCATCAGTTAAAGAAAAAAAAAAACAAAGAAGTTGCAGCATTTATGATTCAAAATTTCATCTTGGTATTTAGCCAATAGTTTTATTAAATCTCACCCTACAGCCTCTCATCGCTATTTTTCAACAGTCAAATTGAAGATAGTTGTAATTTGTCCAGATGAATGGCCTCATTGAAAGACCTGCAAATGTTATGGTGAATATTTGAAAATGTGGGAAGGTTCCCACAAATTTGGATAGTTGAATTAATAGTTTTGACAAAAAATGTAATAAAACTGTGTATTATAGCAGACACTCTCTCTCTCCCTCTCTCTCTCCCTCCACCTCCCTCTCTCTCTCCCTCTCTCTCTCCCTCCACCTCCTCTCTCTCTCTCCCCCCCTCCCTCTCTCTCTCTCTCTCCCCCTCCCCCTCCCTCTCCCTCCCTCTCTCCACCTCTCTCCCACCTCTCTCTCTCCCTCTCTCCCCCCCCCTCCCCCCCTCTCTCCCCCTCTCTCCCCCCTCTCTCCCCCCTCTCTCCCCTCCCCTCTCTCCCCCTCTCTCTCTCCCCTCCCCCCCCTCTCTCTCTCTTTTTTTTTTTCCGGGAAATATTTCAGTTGTCTATATTCCAGTCAAGGATAGTAATTCATGTAATATTTGAAAGGTTGTGGCAATACAACTTGTTTGTATTTCATATATTTTTGTTTTTCCAAATTTGATATTTTTCTTTCCACATTTCATCAGTAGTAAGACGTCAACAACAGATGTCGTCAACAACAGACATCATAGGACGATAGCGTATGTTTTTCTTTTCACTGAGTTAGTAAACTAAAAACATCACCACTGCAAGGCACAACATGGTGAAATGAGAAAAATAAGAGGTCACCTTTAGCTAATGTGACCGACTGCTTGAAAGCAATATGTTTTCAATGAGGAAAGTTTCTACCAATATGTAAGGATGCGCGAACTTTCTCGGGTATCGCAACAGTTCATCGCAGCACGATCGTTTGTCAGCTGTCAGTCAGACAGCCTGCAACGTGTGATCACGTGACTCGCACCGACCAGCGCCCGCGACTTTAACCTTCTTTTGTATTTCAGACATTTCAATTAAAATGTCTATTAAATTTATGTTTGTTTGTCATCTGTGAGTGTCAAAAATTTAATTTGTTTTGCCGAGACGACAATAAATCTCCAGTAAACGTTTAACTTCTTCTTTTATTTATTGGGAATCCTGGTATCATAAAACTTTCATTATTACATGCTCAAAGTCTCCAACTCACGCTGAGCTAGTTTGTTGGTGTTTACCTAGAACTACGAGAGAACAGGACAGTAACCTGTTACAACTGTAACATTTGTCACCATGCTCTACAGAGCCAGGAAACTTGGTGTGCTCCATTGAGAAGGATCATTATGGTTCTGAGCATGATCTAGCCTTTTGGGCCATTGAGAAGCAGGTTTGAGCATATAGTGGGTGACAGGGACATAGTCATTTGTCGCAAGAATATATTATTTGTCACATTGGTGCAGGTGGGCAGGATATGCATATGAGCAAATTTTGGGTAACTGACTGGGCATAGAGCTAAGAGGATAGCATTACGGATAGCAGGAGGCAATGTTGTCAGGGATAGATGGGATGCTGGAGTTCCTGGCTAATTACTAGTTCCGTATTGAGGTCTGACTATTCGCCATCTTGTGAGATATATTCCTCTCAAAGATCTGTGTATACTTTCTGCGTAAAGGGTCCCTGCCCATCAGCAGTTTTCCGTGCCTGAGCAGTAGCAGTCTTCCATATTCCCCACGCATGTGGTAACGTGTTCATGCTGTCCAGGTGCAGTTGGGTGAATGCAAAGCTGTGCCTGTGTGTGTTGAGGTGGAAGGAAATGGTTGTTTGAGATAGTTGAAGTCTCTTCCGGTACCAGAACCGGGACACTGTCTACAACGGGAGCTGCACAAGTCAGATCCAATATAAGGTCTGCAAGTCCTATTTAAACTCACAACACAGAGCCAGTGTGCAGTTGGGGGGGAGGGGGAAGAGAGAGAGAGAGATAGATATGGCCAATAGCAACCAAATGTTGGGTTGCATTCCTTTCCACAGCCAGTGGCCGGAGAGGTGTTAGCAGCCTGGGTGTATTGCAGGATGTCTAGCAGGCAGCAGCAGCCGACTCACTTGTGATCCCTGAGCATGAAACAGTGGATACCTGTGGTGTGTACAGTCTTCTTCCTTTGCAGGGGGCCATGGCTGTGGCGAGGCTAGAGTGTGTTACTTAGTTGCCTGTGGTACGTCAAGCCCTTTCTCCTTTGCCATCTTTTGTTCGCCAGTACTACAGGTGCGGAGGACGGGCATCCTCTCTCTCTCTTATTCATGGGAAAAATGGAGCAAAAGGTCAGACGTGACAGAAAACAAGTTTAACATCACGGTTGGAGTCTGAAGGATTCATTCCCTACTTTTGGGACTAAATTTCCTGAGGGCCTCGTTTCTTACAATCATCCCAAAAGTAAAGTTAAAGCTTGTTTGAAAAGCTAGTAAAATTAAAGGATTTCATAGACGATTAACGTAGCCTTAAGGGGATAGCTAAATTTACTATGGGGGCAAACTAAACATTTTGACTGAAGAAAATGTAAACAAATACCTACTGGCATAACGATTGAAGTTTACTGTAGGGAATGACAGAGAAATATTACTTCTCACTGGCTGACAGCCTATATTTAAATGGAAATAGATGCTGCTACAGCTTACCCATTTTTAGCTGGTACACTTACATCAAAGTGAAATTATGGTGAAGCCATTCCAGCTGGTTATTTTTCATGGTGGCAAAAGTCGGGTTTATATATCTAGAAACAGTGTAAAATAGAATAAATAAATTTCTTTGCACAGTTTCACCAAAAGCAACCTCATTAAGATGGCACAGTTTATGTTCATCCCTCTCTCTGCTTTTCCATAAAGTTCATCATGTAGTGCCCCAAGATATGCTCTATTAGTATTTTGACTAGCTGCTCCCAGCTGTTGATGAATTCCACGTATTTTTGCAAACTTCTTTCAGCTCCTTCGTAAAATTGTTCTTTAGTTCTGGGGACTCACAAGGGCTTGGGTAGTTTGATTCTTTCTAATTCCATTCCGCAAGTTAGCAGAAAACATGGTGGGAACTTTTGCGGCTTGCTAGGGTACTCTGGCAAAGGCTATTATTTCAGGCTTGTTGGGCGGATATCTAATATGAACTGCTCTTCAACTGTGGTCCATCTGTTACCATCTGGGCAGCAATAATGAAAAGTGTGCGAGCAGCCAGTATAGGTTACTCCACCAAGACAAGCCCTGGGCATTTTGGTTGGTCATGAGCATGACATTTGCGACAGGTAGGGTAGTGGTTCTCCAAAACTTTGGTTCACACCTCGCCTAATTTGTATTATTTGCATGCGCTGGCGCCTGAGCCTTTCCTTCCCCTGAATGCTGGGAAGCAGACATAGTGTGCTTGACAGGGTGACTGTATTGCTGGGAGTGGTACTGGTGGCTTTCAGCAAGTTAATTATGGCCTGCCTAGTTTGCATTGATTTGGTAGATGGGATGTCACCAGGAGATTGAAGTGCTTAAAGGCTTTTTACGATAAAGGGAGCACTTCTGACATTGACCGAAAAAATTCACTGTCTCTGCCAGTATATACTTAAACGGGCACACTGAGTGACATACACCCAGTAAAGTTGGTAATAATGGAGGGAAAGTAGTTCCATATATTAACGTAGAATCACAAAACGTTATCCAACACTTTTTATAACTAGAGTTATTCCCATACCATGTTTCCCGATACTGTTACCGATACCATGCACTGAATTTTAGAAAAAGTATTACTATTAACGATACATTGAAAACAATTATTTTTCCTTTCCAAAGTAAACACAACTACGGGGCCGGGAATAAATACCCTCTGGAAGTTAGAACCCTTT
Organism: Dryococelus australis; assembly: GCA_029891345.1. Lineage (NCBI taxonomy): Eukaryota > Metazoa > Arthropoda > Insecta > Phasmatodea > Phasmatidae > Dryococelus > Dryococelus australis. Next base: position 149,912,087 of record CM056999.1, on the reverse strand, counting down.
TTTGGGGAACCATAGCATTTTTGGTTAAAAAAAAAAGGGGGGGGGGCAAACATTTGAAGGAAATAGCCCAAAAATAAGTTTGTTGCATTTATCTTGGTCATTAATTATATATTAACATGCAGTAAAATGTAGGTGTTGTAATTGTTGCCTTTAGGCCTAATTGCTACACCAAAATATAAAAAACAAAAAAGAAAATAAGGTTCTGTTTAAAACTGCAGCTGTGGTTGCCAGAATCCTTTCATTCCCTCTACTATGGATAAACTTCCTGCGAATGTAGTCTCAATCTCACGCTACATGGCTGGCATTTTTGTGTCAAGCGACCCCTGCTAAGCTGGATCTGGCCTCGTAAAAGGTCGCTCCCTCCCTTCGCCTTCTTTGCCTCCCCCCCCCCCCCCCCGTCCTGCTTTGTGTCTTTATTAACAGTTCGTCCACACTGCACCAAGCTTCCTTCCTAGCTCCAACTGTCACAACAGGCAGCCCGGAATTTTCTTTGTCATACTCTCCTAAACTTCACGCAGTGCGTGCATGGCACTGTCCCATCTTTTCATCTTTTCATCCGGCAGTAGAGGCGACAAAAACCAGTCAACAGACTTGAAAACTGTGGCACCATGTGAAATCCTATTCTTCCGTTCAGGAGCAAATACATACTTCGAATTATTTATGATTTTTTAATTAATCTACATAGAATTAATGAGGTTTTACCATATACACACCAAAATATGGTAATTTTTGTCTCTAAAGAAAGTAATAACCTGACTTAATTGTCTGTAACCGATACTAATGTATTGACCTGATACCATACCCGATACCGATACATTGGGAAAAGTACAATACAATACGTAGCATCAGTATCGGAACAACTCTAGTGATAACTTCAATTTTTCTTTCACTTTCTGTTTTTTAGTGCATGGAAGTATAAAAATTAGAAAATTTATAAAATATTTATTTTTCTCATAATTTTACAGTTTCACTCGACCGACGCATGAATAAAGTGATGAAGCCCATGGCAATGTTAATTTTACATAAGGCGCAAGAATACACAACGTGTGTACAAGTAGACATTTGACAGTCCTGGCTGGTTGACTGTCCCTGTCCTGGGTGACTTACTGGACACTAGGCAAGTCGCGTCTCAGGGCGGTTATTCAGTTCTGGGCTCTGGAGCCTGCCAGGTATACAACACGAGCCTGGTTGGTTGACGACTTGGTACGAAGTTGGGTTTGGCAAGTTTCACCGGGCGTAGAGCGTGTTTTAAGTTGTGGTACAGTAGGGCGGGTGGCGTGCTGGTTCAGTAAGTGCCAGTACTGCCCCTATTCCCACTATCTGGTTAGCACTCAACTGAGGGGTGGTGTGGGTGGGTGTGGTGCTAGGCTGCGGTTCTGGTGCTCTTGCGGACCTTTCGCCAAACAGTGCCTCCTGCACTGTGGGGTGGTATCCTTCTGCAACTTTGATAGGTGGTTCGAGCAAATCCACTGGCATGACGGTGGGTGCAGGTACGGTAAGATGTCTCGGCAATGCAGTCTGTTCACGTAGATTGAGCAGTCTGAATGCGCTAGGAAGGATACATAGTCCCTGTGGATTTTTGGAGATAGCTCTCGCCTTCTTGACCCATCTCTCAACTCCACCCCTATGGGTGTAATGCATTAGGCACAAAAATTAGGGCTGCAGGAGGTAGGCAGTTGAGGTGTATGTGTCCAATGTGGGTGTAAATTACTGCCATCAACACTGCATCACTCTTAATTTATCCACCAGGTGGATAAGGTTTGAGCTGCGGGGTGATGGTTATGGGAACCATGTACGCGCCGTGAATGTCAGGCGTCCATGACTATGTTACACAATATGAGTCAATAATATTGATTCTTGTTCTTATGCAACCTCTAACAGAATTCGCTCCATGTTACAACTTACAAAACACTTGAAATATGGTTCAAGCATCTAGATTCCTATATAAATTAATATATAAATAAACTCTTGTTTACCATGTTTCCTTTGAATTAAGTATTGAAGAAATATAAATCGGGAATATATTTATCACGTAAATATGTAAGTCAGTTATACTATAGTTAATAATACCCGCTGGACCTTTACTCTGGGTGCAAACTCTGGCCTGTCCTTAACGCTTTACATTTGGCTCCAGGGCTTGTCGCATACTACTTGCGTACATATTTTGAATGGTTAGTAATGCAGAAAGAGAGAATAAATCCTTTACTTCAACACAATCTTATCACTGCTTACCTTGTTATGTTGTCCCTCTTCCTTTCTTTGTTCCTTATCCCATACTCTCACCAACATCTCACCAGATTCCGGGGCCACAAAGTTTCTGTTTACGATTTTGTTGTGTCTTTCCATTTCCACTTTGAAATCACATCCGCTACGGTTAACTTAGTCAGCCTGAATACTGCATAAATGACCCTGACATAACTTGCCGAAGTGGCAACTAATAACTACACCACATTCAAAGTCATTGAGCTCCCTTGCTGCACCCATTCTGCTGATATTGCTATCATACATCACTCAACATCAAGCCGCGATAGTCGTAATAACATCTAGATGGAAGTTTATGTTTATTTGGGTTGCCCAGATACTTCTGATCTGATTGTGTATAAGCTAGCATGGTTCCAATATTTTTGGCCGCATATATATATATATATATATATATATATATATATATATATATATATATATATATGTACACACACGCATACAGAAAAAGTAATATTTTTCTTTATAGAAGTACTTATTTTGGTGTACTGTAAAAGTAACAGTTGACATACTTCATCTTATAAGAATTAATGAGTATATTGTTGATAATTTACCCCTTAATGGTTGGTGTTTAGTCTCATGATTTTGTGTATTTGACGTTATTTTATCAAATTCCTGAGATTTGGTATATGCAAGGGCACAATTCTGACCCAGTTTCATCAGGCTATATATTTAGTCTTTCAATTTTGCACTATACTTCTGATCCTTATGTTTTAGTGTATTTGTAGTCGGTAGAATGTTATTAATTACCATCAGTTGAGATGTGATGTGTCTGGTACAAATTGTCTGCCATGTGGTTTACAGTGTGCGAGCTGAGCCAGATGTCATGGCTGTTGAAGACAGTTGCAGTAGAGCTGAAGGTCACGGCAAGGAAAAAGCAACAGTCACACCTTTCCAGTCTTGTCCAGCTTCTGGTACTTAAGCCTGAAGCAATTGCTGAGGCTACCACTGCACGGGCTTCCATCCTACGCTCCATTGATGTAGCCTCCGAGACTGGTACTTGTTATGTATAGTTATTCATTTTAATAAATGTTTTCCACCTTCAGAACACTTGAGTTATTAGGTTTCTCATAGCCCAAAAAATGCGTAGGTGAACTAACACTCTGTCTGTGCAGAATACCAGGCCAGACTTGTTCAAATGTCTTTTTGTAATGTGCCTTCTGTCCCAGTGAATATTCTTAATGTGCAAACACTTAGAGGGTGTGCAAACCTTTTTTTAGGTGTGTAGTTTTACACCTTCCCATATAATTTTCTTAATTGTGTGTTTTTTGGGTGTTCATCTCAGTATTACCATATAGTTTTCCATAATTGTCTGCATCAGTGACTGCACCCATGTTTTGAGCGGCAGAATTTGGTATTTAAATTAGAGTTGTTAGGATACCATGTTTACCGATAACTCAATACCAGTGCCAATACCAATGCCCTTCACACTGAATTTAAAAAATACAATTATTACTGTTAACAATACATTAAAAATCATTTTTCCTAGACTAGTTTAAATAAAGAAAATTACGTCTTTAAATACTGTGTAAAATGTATTGTAATCTGACACAAAATGCAAGCTGACCTAAAACTTTCAAACCATCTAATGAAAAATAATCTGATTCGTTCCTGGGTTACTGAGAATTGACACTGTTGTCGTGGCTTTGTCTGTGCTAGACCAGCATGCGCGTTTAGGGATTTATTGCTCCAATGTACATTTCTGGCTTGATATCTTAACGGTGCACGTCGTTTGCGTGTCGGAACAAAGTTTTGAATAACCTGGCTGGCTGGTCTCTTACGGCTGTTTACCTTCTGGCCCACTGTGGGTTTACGTGTTAAGGTAGGTGACTGGTGGGAGGTGTCGTGCCTACCTGGCTTACTTATTGGTTCTTTGGCCGACTGGAAAACGGTGGCTGACTGCGGACAGGAGTTGAGGGCGCAGTCCTCGGGCTTTGGGTCAATGATACTATGTCTGCCAACACAGCACCATAGATTCCAGGTGACTCCCTCTGGGCTCAGAACCTGGTGTTGGAGATCCTGTACCTTACCTTGGATCCATGCACTACACCACTCAAGTCGGGGTGGTAGTCCTGGTGTGTACGGATATGCGAAGGGAAAATAGTATAATCTGATACAGGAGATGCCGGTCTCTCCAAAAACAGTGCAGTCTCGTTTTGCCTGTCTGTTCGCAGTTGGTGGAGTCAATACCACAACCCGCTGCTTGGCAGCGAGGTTAGCAATCCTTTGTCCCTCCCTCCGTGAGCAGTGCATCACCTTGAACGGCATGGAGTGTAGACCACCGCTGAATGATATGGGTTGTGCACCACGGATGCAAAACAGAACACTAGAAGTGTGTACTTCCAGTAGTAGCTGGCGGCATGAGATCAGTGCTTCAGAAGACCCCCCACCACTGGCAGGCAGACTAGAAGCATTGATGCCGTGTGGGCCGCCTTCCTGCTCCTACTGGATGTGGTATCGCAACCAAGGCCAGGCCATAACACTCTAGCAAATATACCCGTTAGCACCTAGGTGCTCCAGTAGGGATACAACCTAAGCGTATCCTCTCTCCCTGGTTGGAGGAGTTTCTAGTGGTTGAGGCTCTGTTGTTCTATCCCCGGAGGTCTAAAACAGGTGCCCATCGACTGGTGTATGTATGGGACTAGTGTACTCCAGATGGGGGTGCCCAGTCGTAGCTGGTTCGTATTAAAAACGTGCGTGTCTGCAGTGCACAATTAATATCGTTCGTAGCAGGCGTATTCAAGATTTCTCCAAATAATACTCTTAGTTTAGAAGAACAAAGCTGCGTTTATTAATTCCATAATAAACATAGTGACTCGTGCTAACTCCTACCAAGTAGAAAGGATGCTGGAAGTAACCAATGCAATCCAGGTGTAGGTGACCTGGTCCTAGGCTATTCAGCAAATATAACTAACTGACTTGAATAAATCTACTATACGAAGCAACCACTTAAGGGGTGTCTAAGAGATAGAGAAGTTAAAATCCACTGCTGTAGTAGCAGGGCATGTTAATGTTCATTGCTACTGCAGAAGAAGCTTGTGGTAACTGGTAGCTATTGGCGCGGGTCGGTGAGGTGGGGAAAGGGGGAGAGCTAGGTCACCACGCTCATAGCTATGTGTAATCACTTCCCCTCTTGTCAGGGGAAGTAGCAAGCCAGACTCGCACCACACATTCAATACCACACAGCCGCAGTGTCGACAGACGTGCCGTAGAGCAGTTATAAATGGCTGCGCGCATGACGTATTTCACATCCAGTTACTAGCTGTTTGCATAAACAAGCAGCTTGAAAACTATAGTTGCGGGAAATCTTAGGTGACGGGACCCTAAATATACTTTAATCTGCACAACATGCAATAAACGATAAAATGTTATGTTAACATTATTTAAATAGGAATTTCACCAGGACCACAAAAAATTGTTCGTGGATGAGATTTAAAAAAAAATTTGTAATATGCTGTGTATTCACACCGAAATATGGTAATTTTTATGTCTAAAGAAAGTAATAACCTGCTCTCATCTTCTACGTCCGATACTAAAGTATCGGCCCGATACCATAGCCGATACAGATACATCGGAAAAAGGTGAATTATTGGCTGATGCTGATTCTTAGTATTGGTATCGGAACAACTCTAATTTAAATTGCCCCCTATATTCCTTGCATCTTGTTTGTGAAGCACCCGGTGGTAAAAAAATTATTTTTGACACCCCTGAATGTGACTGTAAACATGTGGCTGTTATAGACAATGGGGAGTTCCATTGTTCTGGTGTGGCATATTTTTGACTGAACTAGTGATGAAGAAGTGTTGGAAGGAGGATAGTGTGCACGTTGCCAAAATACTTCATGGCATTTCGTTCATTCTTGTCTGTTTCAAATTGTTGGAATTTGGATTTATTTTCAGTGAGGTTCTTAAGTGTGAGCTTGGTGTAAGGGAAAATGTGCAAATACAATTTGCACAAGCAAATTTCATGTTGTATGTGGTAGCATATGCAGAAAAAGTGGGAATTGGGCAACTGAGTGGGAATACAATGATAATGAAAGCACAATGCGCAAGTGGAGGAAGCAGAAAAAAAATTGTTTAACACAAATTCATCCTAACATGCTTTTTGTGGAGTCAAGCACGGCAAGTTTCCTACACTTGACAAGAAATTGGAGGCATCTATTAGAGAGCTACAGAATAATGGATGCAACATTTAATTTGAAGTGATTCAACGTAATGTGGTGGAAAAAGCACACATCCAGAACATCCCTCCTTCCCCTGTTCAAGGCAAGTAGTAGCTGGGCGACGAGATATATGCAGCAGGTGAATTTCACCCTCCACTGTAGAATTTGGCTCTCCCATTTGTTACCAGAGAAATATAACAATGAGGTAATTGACAGCCATTTTCCGAATCAATGCAGAAAACCAGCATAATACACTCTGAAGCTAGGCAGTTTCGAGCGTTGACCAACTTGGCCAATTGTTTGGGGGTATGGTTGGAAATAAATCACTCTTTTACTAAATTTATTACCAGATTAACACAAGCCTAGGGTTATGGGAGTGGTAGGTGAAAGATGGTTGATGCGCATTGGTGCCTGACGTAGGATGGCAGAATTCGAGGGCTGCCATGTTAGGATGTCATCAGTCTGCCATCATTTTTCCCTTTTCTCACAGCGTTCCTTTCGTCCAGCCTTTTCATGCAGTCGACAGAACTTTGAGCACCACACGTCACCTCCTAGCTGAGGTACCTGGGAGTTCAACCAGATCCAAGGGGATCCAGCCCCAAACCGGTCACGTGAGCAGCGGTGGCAGAGAAAATGGATCACCTGGTCTAGTCGATTCTCTTAGTGGATGGAGTACCTAGTGCTTGTGGGTGCAGCAGAACGTCTTGTAGTTTGCAGAGCTCGGTTTGCCCAGTATCTATCTTGGAGATTAGGGAAACTGGGTCTGCTTAACGTAGATTTTTAAGGGTGCCGGATGGGCTGATGTGTAGAAACCTTGGGAGCGTCTAGCCCGTGCTAACCAGAGCGCTTAGCTGGGCACTGAGGTTATGGCCTGCCAAGTGATTAGGCATTTATGAATAGTTGCGAATACACAGCTATAGAATGACGCATGTCACACTACTGCATAGTGAACCTGCACACTGTAAGGGCAACTTTGCCCCATTAATGAGTGACAAAGAGCTCGGGAAAAGTCACAACAGTGGCGTACTACTTCACTTACTGATAGAGTTGTCCTGCGAGCCTGGTCAACCACAAACCCAATTATAATTAGAAGAATAATTATAAAAATTGTACTGCCTGCCCGAATTCCGACATGTGGTTGCCACCCCCTTAACCCAAGATTGTTTTACCTACCGAGCTGTGGACCCGCCAACTTAGATTAAAAGTCGGAAAAGTACACACAAGATTGCAGCACTCTTGCATCCAGTGACGTAAGAGATGCCAAGCCTCAGGCTGAGGAGGTAAAACTGTCGTCAGCCTCAGTTGCGGGCGATAAGAAAATACCCTACCCGCTACCAGAGATAACGAACCCCGTGTCGAGAGGCGTGCAACCCCCGCACCCCTTGGACAGCCACAAAGCTGAAAGGGGGACTATATAAGGGAGAGTCAAACCACCCTAGCCAGAGTTCGTCCGCTTCCTGCCCGCACTCGTCAGCAGCTCTCCTGGGGTCCGGAAGGACTCCTCCTCTCCTCAACAGCTTGAAGAAGGCTCTCTCTCTAGCAGCCTGCCCAAGACTCGGCCTCCAACCACCAGCAACCTGCACCAGGTTCTACTCCAACACCGGCTCCTGCAGCTCTCCCGAGGTAACCTCTACAACTGCACCCTGCATCCTCTTGCTCAGTCATCCCTGACTCCACGGTAGCAGGCCGTCGCGACGTTGTAGGTACTCCGTCAGAAGCCGTCAGTGTAAATTGTGACCTAGGAGTTGGAAATTATAGTGCTAGCTTGGTTTGGTATTTCTCAGGTTTGCCTTCACCTGGTTTTAACATCAATGACGAAGGAAAGTGAGAAACTTTAAGCAGTAGATACTAATCGGTTTTCCCGAGATTTCCTATTTGTGTAAAATAAATAAATTTTATTTGAAACCATAATGACTTGAATAGTTAATTATTTCATAGTTATCTGTTCACGTAATATTAAGGGTTTACTTGTTGCATAATTCGGCTCAAAACTAAGTCTTGCATCTACTGTCCGACAGGGGTGAGCATACCGAGTTCCCCAGAGTCGGAGGGTCCCTCATGGGATCTCTAGTTTGCAAAGACATACTCTATCAACTGGGAAGCCCCGAACTTCCATGCCTTCCACGGACTCACGCCACCTCCAACCGTGGTCATCCAATAACACCGCTGAGTGACTGAAAAGATACTCGAACAGGAATACCAGGCAACGGCTAGAGAGGGTGTGATCAGTGTGATGCGTGTCTGATTAGACTGACTGGACACGGTAACTAGAGATTTTACTCGCTAGACCAAAAGCGATTTAGGTGGCGGTGATGAGGGGAGAAGTGTTGGCTAGTTGTGTATAATTTCGCTTGTAGTTAGGTAGTTGAAGTAAGTTTAGTCTTAAGTGGGGTGAATGCCTGCACGAATGTTCCATAGTCGTGCTTCTTTTGTTCAGAAGACCAAGTTGTCCCAGCCTAGGTGAACTTCCACTCCGGTTAAGAAGCTGTAGACAACAGGGTGATACTGTAGCTGGTACGAACATATGGTGGAATCTCAATTAATATTACCAGTGCAGGCGCGTCTGCTTGACGTCTCCGTTCGGCGGCACAGACAGGTGAAACGCCTGTCTATCATTCGTAGGGTAGGGTGATACTATCCTTTACCAGGCAGCAGGGTGAGCCAGGTGTTGCTATTGACGTGTGCCACTTCTACACTATAATACGACTCCGACTCATCGCGTAGGAGTACTGCTTCCATCTTTACAGACGTGAGCAACACATTGCCTACCCCTACAGTCTACTGGAACTTCTGTGTTTTTCCTTCTCACCTTGACAGCATGCATCCTGGCAGGCGCGCCACGTCCACCTCATGACACTCACACCTACAAGCTGCCTAGACACCAGGTACGGCTGAGCAGATCCGACAAGGCATGAAGCCAGAACCTCTGATGAGATAATTCTCACGTCACCCAGGGCCGGATGATGTCATGCCTCCACCGCTCCCCATGCTGGCAGCCTACAAGCTATCACTACATTATTAGTCCAGCTGCAGCCGAGCTCTGGAGTGATTATTTCGCATCTCTTGCACCGCCCACAGCACTCTTAGTGCTCGGTGGGTCTAGAGAAGTTCAAAGCCTACAAGTACACCTTCGCGGCAACTAACTACGTGCTTCGACGATTAGTCAACCCAGCGACATACAAACACAAACTTTCTTCTTTTAACTACATTTGTCTCCATTAGACACCTTTAATTAGTAGATTAACTGTTACTCTTATTTTCGTCTAGAATCAGCTTTTCCCATTTATTTAGAACCAAGTCACCTACTCCTGGAACCACGCAGTTACCTTCAGCTATCCTCGATTTGGTAGGAGGTGACGCAGGTCATGTGTCTATTGAACTTTCAGTAAACACATGTTGCTTTCTGCTTTGCTATTTTTATTTCCGGGGTATATATCTGTATCTACAGTTGGAGGTAGATTACGCTGTGCACTGCCAACGGAATCCGGGGAAGTTACTAAGCCGAACTAAGACATACACATTAGACAGTTACCTGTTTCTTCCCATCAAACACACAGCACTATTAGTGCTCGTGGGGAAGAAACAGTAACGCCCCAACCACTTGTAACACCTTCCCACCAGGAGACATGACACACTCAGGTTGCTTTGCACCACTCACACGATTAGTGTGCAGTGACAGTGACCTTCAGTGCTGCCGGGTATTCTGGGTGGACGCACAGTCAGTAGAGGTTTGGCGCAACTCCGGCTGAACATCCCTGATCAGTCCGCCTTCAGTGGGGGCCTTCGGTGGGGATCAATGGGGACTCTTATCGAGCCGGCCGACAAGTCACTACAGTGAAACCTCTGTAATAAAAAACTGAAGGGACCTAAAATTTTGCTCTTTGTACTAACGAGGTTGGTATAAAATTCTACCATTGAATTTTGTCGAGAACTAAGTCAGGAGAATAAATAAATCATGTTATTTATTTTAATTTCATCTCAAAATGATTCAAACAGTTTGAAGTATTTTCTGATCACATGTAATAAATATAGTTCAGATCATTAAAAAATTTTTAAAAAATTCTGAATTCGTAACCAATAATTAGTGACAAAAGAAATTGGTAAATAAACATCATCTCAAAGTCGGTAAATAAAGTGCACAAAAGCGGTGTTAAATATCATCATAAAATTTACAAGGCGATGCCAAAAAGTTGTGTAAAAATGTACAAATACTGGAAAACATTTTAATTTCTAAATTACTCTCACAAGTACCTTCATATATACATTTTCACATAAGTTTTAGTGACTCATATTCAATCTATAACTGAAAAATCTTTTATTTACAGCCCTGCCTTTGAGTAATATGATGACAGCATTATTTCAATGTTCTCTACTTTTAAATTTGTGCGCAAATCTGTCTAAATGTGACCAAAAGAAGAAAATGCTTGTTCACTGTCCACATCAAGTAACCTATTTGCATTGAAATAAAATTATTGCGGGCGGCTAAAATTTTCGAAAATGAGCTCTGAAATTATTTCAAAGTGCAACACAAAACACAGAATAACGTAATGCCCTACCTGTGGGTCATTTTTGTTGACTAGTAAAAGGATTGGCTTGCGTTTTTATTTCCGTTTCAGTCTATGCTGGATTAGGCCTAATCACTATTTTGAGGGTATGCACATCAACACTCGCTTGTGAATTGGTTTATAAAAATGCAGTAATTACGGAACATACTAATAATGAAATTACAGAAATGATTAACCTAGCTTTTTGAATGTAGAACTGTTTTTACATTCCTGCGAGAACAAACGCAAATCTTTACACGAGCACCGTAAAGTTATACTGTATTTTTAGTATAAATTACTTAATACCACGGCACATAAATACATGTTTGCAGGTTAAACAACGAACGACAGAAAGTTCACTTCCTATTCATTTTATTTGGGCAGAACACTGTGCGTAGCCATAAATGTGTAAACGAACGGGCACAAAAAATTTTAAGTTAATTTTCAAGCAAAATTATTAATCTAACTCCCCTCTTACTTGAAAAAAAATAAAAGTTCCAATTTTGCTTGAAAAATTCTAAGTCCCTAACACAACTTCTAAATTTTTTTAAAGTATGAATTCATACGAAAATCTTTCTTAGTTTAAAGATTCAATTCCTATCTTCTCTCTCAGCAGACATCCTCGCAGCATCTCCTTGTCCGGCCACAGCCCGCAGTGATACCCTCCTCGCTGGTTCCCAGCCCTCGCCGGCGTTTGTCAGTTCGGTGGAGCCCTCAGGCCTCTGCCGGGGCCTAAGCTCCGACAATTTTCCCCAACACCATGCCTAGCACTTTTATTTATACCCGATAAATCCCGAACAGGCATGCCCTGTCTTCAGAGACCACCTGTCGACATCAGTGGCGCACTCTTTTCTAACAAAATATTATTTTTTGTAATTGGCTTACGCTGAGCACTGTTTTGAAACCTGATCAGTGCTAGGGGGAGAAACTTTCAACTTTAACGTGTAGCTAGAATGATTAAAATCCAGAAACTAATCAGATTTCCTCTTCTCTTGCCCATTTTGGTGTGTCTGCTCTTTACCACCTTGGTTACTAGACCGGCCTGGGTTAGCTCAAAGCTATACACAAGCTAAATGCCAGCTAGGTCGAGGATCCTCCACATTGGGAAGGAGATCGGTTTCTAGAATTTCTTGATTTCAGATAGGCCAACGGGAGAAATGGATAAACCCTAGAGTGAAAATAATGCGGTACTCTTCTATGCAATACGCCTGGGATTTGTACACTCTCAGATAATTCAAGGTTATGAGCGAAGTCAGTTTTGCTGGAAACATAGGCAATCTACACCTGAGTTACCGGTCAATGGTAATTTATTCCCTTTTGGGAGTCAACCGTTATAATCCGTATATAAAATTACCATTTGTAATTACTCGACTCGAGATTGTATCATTTTCTCAAGCTCGAAGACTTCAAGTTTTTTTGTGGGAGGGGGGTAGTGCATATTACAATTTTGTCCTGAAGAATACAAGAAAGAAAGCCTCATTTTATATGCATCATAAAATAAACATTTACTGGCCACATGGGGGGCAAATTTTGGGAATTTTCTTTTGGTGCGTATACCGAATTATTATCGCTTTGTGTGCACTCAGTAACAACAGCTTCATGCCACCTTTTATGCATACAGAAAGGAAATGTTAGCATTACCTATTTGTAGAGTCTCAGAAATTTCGTAAATGCGGAATAACCATGATAAAATCTCGAAAGTTACACTATTCACTATAATATGCTAAATTGTTATGATTTAGCGATAAATGAGAACAACTTCCGAAAATTCACCAAATTATTCACAAATGTCCTTCACTGTGTTAGTTTTCAACGTAAATAAAAGATTGATCTATTTTGAATTAAAAATACTTTCGGACTGTCTTTGATTGACCGAAAACTTAATGTAAACAATTCCTTTTTTCGGACGTCAATGATATGAGACATGCAAACAGCACTCAACCAAAAATGGCTTTCCACATAGCTACGACCCTGGGGCTAGCAGTGTTGCTTTTGATGAAAAATCTGTATGTATTGAACGTGTGCATAGCGAAACTGTTCATCATGTAACGTGTCATGTTGAAATGGCGCAATTTTATTTTGTGGTGTGTAGGAACATCTGCGACGTGTAGACGAATAGTCAGTAGTGCGTTTTTATTTTGTGTCGTGTACGTAAAGCCTTCAGCCAATAGAATTAAAGGAGTGCAGAAAAATGAGTGTTTTTTGAAAACAATTTCCATAAGTAGTAGAATTAAACAAGTATCCTTAATTGTGTATAGTGTGTTAAGAGATGTTAATAGTCCTATGTTAAAAAAAATGTATTTTATTTTTCATTTGAGCAATACTACGATGCTGTTTGAATTTAATTTTTAATTTCCTCGCTGTAAATTTTTTTTTAATGGGATTTATTATTAGACAGTGAGCTTACATGTTATTACAGTACAATATTAGTTTTTAAAATTTGTTATGGCAATAATTTAATGGGCACTTTATAATATGGGTTAGGTATTTCATTAAATGGTATTGTTCAATACTCTTAATTAATAAGAAAATGCTGTAATTGTTTCATGTCCATTTGTGTGAAGTAGGCTGCTAGTAGTTTTATACTGACATTTTTATTAATAATATTGTAGAAACTCGCTCAAGTTCAACTCGAAATATCAAAACTTTTTTTAAATACTCGGCTCGACTCGAACAAAATTTTAGTGTTCGCACATCCCTACTTTTACCATTGTTAGTCTAGTGACTATTGTACCCTTGAGACAGTTCTTCAGCCTTATTCATACTGGAATATAGGGTGGACGGCCCCTTACCCCTATTGCTCCCTTGGCCTTGTAGACTGGAGGAGAGAGATGACTGCTCTCGTGCCTGGCGTGGCACCTCCTATTTATACTGATATTCTTCATTTGTAGGCTTCCAGAGGGATGCCGGGATGGCCTGTCTCATGTTGCAGGGGTTGTTTGTTCGTGCTTCTGAGCTGAGCTTCCCTTTTTTTATCTTCTGGATGGAGGCGTTGACATAACTTATTGCTTTGGTACGAGGTGCTGGAGGCTGCGGCGAACTTGTAAAATGAGTGCTGCTCTCCTGCAGCAAATCCTCAAACTAGTTTATATCTCTCCCAAGGGTGTTGGTGGCTTGGTGAATGGTAAAATATCCTCGTGGTTAGGGCGACCACGTGACAGCTTTGAGTAGATAGTACAAGTTCTCTCAACCACATGCGTATAATCTAGTTTTCCGTGATGCGTGTAGACCCTGTAGGCACATGATTAATTGTACTAAAGCGTGAATGGCTTGTCTAAGTGAGAATAGTGGATGCTTGATGATGGGGTGAAGTCGTAAATAGAGAGAGAATGCCAACTGCACCCAGAATGTGTCGTTCATCAGCTGTCAACAGCAATGATATATTTCTACAACTTTTCTGTTTTCTGTGTTCATGAGTAAGTATTTTTATAAACTTAAACTGACTTTTTTTGTCTTCACTTTAACTCGCATGGTTTGTTGCATTACAGTATTTTGTGTTTGGTCATTGTAAACTGAACTAAAATAAAAAGTGCTTCTGATTTTGCTGCATTTTACCAACACCATTGTTTAAGTGCAATAGTAACATCAGTTCAACTTAAATTCAAGCATGAGCAAAAAGCTTTTTCACATATCAACAGCACATCAGTAAAAGAATCAGCACATCCATGAAAAATTCAGCACATCAGTGATTTGGCACATTTGCATAATTTTGTTATTTGGTACCACTCTAGTGTATTTTATTCAAAATTTTATTTTAAAAATGCTTATTTCCATGCTGCTAATAGTTTTGTATTATAAAAGTGTGGAACAGGGTAGTATCTCAAGTTTGTTTACTGGTTTTCCTGTCTAAAAATCCTGGATTATTCAAATGTCATAATTTGTCTTAATGCATGAAAATGTAGTACCATATTATACTTAAAGTTGGTTTTAAACTACTTCTAGAAGTTTAGCCATACATTTAATATAGTTTTAAATTTGGAAATACTCTAAATGTTTCCAGAGTTTCCAAACTGGCAAGAAGCTGATCATTTGTGGTTCTACACTTAACCATAATATGACTCTGTATTTGGTGGCCAGTGGTTTGGAACCCATTTGAGTTATTATGTCCTGTCATGTTAACCATTTGTTTTGTCTTGTATATTACATGAAATCCAGTACATTTATAGTACTGCGACACAAAGTGATTACAGTCGACTCTCAATCTATCGTTATTTAGGGGACTGCCAAAAAATGTCCATACGTGCAGGATTTCAGTAGTTGCGGTGTCTGACATGTACATTAATAAAATAAACCTTTTAACCTTATAAAACTGTATGTTGAGTATAGTAAGAGCTGTATATTATCTGAGAATAAAATTTAGTTAGTAAACAAAATAAAAATGGGAATTTAAAAAAATATCATTGTAAGTAATTAATTTTAAAAAAATATTTCACCTAATCTTGTTTAAATTAAGAAAATTTCTCAAAAATAACGTATATAATTTGTTGTAATCAGACACAAAATGCAAGCTGACCTAAAATTTTCAAACCCTCTGAAAAAGAAAATAATATTACACCAAATGCAAGACCAATTTTGAATGTGTCGTTTGCACTCGTTGAGATAAGAGCGCAGGGAGAATTTATCGATCAGGTAGTGTATTCACTGCGGCTGGTGGAGGATTACCCCTCCATGTTGCTACTTGTTGCAGATGCCTTGCGCAGGTGGCAAATGTCTGTCTTTTAAAGTAAATAATTATATTTTACTGCAAAGAAATCTTGTAATTTTGCGACGGAAATGAATAAACAAAGGGATTATAAATTATTTCTTCATCGTCTTTAATAATAATCATTCAAAACCACATTCTCATATTTTTCCTAGTCGTGAGTTACAGTGCACTCCGCTTATTGTTTACCTTCCCATTATTATATGGCAAAAGGTGTCGAATAGGCCCTTACAATTTATCAGTTTATTCAAAAGATGTGTGTCTATTGAAATGGATCAATATAATATAAATCCTCAGATTTCCGTGCAAGAAATTACTGAAATGAACTTTACATTTATAATAAAAGTTGCTCGATATTCAAACAATTTTTATTGACAAGGAGAGCTCAAGTACATCTATGCTTCTGGGCATATAATTTTATTCGCGAAGATGGTTCCCCCTTGAGTTAAATAAATATTATGTTTTAAAATTGTGTTAATTTTATGCCAGATACAATGGAACACCAACCTTGTGGGAAAAAAACTACCTTTAATCACAAAAGAAAACATCTTTGCCAATAATAATTCCTCGTTAAAATGTTTTGTGTAACCTTTTCAGGCAAAACTATTTGCTTTGAAATACAAGTGATGATAGGTGCAACTATTTTGAACGACGCATAATTTTGATAAAATTACGTTCGCCAGGCGCACCGGCGTATGAAGGCAATCAAATCGGGCGTGGCCGAAAGAGAGAGGATGTGCTTATCTTTTGCTAGACAAACATCTTCCCCTCTCGTTGCCATGTGAGGTGAGGAAGGAAGGTGCGTTTTGGAGCGAGACAGAAAGAAGAGTGACAGAGGATGCTAGGTAGCCACTATCCTCTCATTGGCATGTAAGGAGAAGTAGCATGCCAGTCTTGCACATCACTTCATGCTGCCACAGAATAAACAATGGATGACAGAAGTGACATGGAGTAACTGTTTCCTTGTATTCCGTGTACCAGTGCTCTGATTTGCTACTTGCTCTCGGGGCGTACGAGAATGTCAACAAACGCAATTTTATATGTAGAATTGGTGGTGCTTTGTTACATACTACAGCTTTTATGTCTATAAACACAGCAATTCACTCAAATTCCACTGAAAAGTTTCAATTTAGAGTTTGTGAAGTGATTTCCGTGCGATATTGACCAACGTTCTTCTATCTTTTTGAAGAAATAATTGACTATGCGATTGAAAAATCTTGGTGCACATTCTGTGTTTTGAGCTTGGCCAATGTGTGTTCTTTGTTAAAATTAGTGTACCTCGTGTATTTGTGTGTCTAACATATGTACATGAAGAAAAGCATGGTTTTATATTTGTTAAATGTGTAACGTTAGTACATGTAATTGAATTTTAAAAATGATAACGAGACTTCAAGCAAGTAGGTGTCGGTGCAATACATTGCCTTGTTTTGACCACATGCCATCTGCAGTTTACAGTAAACTATTCTTTCCATAGATTGTTGCATTTTACATGGCATTAATTGCAGCCAACATGAATATTTTGTGTGCATTTAAATTTTTTGTTGTCGTGTTACCGATTACTTAGGACAAAATTACACCGTTAACTATTGAGCCGCTGAGGCTGTTTTGTGTTTAACTTACTATACTAGGGTTATTTTGTCAATATTTTATTTTATCGTGAGTTAATACGCTGTTGAAATCATTTGCTAGTGCGTTATCAAAATACAAATGCGCAGCCTTACGAGTGCTATATTGCAGATATGGAACACTGAAATGCAAATGTGGGGAAAACGTAGAGAAATCATGCCAGACAGCATCAATCAGCACAGTTCCTATGTAACAGGGAACAAACATGGATCACTTTGGTGGAAAGCAAGCGACCGCAGCCCCACTTAAGGGAGGAGAGGAACCTCATTTCTTTAATTATATTTGGGTGAAGTCAGTTACAAAGTTGAATTTAAAAAATGACTAACAATTAATTCTATACCAGTTTGTTATTGATCTGAATGGGAACGACAGTGTTTTTACAATTATACTTTCTTTTTTAACCCGCTCCAATCACCATGTCCACAACGTTGTTGCTTACGTAGTACCAGTATATACTAAATAGGTTGCATTGTACTTACATACAGCATTAAGAGATGGGATTTAGATACAAAAATACAGAAAAGAGCATTACATTAAATTTAATTAAATTATAGAGAAGTCGTGTATTCCTGGAAGTGATATTGCAGTATACGTACTCAATTTTAAAACATTTGTAAGTATTTTGACAACAGTGACATCACTCATAGTTTGGACTTCGCCAGGTCTGCAGTAGTGACACACATGAAACAAATAATAGAGAGTTTTGGATATACGCTATTATAGCAGAGCTTGTTACAAAAAAACTAGAATTACACATATTGTAACGACAAGAAACAAGCACTTGTACATATTTCCCGGAGGACCAGGGATAAATTCCAAGTAACGAGACTACACTGCACGAGATGCTCACAAGGCGGCCATCTTTGTTGACTGACGAAAAAGTCCACTGCTAACGGTCATGTGCACACGTGATTTGTGCACCTCTTCCACTGTGCCAAATCACAATATTTTTACACACAGTATCTGAACACTTAAGACTAAACACATACAAACACACAAAACCAAACAGAAATGGTTGTCCACAGGTACATGAACACACAGAATTTTGCAGAAGGAATTGTTTAGTCGCAATATCACTCTGTTTTTTTCTGTTTTGGTTGTTTCCATCATTAATTTTTTGTTTTGTTAATTTGTTGCTTACTAACTGAATTCCTTCCACAGATTTATCTGTGTTCTGTACGTAGGCCTACCTATTGGAAACTGTTAGTGGTTGGTTTTCTTTGTCTGTATGTTCATATGTGTAATTCTAGTTTCCTGTGACATGAGCTCTGCTGCAACACAATGTTTCATTTAATATATAATATTCATATAGGCCTACATGAATTATAAAATGTAAGAAATTTTAATTGAAGATAAATTTTTTTTTTACTAGATTTAGTGTTTAGTTAAATAATCATAAATCATAGCAGCAGTTTATGGTAAGAAAACATGTCAAAATTGCAGTATCTTGCATGTGTAAAAACCCCAACTTTAATAGCTTTCCCAAGTAGGCAGAGATTGCCCCCTTATTTACACCTTGAAAATGACAGTTACAAACACTGGATTTATCAGTTGTTTTCCCGGACTACTGCTGGGAAAATACGTTTTACATGTCAACTGCAAATTTTATTGATGATGCGTCACAAAAATGAAAGTAAACAAATGGGTTGAATTAACTTACTCGGGGTAAAAACGTGTTTCCAAACACTACATATTTGCAAAGGTGAAAATTAATACTACCAAGTAGTGCTTAATTATCTTGTTTCTTTCCCATGATAGATTTGTTACTGGAAATTATTTCTACAGATAAAGTACACGACTGCACCAAGGCCGTTGGATAAGGTGAACACAGCAGGCAAACGACCAAAACCCTACTAATATGTAGTTGAAAACATATATATTTATTATTAATTCATTGTAGTTATTTATTTCATTGTACTGTAAATACTGTACACTTATGTGAATTGTGACCAGTGATAGCTCAAGCAAAATACGAGAGTACTAACCTAATCTAGATGCAAATGATGTGGTCAAGTAGTTTTGAAATTTTAAGTTACTCGTGAGTAGAACCCATATAATTTTTAAAGCAGATGTAATAAATCTTACATTTCCACACCACTTTAAGGATTATTTAATTGCTCGTGTACATTCCGTTGCTAGCTTGGAGAATGAGAGCATCAAAGAAGCTTAATTGACTTGTTTTCTCAGGGTTGGGCTACAATTGTCATATAACACATTAACATTTACAGCGATAAGCACATCCTTCATGTTTTTTATTATTTTAAAGTGAAATAACATTAATTATTTACTCGAGGAACTTTAATTCACTGAAAATTGTGATATAACTGAACTGATATACATTCAACACGTGGTTAAAGAGCATCCCGAAAAGATGGCGACCAAAAAGTATACAAACACCAGCGAGTTCGGTGGAAACTTCATGATGTCACTTCTGATGTACTACGTATTCTGTGACGCTGCAGTGTTGACAGATGTGTTGGAACGATAAGACACTAGACAAAGCGCCGTAGAGCAGTGATAAATAACAGCATGCGTGACAACCAGTTACTAGACATTTACATAAACAACCAGCTTAAAAACCATAATTGCAGGAATTATTACGTAATGGGACCCAAAATATACTTTGATCGACACACCATGTAATAAACGATACAAGCGGTTGATGTTAACATTATTTACACAAAAAATTGTTTTGTTGAATGCGGTTTATCGACATATATGATTCGGATACATTGAGAGTCAACTGTAATTCATAATGGTTTGGTTGTACATATGAGTTTGTGAAATGTGTTCTTATTAATTGCAGTGTCCATGACTGAGGCAGCTTTGCCTGATGACCGGAAAGTTGAACTTATTGTTCACCTAATATCTTTCATAGAGTTTTCCAAAGTACCTGAAAGTTCACCATTATGGGAATTTTTTGATCCAGACCAAATTGAGCAGGTATGTTAAGTTGATTTTTAATAATTTTGTTGGATGTCATATTTTTAAAAATACAAACTGCAACTTTGTTTTTTCCCCTCCCCCTTCTTTCCCCCCAAAAAATTGATGTTCTCGTAACCTTGAAGCATTTTAAACCACCTGGTACAATGAGAAGAGTATCAAAGTACATAAAAAGTATAGCAACAATGCTAATTCTAAAATCGGCGGTTTTTGAGGGTTGAAACCTGTGTGCCTGAACCTCTTCAAAGCCTAAGGTTGAACGTGTGTCGTAGCTGCAAGTCCTGACGTTGATGGGGTCAAACACATGTCCGTCAGTGGGTCCTGGCCTGTGTCCTGTCCTGTTTACCCTGTTGTCAAAATAAAGTTAGTGAGAGGGAGGCAATGGAGTGTTCTGTCTGGTTGGAGACTTGGGGATTACAACCCCTACGACAAGTTTTACATTCAAAGTTCTACATTTAGCAGCTCGAGCATTTGTGATGGAGGTGGCCTTCAAATAATGAGATGTCAGTTTCATGGAGATCATACCCTCAGAACTTGTACTCTCTCTTTGGCAGGACGCCTGTATAAAGTGTGGGTCTGGTAGGTTTGCACACGAGATGGAAGTCATCCCACCCGAGGGCCGATCACCACTGTCGAGCTACAGCATTCTCCTCTTGCCTTGGTCAAAATTGTGCAGGTAACAAGCTTCAGCAGAGAAATTGAGAATTTGCAGACAAGGAAACAACTCACCAACCAGCTGAGCAGCCTAAATGCATTTGTGGAATGAGGAGGATTTTTGCGAATGGGAGACCGTCTACAGCATTCTTCCCAGAGTTACCAACAAAGGTATCCATTGTTACTTCCTGGTCAGGCAAGGTTTTGATGTGTCGGTGAGAGATACGGGTGGTTTAATTGGCTGACCGTACTAACTACTGACCATGCTCTGGCCGGTATACGAGTCAGGGCTTGTGACTTGACAGCACAGCACAATGTCAGATATGTATGCTGCCCGGCATATTGGGTGGCACGCAGCCATGGGTTTGCCTGTACTGGAGGTGGCCTGTGGTTGCTACTCTGACCAGGTGGCTGCGGCTGGCAGTTGTTCTGAGCTAGTGCCTCGACCTGGGGCAGTGGTGGTGCCGAGGTGAGCCCGAGAAGTCTGCTGGTCCTGTGGCACTAAAACCAGGGATTAGTAATCCTTTGTGGAATGTGTACATCTTGATGTTTGATTGGAGGTTCACTGGCTTCACAACCTGTACTGGTAGGGGAGCACTGAGATAGCTAGGGAGGTCCTTTCCACCAAAGGGGGTGGTCGAGAAGATAAGAGGGCAACAAATTCCTGGAGGCACAATCCTACTTAATTATACTCTGAATCAGGAAAAATCAATCATGGGGTCCCACAAGGATAAATATTAGGCCTCCTACTCTTCCTAGTTTATATAAATGACCTCCCATGTGCCTTAACCCCAGAAACTACTCCAATTTTATTTACAGATGATACTAGCATCTTAGTCTCTGGAGACTCGGTAAATGATCTTATGCAAAAAACAGACACAATATTTACAGAGCTAAATGCATGGTTTACTGCAAATAAATTAAATCTCAACCTAGATAAATCATATTTTATGAATTTCTTCAGAAAGAACAGAGAAAAAAACACTAATTCATATGTTAGTAGTTATAGAGACAGTATTAATGAAACCGCAGTGATTAGGTTTCTTGGCTTAAAAGTAGGCAATTTACTTAATTGGAAATCTCACATTGGGTATATGTTACAGAAACTTAAGTTCAGCCTGTTTCGCTCTGTGAGGTGTTGCAGAGGTTTTGAACAAAAATGGTATATTTTGCATATTTTCATTCCATCATATGTTATGTAGGAGTGGTCGGGCAGAGAAATTGTATTTAGGGCGTGTTCAGGCATATACTTAATTCATATTTTTTGGGCTCGGGCAAACACATTATTTTTTTGACACAGTTTACATTGATAAAAGTATAAAATATTTGTTTAAGAAATAGGCTGCAATATGCTTGCAGAGAAGTTTTCATTCAAATAAAAACTAAAAAATAAATGTGAGTATAAAATTACATTTAGCATATTGTTTGTCCATACGAGTGAAAAACTTCCAGACAAGTGTTTTGAAAATAATATTTGTGTTACTACCTGAAGTTTCATGGTTATGTTTTTTTCACTACTGTGGAACGAACTGCTTGCTTGATCATAGTCTTCAAAAACACTACCACTGATATCTATTTTTGGTAAAAATTAATTTAGGCCTACATCAAATTAGTATAAAATGATTCACACTTAATTTTCAATACTCATACAAGTAATAATGAAGCAGTATTGCAACAAACTTTGATTACTTTAGTGATGGCACAAAAATAAGGTACTATACACTTAATCGGCAAATACAAACAACTGTCATATTACTTGACTTTTATTACTTATATTACTTGACTTTTAGTTTGTTCTTTTGTCAGTCCTTGACATTGAGAAACTCTTATTTTCAATGTCTGCATTACTGACTGGAATCCATACTGATTTCACAGATTTTAGTGTAGTTCATAAAAAACACCAACAATTTTCAACTGTACTGAAAATGATTATTGGGTAATTCTCGCATCAGTACGAATAATATCACACTTAGCACGTTTTGTTCCTCCGGTGTCGTAACGACTTTTGAATTATAGTAATTTAAATGTTATTTCTGTACGAGCAAAATTTTCCACTACATAATCAAAATTTACACGTATAAACACCATAAACTCAAGAAGAAAATAATGGACATGGCCGACATGTTCTTAGACGCGCAAGTAATACACTACACATGAACGAACTACCCTGGTAAGCCATGAGGTCTCTTGGCGGAGTTCCCTGGAACAAAACCAGTTAATGACCTCGGTAGTATGGGCCCTGGTCACTGGGAGTGACACCAGGCTCGGGCGTGCCAACCCGCACTTTGGCAGCTGGGAAGGAACGCAGTGTAATCGCAGACACCTGGCAGAACACTACAGCAGCTCCATCCCCGCCAAGGCCAGGATGACCAAAGAGCCTGCCTGACCATCCTTCAGCATCGCTACTACCTCACCAAAGCCAAGCCCGTTGAACTCTGGTCAGTCGTCATCTCAGAGGGCCAGTGTAACTGTCAGACATGTCGCCCAAACAGCAGTGCCGGACTTTGTACCCAGTAGACAACCCATGCAGCTAACACTGGTAACCAGTAAGAGACTAAACTAAGTTTCATATTTTATGTGCGGCTGACCTAGCGCAGTCCCAAAAGGTACTTGTACGACAGACAGCTCAAGCGACACACGTCAGGATTCACGTTTGAAAATGGGGTACTCACCTTTGCAGTGTACACAGTTTTGAGAATCTGGTTTCAAGATACTCAAGACAGCCTTCGTAGATTTTGTACTCTCCCACGTAACCTTCTACTACTCTTGATACTCTGATACTTGCGACTCTCTTTCCAAAAATGACATCAATTTTTTATACAAACAAATTTCATCTTGCACAACAGAGAGTTCACAATGTTTCCTTAGTAAGTTTATGCACTAATAAATGCAGAAGTATTACATCCCAATGATTTGTAGGGAGTCCTAAGACCTTCAGGACACCCATATTTTCCATAACTATATTCAGCAAAGTTTGAATAGATTGTACAGAATTTGCACTTACCAGGGGTGCACCAAAGATGGCATCTAAATGGTGTGATGCTATCACTCTTGGCTGATTATACCTTTGCACCAGGAGATCCTTTGCAACTTCATAATTGGCATTTGTCACTGGCATGGTGCATACAAAGGCACTGGCTTCCCCTTGCAGCAATTTCTTCTGGTACAAGAATTTTTCCACTGCATGCAACTGGTCATTGTTATTCACCAGTGTAAGAAATAAGTCTTAAAAGGATTGCCACTGTGTCACGCTCCTATTACTAAACATTGGCAGTTGTATAGCTGACATTTTTAGGGCCAACATCCTGTCTTTATTGGCCCATTCAACACTAAGCCTGGGATTCAAATTGATTTCCATTTTCTATCCTTTATAGGGTCAATTTCAAAATAAGCTGTGTCAAATTTGTCCCACAATGACATAGATTTGACTGGTTTGAGCGGTTCATAACTCCAACAAAGTATCTCCAAGCCTGAGGTATTCCTTCAAATTTTTTTTTATTTGTTTTTTCGATTTCCTTGCACATTATCTAAAATAAAGCTCATTTTTCATAGTCTTCAGGGTTTCCTAGCGCCTTTTTTCCCCTTCCAAAATTAAGTTCAATCTTTGTTAGTGTGACTGCAGTTTTGTATTTAAAACATGTTCTTCTGACGTGATAGACTATGTGTATCTTTAGTGGTGTCTTGACGGGTGTACTAAAGGGTTTGATAAGAATTCGCTGTCAAAATTTTAGCAGGAAGATTCTCTTTCTACGCATTCACATAACCTCACTTTGCAATTTTTACTCGTCACAAATAAAGTTTTGCTAGAGGATGTGCTAAAAATTTATACGTTTGAACTCTATAACCTCAAGGAGAAAATAACTGATGTGGCAGACACATTCTTCGACACGAATATTGCAACAGCGCACGTGCCCTCCTTTTACGTGTGTACTTCATCATTTGTCACTTAAACACACACAGCGAAATATAACTTGGTTGCGGTTCGCATAATTCAACCCGGCACTGACCATGTATGTTTTACTAACTTCTAAAGAACCCAGAGAACCATTAAACGAAAAATTTTGCTCGAGTTCCTCAGAAAACTAATGACAGGCCGCCATCTTGCAAAAACACTGATCTTCTTTGCTTGAGTCAGACTTGCCAACTGTTACAACGCATAATTTTAGTGATGAAGTCACATAGTATTATTTACAACACGAACAACACTGTTTATAACACAAACATTTGAACAACTTTAAATATTTAATTAAAAAAATATATCAATTGTGCAGGTAGTTGAAATCCTGTATCATCCATTTCTGTGCAAAAATATTTTTAATTGGATGAAAAATTACATATTTTTCGTGTGTGTATAAATATGAGTGCCGTCAGCTCACGTGGTGAGGAAATCGAGAAATTAATGCCACCTATGTGTTGAAAATAGAATCCAATATGCAGAGTGCCAACAGTGCAACCTACTTTAAAAACATAAACTTATTTGGCTGCCGCCGGGTGGGTACATTAATACACTAGCACCACCTAGGTGATGACAGTACTGTGTATGAAATCCAATATGGCAGTCGAACGAAGGTGAGAGACAAACTCCAGCAAATAGTAAACAAATAAAACACGAACATGGCACACATTGGTGTGATGCTTACCAAGATGGCAGTCGACTGAAGGTGAGGGACATAGCCTACCAACATGGCTGCCAACCATGCCTACCAAGATGGCGGAATTAGTATGGGTGAGGGGTGACCTCCAGAAATTTAAGTCTTTTTACATAATTTTAAAAAAATATTTTATTGCAAATATTCTATACATTTTTTATAATTTTTTAAAAGAATTTTTAAGGAAAATGGCTACCAGAGACTGGAATTTTTAAAATAAACTTTATAATACACTTTTGGATTTTTTTTATTTTTTATATTTGATGTCAATGGTTACTGGCTTCCAATATGGCCACCAGCTGACTATTGACATGACATGAACAGCTCCAACTTCTGGTCTGCTTTTTTTTTATCGGATGTTGCCCAGCACAGCAAAGAGGATGCGCTATGGTGGGAAACAAAATGGCTCAAGTCACGAATATAATGCCCGCCAAATTTTATCACAGCCAAATATCACAAACGTCAATCTAATGTCAAGGCAAGTAGTTGATTATTGTTTTCATTCCAGTGAACTTTTAACAATTTAGAAACGTAAATTGATTGATTCATGAGGGACGAAAGGTGATTGTGAGGTGCGAAGATTTGTTGTTTATAACCTAAAAGCACCATGACTTAAATTTCACGTTCAGTAGTTTGAATATCTGCAGCAAAAAAAATCGGCTTGAGTGACGAGTCGATCTTTGTTGACTCAATTCGACTCTTCAAGATTTTTGACCAATCACTAGTTTGTTTCAAAATATCCATAGAAACAGTAAACGGACTATATCCAGCACACTTGGCTATTATGATGATTGCTGATTCTTGTTTCTCTGCACAAACATGGTTGAATTATTATGTTTTAATTATTTGAGATATCCAAATTATGATGCTGAATTGTCTATTTAAATTTCATATTAGCCCAGCAGCCACTTTATTCTGTGTGCAAATGTATGCTAATTGTTTTTTAATCATTTTGACAACTTAATTTTAATAATAGAGTTTTATCGGTAATTCTCACCATGATATCTTTGAGAAATAATGAATCTCACACACTTCTAACATTTCACTAAAATAATATGGGCAGCATTACTGTAATTTGTTCATTGAGTAAATAAAAAATGTTATTGTTTTAAATTTATTAGTTTCTGTTCTGTGGTATTGCCTCGTATGTTTTCTCACCAATTGTTTTAAGATCCAATTATCTATAATGACAGGATGTAGATGAAAATCATAATGTTATTCGTGTTCCATATTATTTATTTAGTTCAAAATGTTTCATAAAACTTTCCCAGTGTCTATCCACATATAGTCAACAACTTACAAAGTAAAGTGTCATATGTATGTTTCATAATAAATTCTGTAGGGGCTACTGAGCACTCATGTAATGAAGCATTGTGTGAAAAGTTGGACGGTATACACACAACATGTCTACTACATGAATACTATCTTCCTTATGAGTAAACAAAACAAATATAACTCTCTACATAATTAAATTAATAGGCAGTATCTAATTGGAAGCCATTATTGAAATCTTGTTCTTTCATTTTCATTTGTACTCGGGTGCTCTGAAAACATATGGCTAGTGAAGAGGGAAGTTAATTTTTGCGATTCTCTTTACGAGACAACAGTGGAGCGGAAAACCACAATATGGCTGGTAATTATGCGTTACGCAAATAGAAAGTCAGAATGGTTGGAGCCAGAGACAACGTGTTGATGGTACACTGGCTCATTATCCATCTAGAGGCTAGGGAAATGGAGTCTCCTTAAAGAGTGCCCACCTACTGGCTGCGCTGTGCGGATCGAGCTGGAATCTCAATGATCCTTCTAGCAGCAGAAGGGGGTGCCAGGCGGGTAGCCATCCTGGAGCGCATCCTGACAGGGATGTATTCGGTGGCGGCTGGGTGAAAGGACTGACAATTCGCTGAGCGAAAGGTGAGTCCAGTTGTGTAACTGCCAGCAGTGGCTCGAAAGACACTCGTGGGTGGCTGTTTAGTGTTCAGGTGGTGTTTGCTGTAACAGTGATACATGCCTGTCTCATATGTCTCAACAATGAGGTGCGGAAGCCACAGTGTTCCAGATCTGAATTGAGTGCACGTAGCAAGTTTTACTATCACCACCTCCTCTCGTTCCCCTATGTGCATCTCTGCTTGGGAGGGGGGGGGGAGAGGGAGGTGACCTTGTCTCAGCAGACCGAGTAGGTTGGGCACTGCTGATTTTATTGGCATTTTTCCAACCTGTCTGGTGCTGAGACATTTAGGAATAACTTAAGAGTACATAGCTGTCCAGAATCAGAAATGTTACATTAATTTTATTTTAGTGTATTCAGTGCATTTCCTGTAGACATAGGTACAAATGTAGATGTAAGCAAAGTAACTTAGCAGCGCAGGGTAGGGCAGGTTCTGGTGTGGTCCGACCAGGAAGGAACCTACTCTTCCTGGGGCTGTAGCATTTGGGTTATACCCGTGCCGGAATTCTATCCATCGACTGGCACCTCGAGTGACATAACTGACTGGACGGTATACTTTATGATTGACTGTGCTTGGCCTACACTAGACACAAAACATTTAACGAAAAGTGGGAGTGCCCTTCAGTGGGGATGTAGTTAGTTTCTCTTACTCAATTGCACGTGCACCTTGAAATACTTTGCGGATGCGCACACAGAAGACTTAAGTGGGTAGGGAAGAGGTAAAGCGAAAGAGGAGAAACTGTGAATGGACTATACCCGACAGTGCTCATGGCATGTCAGTATTTGGGAAGTTTAAGATGGAAACCTTGTACATTCCTCAATTATGTTATTTCTGATTGGACTGAGAAAACTATCATTGGTGGTCAGCAACAATGTCATGATTGTTAGTTTGGGTTACCATGTGCAGGACAGTTGTGATTTCTGGGTCAGCTTTGATTGTTTCGTTCCGTCCCCTCCCCCTTCCGAAATTACTACTCCCCTCCCCCTTCTCCCACATCACTATCTCCCCTCCTTCCTCCCCCTACCCCCCTTTCCCTACCCATCATCATCAGTGAGATTACGTTTTTCATACACTTCATTTTTGCCATTTATGTGACATGTTATTAAGAAGACCTAGAACCCTTTGTATAGTTATATTTGCTTGTTGCTCAGGTGTATTTTTAATAAAGCAGTGTTCAATTCACTACTATTGGAGTAGGTATAAAAATCTGTTAAAAAAATTTTGTTATCTTTATATTAAACAATCTTGATTATTAGCTAAATAGTTGAAAAGTATTAAGAAAGATAATAAGGATAGGTAATTATTTAAATGTATTTTAAATATGGGGAATTAATAATAATTACTACTTCGTCATTTTGCGACCTAGCATCAGTGTGTTCTTAAAACACGGTCACATTAAGAACTACTGTCTTTTTAACACAGCCAGAATGACAGTCCTTCATATACTCAGATGCAAATTGTCTGACGACTGAATATAAATAGTAACTATGTTTGCTGCAGAAAAAATAAGGTAGTATTAACTGAGTTTTGGTTACTGGTATATGTTTGACATGCTTCTCAAATCCTGGTGGGGAGAGGATTTAATAAGGGGGTGATAAGCCATCAAGTTTGCTATGTCAGAGTGATACTATGTACAGTTACAAAGAATAATGTCTTCCCTGGTGTTATTGGAACTTCTCTTCCTTCACTTGTATGAATGTTGGATAATAGTGGGCTGGAGACCTGCATGAGGTAGTTGACCATTTGGTGTCCTTGTTGAAAATTAATGAAAGGGAGGCAGTATCTATGCTGAACACAGCTCTTGTAGTAGTGTGTGGATGAGCTTTGGGTGTAAGAGTATACAGTTGTTAGCCAACTACAGTCAGGGTTGCATATGTATATGATCTCTTTACCATCCTTCTTTCTGTTATTTCATTATGTAAATTAAATGGCATATAAAATAAATTCTTTGTATCCACTTGTATTTGATACAAGTGGTGCTCTCAATATTAGAATCAAATTATTTTAAGAGCTGTAGATATTTTCAAGTGTAGTTCTGCTTTATCTATGTGTGCGCATATGTTGGCAGGTGTTTGCGAAGTGTGAGACAGGCAGCAGCTCAACGACCAGGCTGGTTGATGTGAAGCAATTACACAGAATCCTCATGGATGAGTTATACCTGGTGCAAGGCACGTCGACAGTTGGCCAGCGGCAAGTAATACTACAGGAGATTGAGGTAGGCAAGGCCAGTGGACATTCACACTGCACTTAGAAATGGAGTGGGAAAAGTTATACACAAGTTTTTCAAAATAATTGTGTAGATTTTTTCATGCACCACAATTTATTTCATAATTTCTCATTAAACAAAATAGCTTCATGTTTTGTAATGTTGCACCCATGGAATTAATATGTAGAAGAATTAAAATCATCTCGGTTAGCTCTCTCGATAGAAGTATGAGAAAAGTTTTTAAATAAAGGAACCATCATAAAAATATTATACATCATAAATTTTCCTGGTAGATTTATAGAATTTAAACAGTTCATACAATTTACACAGCAGACACACGAAAAAGCTTGCCATACAAGCCATACAGTTTATGACAACTGTGTCAAACACAGTTATAAATTGATGCTCCATAGCAGTTACAAATGTGGCAACCATAGTCTCCCATCACACTGATTTACGTAATTTTCAATCTAATGATGGGCAGTTGTCTTCTGGTAGGTGGCAGCAGGTGCTCACTGCTAATACATTGGAAACTCTATCCATTGAACACGGATTGAAAGGTCGTGTCCACAGAAAATTTTCTGTGGTCCTGACAAAATTCCTATTTAAATAATGCTAAAAATGTCGGTTTTTGCTAACTTCAAAATTTATTTTTGCTCCATCGATCAAACAAGAATTTCTGTATAATCACCAAAAATTACATGCTCTAATCATTTAACAATGAAATATGAACAAAATAGATTATGTATCAACTTTACTCACCATGTCGTATGAAGTCTGTATACAGTACATTATGTACACATGTGCAAGTAATACTAATAGGTAACACAAATAAAATCAGTTTTCAACCCACATTTTTTTCACTTCCGTCTCACTGCCCTGTGTTTTACCCTTATTTATGTAATTTACCACTTCTGATACAACCTGTTGTTGATTTCGTCACAATGTTTCACATAACTCGTACTTTGTAACAAAAAATAATAAATACTAACAATAGAAGCGCAGACTACACATCATGTATTCATAAAAAAAAAGAGCGAGTGATGGGTGAAGGGGAGGGGGGAGCGAGCGAGAGAGAGAGAATTGGAAATACCGTACATATATGTACAAAATATATACTGTAGAAGTTTTGTTAAAAGAACACCATTGACACTTATCACACATTCCTTATTATTAACTGTGTCTTTATTAAAAAAACTCAGGACAAATACACACACCAGCACTGCCAAAATTATTGTAATAAAACTCTGTTAAAATATTTTTCAAGGGATTGAAAAAATAATACTTACTAACCGGGAAAACTTCTTAAATGGGTCAAATTGCATGTGTGTCTTTAGACAAGGTGCAAAATTATTCAACTTATTAATACGCATGTGCGAAGATATATATTTAAATGTGAAGCAAAGTCGAAGCAAAGCTTGCATCATGCAAAGGAATTTCGAAGAAAAATCGAAGTCAAAGGATATGTACATTAATTTATAGTAGGCTACGGTTTTAAAGTTTATTCAACTCATTTGTACTGATACTGCCAAAAAAATGTATGTCTGCTAGACACTAAGCAATGGAATAAAACATTCTAATTTTAAAGTGTTTTAAAATTTTGCAAAACTTTTATGCACATCTATTTATTTACCAGTTACGCAGTATTATAAGTTACCAAATTTAACTCACTTGTTTTATTTATTTTTAATTTAACATCTTTTTTTTAAATAAGACACTCTTTAGCGGCACAGAGCTGTAATGATACAAACTACAAGATCTATTACAATTTGTCATTTTTATAACTGCACATCAAGTTACAAAGAAACAAACACAGAATTACTGTAACTATGCTAACTGTCAGTGTTCCATTTTATATATATATATATGCCATTTATTCAAAAGTTTGCTGATACACAACTTAGTTTAAATGAAAGTGCACTGCATTCCAGTGAAGAATTAAACATTGCATAAATGTACGCCATAATGTATCAGTATGCAAAAAAAATAGCACTATTATCAGTATCAACCAATTACATGGTTCAAAATCTACCTAAATAGTTTTGACCAGGGATCGGGTACAAACCAATATACAATACCAATTGGTACAACCACGTATTCATAGTAATTTCAGCACATGAAATTTAACTACTTTTGAGGCCTTAGCAAAAACCTACAACTTTCTTTACGTTTCAAGGCTACAATCTAAAAGTCAGAACAATAGGGAAAATGGTTATTTTATTGGCAGTTGTTAACTGCGGAGATTCACACACTCGGAATTTATAATTTCCATTGGATTAGTGTGGTGCAAAATAAAATAAAACAAAGTCTCTATCCACCACTTTGCTCGCATCGAAAATGAATGTGCCTTTAATATTGGTAGGGTCACTTTATTTTTGCAAATATAATTTCTGTCATACGTATTTAAAAACATTTTAACTCTGAAAAACGTTCCTCACTGGATAGTTTTATTGGTTCCATGTCTGGGGTGCGTGCCCGCGAACCACAGGTCTTTAGACACAGAGTAACCAAATTTAGATTGGATAAGTCACATTCCGCAAAATATTCTCTGAAGGACATGTGGTCAATAACTAAAGAATACTTTGGTGTACACATAGTTCATCTAAACCATGGCTGCTTGGTACTCTTTGCGAAAATCAGGTATCTATAGATGTTGGCATTCAGAAGATAGAAAATATATTTGTTGCCCACGACATTGCCCACTCAGTATTTGGCTTTGTTGATGAATCTGGTAGATTGAAATTAAATACAGCTTTTACCCAAAACCAAGCCTGACAGGTCTTTGTTTTGTTGTTTTTGGCATAACAGAAATAAATAAATAGAATGAAATAAAAAAAATAGAAATAGAAATAAACAAAGAAATAAAATTAATAAACATAAATAAATAAACTAATTAAAATTAATAAAGTAAATACAAATGAATAAATAAATAAACCATGCTTTTGCTTGTACGAATTACTGTGATTATCACATCAAGTTATTTACAGCAACCTGGCAAAAACACAGTGGTCTGACTCTCACTGCTGAGTTCATTTCTAACATCACATGCTTATTTACATTTTACCTTTAATCCACTAATATAACGAAGCAGCAATGTAACAATAAGCTAATACAACAAAGACATGTGCATAAAAATAAATGCTGGGAAGCAAAACTTCATATAAAAAATTAAATTTTTGTCTCATCTTCCTTTTGATATAGGTAGATACATACCTAAGTATCTGTTTTAAGACTTACCGCACTCACAGTGACTCTTTAAAATCCACGCAGTAGTTTTTACTTAATGCCAAAAAATACAGAAAACAATTTTCTTTAGCTCAATTTTTTATGACTGCTAGATATTTGCATAAAATAATTAACATTTAATACAATATTCTTGACAAAATAATCATTTTTTATCAGCAATGTCATTCTGTTACTAAACAATACTATATACTCACAGATACATAGGTATGTTTATTTGAACATATGAATTAGTGTTAGAATCACATAATATTAAGGATGGGTATATATTAATTGCATGACTGCTGAAAGTGCTATCAATCGGAGTAATAATGACGTACAGTTTATAATCAAATAATTTGTGGCATTGACTGATCACTACAGCACACAA
The DNA here is from genome assembly GCA_029891345.1 of Dryococelus australis. Lineage (NCBI taxonomy): Eukaryota > Metazoa > Arthropoda > Insecta > Phasmatodea > Phasmatidae > Dryococelus > Dryococelus australis. The sequence continues at coordinate 149,878,783 of CM056999.1, read as the reverse complement.
TAAAGGATACTAGCAAAAAACACATTGCAACAAAAAATTCTACTTTTAGAAAGACAAAAGAAATTAAATTTTTTATCTGTTAAAAAACCACACTATGGATTTATACAATCATCAGCCAAGAAAAAGGTTTAGTTGCAGGTTGTAATAAATTTGCATGAAAATAATTTTACACTGAACAATATTTTGTTCTCTTGAACAATCTGATGTTTCTCCACACATCTGAATTTATTTACAAGTGAATCATTTAAACATAACTTGAGTAGAATAATTATCAAACTGTCCCAGCATCATTTAAATGCATTTATGGATACATACTAAAGTTGTTCCGATACCTATACTAAGTATTGATATCCGACTATACTTGTCTTTTTCCTGATGTATGGTATCAGGCCAATACATGTATCATTTGTAGACAATTAAGTCATTTTATTACTTTCTTTCGACAAAAATTACCGGATTTTGGTGTGCATACAGTTAAACCTCATTACTTCTAAGTAGATTAATTTGAAATCATAATTTGAAGTGTGTATTCGCCCCCAAACGGAAGAATATAATTTTTTTATATGACCGTGCCAGAGTTTTCAAGACTGTGGACTGGTTTTCGTCGCCTCTTCCGCCCGCTGAAGATGTGAAACGATGCGACAGTGCCACGCACTGTGCGAAGTTAGGGAGAGTAGAACCAAAGAGGATACAAGATAAAGACTGGTATCTCAATGTTATTCTCCCGTCCCCGCTTTGAAGCCCCAATTGTGCTGCCATCTCTTGCTTTCGCAAAAAAGTTTTTGGAGCCGTTGGTAACAAGCGCATTCTAGAGGCCATTTTTAAAACTGTGTCATCACACCACTACTTGGCGGGCTTTTCAAATGTTGCAGGTTATTTGAATATACTAGCTTCTAAAAACTACTTCACAGTTTTTTTCGATGTTTTAAATTGTGTTACGCAAAATGACTCACTGAAGGACCTCATAAATACTATCTGTGAAATAATGATAGTATTCAAAATACAATATAATGCCAAAAATCATATTTGTTGGTATTTAGTGGCTTTAATATGCATGCTCCTAATTATTTTTCCAAGATTAGTATTTAATGTAATTTTCACTATGCTCACAACATGTTAATTTAGTTTGGAGGTAATCACTTTCACAGTTATACTAACGATAAAAATTGTGTTTAGTGATATTTAACGGAAATAAATAATTATGGGTATAGAAACTGAAGTCACTTTATACAAACATTTGGATTCTTTAATCTTCTATTTCAGAAACTACAATCATTTGAGAAAAAAATTACCACACTTGCATGGTGCTTGAATGAATCTCATTTACATAACACAGTGAAACACGTCAAGAAATAGGGCTATAATCTAAGAGAAAGGTGTATGTGAACTATTTAGTATGGAATAGTGACATTGTAAAAAATTGTTACTTTCCCTACCCTTTAACATCAATCTCTCATAAACATTTTTTTTTATTAGATATTTTATGCATCCATGGAATGACCACAAGTATTCCATTTTCATTCCCCCAGAGAATTTGTAATTTTGTAACCTGGAATGGCATTTACAGAAAAAAGTTTATGTACAATTTTTTTTTGGAATAAAACAATACTAGCAAATCATGATTGTAAATTTTGTAACAAACACAATGTAAACTTAATGTCCTCCTCTAAATTTTACTATGACACCAGAGTGGGATTATTTAAGAACCTGATACCACGATGTTTACATTCTTCTTATGATGTCACCAATATGGTGTCGAGGATGTCATTCAGTTTTTTCTATTGCCCCCATTTCTTTCTTATGACAATCCAACGGGGCATCCACAGGAATGTGGGGATTTTCGGGCGGGGACACTTTTCAGCATTTCTAGACGATGGTATCGCTAACTATAGTATAGCCCATCCACTCTATTGAACTACCCAATACCATATATGGTATCGGGTAATACGATACAGCCAATCCGCTCTATCCTATTAACTGATACCACATATGGTATCGTGTAAGTACACTTGGGTCCATCCGCCCACGTGTACGACATGATACTGCATTTGTGTCATAGTCAATATATTACTATCTTGCCGCCTAAACTAACGTTTGATATTTGCAAACAATAAAACACATTTTTCGGTAAATTTGCCACACCTTGTTTATGATGACTCATGTGTGCGCGAATAACTAATAGATGCATATTTTGATCAATAAGTCTTATTATTTACTAACTTGGTGCCTAAAATGTGTATCTAAACGACGAATCACATTTTTTTGGTTGTTCAGACACACCTTGTTTATCATGGGTCATGTGTGCATGAATCACTGTAATGGGTGCATATTTCCCGTGAAAATAATTCTTTCCACACACATTTACATTTCCTGATTTGTTTAATAGAATTTCTGCTATATTATACGCTTCACTTTATCGAATACCACCTAAGCATACTGGGCCTAACCTATTCTAACAGGGTCTACCTACAACGTATTTCTGCATGTCACTACAAACATCACACACATCCAATAATTAATTACAAATGGTAAAGACTAAGTACCTGCTATAAAATCCTGACCTAACATTACCTAACTACAATACTCGTAATTACACTGGAAACACACATTCCTTCATAACTGTATCAACACTTAACCTTTACCAAACATATCTATTTTCTGCAAACATGAAATAACGTGTTCATTTTCATTATCCGATTTGGAACATATTGTTTGCACTATGGTACATATATAATTTTTTATTCGAAAACACCATGATGCACCACATATTTCTATTTTAACTCCATATAAAATATCTCTCTTCTTAATAACACCATATATACACTCTTATTATAACACACTTATTTCAAAACACACTTCTAACAGTATTATTTCCAATAAAACACGCAATAAATCACTCCTAAATCTGACACATCTAAACCGGCAAAAATTACTAAACTCACCTGTTACATTTTCTAACGTTTATTTTATTCTGCATTTTATTCAGTCATGCCACTCTCGAAAACTTAACTCCTAAGTTGTTGCATTTTATTGCTTCATTCGTTTAATCTATTACCAACATAATCAACCAGACGTTCAACGTCCTGACGTCATTAACTTCATCACACTTATAAACAAATGTTTGGTATACACCCGGCAGAGTCTTTGTCAATAACAGTGTGTTAATAATACATTGACTGTGAAGTTTCTAGAGCACACTTGTCATCAAACGGTGCAGTACAGCTAAAGCCAAATAGCACATTGCATTACCTCAAACACGTAATTTATTAGCACTACAGTATCAACAATACATCTATACTGATAAAAAAATGCAACACAAGATTCTCTTGTACCTGCAAATAAATATAAACTTGATTCCTAAAACTAAAACTATATTAACCCGTAACACATTATAAATACACATACCTACTTATTTTTTCAGTCTAAGAAAACTGCTAAATGACGTTAAGTACCATTTTTGACAATCACAGTGACTACTAGTTTGTGGCCAGGTCAACTCTTTCAAATATCTTTAGTAAAATGTAGTCATCGAAAATACATTCAACACTACAATTAAATTATGACAATGTGTAACTGACCTTTTTCCCTCCAATATTTGAACTGATTTAAGTTTGGTATGTACATATACTCTGACACAAGTTTCAATTTGTTAATGAAATAAAGGCAATTAGATTTGCTGAAAAACTATGCATTTCGAATTCAAAGAAAATCTGGATCTTGAGTACTTCTAGTAGTGCTCGTAACTGCCTCAGAGTATGACAACATGAGAGACAGAAAACCGTCTGAAAATTTCAATATGAAGCACTGTCAGGAGAATCCAATAAACATTACATTTAAAACATTTCCTGGATGTCCGTTACCAATATGGATACTGTAACTGTATGATTTAATATGTAACTGTAGCATTCAATATGTAAAGAAACAATAATTGTGGATTATACTCCAAATACCCATGCCTTTGTAGTTCAGCTTAACCATAGAACAAAAACATCCTTAATATATGAAGCCAAAGTGCATGTTTCATATTTATTAAAAATGTTTCTAATAGAAAATATTCAGTACTCCAAATGCAAGTACATTTAATACAACCTCATGGAGGTTAAAAGAAATATATAGAATTATTGAATGCAATTTTTTTAAGCTTACCAAACAAAAAGAAATAAATTTAAACTGTTAACTTCTACGAAGATTTCTTCCATCGGAAAGCTGTTAGTTCAGCTGAGGGAAAGAAACATAATCAAAAAAATTGGGAAATACATATTTCTGGAGAGGAAAGTGTACAACGGATATTAACAATTAAAATAATAATTTTTGAAATGCTATTTATTTAATTTAAACACAAGGCACAACAAAAGTTACTATTCAACACAACTGACGATACTGCATGATATTTCAATTTTTTCTTCTCCCTGCTGGTGAAATCCGAAGGCAAGAAATTATTATCACACACATATTTGTTGGCATGGATCTGTGCTGCTTCAATGTTAGTCACGGGTACAATATCAGGCTAGAATTTCACAATGGCTCCAATCTATTCCAACCTTCTGTAAAAGACAAATGAAATTATCTTTGACATGATTAATAAATTGCATAGGGAGACATACAGGTAAAATTCTATAATAAGGGCTTTATTGAAAAGAAAAAAAATTATGAAAGTGGTATAGTTCCACTCTACTAATTACACAGAGCATGAATTCGCTAGGGGCATCAAGATATGAAACCCCAAAAATAATAGTTGGGAGGGCTATGAAGATCAGGAAATATGTGGGGTAAAATAAGTGAAATGTATGTACACAATTGTAATATTTATTCACAAAAATACATTACATTGCAAAAAAACCTTACCAAACAAACAATACCTAAATTGACAATATTACCAATAACGCTACAAATATGACGGTGAGGAGGGTTATGAAGATCATGGAAATTGCAGGGTAAACAAATAAAAAATATGTAAGTTTTCATGATGATATTGCTCCACGCAATTTCCCTCCAGTTCACAGCCTTCCCCACTACACAGCCTTCCCCACTATTATATTTGTAATTTGTATTGGTAATATTGCCAATTCAGATACTGTTCGGTTACATCTGTTTGCAATAAAACATATTTTCATAATACAATATTTCAATTATATCACACACAGTATGACAACACGTTAAATTGCAAAACACACACACATTAATTTTCAGTGCAAATGGGCTACCCTTGAAATTCACTTCTGGAGAAACTCCAAGCTTTGCTGATGCGTGACATTTTGTGTCACTACCTACAAAAAGCAGCCGGTATGCCTTGAATCACTGTTTTGGTGATATACTACCCTGCCAGCACGAGGACTCTGGCTCGGTGCTTAATATTTGGCTACGCTTGTACTACCTGTCTGATAAGTAATTACCGGTGGCAGTCGGGGGAACTATAGTGTTGGTATAATGCAATCGCGCCGTGCATACAGCAGTGTACAGTCTGCACCACTAAGTAGGGCACCTGTGAGTTTCGCTTGTTGTACCGAAGTGTTGTGTGGGTCTAAAAAGATTGCAGTGAGCATCGATCGCTGATGTTATTTCATATGTAAAGTAAATGTGTTATTGTGTGTGTTATAGTTATGTAACAGAACAAAATGTGATTTGACAAGTAATCGGGGCCTACGTACAGAATGGAGACTCCTGTAAAGAAATCATGCGAAGTGAAGCGGTCACAAAGTATAAAGATTATTTACAATGTTGTACAATTTTGCAAAGAAAAAAAGAAACGAGGTCTCATTAACCCCTTAGACAAAGCAGTAGGCCTAGGTGTTTGTGAAAAGACAGTGTGTAACATTGCCAGACAGTGTGAGATAGCCGACAATGACGGAACTGCTATTTTCATCCCAGGTAAACTTCATCCATGGCAAAAGAATACGGAACTTGACGAATTCGATAAGTGTCGTGCGCCGAACGTTCCTAGTACGTTATGAAGTGTGCAAAGGAATTCCCACTCTGTATAAACTCCATAATGCTGTGAAATAAAAGATACCGTTTACCGGGAAGTAGGATATATTGTGGAGAATTATTAAATCCATGGGATATAAATTTAACATATTTAATCATGTTGGACACATGTTAATGGAGCGAAGTTATATTGTCGCACAGCATGCCGCCTATCTACATGCACTGCGGCAAAATGTAAATGGAAACCTGTAGTGTATATGGACGAAACATGGGTTCATACACATTGACGAGGGTCCATGAGTTACGGCAGAATAGTATGTGTTGTGTTCATTAGCCTCCTAGAATCTATTATGCATGTGCACGGAGTGTACTTTCCGTTCCATCTTCCCGTGTTATACCCCTGTCATACCATAGTCTAGTTGTCAACAGACAACTGTGCGCTCACTCCTCGACGGTGAAGACTTGTTAAACATGTAATACAGTATTTTTAAGTGCGAGGGGGGGCTACGCTTGAAATTCATACATTAGGCCTATCACAGTAACATGTGGGTGAGTTTGTATAGGTAATAGTGTGAATAAAGATTTGTTTCAAATAATATTCTTACATGTAATACAACTTAGCGACCCGATACTAATATATTGGAGATAATTTTTACGTGTTTTACTGCATAAACACCTCAATTTTCAATAGGTATAGGTCCTATCACATTTCATTTTTTTTACAGCAAACTACTTAGCTCCACTAAATTTACTATTAAGTATGATTAGTAGTAATCATATCTAAATTATTCAGGCATTATTTTCCCCATTTTCAAAAAAGCCCCTATTCTAGAAAATTGCTGACATACTTTCACCCTAATTGTAAAAAAAAGAAAGTCATCTAGTAAGTACATAAACAATACAATCATCAAGATGAATTTGCACTGAGAATGCTGTGGCTAGTGAAACTAATCATTTAGGCCTACACCAATTACTCTACTGAGTTGCACTAAGTACACTAAGTGCACTGGCAGAGTGCACTTATCTACAATGTCACTAAGGTGTTTAGCCGTGTAAGTGTGTAGCAAGTATTATTTTTCCTGTACTATCACTCCAGTCTAAGAACTGTTTTAATTGCCAATATGCCTGATAATCAAAAATTATTTAAGGGTATGACAGCATAATGTAACCTTGTGTAGTTTTGAGGGACAAGCAAGTACTCGCCCACTATAGTCTATTAGGAGTATTTTAATATTTTACTGTAATTTTACACAATATTGGTTGAAATTTGGAACATTGTACAATTACTGCACTATCTCAAACTCAGTGCACAGTGATCACTCGTTTTAATTAAACATAATCGTATAGGCACAGTGTTCGCAAAACATCCTATGAAATTCACATTTGGAGAGCATTATAAACAACAATTTAATCGAAGGGTCAAAAGGCTTATAAATAACACAAAAATTTGAAACTCTATTTTTTAATTTTTTTGGACTTAAAAAGGTGATTCTAGCTTAAGGCTAGATTACATGGCCTACAAATAAACACTTATTTGCCAAAAGAAGGTACATAAAAACCTGGCTAGGGTAACCCAATGAAACTAAGTATCCTAACATATAAATTATTCTTGTAGGGAGGTGATTCATGAGCACAATACTCGGCGGGTCAATGAACTTAATATTCCCAGGTCTAGACTTGGTAGAACTAGAAAGACATATCCTTTATTAGCCTTAAAAATTTACAATTCACTATCTCCAGAAGTAAGGCAAATTAATGTTAAATTATTTCCTAAAACTCTCCAAAAAAATGTAAAATAAACCACTTTATTCTCTAGAAGTGAACTCAATATAGAGCCCCTCCAGGAAGGAAACTGTGGTTTTAAATATGAATATTAATAATAATGTTATGATTTTTACTATAACTATGTATGCAATCTTGTCATGTTTTGTTTTAGCTATCTTAACTTTATTTATGAAAGGTTTATACGCTCTTAATGTTTTGTAATGTGCTACTTTTTAAATGTAATTTTTTTTGACGCAGTCAATTCTGGTAAAGACGTGTTAATAAATATAATAACCTTCACCAAGTAGCACATGTAGCAATACTTTTGGTAATTTAAAGTGTGACTACAGGAAGTTAATCACAATAATTGTGCAAATATTAACACATTTTAATAATTTTTTATTGATAATGAGACCATTTTTGTCATCACTCTCTACAAATGTTATGGGAAAGTTCATTTTAGTGTTGGTAAACAATAAAACACCAAAATACCTTAAAAAAATTTGTGCCACCCAATACATGATGTAAGATATTAAAAAACTGTTGCAATTGAAAATATGTTTTATTTCCTAGATCTACACCAAAGATGCAGTGCAGCATTAAGTGCACAATATCACGTAGCCAAACTTGGCTGAATGCTGAAACTGAGAACATAATATTAGATTAAACCAATATTAAATTCAAAATACTGTATATTAAGTACATTATCCATTACACACAAAATTAGGTTACAAAAATGGCCATCATAAACACCAACATTAACTTATTTATACAGTTCTTATGTATTCTTCGATAGGCCTAGCTACAAAAGCAAAACACTGATATCTATTTTTTATACATGACTCTACATAATAACACTACTGTGGCATTCCAACATAAAACATGCAGAAAAGCATGTCTAGGTACTTATCTTCCGGCGCCAGGATTTATACGAACGTTATTTTCACACATCTGCACAAGATGACGACGTGTGTTCCTTGACGTTACTGTTTAATGGCACTTTTGTAGCCTATCAAAAAATAAGAATTAAAGTAATGGTAACAACCAAACAACTACAACAAACTGCCAAAATTGCCATATTTGAAGTGGCCATTGAACAAAACATGTTGTGTAGTGTACTACACAAATCAAATTTAGTAACATTACAGTAACAAAATTATAACCATTAAATGCATTTATTTTCGCCTAATTAAAATAAAAATATATTAATTTTAAAATCATATCTCACAAAAATACTTACTTTATTTATAACTGAACGGCAATACCACGGCGACTAGCGGACCTGCCCTAGCTGCTTAGGGAGGGGCTGCTTGACACAAAAACTCTGGTCAGGTAGCATGGGATTGAGCCAACATTTGCCAGGAGTTTATTCATAGTAGAGGGAGCGAGATGGTTCTGGCTACCACAGTTGCAGTTTTAAATCAAACTTTACTGTTTGTTTTGTTTTTTATATTTTGGTGTAGCAATTAGGCTTAAAGGCAATAGTTACAACACCTCTATTTTACTGCATGTTAACATATAATGAATGACCAAGATAAATGCAACAAAGTTATATATTTTGGGCTATTTCCTTCGAATTTTTACCATTTTTCAACAAAAATTTGTATGGTTCCCCAAAACAGGGCTGTAACTTCGAGAGGGTAGTTATTTCCGGACCCATAGTTGTGTTTACTTTTGAAAGGGAAAATGTGAATTTCTTAAGACGTTATTTTCTTTACTTAAACGAGTCTAGGAAAAATGATTTTTTATGTATTATTAACAGTAATACTTTTTCTAAAATTCTGTGCGAAGGGCATTGGTATCAGCAATGGTATCGGGGTAGCGGTATCGGAAAACATGGTATCAGAACAATTGTATACATACACAACTATTTTACTAGTACGTTCAGGTACTTAGTTTCGTTAACGTCAAAATTATAAATATCATGGTAGTCAAATATTTTGTTTAAAGTTAATAAGCATATTGTTATGGTTAGCTTAACAATCATGTTTGTCCATTGTTATAGAAGTTATAGCAATAACAAAATCAGCTTGGTGCAGTACTAACATGTGTTTGGTTGGCTGTGACACAATCGAGTCATTTGATGACCTTCTAATTTACAGCTCGAGAGTTCATTTGTAATTGTTCTATCAGAAATATTGCAGTGTTTGTTAGTGTATTTATTGATGCTCCACAGTGTTAAAACAATCCCAATGAAACAATTCCAAACAAAGTATCTGCGTAACTTGACATTTTAGCAAATCTACTTACATGCCATGCACTGAACTTTCTATAAGAATAAAAATAAGTGAACTGCCAAAACGTTTATGATGGCAGTGGTTGCCAAGACACAGAATTCAACAGCAATGGATATAGGTTCGGAACCTGGCCATGGTGGATCTTAAATTTATGACCGAAACTGTAGTTTGTAGACAGCCATAAAAATCTTCATTTGCACCAATCAAATTTTACATGTTTGGACAGCCAAAAACAAACAAAACATAACATATTTCAGGAACAAAATGGTTGCACAGATTGAAAAAAAGTATTTTTTGCTGTGGAAAACTATTTTCTTTTCTTCAACATTATTGTTTTCTTAGTGTAAAAAAATACCTAATAATACCATTCCCATAACTAGCTTATGTTTCATAATCATCAAATACAAATAAATAGTATAAATACCTAAGTTCTTTCAAATGAAATGGGCAATGTTCATTTTCAAAAAAATTTATTGCAGTACTTTATCGTGGTGCAAGCTCATGTAAAAGATCCCAGTCTAGCGAAACACAGTGTGTCAGTCTGCCTGCGTGCCTGCCTGCCAGCCAACCGCAGAAACCACAAGCATTCTGAGAAATGTTCACTCCTAGACAGAAACCTGATCGCGAGAAGAGATATCGAGCCAGCAGCGTGCTACGTTCTTTTAAACCCTCCTACCTCTGCTCCTCTGCTGGCCAATAGCCTGAAGTTCCAAGACTCGCCGCTGCGATCTTCTGCAGTTGTCATTTTTGGCCACGGCATTGATGTGTGGCAGCAATGAAAATATTGTTTATTGTTTCTTCTTTGTCATGCTATAGTTATTACCTTGGTACACAGTGTATGTGCAGAGTGGGAAGTCATTTCCTACAAGCCTGTACGCGTCGCCAGCAAAAATTTGACGCTTTTTATGCCGACTTGTTTGACTTTCTTGGATGTTGTAAAGGTGTTTTCTAGCCATACAATGCTACCATAATGACTTGAATGTAGCGTGTCTTATTTTGGTCTGTATCCGAGTTTTGTATAATGAATAGTGGATAGTTTCTCTGAAGTACGCACATTGCCCTTGTGCAGAGGTTCAAATAACGTATTTTGGCGTGAATAGGCCGCACCAGAAGTTTTGATGAAAAATTATGGATAATTAATATTTCAAGTATAGGCCGCACTGAATTTTTGTGTACCTGTAAATATTGTTAAGTCACAATTCCGTAAAACATAATAAATTTCGACTTAATTTTTCCCCTACGAAACATTTGTGACAGAAAATTTGTGTCATGTTGTAATGTTTACGAATATAATTGTATGATTACTATTCCACAGACGGTAACATGACTTCGGAAAGCAAAACCATAGCAACATGTTACACAAAATGGCGTCTGTATCAATGTGCACTTGTAGAGCCACTGCAGGTGTGCAAACTACATAAGATATCTTTCTCTTGTACAGTAGAGAAATTGTGTTCTCATGTACGACATCTATGGGCGAGCTCTAACATGTTTACATTTTACATGTGCGTGATGGTTATTTTGCTTATGAATGCGAGTGAGCAAATAACTCCACAAGAGGGTGTTTTTTTCCCTTTAATAATTAAAACATTAACATGTACTGTATGTTGACAAATTTGTAAACATGTTTTCATGAAAAAATTTTCAAAAAAACTTTTTATGCCTACATCTTGTAAATAAGCTCTAACCCCCCCCCCCCCCCCCCCCCCAACAAAGTGTGCAGCCTATACATGCCGAAATACTGTAAATATTATTAAATAAGAGAGATTTTTTACTTACATAAATCAGATTTCATCAGAACAAAGCACAAGGTTGTATGTTTATATGATCAATAAGGTGAGTGAGATTGCAAATTTTTGTTTAGACTGCACTGTTACCCATGGGTGGAATAAAAGGTTCTGTCTGGTTTGCAGAGCATCCTTGCACATGCAGTAAAGTGCAATGCCCAGCAGGCATCTGTTGCGGTCAGTATCCAGCTGATGGAAGCATGGAGCGAGGTTGTAGGCACGCTGTTCGCAGTTACCCCAGCTGATATCCTGCCCTTCGAGCAGCGAACTCCTCTACTGGTCGAGACACTCCACAAGCTTCTCTTTCAGGTTGTGAGGAGTGTCTGTCACTCACATTTTATTCAATGTATTGCGTACACAATAAATATAAAATCAGTGTGATAATTAACCTTTCCAGTAGGTTACAACACTTACTATTGTTTGTACCAGGATGTGTAGAAACTCTTGAATTTACATACCCCTTTATTTTAAACACTGACATGTGCTAGCTGTCTCTGACATTCGTGTAAATAATTTATGTAGGCATGTGTTTTCAATGTGGTGGGCTTGTTTTTGTGCATTATGAATAACTTGCAAATTACAGTAGTTTCCTTCCACCATCTGTTGTGGATGGCATCTTGTTTACTATATTAGCTAAACAAGCAAATAAATAAAAACCATAACTAGTACGTAGTATGGCATCAATGCACATAATTTCATGGAGCATCATCATGGTAATATTAATGTCGTAAATTATTATATTTACTGTATACATTTTGGGGGGGGGGGGGGACAATCCCTTTTACCGAGATATAGTTGTTTCTTTACTTTCTTTGGCCAAGTTTTTGTAAAATTTGAGTTGAAAAGTATCACAAAAAATTGATTGCAATTAGGGATGTCAAAATATCAATTTTTCTCAATTCTGATTCTCAATTCCAACTGGAAAACTTTTCACTCAATTCCGCCTCGATTACGACACCATAAATTGGGATATAGAGGTTATCAACATGTGCCTACAGTCAATGTATCCTTTTGAAATTTTGTTTTATAGGTCAAATTAGACAGACACAAATATGCAGACAATTACAATTTCTGGTCTGCTAACTGTTAAGTTAAACAAAATATTCGCGCTTCAGATACTGTAAAATACCGCAACTCAAAAGTAAACAAAGTCAGAAATGACCAGAGGGTCATTAGGTATTGTCAGGTTGGTACAACTGTGGCACAGTAAATTATTAGAGCGATGCCATTTTGTGACAGTCACCATGGAAGTACACACATTGCTAAATATGTGACTGCAAACACAAAGTGAACCAAAATAAAATTAATGATTTGTTTATTAATAAATTCATGACATATAGAGATAAATAAACAACGTTCTATAATAGTCTCGTTCCTAAATTAATGTCACCACAATTAAAATATGTTAATCAGAATACAAGGTCATGCTACCAAATGTAAACATAATATTCTGCTTGTAAAGGTATACCTATAATAACGTTTTAAAAAGGCACAACCAAGATTTGAAAAAGAGAAAACACCACTTCAGGTAGAACAGATATACCAAGAAAATAAGAAATTCCTAAAAAAAATTACATGACGAAACGAGCGAAAAAACACGTTACAGAATTCACAAATAAACATGCATGTTACCAACAGAAAAGGAAAACAGAACAATTTACAAGAAGGGCTTCGTATCACGTGATGTAAACAGCCAGCCTACAGTCACACCGCATGTCTACAAGATAATAAAATTATATTGGGACCATAATTGTATTATTAGCAAAAGGCATAATTAAAATTCCCATGAAAAAGGTTTATAAAGAAGCTTTCCAAACACATATTTAAAAAAAAAAGTGTCGGGGCAAAAAAAATCACTCTCTGCTACCACTTTTGTGTTACCATGTACGACCATAACCGAAAGTAAACATCCACTTCACCCAAAAATAAAAGGCAGTCAGGCCTTCGTACCCATAAAACGTAAAGAAACCACAAAAAATTCACCTAGAATGTACTTTTAAAACATAAATAAAACCGAAGGAAATTGCGAATATAACAAAATACTTGAAATTTGCTGGGTGGTCGCATACGACACAAAAATAGATTGTAATCACAATAGGTTAAAAACACATAACCTTAAAAATTATTAGTATACGCCTAGAGGAAAAAAGTATCAAATAAGACAGTAATCTTGTGGTGTGCATATAAATAATCTTTTATTTACGTTTATTCAGTCTTTCTTTCTTTTCATCAAAACTAGAAGTATGGTATCTACATTTGAATAATCCATAAATAAACAATTCTAACATACTGCAATGCATCAATTTGGATTCCACAGTCTTTGCATTAACAACAAATTATTAAAGCTTCTGGCAAAAATCATATAGTTAACTGTACTTTGCACGCAAGCCATGTTACTTTACAGTAAAGAATCATTAAATGCTCAACAAATGAAGAGCTGCAAAGTTAATTTATGTTGACTATTAAAAATGTTAAATTAAGCACATTGTTGTTCTTAGGGTTCATCCGATACAGAATGAGCAACTAAATTAAATATTAAATGTTTTAATTGGCATACTTAACCACAAACATAGTAATCTCACAAAAGTTCTTTAATATCACATTTGCGTGAAAATGATTCTTATCAGTGTTCGATTTTAACACCTGTCTACCTGCCCGAGACAGAAATCAGCACGGACAGGTGATGTGATTGCCGGCAAAAATGATAAGTGTGAAAATTGGTAGTTGCCTTATTTTCGCGCGCTAGTTGTAAACCGTGTTTAGCAAGGGCACAAATTTTAGTTCCAAGCCAATAACAGAACTGGGCGCACATGTCCGCATTGACTTTGAGTAAGGTCACCAGTTCGTGATTTTATGTCGTCAGTGTGCTGATAGGAAATGTGTCTAGCGTACATTTCAGTGCTACGAAACCTAGATAGACTGTGTGTTGAAAATAATTCCGGAGACTGGACATGCTAGTTTTCTTTACACACGGCCCACCATGCGTGGTGGTTTTCTTCTTTTTTTTTTTTTTTTTTTTTTTTTCTTCTCCTTCAGCTGTCCAAACAGACTCTGCTCAACGGAAAAAAAGGTCGATCACCCCACTCAGTGTATGATACTCCAACAGTGCAACAGTCAGCCCGTATGAATTTATTGTGTCCCGTTTATGGGTGTGTGTAGTGTGTTTGTTGTTTCTTTGACCATTAATGTAAACAACTTTATACCAATAACTTTTAAGTAGTGCATAGTAAATGTTGAAATTGCAATATTTGGAAATATCTGCAAAACGTTTCAAAACCGACTGAAAAAAAGCAGCAGACCAATGCTGATAAACAATGTTATGACAGTAAGTATGATGAAATAACACGGCGTAGAAATTACGAAGAAACTTGGTCAGTCACTTTTCCTTGGTTTCGTTATGACTCTTATAAAAATGTAATGTTTTGCAAGACTCGTGAACAATTTCAGAAAAAGGTTTCAGAGTCTTCTTTCGTCACTGGCTGCAGCAGCCTTTCGTCACTGGCTGCAGCAGCTTCAGAAAAAAAAATTTATCTTCACACGTTAGCCAGTGCTATAAACTGTGTGCAGAAATTAGAAATTCAAGATATGCAGAACCAGGAAAATCATTAGCAGAAAAAACACTTCAATCGCTAAACAAAGAAGTGCTTGAAAAAATGAGGATTTTTTTTTCGAAATAGCCATACAATTGCAAAACATGGAAGACCATTTACAGATTTCAAGTGGCGTATGAGCTGGACAAGAAGAAAGGTTTAGATATAGGTGAAATCTATATTACTGATAAAAAATGTGCTGAATTTATTAGTTTTGTTTGCAGTGTTGAGCAAAAGAAACTTGAAGAAAGTCTTTAGACTGCTCCATTTTTCTCCATATTATGTGATGATACGACTGTGCTGGTCTTGAACAAGTTATTGTGTTGAAGGCACTGTACGTGTAGATTTTGCTGCCGTTAAACATGTTGAAAGACCAAATACTACAGTTTTATAAGTGCATTGTAAATTTACTAGAAGAATACTGTGGTTTAGGAGTTGCAGAAATTATGGATCACCTAGTGGGTTTTGCAAGTGATGGTGCAGCAATAATGCGTGGTATGCACAGTGGAGTGCAGACAAAATTTAAACAACTGAAGCTCTGTATGATAGATGTCCATTGCTTAGCCCGCCACCTTGAACTTGCAGTGAAAGATGCAGTTGGAAAAATACCATTGTGTACAGAGCTTGAATGCTTCTTGAAGTTACGTTATTCATTTTTTCACCACAGTCCAATTCATAGAAGTATTTTGGGAACAGCTTGTGACAATAACTTTTGGGCTCCTACACATGTTGGAGGTTCACACTGGCTTTTCCATACTCAACTAGCTCTAACAGATGCTATCAAGCTGTATTCAGTCCTACAGAACATTACATTTTAAGCTGGCAATGAAAGTGATCAATCAATTTGCAAAAGAATCCATTCATTTCTCAGTAACCTGAAACAAGTTCAGTTTTTGCACTTTTTTTTGTGATATTCTCTCAGTGTTATCTGCTTTCTCTGAACTTTTCCAGAAGGAAACACCGACAATAGGCGAAGTTCACAATATACTGGAAGACTCCGTAGCAGCTATAAAAGAATTTGATGATGCACAAAGTTTTCAGCTGAGAACAATGAAGATGCCAACTTTAATAAAAATAGTACTGGTTTCAGTGCTGACAGTAGGAAACATGTGGTATGTGTACTAGTAAACTGCATAGAAAGTAGACTATAGTCCATTCCCCATTGGAAGCAACGTTCTCGGAGCCCTGCTAAATATCTGCTTGCAGTCCCGTTTCGTATCCTTCCGCCAAATGTAAACAAACATTGCCATGTGACTTCCATGTAGCATCTGTCAAAATCAATGTTTACGTTCCATTGTGTGTGTACATATGTTCGTATACTTTCGCTACATCTGAAAATAAACATTGAAATCTGACTTCTACTTTTATACCTGTCAAATGCGTTGTCATATTCCAAAAACCATTCCGTATGAATATTCACAGTTTTGGCCTCTAACATTATTTAGGTCAATTTATGACTCTTTAAAAACGCTTGAATTGAAGACAGTTCTTAGGGTTATTTTACATTATCATATTTGTTTTCCACGGCGTAGCTCAATACATGTAATGCACATTAGTATTTTGCAGCGACTGTGTTTAACACTGTTACAACTGTGAAGTAAAGGGCTGTACTAATTGCAAATATCCTTTTGTTATTAATATGTGTTGGGACATTTCTCTAAAAGGACGTCCTTAGTTGGAATAAATATTAAAACAAAGGAACAACCAGTGAAAAGGCACATTGAATTCAAACACGTAACTTGTGTTGCTCATTTTTGTCATACAAACTTTAAATTATATAGGTCAACATGCACACAAATAAGCCAGATTGTAAGCAGAGCGGCTATACTTGGGTGGCGTGGTCAGATTTTCCGCTCTGTTTCATGCAATTGGTTTTCATTATAACCGGATATTTTTACGTTATGGTGGTTTGAGCACATTTTAAAAGCAATTTTAGGGCAATTTTTAAGTAGTTAGGCCTACTGAGGATCAAAATCGGCCTAATTCGTGGACAGCAAAGTCACTCTTATAGCGAGGAGCGAACCTGGAACTGTAACATCCCACTATAACAGAACTCTACTGTACCTTAAACATTTAGTGACATGTTTAAAAACGGCACAATAATGTCGTGTGCCATCCTATGAATTAACTAAAGCTCCACTTTGGGTGCCACAGTAACCTTTGTTATGTGTGACACCTGTGTGGTGCTTATGTCCCATGTTGGGCACTGCGACAAACCTTGACCCATGATGCCTTAGGAGGAGATTCATGAACACAATGGTTATGTGATGGCTGAAGTAATAAGAGGTCGTCGTGGTCAGGATTGTGAGAAACATAAGTCGGACTCAGTGCTTTACTTGTGCTCTGCCAGTATACAATACAGGTTCGGTGGCCTGTCGAAATCAAGTCACCGTGAGGGCCTGGCAAACGGGCTGTCTCTCAACAACTGGTTTACCTTGCTGGACGAGTATCCATTGAATTTGCTGCCCCAATTCCGGTGAGGGCTGGTGGTTGTCATTAGCCTCACCAGGAAATTGAGTACTGCTGATGTTGTCGGAGCCTGGGGTAGGCTGATGGTGACTGGATTGCTGACCTCCAAACCACGGGTTGGCTATCCCCAGCAGTGATTCTTCTCACTGGCGAATAACCTCTACCAGTCGATGGGTTTCTCCTTTAGTATTCATCAATGGAGGAAAAAGTAGTTTGTGGTGGCACTTAGAGGTTAGGTCTCTCAAGTGAGCAGGCGGTAAGAACTCGGCCCCATGGTGGTGTACTGCCAAGTGCACAAGAAGAAATTAGATTGATATTCAGGCTACTCCTGGAGGCGTAAGCTGCCTTTCTAGACTTCCTCTGCGCATCACCCTGCCAGTTGTATGGCATAAGGAAAGGTACAAATTACCATCTCGCAAAAGTGAAGCTGGGGCGACACAATTCCCTAGCGTGTTCTACCAAGGGCTGCAGCCACAAAGAAAATAGTCGTACCCTTTACTCCTATTGTCTGGCCCCGTAGAGTGTGGTGAACAGAGTGGTGGGTTTCCTCAGGCTGTACACTTATGACACTTGGGCGTGGTATCCACAGATGATTAGTTCGTCAGAACTCACTCTTACTCCTCTACGGCCCTATAAAGAGTGGTAGCAGAGTATATGTTAGCTTGGTTGGCTGAATATCTGGTGGAGGAGTTACCAATGGTCAGCGCTATACCCTACTATACCCTGCGCTGAGGCATAGCATGGGTGGCCATGTAATTAGTAGTGTGTATTTAGCTTTGGTGAGCATGGTCGTCCGGCTTCACTCGTAACGGGCTGAAAACTACATGAGGTTAACTCAGCAACACTCAGAAATCAGTTCTCAGAAGACAGTTTAGATCACATGTATATTCAATGCGAATAGATATGATTGCCCTTACTACCTCCTGAAACTAACCTGACTTGACACGGAAGCTAAGTTACGCTCAGCCAGGTGAAGGCCACCTAGTTCTAAACCTGAGAAAGAAGGCGATAATATCTGCTAAGTTGTTTACTTCAACTAGCCCTAACTATCTACCTTGTCCTTAAGGGACAGGCAGTGGTTTCTACCAGAAGGGTAGTGGTACGGTTAACCATAACCGTCCGGTAAGGCAGGAGAGGTCCTTGAAGAGGACAGTCGTCGACTGTACCAAGTGGTGAAGGAGCTGTCTGTCTCTTCAGGAGTGGTGGTTGAGTCTTCCAGGAGCTTCTGGAGGGGTTTACGTCAGTTGTAGGCTTCATCTAGTCCTGCAGAGAGCAGTGGAATCAGCAAGGATTACCAGAGATCGAGAACCGCAATTAGCTTCCTTCGGCCCTGAAGAGTGCGGTGGATGAAACATAGACAGATGTTTTCGGACCGCGTGGGCCTTATGTTCTGGTTGCTGCTGGACCGGAAGAGTCTAGGGGTGAAGAGTGGGAAATAACATCCATCCCTCGAGTTTCGGCGGGTGTCATCTGTTGCTTGGAGGAATCACTAATGCGGCAGGCTTCATCCCTTATCTCTCTGCAGGATGCATGGTGCTCTCCCTTGGCACGCCGTAGAACTACTTGACCTTGGGTTGCGTGCTCGGTGGCTTGGCAGATATTAGAGTCTGTGTTCAGGGGGGATTGACGTAACGTCTGCTTGGAGTAGAAGGTGAACAGTACAAGCTGGACTGAGGTGTCTGTAATATCATCCATCATTGCATGGGAGTACTGTGTTCTGACTTGCCCAGGCCAAATGAAACAGCGTTCAGATGGGTCAAAGTCCAGTGTGCATTTATGCTGCGCCTTGCATCTTGCGTCAATAATTTTTGTATTTATGTGTGCCCAGTTATGAACTGTTCAACATGATCTTCGTAGTTTTGTTGCGCTAGACCAAGTGTACGTTTCAACAGCGTTTCTGTCTAGAGAGTTTGCTAGGTTGTGCTGGTTTACAAGTTGGCACGAAGTCTAGGGTTGATATCTTATTCCCTGTGGAGGGTTTTATATGAAGCTGATGGGAGGTGTTAGTGTTACCTGACTTACGCTTAAGATCTTCGGCCGGTTGGTGAAGTTGGGTTGACTGCTGAGCGAAGCTGGTGTTGCAGTCCTCGGGTTTCGGGTGAGTTGTACTGTGTCTGCTCACATAGTACTGTTGGTTCCAAGCCACTGACTCTTGGCTCCAAAACCTGGCTTTGGCGATTCCGTACCTATCTTCTGTTCTGTATACTAAACTTCTCAAAACAGGATGGTAGTCTAGGCTTGTACGAACGTGCGGTGGAAAAGATATGTAGCGCACCACGGGAGCATTCGAAATTGTTTGTAACATTTGTGAGGTGGCACAGTTCCGTTCTGCCTATCTTTCCTTCGTAAGAGGGGCTAAGGTAAACCTCTGCTTGGCAGTAAGATGAGCTATCTTTTGCTCCCTACGCCATCGGCCGTTCCTTATCTTATAAGGCATAGAGTATGGTTAGCCGCGCTGAACAACACATGTTGTACACCACGGACGAGAAACTATTTCATATAATAGTGTAAGTCCAGTAGCTGCTTGGCAGCACGAGCTTGGTGCCTCAGAAGATCCCCTACCTTAGCGGGCAGATCAGAGACGTTGAGTCGTGTGGGCCACCACTGCTTCTACTGGATGTGATATCCAGCCAAGACCAGGCCCCAACATCCAAATAGATACCCCCTCTTCAGCACCTGGGTTCTCTGGTAGGGGATACAACCTAGGCTTGCTGTCTCTCCATGGATGGAAGTATTCCTAGTGGTTTGTGGCTCCTCTGTTCTTTCCATCCAGCACCTAGGTGCTCGGGTGAGGAAACGACAGGCGGCCGTCTAATGGGTGTGTTACACGACCAGAGAACCCCAGAAGGGAGTCTTCAGTCAAATCTAATTTGAATTTAAATGTTTCCGGTTTCTGTCGGTAGTACACAGTGCTATTTGTTCCTAGCTGGCAAAGTAGATATTACTCTAGAAATAAAAATGTGTGGTTAGAGAACAAAGCTGTATTTATTGAGGACTCGATAAACATAGTGACCTGTGCTATCTCTTACCAAGCAGATGGAGTACTGAAAGTATCCTACGTTAGCCAGGTGTAGGCGACCTAGTCCTAGGCTAGAGGGAAGGTTGAACTAGAAGACTTAATAAAATTATACTGAATTAAAACTGTCTAAAGAGCGGGAGTCTGGAAGAGACAAAAAGAAGATAAAAGTTCCTTTGCTGTAGTAGCATGGTTTGTTCGTGTTTAACTGCTGTTGCAGATGAAGCTTCCGGTAGCTGGTTGCTGTTGCCGTCACTTGAAGCCTCTAGTGACGACAATGGTAGAAGTTACTGGTGGTTTGTCAAAGACTGTTGTCGTCGCAGGGAGCAGCTGCTGGGGGCTGCTGAAAACTTTTGGTTTGCTGGAGGCCCCAGCACTAAAGAGTGCTCGGGGTGAACTCAAGAGAATAGCAAGATGAATGCCTCCTGAGCCCAGCTGCACATAGACTTACATAGTCAGAACTGTTGGGTGCCGTGGCGGGGTGCGGGGAGGGCATGTGACGTCCCTCTGCTGTGAGGCCGGTGTGGGAGGTGACAACCCTCTCGTTATCACTCTGCTTCATGTGGATCTTCGTTGGCGCTCGGCCGCGCTCCGAGGTGGCTGACAGCTTGGGTACACTCGGCACACAAGGATTGAGGAGAGGTGGCGTACTTGCTGGTTACGGAACCTTGAAAGCCACGTGTTCTGTCACCCGATAGGATTTATGCGACGTGCAATTTCCATATATTGGTTTGCGGTATCGACTCTCACGTGAGTTGAAGGTGAAATACTTAACGTGATGAGCGATGAGTCGTAATCATATGTAATAGTGGTATAAGCGGCCCATGACAGTATATATGCCAAAAGATAATTATTTGATTATAGACAACACATTGATGGAAGAACACCCTCACGACACTGTATTTAGTTTTCAATTACCAACATTCATGCCTATTTTACAAAATAAAAACCACTTGATGAAAACATTTTACAATTGCATGTGGGTGCATGTTATCCTGCCATATTTCGCATGGGATATAATGAAAATAATGTGCAGTTAATCAGCTATTAATTTTGGTTCTATTTAAACATAGCATTAGAAAAAATGATGTAAAAGTAATTTAAACATGGGTAAACCTGTTGCTTACACCTAACCAACACCATGCCATATGCAGAGACATTGTTATATTTATTTAACTTCGTAATATTAACCTGAAATATATTTTAATGATGAAATATAAAATTCCTGTAGGCTAGTCACTTACCAGTGTTTTAATGAAACATCAGTAAAGAATTCATTCTTCAAAAACAAAACAAATGAGTGCCATGACAGGTAGTTGTTACAGTTGCTATGCATGCGTGGTAAAAAAAGTCTCACGAGTCTGTTCTCTGTGGCTAGTGGCTTGCCCTGCTGTAGTAAAGAGAGGAATGTCATAACAGTAATGCTCTGTGGATGTGGCAGGTGGTATATGACTGTGAGCATGTGGTACCTCAGCTGGCCATGAGGTGCTCCACTGCAGTGATGCTACTTTTAGTGAACCTTCGCGCCAGCCTGGTAACCCGCAGGCTACAAGATCGCAGTTCTGCTCCCATGTCCAGCTTGGCTCTAGTTCACACCTCCAAGAGTGATGCCTCTATGACACTTGTGCTCAACAACGTCCTCAACTGGATCCTCACTTCAGGTACTTCAGCCAACCGTCCTGACCCTCCTCCTGTGGACTTGTGTGTTGCTCTGGATTTTTTGTTCACTTCTGCATGTTGATCTCCCTTTTATTATAACTTCTAGAATAAAATGTACAGTTTTTTTTATTTTGTACAGTAAACACAGTTTTGCAACCCTGAATTTTGCGATAGTAGAATTTTACATTTTTATGGAACTTTAAAATCTCACAAAAATTTAAGGAGAAAATGGGTTTATTCACAAATAAAATACTATAATACCAGCCTCTGCCCAAGATGCCAAAAGACCTAGATGATATATGCTGCCAAATTGGTGAACTCAGGCAAGGTGGCAAG
This sequence comes from Dryococelus australis, assembly GCA_029891345.1. Taxonomy (NCBI): domain Eukaryota; kingdom Metazoa; phylum Arthropoda; class Insecta; order Phasmatodea; family Phasmatidae; genus Dryococelus; species Dryococelus australis. The sequence continues at coordinate 149,856,000 of CM056999.1, read as the reverse complement.
GTGAGAGTCACAAATTGATGGCAAGCGAGCTATGAGTAAAGTGCTCACATTCTAGCAGATTCGAGATATCCTAGCTCAGCGTGGTAGTGACATAGATGGTAGCTGACTTAAAAATCTTGTTAAAGCAAAAGCATTGTCTTGATGTGGCAAGTTGCATAGCTAAGCAGGCAGCACAAAGCAGAACTATAGCAGACTGCAGCAGACAGCAGACCACCCAGAGTGGGCTTTGAACGAGTTGTATACTTGTGTTCAGCTGATACAGATTTTTACAGATACTGGTATGAACCAATACTTCCTTGCTGATACAGCCAAAATATCCCATACTGGTACAATCAATATATGGGTAATTACTGTATTTACCTGAAAGAAAAACGACCACTTCCTGAAAAAATATTTTTGAGGGAAAGATATTTAAACCTGAATAATATATAGTTGATTTACTTTTAAAGAAAAGTTAATCACAATTAAATAGGCGTTTCTAACCTGGCTGTATGTTAGCAGCATCTTTCTTACACTGTTAAACATTTGTGGGTGTTATATTAGTGACTTGAGCCATTTTGCTTCCCAGCAAAGCACTTTCTCTTTATGGGTGACATCAGATAAGGGGGCCCTTGTCAAAGTAGACAGGTATAGTCTCAGCACTACAAAAATATGTACAACCAATATTGGAGGACTTGCGACCCCTTAATTTTTCTATTCCTTTTCTGTCAAAAAACCTAGTCTTTTCTTTCCAGTAAATACAGTAACTGAAAGACTTCTACTTGTGCTAAAAGTATTTCGGAAAGCTGATGGAAATCTGTGATAGTGTCACATGTACTATTTGATTCTTTAAGTAAATATACAAAAAAGTAAGTTATTTAATTTCACATAATTTTTTCAAAATCAGAAAATAAAGGAAGTACTCAAAAATACTTTAGTAATGTATTTTTTATCTTAGGTCAGGTCAACTTAAGCAATTTATGTTTTTAACTAGTCAATTAAAAAATTTAATTTACAAAGTTGTGTACCACAAATCTCAGCATAATTTAACATTGTTTATTGTCAGAAAATTAAAAATTATTAATATGTATAGTTATTAAAGTCAGCACACCATTATTTTAATGAGAGTAACGTTGAAGCATTGCATGTTGCCAGGTAATGAATGTCAGATTTCATATTGCTTTTAAAGGATTTTAAATTCTGAAATTACAAGGTGGAGGTGCTGTGTCGCCAGCAAAGCTGGTAATATGGTGACCCACAATACAAGCTGTAGATGATTATTTCTGGGAGCACCGGTCACAGCAGGCCACAATGGGGTGGGAGTGGTGTCTACTCTCCCCCTCACACTTCGCATAGATGATTACCTCATAGCAGGGTAGCTTCTCCAGTCCGTTCTTCCTTCTTGTTGAATGACAGTCTATCAATTTTGTTCTTAGAATAAGAACGGCAACTGCTGTCTCAAAACAGCAGCAGTTGAGCCTGTCTTACTCCAAAGTCGTCTCTATTATCCTCTGTTATAGCCGAGCATAAATAAAAGAGGTTGTCTTAGATTCAGGGTTGTCTTCCTTTCGGGTAAATATGGTAGTGATGGGACAATTTGGTTATTGATTCCACCGATTCTTGCCTGAATCGAAAAATTGGTGAGTTCCGATTTTGTGCATCCAAAAGTTTGATTCTGTAAAATTTTCTTACTGGGTAGCACATTCTGCAAACCTGGTTGTTCTTGTAAATGCAATGCAAATAGCTTGTGTGTGTTTGCAGTTGTGTTTAATGAGGCATAATTAGAGGCACGATTTTGTGGTAAATCACAATAAAAAACAGAATAACACCAAAATACATGTTAAAGCACAAAATGACACAAAATACAGACAAATGCGCAATATCTCACAAAATTAGCTTTCTCCACAAGAAATTAACTCTTCCCCATGTTATATACACTAATTTACTTTGGCACTTGAAAAATAAAAAATCTAAAGTTGTGCGAGTTCTAGGCAATATCGAGAAATACATGAGGTGAAAAAATTCTCGATTTCGTCTCGAGACAATTTTCAAACCTCTGAAATCATAGCTGTATATCTGACACATGGTAAAAGTTTTTTTCTTGCATAACAAAATTTAAACAAACCTGTTTCCAAGATAACACAAGCAGTAAAATGTGCACTTCAAAATAAGCTACAGTAGTTTTAAGACAAAGAACTGACTCCAAGCACTAGTAACATTGGTGCAAAATGAACACTCACAACTAGAATGTGTGCAGTTATGTATGGCCGCAGCACGGGATAAAATGTTTACATTGACAGTAAAATTTTGTGTAACGAAAGTGTGATGTCTAAATTGATACATTAAACGGACTGTTTTCATAAAATGTCAAGTCTCATAAATTATGGAAGATGCTGCAGCCGATGTAAAGAAAAGACCGTAAAAGTTTATCATTTGGGCATTTTGTCCGTGCTAACGTACGTATGTAACCTCCAATGCACGGTGATTGATTATTGTTTACATTCAGCTGTATTATAAATTGCCCCTAGCCACAACAAAATCAAAAGTTTAAATCTTCACACTGGAATATTTGCAAAAAGAATATACATATGTTCGACTTTTCTTAATGTTTACAATATATCCGTGAAATTATAATGTTTTGGGAAGTGTGCAGTATTCTTGAAATCACACAATGTTGACACCTTCATTTTACTTAGCAGGGCCATTTCTGCATGACAAAACTATACATTTCTTCCACAGAATACTGGATGAATTAGTTAGTGCCACTAAATTTGCTAACTCAACTAAGAAAAATTATTTTCTCTCACTCTTGTTATTGTTGTCCCTGCGGTGAGTTGCGTGAAATGTAGAACTGTACAACTGTGCACAAAATGTTGCAATGTAGTTAACATTTGTTGATAATTTAATTGAGTCGAGAATCAAAACAAAAATTTTGGAATCTAATTGAGAAATGGAATTGACAAAAACCCTCAATCGTCCCATTACTATTTACAAGATATTAAATATTTATAGTATAAGTGTACCAAATATACCATATTTTATTCATAGCATAAATTTCACACAGCTACGAGCACCTTGAGAGGTTTTTAGTCAACCCATACATTCCACAATTATGATTATTGAAATCATTAACTTTTATGGTACATAAGTGAGGTACAATTAAAACGAGTCTAGTTGTTAGTGAGCAACTTGAATAGTTTTTCACAGTACATACCACAATTATATGTTGCACGAAAAAAAATTTATTTTATTAATTTTTTTTCCTATTGTTTTTATGGTATATAGTTCAGATACATAAAGGCAGGAAGAGAGTTGCGAGTGATTGCCAATATGCACAATCGAGCAAATTGAGTAGTGATTCTACATCTGATGCATGCCATAATTATCTGACACAACTGCATTATCAAATTGACACGTGTTTCTTAACTGTCTGAGTTCGTGTCTTTTGGTTGGTGCTAAATCAGTCGCACACTAAAACGTTTCTCGGTTACTTAATTAGACATCTTTCTGGACACTAATGCTGGCTGCGTTGGCTGGGTGCCAGGTACAAAGTCTGGTTCCACAGGTCTGGCATTATATGCCGAACAAGAACACTAGCACATTTTGGCAAGGCAGACTTACCTGTGTTCTGAACGGTCGGCATAGCAGCAGAGGTGATGCAAGAGAGCCGGCTGATCTTTGTCACCTTCCTGGTCTCGTTGATTGTGGAGCTGCAGTAGTGTTTTGGCAGGTGCTGCCGATTCCACTGGGTGCCTTCCCAGCTGCCAAAGTTAGGGTTGGTGATTCCAACTGGTGTCACTCCCGGTAACCCGGGCAGGAATCACGGGATTGTACCCACTATCCATCCCAAGTGGGGTTTGAGAAATAAGTAAATGTCCCGACAGAAGAAGTCGGTCTCCCCGCATGATGGGCGGCTTGAGCTTGGCCCCATGGAGTTTCAATACTCTGAGCGAAAAGGTTGGCGGCTCACACCTGTTTGGTAATACTAAACTCCACCTTCTTTACCTCAGTAGCTGCAAGTAATTAAAGAATATCCTGGCTAGAGTGTAAGCTAACAAAGGTTGACGGTGCGCTCCCTAACTCCAATCAGTACAGGTATCTAGTACTCGAACCTGAGCTGCGCCTGACCGCCTTCCTACCTCTGATTAGTGTAGTCCACAAAGGTAGGGCTTTCAGGCCCAGGCAAATACCCCTGCCAGCACCTTAACTAGGTGCTCTGGCCAGTGATACAACCTTAGGGGGCTGTCCCGCCTCGATGGGGTGTGTACTTAGTGGTTGAGGCTCTACCGTTCTTTATACCGGGGTATACAGAATGGGTGGCCATCGAAAGATGGTGTGTGTGTGTGTGGTGACAGGCAGGCTCCTGAAGGGAGTCTGTCATCCTACTCTGGGTTTGCAGTAATAAATAGCCCGGTCCCTTGCTTGCCCCTTCCGATTTCAGAATTCAGTGAAATAAAATGTTTACTCCTAGGACAAACATACTCTCGGATAAGGTAACAGATCTAGTATTTATTGTGGTAATAAATACTGAGAGACTTGTACTAAAACCAAGCAGAGCATGTACGGAAGTAATGCTACGCAAATTAACGGGAGGTGACCTGCTCCTAAAGCTACTTAAGATACAAGTGATAATCAAAACTAGATACTATGCAACTAAACCTATCAGATTGTCTAGAAGAGACACTAACTTATGAGGCTCACAGGGCAAATGAGGGGGTTGTGGGGTGTAGAGAGAGAGACATGAATGAGAGAAGAGATTAACTAAGAGCGGCGCAGACTTCCCCTCGCATACCAGGCCCTGAAGGAGTAAGCGGCGACGTGATGCGAAGTAGGTTGCAGTGCAGCAGACTGCAAAGGCTGGGCAAACCACCCTATCTTGACGGTGCCCTGTGGTGTGCACAGCATAACGGCTCTTCTTAGGAGCGGGCCGTGGCTGTGGCGAGGCTAGATGAGTGAATAAAATAGCTCATTGCGCATCAATGTGCCTGCCAGTAGTTGTACAATACAACCTCGGAGCCCATACCACCACTTATCCCAAGACATCAGGTACTCTTCCTCAGTATCAAGCTGGGGGCAGAAGGCTTCCTGGAAGACCTATATTGAAACTGGTCCTAAGGAGACTTGTCCTGGTAGTGTGTTTTTATAATATTAAACTTGGGAAAGATGCAGCGAGAGAACAAGATGCACTCGTCCAAAGTTGCCTATTCATTCATGAAGTAAATGCAGGGTACCTACCAGGGTGTTTCGCAGTACCAAGGGCCATCTTGCCTTACCTGCTAACCCCACCAAAACCCAGACCTCTTGCTCCTTGACCAATTTCCCACCTCCCAAGCAATTTCACCAGACTTGTTTACATCCTACAACTTTTGCACTAGTTTGCGTCAACACCCGGCCAACCCTCAAACCACACCACTTAAGGCCACATGGCATGTAATTAAACTACCTGGCAAGACAAGCCAGCCTTCATGCATTAAACCATCCAGTAACCCTGTAAATAGTGATCATGCTTCCTGCCACTAGAGGGGGGGATACTGATGATAACACCTACGTTTCAATTTGGAAGTTCAGGATTCCCAGAAACTATTTACTTAACAAAGATTAGATGTTTGTGTGCCACATTTTATTTTCTACTGGTATTCTTCCCACAATTTGCAATACGTAAAACCCTCTTAAGAAGTTTTCTTGCTTAATAAGCTTCAAATAGTTTGCACTTTGTTTATTAAAAATACATAACTTTACTCTTTTAAGACGAGTTCCTACTTAATAAGCACATATTTTTCAGTATTTTTCTGAAACTTCTTATCAGGATTTCACTCTCATGCTTGTCTAGTTTCAACTGCCATGGGTATGTTTTGCGCTGTACTCTGATATTTCTTGGTGCAGGAGCAAAGTCTCAGAACCTGCGTGCGTACCTGTATGGCTCCTTGCTGAACTACCTGTACATTATGTGTGATGACATGGGGCCAGCCCTTGGGGGAGCTACTTCTCTGAAACATTACATCCACCGTCTGGACAGCTCGCAGTACGTCCCATCAGAGCCTCGCCTTGCCAGCATGCGCCGCAGCATCCTGGAGGGACTAGTGCGAGTAGGGGACAGTCTCATCCAAGCCCTTTGTCGTGACTGCACTGGAGGACATCAGATATGCAAGGTTTGTGACAAGTAGACAAAACTGCTTACCATCAGTACATCAAGCTTAACAATAGCGTGTAGTTTTATTGGTATTGTATGCATTGTGTAATTAGTAAAGCCTAGAAATTTTGACGAACTACGAAATAACGCAAAATAATTTGAAATACTGACAAATTATGTTCATTCACGAAATTCTGTAATATTTCCTGTATCTACAAAACATCAACAAATTGCTTGTTTTAAGTGTACCTAAAACCACAGTGCAAGCTTCTTTTATCATGAAAATGCTAGCAAACATTAAGTTTTAAAATTTTCTATTTGTTGATGCACTTTCCTCTTTATTCTACATACAACTTCTTCTAGTTTCCTATTTATACGCCTCTGGCAAGGCGTTTGCCCTAAGGTTAGGTGGAAACTTTAGGAGTGCTGATTTCCCTCTACTATAAGACAGGTAAACCCTTTGGCGATAGATACGTTTCTGATGGGGGTTTTCGCCTGGCGGGTCAGGGATTGCCCACGTCGGGTTTCTAACGGTGTACCGCCTGGAAGAAGGGTTGCAATTGGCTGGAGGTGAATCAAACCCCAGGGTGAGCTTAATCAAAAACGTCTCCCTCCCAGGGATCGTGATCTTGCTCACCGTGAAGGCCTTCAAAATACGGAATGCCAGCTGTCACAAGGGGAATAACAAACAAAACAAAAAAAAATGACAGTGAAACAGGGATGTAAATGACAATGGAATGGGGATGAACTTGATGTCGTTCTAGATAGTTCCTTACTTGGCTTCTCGCTGGCTATCGGGATGCCTATAGAGTCCCGGCCTCCTATGCTTAAGAGTTGGAACGAAGTTCTGAGGAGGAGATGCTATCCAGCATTTGCGTGTAGTTTTGAAGGGATATGGCGATATTTTAAAAAAACCTTCCCCCAGCTGCAGTTTGGCTCTTACACTCAGTTCGTGCAGTAGTGCTACTGGATGGAGATGGCACAGTTGGCTTCGCAATATGTTTAGGTATAGGAGGGTGCAAATAACTAGTGTGTTCGTAGAGCCTTCATGACCAACAGATGGCTAGCACGGATCCAAATATGTCCCTTGTTCGCAGACTATATAGGGAGTTATCCTACTTGTTTCGTTAACAGTGACTTCCGGTAGGTGTGGAGGGGATGCAGTCTCTGGAGTAGTCAGTCAACTTGTGGTGCGCTACTTAATTGGCGTAATCCCTCCTGTAGGGCTCGTCGAAGTCAGTAACTATTTCGGCTATTATGTCCTCCTTTTTAGTCATCTGAATTAACTAATTTATAAATCTGATAGTACAATGCATCTCACTAGGTAAGGCTCTTCCCATATACCAACTCATTGAACAGCTCGTCTTTTCCTAGTCGTTGAGGAGCAGTCCTATTGGGAGTGTCTTGCTGAGTCACTCCGAGTCACTGAGTGAGAGATATGATGTGCTGCGATTCTGTGGTGATTCTTTTAACTTCCTTATCTGCTCCGGCATTTCCATTGCTCCTTGGTTAAAACATTCTCTAGTCTCGGGGGTGGTGACCACAGGCCGAATTATGGACGGGCAGTACATTTTCTATAATTAAATGTGTTAATCATTCTCGTGTCTGTAGTTTTCCAACTAGTGAATCAACCTTGTAGCCACTGGAATAAATGAATGCCGCTTTATACTTACTTCAAATGCTCTCAGCGCTCGCTGATGGGGCAAAGTCTACCTGTAGGGTGCGCAGGCACGCTGCGCAGCGGTATGGAATGCATCATTGTTATATTGTATTCTCTCTCATTTAATTTGCATATGTGTGGATAACAAAACTATTTTCTTATCACATGGTTGACTATAAAAATTGAGGCGTGTCCAATCAGACTGACTGGACACGGTAGTTGCTAATTTTATTCGCTAGACCAAAAGCTGCTTGGGTAGCAGGGATGAGGCGAGAAGTGTTGGCTTGGTCTGATACACCCTTACCTCTATTTAGGTTGTTGAGGTAAGTTTAGTCTTAAGCAGGGTGAATGCCTGCACGAATGTTCCAAAGTCATGCTTCTTTCATCCAGAAGACCAAGTTGTCCCAACCTAGGAGAACTTCCACTCCAGTTAAGAAGCCGTATACAACAGGGTGATACTTGTAGTTGGTACGAACACACAGTTGAAACTCAATATTACTGGTGCAGGAGTGACTGCTTGACGTCTTGAGTTCGGCGGCACGAACCCATTCCGCATGTCTATCCTGCTTAATATAGGGTGATACTATCCTCGGCTAGGCAGCAGGGTGAGCCAGATGTTGTGCTCTACGTCTCCTACCACACCTTTTCTCATGAGGCATAGAGTAAGAGTTCTATAAATCATGCAGTGCACTGAAATGGAAATACTAACAGTGTACCCCAATATTGACTTGTCGGCCCACTTATCCCCCACCGTAGGCGGACTGATCAGGGACATTGAGCCGGAGTCGCGCCAAGCCTTTACTTGTTGTGTGTCCAAACAGAATACCCGGCAGCACTGCAGGTCACCGTCACCGTGCACTAAAGTGCGAATGGTACGAAGCAACCCGAGTGTGTTGTCTCCTGGTGTGAAGGTGTTACTAGTGGTTGGCGCGTTACTGTTTCTTCCCCATGAGCACTAATAATGCTGTGTGTTGAATGGGAAGAAACAGGTAGCCGTTTAATGTGTATGTCTTAGTTCGGTTTAATAACTTCCCCGGATTCCGTTGGCAGTGCACAGCGTAATCTACCTCCAACTGTGAATACAGATATATGCCCTGGAAATATAAGAAGTAAAGTAGAAAACAATGTGTGTTTATTGAAAGTTCAATAGACACGTGACCTGTGGTACCTCCTACCAAGTAGAGGATGGCTGAAGGTAACTGCGTGGTTCCAGATGTAGGTGACCTGGTTCTAAATAAACGGGAAAAGCTAATTCTAGACGAAAATAAGAGTTATAGTTAAACTACTAATTAAAGGTGTCTAAAGGATACAATTGAAGTTGAAAAAAGAAAGTTTGTGTTTGTTGTCGGCATACGTAGTCAGTTGCAACGAAGGCGTACTTGTAGTCTTCGAACTTCCCTAGAGCTCCTGAGCACTAAGAGTGCTGCAGGCGGTGAAAGAGATTCAAAAGAATTACTCCAGAGCTCGGCTGCGGCCGGACTTATATAGTGGTAGCTTGTTGCTGCCGGTGCGGGGAGTGAGGGAGGCATAACGTCCTCTGGCCCTGGGGGTGTGTGAGAATCATCTGGTCAGCGGTTCTGGCTTCATGTCTTGTCGGGTCTGCTCGGCCGTACCCGAGGTCTGGGCATTTTGTTGGCGTCGAGCGATGAGAGGGGGAGTGGCGTGCCTGCTGGGATGCGTGTCTTTCAGGTGAGAAAAAAAACACAGAAGTTTCCATTGCCTGTTGGGGTTGGCAACGTGTTGCTCATGTCTGTAGAGATGTAGGCGATGAGTCGGAGTCATATTATAATAGCGGCACGCGTCAAAACGTAAAACAAATGTTACATCACGAGTACAATTCATAAGACAATTGGTAGCAAGGTCGAAAGAAGTTGAGTTTATTGAAAAACTCGCAACTTTGAGCCGAGTCGAGTCGACCCAGAAGTCTGTGCCAACATCTTAGTACATTTGTTCAAGCACACACTATTTTACAGTACACTTTTTAGTGTGCCATTTCTGTACATTTATTATTAGTAATTGATTATTGCCTGCGATGTGATACTGTAATCGGTTAGTCGTAATCGTCAAATCAATGTGAGTTTTGAACAAACTAGGTTATGGTTGCAGTTGGTGGGGTGACATAATGTTTTTGGAGTACAGGATGTGGTTGAAATAATATTAAGTTGCCAATCTCATTTTTTTAAGTATGCATAAAATAGGTAATATTACGTGAAGGCTGACAATGTTTCATTCTTTTTGAGCTGCGACCATGACTCCGAGCAAGTATTGTTTGATGTAGACTGTAGATATATTGACCTATTCACATTAAATAAACTACAATGAACTATTTAGGTAAACATTGCAATGGATGATCGTGTCCACAAAGTACGAATGGCAGCAATCAATAAATTAAATAATATAATGTGGAAGCACAAATACGTCAAATACGTTCTAATATCGTATTATTTAGATATTTAAAAGTCAGTATCAAGACATGGTCGCTGACGTGCTCATATTAACATTGCTTACAATTATGACAGATTATGAGTGTTCTGTGTTTTTGGTTACCGGCACAACTGAGTACAGCATTGTAAGTGGGAATATCTGAATATGATGATGGTGTGAATATAATTTTAGGAATATTCGTGAAATATAGAGATTCTCTCTCCTCTCCTCTCCTCTCTCCTCTCCTCTCCTCTCCCTCCCCTCTCCCTCTCCTCTCCTCTCCTCTCTCCTCCTTCCTCTCCTCTCCCTCCTCCCCTCTCCTCTCCCTCTCCTCTCCCTCTCATCTCCCTCTCCTCTCCCTCTCCTCTCCCGCCCTCTCTCCCTCTCTCTCCCTCCCCTCTCCCTCCCTCTCTCCTCCCTCTCTCCCTCCCTCTCTCCCCTCTCCTCCTCTCCCCCTCTCTCCTCCCTCCTCTCTCTCCCTCCCTCTCTCTCTCCTCTCTCTCTCTCCCTCTCTCTTCTCCCTCTCTCTCTCTCTCCCTCTCTCTCTCCTCTCTCCTCTCTCCTCTCTCCCTCTCTCTCTCTCTCTCTCTCTCTCTCTCCCTCTCTCTCTCTCTCTCTCTCTCTCTCTCTCTCTCTTCTTCTCATCTCAGTCGTTCTCCTATATATATATTAGGGTCAGATTCGCTTGCATTTCGCTGTAGCTTGACTGATGTTCAAACTTTCCGCTTTTGTTTACACAAATACACAGTGGCAAGTGCACAAGCAGCACACAACATAACACGGTTGAATGCCGGTGCCGGAGCTGGACTGTACAGCACGGCGCCAGCCATGCGGCCACAACAGGCAAGCTGTGCGGCATTGCCAAGTCTGCACGCTGTAGTTGATGTTATAGCGAAAATAAGCCCATTCGTTATTACCAACTTATTTTTCCCACTGAGTATCTGGGCAATTGACATTGCCGATAAAAGTTGTCGTTATAGTGGACTTTTTCTTATATAGCATACTCATTACATAGGACTTTCGCTGTATTGAGCAATGGTGGTGCTTGTCAGATGGTTACGTCGTGAAACCGTTTAATGACAAAAGTAGTTACTGGTTTAGATTGTTCCTCTGAAAATTTTAAGTGAAAGTTGTTGTTTTAGCCTGGGGGGGGGTGTTTTTTTTTTCTCTCCAAAGTGCAATAAAATATTTCAAACAAACAACTCCATTAAAAGCTAATTTGTGTATTTTCTGTATCAAAAAAAAAACAAAAAAAACATATAGGTAGTGACGCGTGCCCGGTTACTGACTATGGCACAATCGTCTAGGTTTATTGCGCTAGACCAAGTGCGTGGTTATTGGTAGCTGACGGGAGGTGTTAGTTAACCTGACTTACTCTGAAGGTCTACGTTTGGTTAATAATGTGGGTTTGATGACTGAGCGAAGCCGATGCTACACTCCTTGGGTTAGATTATGTTGTACTGAGTTGTCTCACACCGTATTGCAAGTTCCTGGCCGCTGACTTTTGAATCCATTATCTAGAATTGGCTAGTCTGTATCTAGCTTCAGTCCTGCATACTAGACCCCTCAACACCGGGTGGCAGTCGGGACTGGTTCGGACGAGCGGTGGGAAATATATATATATTGTACCACATGGACAGTCGAGACTGCACGTAATCTCAGTGAGACGGCGCGGTCCCATTCTGCCTGTCTGTCCTGCATAGGAGGGGTTAAGGTATTCCGCTGCTAGGCAGCTAGATGAACTATCTTTTGTTTCCTACGCCGTCAGCCGTGCCTTATCTTATAAGTCATGGAGTTTAGCACACCGCTGAACAAGACACGTCATATGCTCTGGACGAGAAACTATTCCCTATAATAGTATAAGTCCAGTATCTGATTCGTGGCACAAGCTCGGTAAGAGTCTCCATTGATTCCCCATGTTAGCAGGCAGATCAGAGACGGTGAGCAGTGTGGGCCACCAATGCTACTACCAGGCCAGGCCGCAGTACCCAGGCCAATACCGCCCCCAGCACCTAGGTGCTCTGGTAGGTGATATAACATAGGTTTGCTGTCTCTCCTTTGAGGAACGTATTCTTAGTGGTTGTGGCTCTTCTGTTCCTTCCCTCCAGCATGTGGGTGTTCGGGGTAGTAGGAAGCAAAAGGCGGCATTCTAATGGGTGTTTTACCAGAGTGGAGGTCCCCAGAAGGGGGGCTTCAGTCAAGCTAGTTTGGATTTACAAAAGTACCTGGGTTCTGTCGATAGTGCACAGTGTGACTTATTCCCAGCGGGCGAAGTAGACATTCCTCTAGAAATAGAAGTGTTAGGATAGAGAACAAAGCTGTATTTATTGAGGACTCAATAAACACAGTGACTCGTTCTATCTCCGACCAAGCAGATGGAGTACTGAAGGTAAACTACAATATCCAGGTGTAGGCGACCTGTTCCTAAGCTAAAAGGAAAGTGAACTAGAAAACTGAATATTTAACTACTTAACTAAAGCTGTCTTATTGCAGGTGTCTGGAAGAGACAAAAGAATATTCTTGTTCGATGGGTGTTGAGATTGTTGTCGCAGGGAGTAGCCGCGATGGCTACTGAAGATACGAGGTTCGCTGGAGGCCCCAGCACTAAGGAGTGCATGGTGTTAACTCTAGAGAAGAAATACGAATGACTCCTGGAGCCCTGCTGCATACTGACTTATATAGTCAGAAGTCTAGGCTGCCGCGGCAGGGTGCGGGGAAGACGTATGACATCCTTCTGCCATGAGGCTGGCGTGGGATGTGAGAATCCTCTCATCAGCGTTCTTGCTTCGTGGATCTTCAGTGGCTGTCAACTTGTGGGCATTCAGCGCGGACGGTGGCTGGGGGGGCATGTATGCTGGTTGCGTAACCTTGTAGCCTCGTGTTCTGCTGCCCGGTAGATTTAAGCGGCGCGCAACAACCTTGTCTTGGTTTGCTGTGACAACTCTTACATGGGTTCAAGTGAGGTTATACGTCACGTGAAAAGCGATGAGTCGTAATAGTATAGTTTAAGCAGTACGTGTCAGTTGGTTTTTGCCAATTCATTGTAGAAATATGTTTACTATGTAAGGAGTATTTTTTAATTATAGATAATAAAATGCTTACTGGTATTTTGTAGTTGGGTTGTGGATTTGTGTTGGAGTAATATTGAATTGAACTGAACTGAACTAGAGTTAAATTTTTTTTTATTGCAAATGAAGAAAAGTTGTATGTGGTTGATGGAAAAATCTTGTGAAAATCACTGGTGAATGTTCTTTGGCAGTGTTTTAAATATCTTGTTAAAGTACTAGATTTATCACACAAAAATTACTGTGACGTGACAGTATTCATTTCATGACAAATGTTTTCCTAAGATTGTCCTTTCATCCTTATTGGTAAATATTTCTGAATGTTTTCCACTTACATATGTACGGATTAAAAGAATGAATAATAAATTACATTTAGTTGGAGTGAAATTGTTTAAAAACAACAAATTAATGTTGTAATAACAGTGCAGGCATTTTTTTCCTATACATTTTATTTGAAGATTTTTTTTTTCTTTTTTCTTTTTCTTTTTTTTTTCGAAATGGTTAAATTTTAACTACTAAATCAGTTAATTTTATTTACCATAAAATTGGGGCCCTAGTAATTAGCAACGTTGTTATTTCACATTCTTCTGTGTATGATTGTAGAACATAAAGGGCCTTATTCATAGTCTTTTTAGTCCGAACTATGGAAAGATCATCCTCTGACCCAAATTTTTGTATTCAGGGAGCATTTTTGTTGCTAGTCCGAGAGGATCATCTTGCTTCAGTATGGTCTAACTTTTAGTCCCGACTGAGGGAAGGATTAACTAAGTATTAAGGTTAAAAAGAAACATCATTCCTCTGAAGTATTCCAAACTTGCTGACTATAGTGTCTCCTTGCTTTTTGGTACCAACTATGGCATTGAAGTTTCCCATGATAGTCTTGAAGTGGCAGTCTGAGCTTTTGGTGTGCATCTTCATGTCTTCTTCATAGGTCTCCATTTCCTCGTCAGAGTTATTAGATGTTGGGGCATATACCTGTAGAATTTGTATTTCGTATCAATCTGATATTCGTAGAACCACTCTTGCGACTCGATCGGAAATACCTTCTATCAGTACTAGTTTATCTTTCATACATTGGATTATCAAAAAACCCACTCCCTTTAATTTACCATCTGAGTTTCCGCAATAGTAGAAGAGATGTGACCGGATTTAAGTTCGATACATTCTTCTTCTGGTTTTCTAACCTCACTGAGGCCAACTATACTCCAATTGATATAATGGAGCCCATATTCAATTTCTGTAAGTCGGACTTCTCCTTTAATAGACTTACAGTTATATGTGCCTATATTAAATATCTGTTGTCTATCTTTCTGTGATCTTGTTTTCCCTTTACATGTTTTGCCTGCTGACATTAAGTAGTTCTCTCCCAATGAACCAAATGGGGGACAATTTTTCTTCTGGATTGTTTTCCAATGACGTCGCTCATTATAATTTCGCAAATGAATGGAGCATAATCGCCACACTTGTTTCAGAACGGATTGGTGATGATGAATGTTTACTTTTTCTAAATTAATAGCAGAGTCTCGAAATTCATGAAATTATTGTCATTAACATTACAATTATTGGCTTATTCTCTATGAAATTGCAGTTTCATACCCTCTATAACATCTTTGGATTTCCCACTTAATATTTTAAAAAGCTCAAAACATATTTAAAAAACCTAAACAGTGGGGCGAATTCCACATAATTCTTCACTCCAATACTGCAATACATTTCTTTTATGCCAAAGAATATGTGTAAAATATACTGACATTTACAAAACGTCTACTTTTATTTTCAATTCAACACACAGTATAATAGATTATATTCTTTTCCTTGTTAAGTAGATTAAAATTATTGTTAATTACTGCTAAATTTGAAAAGAAAATGCATTTTCTTGTAAATAAATTATATTATAATTAGCGCTATCTACAGACAAAAGTCTGCAAGGTGCATGCGCACTAAACTTTACAACAATGTACGTAGATGATCCTTCGATTAAAGTTAGTCCTACTGTGGTTAGGGTTTATGAATATGATATAGTTAGTCCACCCTTAATCCGGACTAACCTCACACCAACTCCGAGGGAGATCATCTCTGGATCATCTTTGGACGTAGCTCTGACCATGAATAAGGCCCAAAGTGTTTATTTACCACGAGGAAAATGAGAATTCCGGAGGACCCGAGATCTCCCTCTTGAAGCAATGTCAAGATACTTCCTGACCACCATCTTGGAAACATCTGGCTGATGCAAACTGAAGCAGTATTGTCATTGCTGGCAACATCAAACACTGTCTTCTGAGGCGGTAAATCAATTCATTCAAATTGACGCATGCCCAACTTTGGAAGGGTTCTATTTACTGGGGCTGCTTGCATCAAATTTTTACCTATGACTTTGGAGATTAAGTGCCACGCAAAGTCAGACAAGTTTTAGGGAATGGGGCTTTAGTCTAGATCAATTTAACAGTTTTGGATCGTGATGCCAGAATCAAGAGAAACATGGAAGGAATGGGGGCATTAATGTTTCTGAGATGTCCTTCTGGTATACAAGACTGGCACAAAATCAACAGCCACTGTCACAACCCTTTGAATAGGCGAGCCTTTTATCACTGGTTTACCTGGAGTCTTGAAGATTCTCCATGGTGTCAACTCCAGATGACTGGCAGGCTGCTGATCACCGGCGTTCTCCTTGGGACGTGAAGTACTGCTATGGTGACTGTTGTCAAAGCTCGGATGTTGGGTTGTATGCCAGATGGCCCTGAACCGAAGGTAGAGTAGTACCAGAGGCCGCTCTTCTCCCCGTAGTATATCCTCTACTACAGGGCGAGGCTTCCCAGGAATCTTAACTAATGGTGGAAATAAGGGTTGAAGGAGTGCCGAGGGGTGAGGCCTTTCAGTAGTGCATGCGGTGCGAACTCTGAAGTGCAAAGTGCAACTGGAGAATTAAGGTTGCAAGTTGGATTACCCTTGGAGGTGTATTCTGCCTTTCTCAACTTCCTCTGCACGCCTCCCTTCCGATAGTACGGAATGAGTGATAGGGACTAATATGACCTCGCGAAAGTTAAGCTGGTGACTCACTTCCGTAATGTGTACTTCTGAGTATTCACAGCCTCACAAGCAGAAGGTCTATCTCTTGTTCTTTTCGCCCAGCCCTGTAAAACGGTGGACAGAGCGGCAGGTTATGTTCAAGCTGCTTGACAGGAATACCCAGGTGTGGTATCCACAGGGGTTCAGATGGTCAGTTATATCCAGCTCCCTTGCAGCCCCATAAAGAGTGGTGGTGGAGTGTGTGGAATAACTTCATTCACAGATTCTCTTGGTGCAGGAGTTGTTAGTGATATAGGTTCTACGTAATTCTAATGAGTGGCAGAATTCGGCCATCTGTGTGAGTGTCTTGGTTTTGAATAGCTCTGGGTTTACCGGCTTCAATTAGGCGGGCGTGTTTACATAGGAACAGTGACTCTCAAAAAATAAGCAAACACAGAATATTTTTGAACACTTATTTTAATGGCTTAGTAATATATCACGGTGGCCCTGTACTACCTCCTGAGTTAATTCAACTTGACACGTAAGTTCTGACTAGCGTAAAAAGGCCAGGTCAATGCGATCTGGGTAGAAAAGTTAACAGGACAATAAAGGTGATTATTACTGTTACTTAAAGTATTCATCAATTCTAGTCCAACTATCACCTGTTGTTCTAAAGGTACCAAAATGGTTGTTAAACTACCAGAAGGTCAGTGTTAACTATTGGTGTCACCGTCCAGTGAGGCAGGGCCCTGAAGGAACTGACTTCCGTTACTATTCTTGGGGCAATTCCAGGGGTAGCAAGGAAGGAGGAAAAGGCTGTGAGAGCCTTTGGACCAGTCTTCCAGAAGCAGAGGGGTCTAAAACACGTGAAGAAGTGGCTTCTGGGGGGTTGTCTTCAACTGGTAGTCAGATATCCAGCCCCAAGAGGAGTTGTCTAATCTGTGGGCGTACCAGTCAATCACGAACCACTGGTTGCTTCTTCTGGCCCAATCGTTAGCAATGGAGGAGGAGAGACAGTCTTTTGCTGAGAGCGCCAGCCCTTTTATACTAATCTTATCTTAAGTGTCCGGAGGTAAGGTTTACCTTACGAGGGTGATAGCCTCGTTGGCAGGGGTCCAGAATGGAAGAGTGATGATGCTGCGCTATTATCCCTTAGCACCGGTGGCGTGCTCTCCTGACGTTTCTCAGAACCATCTGTGGTCTAAGCTGCCAGCTTCAGTGTCTCCATCAGGCAGTACGATCTTGCATTGGGGGGTGTTGATGAGACATTCGCTTGGAGAAATTGTGTGAATGGTACAAGCTGGCACTTGTCTTTAATAGCTTCCAACATTGCGCCAGCGTGTTCTGAGCCACATGTCCAGCCTCTTCATTACTGTTTATGACTTGCCCAAAGTGTTGAACGTTGCATCCAAGATGGGGTGAAGTCGAATCTAGAGTGCCCATCAAAGTTGTGTAAATGCATCGTGCGTCAAAATGCAAGTTTATTTTAAGTTGACAATAAAGTATTATTTATGTATATACACGCACACGGCCTCACTCGCTATAATATGGTACTGGTAACATAACACATTTTATTTGCACATACTTATCTTTATTCACTTCACACATGAAATTTACTCCAAAAAAAAAAAACATTTGCCCACCATAAAAAATTAGCATATTATGTAGGAGTGGGTGCACATGAACTTAAAAATAATAATTAAAGAAAAGTACACTGAATTAAATGTGAAGTTATTATACATACACCGATTAAGAAACTAGTCTGTGTAATGTGCTGCTGTTTTTACAGCAAAAGAGGAGGGATAATGGAAGCCAAAAAAGACAGGGAGGGTAAGGCAGAGGTGGAGGCATGTGACTACGACAATGAATCCTTACTGACCCAGCCCCCTGCAACTCCCCCCCCCCCCCCTCCAAAATGTTCCATGGACAATACACCAGTATCCCCTTCTGGCATTAAGTAATTTATTGCTTCACGGTGCTTGGGACAACCAATGTCAAAGTCTATGGTGGTAAAGGCCATTCACTGTAAAGTTAGCACTTTTGAAAGCCTTCTCATTAGGCATAATAGTCAATAAGTATGCTTTACTTTAGCCTTAGATGTTAACTTCCAAGTGTGGTGGAATATACACACTGTGGTTATTACTTACACTGCAATATGTATTTAAAAAGATGTTTAAAGGATTAAAAAATGTCTGAAAGAAGTAACCAGGCCATCAAAAGTGCTCGTGCTCATTTTACTGTGAACAGTCTACATAGTTTGAGAAATGTGCGACCAGAAACATCAGTAAGGGCTAGTTTTCTGTAGACTGAAAACTGTGGATAATAGAAACTAGTACCACCTTGGAGAAAACGTCTACAAAACAAATCTGTGCATAACTGAAATGGCAGTACAAGATACCGCGGTTGGCGAAGGATTACTGTATCTATTTTTAGACATGCCTTAAATTTTCGACCCCAACTTTTCACAGTTCCTCGGGTTTGGGTTGTAATAGAGAGGTGGTCATAATAAATGGGGTCATAATGGAGGGGTTTTACTTTATTTAACAAACATTTTACTTTCATGGTTGGGGGGAGGTGGAATAAGATGATAATGATTTTCCTTATACCTAAGATACTTTTATTTCCTCTCCATACTATTAATCACATACAGCATTATGATGTTTCCACAGTACGTTTCAACTGAACACAAAAAATTTACGGGGGGAATGGGAGGTTTTCATCACTTGTCTTCTTCTATAGATAGAACAAAGGTCGTATGCGCAAGTGCACACAAGCACCTCGCTGGCCATGGGTTCGATGGTGTTGTATCTTCCAAACTGTGCCAAGCACCGTCACACCGTTCTGAACATACATTAAAGAGTTTGTCATTTTTTTTTAATTTCGTGAATAATTTCACATTTTCCCTGTCGTACTTGGTTGTAGGTTTTTGGTCCTCAATTTCTTTTTTCATATTTCCAATGTTTGTGGGGAACTTTGTTTGTGGACAGCACATATGAACCGCACAATCTTCACTATCACGATCTTGCACTGTTAATTCAAAGGCCTTACCATAGATTATTCTTCTTTTGAGGAGGGGGAAGAAATTAACATTTTCATCACATCTCTCTATGGTCACGGTAGCTGACGGCTGATCCGTGTAGGTTACATCGTGCAGTAGAGGAGATATACTTACGTATTGGTGCCTGTTGGTACTTGTTGCCTGGACGTGCTCCGTTGTTGCGGGAAGACTTGGTGAAGGTCTCGGCCTCGAGTCTAGGTGCACTTTGCATGCATACGGCAGAAACCATGCCTTTTCACTACGTCGTTACATCCATCGCATTTCTCCAGCCATTTACACACGTTATTATTATTTTTTTCTCGGAACAGTTTGTACAATACACTTTTGTACATTCTTGCCTTGCTTACGTGAATGTAGCAATTTTGTTTTACCAACTCCTCCAGGGACAGGGAAGCGTAGAGTCTGGGCTTAAATTGTACACGTAACAGTTTTTGTATTCGCACGTTAGTGTGTTCTGCATATAACAGCCTTGGAACTCATTGTAGCAGCATAGCCAATTTAATGGTAGCATCGCAAAATTCAATTTTCTGAACGCCTCTAGCTTCTTGGAAACTGATGCTTCTCTACCCCGAATTTAGTTCACTGTACTTGCTCGTGTCTTCTGACCTGATTGGAGAAAATTTGGCGACAGTCACTTCTTCGATGCTGCTGTCTTCGAAGTCGGAGCTGATGGGACTCTCTGCAAAACTGGGTGAGAATACACTATATCCTGGGGACTGGTACGAGTTGACTGGTGGTAGCATGTTTTCTGATGACCGTGGGTTCGTGTCTGTAGACTACGTTGCTCCTCGTGCCAAAATCGTACGGATGAGTTGTAGAATATTGTCTCCTGTGTCTTCTGCACAAGTTCAGAAATGATCATCTGTCTCTCCTTTCGAAATAGCGAGGTGTAACTTTTTTCCGGAGGCTCTCGGGGATGTGCTTTACAAAGCCAATCAAAGAGACTGGAGGGGGTGGAACGGTGTTGGTGAACGAATGTGAACGAACGGGCATGAGAGAGACATTAACATACATAAGTTTTTATAAAAAAAATTATAAATGATTTTTTGAATTAAAATTTTTTTAAGGTAAATTTTTAGGGAAAAAAGGGAAATTTCGAATGAAAAAAGGGGAATATGACCGCCAGGGTTAAAGACATTTTAATAAAAAAAATTATAAAACATTTTCTTGAGGGGAAAAAGGGAAAAAAGGCCGCTGGAGTTATCAACTTTTAATTTTTAAAAAATGTTACATAATATTTTATAAAAATTAATTTTTAAATTATTTTTTTATTAAATTTATAATGAATTTTTATATACATTTTTTTTAAAGATTTTTAATTACTTTTTAGATTTTTTTTTTTTTCATTTTTTTTTGTAAGTTTTTATGTTATTGTGGTCAGAGGTCACCGGGTTCAGTGTCATGGGTCAAAGGTCAAGGTCAGTGACATCCAAGATGACGGCCGGGCAAATCCTAATCCGATGCAGCACCCACTTATGCCCAAACCGGCTACATCATACTACTTTAGTATATTTTAATATTTGGGTAAAATTAATAGTGTGTATATTTAAGGTATGGTGTAGGGCAATAAGGAGTTGTTCCTACTTTAAGGGCAGTATTGGAGTTCTGAAAGTTTCTATATTTCAGTTTTGTATGTACACTTTCGAACTCATTGAAGTTCAATCTGATATAACTCTGATTTCTAGCTAGTCATGAGATTTTGAATGGCAAAAAGAAAGTTTTTTTTTTGTAGGCCAATTTAAATTGTCTTGGTCTATTTTCTCCTTTGAGGTGAATTTAGTTTATTTGGATCATTATTGGTTATCTGTTGGATATTTTTATTTTTGTGAGGGTGATTTGAATTTATTGTGTTATTTAAATTCGTTTGGAATTTACCTTAACTGCAATAAGTTTTTGGGGATTCTTAAATTAATGGATTGGTGTTCACTTGGATATTTGTGTTCAGGATTTTTTAAATTAGTTCTCGTTCTGGATAACTTGCCAGGCAGCATAGATGGCAGAGTTGGCTAGACGCATTACGATAGAGCTGTGTCCGGTGGTTTTACCATGCACATTACCTGAGGTGTCGGCACTGTCACATCTATTTCTGTCACAATTCCAGCTTTAATTTAATTTGTTGCAAAGCCATGGAAGCGTTGCTTCCCTCCACAGTAAATTTAGCGGAGTCTGCTGTTTGCCGGCCGCATTGAGACAAAAAATTCAGACTTTGAACTGTCTAAGCGAGCAGTTTGTAGCGTCGAGACAGTCGTTCGGCATCTGATTGCCATCTATCTAGAGGCGTGATTCTAAAAATTTTAGTTCGTGCTACCTCCACTGCCTCCATCGCGCTAGTGGTAGAGAAAATCTGTGTGCTTGACGCGCTTTGCTACATACATTCGAGACCAGACAAGCATACGGACTACATGCAAGTTTTGAGCAGCAGTTTTTCGTGACCATGAGAACCTGGAATGTAGTTGTTAAAGTGGTGCGGAACTGTCTACTGTGTTGCCAGTCCTCTTTTTTATGATTATGTAGAGTAGCACAACTTGGTAGTTTTTTTTTGGGCTTATTCATTTTATTGGTGACCGGCTGTGTGCAGAGATCCACTACATCTAGTTTCATATTACTTTTTGAGTTCCCGCTTTCACTTCATTCGAGTCCGTGAACCCTCAACTCTGGCTTCTTTCATGCGAAAGTAACTCCTTCCTTCCTTCCCAGAGTAATGGGATAGGCCGTGTGCTGCACTGCAGGCAACATGACGACCGAAGTTGTTCCCATTGACATCTGGATCCTTGCATACTAAGACCGTTACAGATATGAACTTTCACATTTTTATATGTTTATTTTAAAGTAATTTTATTTTTGTTTCAAAACAAAATAACTAGTTGCGCCACAGATTTTGACTTTCGCTTAGCAAAATTGAAAAAAATATATAAAGAAGAGAAATGTTTAATTAAGTGTTTATAATATGCTGAACTGTCTAGTTTCTTACTTACAGTAATAATAATAATATTAATAATATGTAAGGGGCCCCGACTTACTTTCTTAAGTCTTTAAGTATAATATCAAAATTATTTATTGCAGCAATTCTGTAAAAGTTGAATGTTATTAATATTATGTTAAAATTTGTTTCCTTTTGATGGATACTAAATATATAAACATCTCGAATTTGCTCAGAATAAATCATTTTATTTTACAAATTCCTTATTCATGTGACCGACATTAAAAGTTGTACGATCCACGTTTTCTTCTATAAATATTATTTACATGTATTAACAACCTGTATCTATACACTATTCTAAACAAAGTAGGGCGACACATTTTTTCTCCCAGTTAGGCAATCGCAACGTTTCGCTGGCTAAGCCAGCTTCATCAGGCAGCAAGTTGTAGGACACTGCAGGATGTTGGAAGGGTGCTGTTAGTAGTAAACCTAGCTGCCAGGTGGCAAACTAGTGTGGGGCGGGAAAATTGCAAAAATTAAAAAATTAAAGATTGCAGGTATATCAGAGTAATGTGGTAAGGAGCTGTGATTCCCCCCTATGTTGAGGCCAGGCGGCTGCCTGGCTTTTGTTATAAATTGGAGAGCTAATTCCCAGCGTCTGAGTTCCTAGCTATTGCTTGAAGGTGGTAGGCCTGTCACAACTCTTGTACTGTAACAAGAATCAAAATCTTTGTTGTTTAATGCTGCATGTGCTGCAACTGGTTTGTCCTGTAGGTTATTGATGTTACCAGCTATGGCTTGTTTTGTGTTTTCTCTGTGGCCATTTATTCTTTGCCTGAGTGTGTTGGTGGTGAAGTCAATGTATTCTGCATTACAGTGTTGGCACTAGCTGATGGATCAGATTTTGTGTTGTGCAGTTGTAGTTTCCTTGGATGGGGTATTTATGTATGGTTAATGAGTCTGCTGTTGAAAGATTTCTAGGGTTGGTGAATGGTTCAAGTGCCACTGCGAAAGCTATTGCAGGGGTGGAATTCTTTGGGAGGGATAGTTTGGTTGGCATTTGTGGTGGGCTGCAGCTTTGGACGAACCAGTTTGTTGCAGAGGTTAGGTGACCAATCTGGGCGGTTTGGAGAGCAGGTCTTGTGTTTGCGGTGAAGAAGCTAGGATTTTGTATTCAGAGTGGAGAATGATTCTGAGTTGATTTAAGCCTTTGTGATGTGGGACTACAAGGTGTATATCAGAGTTGTTGACCTTTGTTTGTGTTTGGTATTTGAGATGGCTTGCTGTACCTGTTTGAGGACGAATTGGTTGGATCAGCCCCTGTCGAGGTATGCTCTGGTTATTTGTTCACGCTGTTTGTTGAGATTGATGTTAGTTGAGCAGATACGTTTGGCTCGTGTGGCGAGACTGTAGGAAAGGATTTTTTGGCATGGTATAGGTAGTAGCTGTCGAAATGTAAGTACAGGAGGTAATTGGTGGGTTTGGTGTCTACAGCAATTTGAATAGTGCCATTGTGGCGAGAGAGCTTAACATCTGGAATATGGCATGTGTTTTGGAGTATGACCAGGTGAACTTAGTGTACTGTATGAATTAGGCTGTCTTAAGTGGAAGTCCATATCATGAAGGTGTCATCAATGAAACGCATCCAAGTAATGCCATAGAAGATTTTCTGTGTGGGGGTCTTTGTTTTAGGCAGTATTCTGTGCCCGACAGTCCAGATGAAAGGTTGAAGGTGGGCATCTACAAGGGCTGGGATTCTCTCAGTGGGAGTGCCAATCCCTGATACAATGGAACGTCCTGGGGGTGGCCGTTCCTTGTTTATCTTCAGAAGCAGTTGGAGAACTGGTGTGATCAGTTTACTTGGGGTGAGCAGTTTTTTTTGAAGTTTCGGATAGGTCTTAGAGGGTGTCGTGGGACACACGGAATTGATTAATGTGGTCACAGAATTTGGTGGTTGGGTCTTCTTTTAGACGTTTGTAGGTGAATGTGTCCTTGAGTTGTTTTTCTGCTTCTAGAATGTAGTCTGTTTTGTTGAGGATCATTGTGGTTGTGCCCTTATCAGCCAGTAGTATCTTTATATCTGGGTTGTTTTGGAGGTTTTTGGTGGCTTTTCTTCCTGAAGAGGTTATGTTCCTATTTTTATGTAATGAGGTAGCAAAATCAGGGTTTGTAATGTTGACCAGAATGTATATGATGAACTGCTGAAGGGGATGTTATGGTGGTAATGGGGAAGGTCCCAAGTGGATGGGGGTGCAAACTTGATCAGGGCTGGATCAGTGGAGCTTCTGTAATGGTTAGATGTGGAGAGGTTGTCAAAAAACTGTTTAAGTTGGAGATTGCATATGAAGCTTACGACACCTGTTACAGTGACCACTAATAGTTAGAATGTATATAGTAGCTAGTGGTTATCCTCTTTGACTAATGATACTGCCCTCCATAATTGATTGTCAGCACACTGATGCTGTCTTGTCTGTACTTTGATGTTGTCAGCCATAGACCAAGGAAAAGCAACCAACATTTGAATATCAATAGTCTGAACAAGTTCAAGACATCAGTTGTAATGGAACAAAAGTTGGTAAACGAATCCCAATGTACAAAACTTTTCACAGATGAAAATTATTTAAAACACGAATATGTCAACCACAAACACCATACAAATTACATGACAAAACAGTTCTTCAAATTAGTCTTCAAATCATTTGTCAGTAATGAATAGGTGGCAACCATTTCACAAAGGCACAAACAAACAACAAAACTGATCTTATCCGGTCCAAGTCGACCAAATGTTGCATTGACAATGATACATTTTTCCAGAGGACCATAGTCATTACTTTACTGAAAGTTTAATGTTAAAAATAAGAAATGCAGACTAGAACAACTACTTTATTTTCCACTTGTGCCATCTTGGTGAACACTGAATGATGTCATAAAAAAACACTGACACTAGTAAATATCAATACAATTAAAAAGTTCTTAACATTAAACAGGTTTATTTGCCCAATAAGTGCAACTGTAGTGTATACATACTGATATTTTTATGTTTCCGTTCCAGATCCTGGCTCTGTCCACTCTGGACAAACTGCTCGGTCTTGAACATCACAATGTTTGGACCTCAATCCTCGGGCGGGGCTACATCAAACGGCTCATTTGCAGTCTTCAGATCTTGGATCAGCACCTGATTGCAGCACTTGAGCCTCTGCCTGAAACTCTGAATCCAATTTTCGTTTACGAGTCTTTGATGGTATGTAACATCCATCCTCTCTTCATGTTATTTCTTAGTTCTCATAGTAAATTCTCATTACATTAATTAATAAAGTCTCTACTTTCATACTTACTAATAAAAGTACTTAATACCAAAAGTGTTATTTTTAAACCTTGATGCATGCCACATTAGTGCACAACATGCTTGTGCAAATTACGAGCGACTTCGCGCCATCAACGAGCAGGCAAGAGCTCGGGGCAAGTCACAAAAAGTGGGTAAACTACTTTTCCATGTGTCCACTGAATAGACTCCACGCGGTGGACAATTTCAGACAAAGAATTAATTAACGCGTTTAATTATGAATGGTACTGCCTGGTGAGAATCCGGCATATGAGTGCCACCCCTTTTAGTCAAGATTATTTTACCTGCCGGACCATTACCCTGAGATTATCTGTGAAGGAAGTTCTACCGACATCACAGGATCGCAGCACCTCTGCTACCCTGTGATGTCACACCCGCCCTACCGACACCACAGGATCGCAGCATGTCTGCTACCCTGTGATCTCACACCCGCCAGCCTCGGGCCGAGGTGGTAAATTTGTCGTCGCCTCTGAGCAGAGAGATGAAAAATGAGCAGCACTGCCTCAACCCTGATAAACCAGCCTCTGCAAAGAAAGGTTATGCTACTCCGCACCCCTGGAAGATTGCTGATCCAGGGATTTTCTACTATATAAGAAGGCACGAGCATGCCTCTCGCCAGAGACACCGGGCTTGCCGGCCACATAGGTCAGTGAGCACTCCCTCTCCTACAGACCTCTCTCTCCTCTCCTACAGCCTGCAACAGCTCCAGCCTCTCCAGCAGCTTGAAAAGGCTTCAACCTCCAGCAGCTTGCCGAATGCTAACCTCTTCCTGCAACACAAGACTGCACGCCACTCCAAAGGTAACCCGACATCCCCTACCCTGCAATGTCTTTTACCCCAGTCAAATTCCTTGACTCCGCGGTAGCAGGTCGTCGCGACGCTTTCCCTTCTGAACAAATTCCCCTAGAGAGGATACGCTGTAAAGGGCATAGATTAACGTACATTTGCAACCAGAATAATTTTTGCTTTATTCTTTTGCCATCAGCTCTTAAGACCTTGATGATAAGAGCTGTCTGATAATAATCACCTTATCATGGATGTACTGTCCCAGGATTCCCAACTGCACACGACTCAGTTTTCTCTCTTGGGCTGTATAACCTCACCTACGTGCCAAGGAAACTGAGTACGAAAAAAAAAGGTTACCACTCCACACCTTACCGGTCGTTTGCTGCTCAAAGTTCATTATTACTCTACGACGGTCGCTCAATTGCTAAGTTCATGATTGCCTCGCTCAATCGCTAAGTTCATGATTGCCACAGTACCAGTATTACAAGTCCTCACTTTCACTACTGGGCGTTCTCACTGTAACATTATTACTGATTAAAATAACAGTATATATTGTGTTTTTACAACCCGTGACCGACACTCAGTCATAACCTCACCACAGTTAGTTAGCCCGTGCTTCTGACCACACAATAGAAACTTGTGTGACAGTGATGTCATTGTTGACCGAATGACGTCACGCGTCAAGTTTTTTTGTTGCGCACGTGGGGCCACAGCGCTTTAGTAGTGAAGTTAGTAAAAGCAGAACCAGGCCAGCACAACCTCGAAAACCAGTTAATCTAGCAGAGAGTCAAACCATAATTAGCCAGACTTAGCAGAGTCTGCAGACACTCCATGGTGCTCAATTGTAACTAGATGAGATGTCTCAACCAAACCTGAACATTGCCGACTATGGCGAAGCTGCCACCACAATGTGCAACATAACTACATGCCCCGGAACGGAGGTAAATTTCGTTAGTTGTGCACACTGTGAGAATAGATTCCACTACGTGTGTTTAGGGTGGAATGACACGCCTTGTATACTGATGAGCTGGAATACCAGTGTGATGAATGTCCTATCCACAAACATTTTACCATGTATGCATATACTGGCCAGATGAAAGGATCATCAGACCAGACTTAGTATACAGGTGTGAGGTGTGTAAGTGCGCAGCAGAATACAGACTAAATAATCCCAGCACTCACCACAGCACAGCATGATGTCCACCCAGGATGCTGACGGGGCCTCAACTTCCAGAATTTGCAGGAAGACCCCACGAGAACCCAGTAGCATTTACACAAGAATGTGAGAGGGAGTTTAGTGAAAACTAGGTTCCAGTTAAACAATGGGCTGTCAAAACCCAAAAGCAGTTAAAAGGAAAAGTGCTAGACTGGTAGAACAAGTATGGAAAGTTTATTACAGAATGGTGATAGCATTGCTATTGCTTTGCCACCAATCTCAAGTGAGGAAGTGCTGGCGCAATTGACTATGGAGTTTCACAGGCGAACCCAGGCCGCCGAGGAAGAAGCTAATATTTTCATAAGAAGGAAAGTGCAGGTGTACCGCCTGATTTTCTCTGAAGGGAACAAAGAAAGTTGTGTTCGTAATATTAAGCGTATTCTGCTACCAAAATTATGAAATCTACTCTGACTGTCCAGAACACAGTCTGTCAATGAATTAGTGGAGAGAGCTCGCGAGACTGAGTGAACTTTTAAGGCACTTGCCACTTAAGACTGTCAAAAAGTGGGGAAAAGAAGAGAGGAAGCAAGAACCCCATCTGCAACTCCCCCCCCCCCGCGACTCCCCCCCCAGAACTCCCTCCCCCCTCACACACATGCACACCCACATGCACTAAGTGCTGGTTCTGCCTGGGGAGGCATTTTCACAAAGACCGTCCAACAAGGACAGAGACAGAGCGATCCATAACAAGGGAAGGGGGAGGTCCCAACGTCTCCCTCCAGACACTGATACACAAGTCCTTCGTTCCGGATGCACCACGAATAGCAATTTGAATCAACCAGCGAATGGCCATCACAATGTTAGACATCTGCCACTGGCAATTTTATAAGGAGCAACCTCCTCATGCCAAACCAGTGAGTCCACCTGACACCTACTGACCAAAGGGTCCAGCTGATGCAATCAGACAGCTTCCTCCAAGTAGAAGGAAAATAAGACTTGTCATCTGGATGGGTAATAAACCCACCGTGGCAGATTTCCTAGTGACCCCGCAGGTAGAAGAAGTGATTTTGGGGCAGCCTGGGCTGCAGGAGCAGTGTGTGATGGATTGTGGGTGGCAATAACATTTGTATTGGAGATCATGAATGCCTGACAATCAGCTGGGGATGCAACCAAGATGTCTCAACCCCTTCTCCAACCCCACCACAGAGTCCAGTGGAATGCATTCACTTCCTACAGCTGACAGTAGTGGGACACTCACCCAACCAGAAACCACAGCAGAACCTGGGGAACAATAGCCAGAAGCGAAGACCCAGACATTGCCATAACCAGGCCATACCCTAGCTCCTCCGACTCCAGCCACCCAGAGCACCATCTAGGAGAAGGATGAACCCAGCCATGCCAATGAGGCAGGGGTGCCTAGGAGCACGTGCGGACCCTTCCTGTCGGAAGGGACAACCAGTTGTAGCTCATTACCTGGTTGCCCCAAGTTGGCCACTTCCGAGAACGACACAGAGGAAACCAGCATCCAACCCACAACCAGCCAAACGAGGGAGGTGCGACCCGGCACCGCCTCTCAAGATTCAGCCAGGGCTGTACAGAGAATCGCCATGGCGACCTACTGCAAAATTTATATGGCCATATCCACAGCTTGAGGCCTTACAAAGGAAGCAAGAGCACCAGTGTAAACCAAAGACTTCCCACAAGCGAAACCACATGCTGAAAACAGCTATAAAATGGACTGCAATAATGCAAAGTGTACAGTGGTACACCAGAAATATTTGTGGTGTGTGTGTGTGTGTGTGCGTGCGTGCGCGCGTGCGTGTGCGTGTGTGTGTGGGGGGGGGGGGTGGTAATGTGTGGGAATATTTTTTTTGTACGACAATTGATAGTGAAAGTAAATTCCAAGGGTATTCATGTGTTGTATATTAAGTGGATATAAGCCGGCGTAAGTGACAGAAGACTTATAACCTGCAGTGCAACCAGTTAGGAAGCTACAGAGTAGAGCCAGTCAATACGCCTTCAATGCCACTGCAGTAAGTTAACACACCCCTCATGAGTGGGACATGAGGTCGTGTTCAATGTGCACCCATGCAATCTTGCAACACTATTTTCCTTTTGTTGCAGACAGTTAAAGTTATCACATGCAAGAGCACAACAGTGCAGGTTGCAAACATGACGGTATCAAAGAAATGTTTGTGTCGTAGTCTGGCGTACTCCCAGTTATTGCCTGTGTGGCACTGTCGTCGAGATTTGATGTGCAAACCAAGTGTGCGGTTATAGCTGATGGGAGGTTTTAGAAACCTAACTAACTGGAAGGTCTTCAGTCAGGTGGTAACATAGATAAACTTGCTGAGTAATACTGTCGGTACAGTTCTTGAGAAAAATTTTGATGTACTTCAAGTTCCAGTCTGTTGACTCTTGACTCCAAAAGTTAGGATTGGCTAGACCGTACCTAGCTTCAGTCTGGTAGACTAAACCCCTCACTACCGGTGATAGTAGGGACTGTAGCGGACGAGCGGTGGAAAATGAATACAACGTACCACGTGAACAGATGAGACTGCCTCTAATCTCAGTGAGGCTGCGGTCCCGTTCCGCCTGTCTTTCCTGCGTAGGAGGGGCTAATGTACTCCGCTGCTGGGCAGCTAGATGAGCAATCTTTTGCTCCCTAAGCCTTTGCCTGTGTCTTATATTGTAAGTCATAGAGTTAACGTCGCTGCTGAACAAGATATGGTATGTACTTTAGACGAGAAACTATACCCTATGATAGTGTAGGTCCAGTAGCTGATTTGGGGCACAAAATCGGTAAGTCTCTCCACTGATTCCCCACGTCTACGGCCGGATCAGATACGTTGAGCCGTGTGGGCCCACCAATACTACTACTGGAAGTGAGAGTTCAGCCAAGGCCAGGTCGCAACACCCAGGCCAATACCGCCCCAGCACCTAGGTGCTCTGGTAGGTGATTCAGGCTAGTTTTGCTGTCTCTCCTTGGTGGAAGGTTTTTTCTAGTGGTCTTGGCTCTTCTGTTCCTTCCTCCCAACACCTCAGTGCTCGGGGGGTAATAGGAAGCAACATGGGGCCTTCTGATAGGTGTGTTCTAGACTAGAGGTCCCCAGAGGGAGGGCCACAGTCAAGATAGTTCAGATTTACAAAAGTACCAGTTTCTGTCAGCAGTGCACAATGCAACCTATTCCTAGCGAGCGAAGTAGACGTACATTAGAAATGAAAGCGTTAGGATATACCACAAACTGTATTTATTGAGGACTCAATAAATATAGTGACTCGTGCTATCTCCTACCAAGCAGATGGAGTACTGAAGGAAAAACTACAGTAACCAGGTGTAGGCGACCTGGTTCTAAGCTGGAGGGAAAGTGAACTAGAGAACTGAATATTTAACTATTCAACTAAAGCTGTTTAAAGCAGGTGTATGTAGGAGACAAAAGAAGTTAAAGTTTAATTAGCTAGGTATATTCGTGTTCGTTTGTGATGAAGACTGATGTCGTCCCAGAGGGTAGCTGCGATGGCTACAGAAGACCCGAGTCTTCGCTGGAGGTCCCAGCACTAAGGAGTGCTAGGGGTGAACTCAAGAGAAGATATGAATGACTCCGGAGTTCCGCTGCACACGGACTTATATAGTGAGAAGTCTAGGCTGCCACAGCGGGATGCGAGGAAGGCACGTGACGTCCTTCTGCAGTGGAGGCTGGCATGGGAGGTGGGAATCCTTTTGTCAATGTTCCTTGGTTCGTGGGTCTTCAGCAGCATGTGTCTGTTTGTAGGATTAACGGTTGATCTTCTTTCGGGTGGTGGATTTGCCTGATGTTCGCGAAGCTCACCTTGAGACTGTTAAAAGCTTGCCGTTGCTCTGGTCCCCATCGCCAACGAGTGTCCTTTTCGAGGAGTAGATGAAGTGGTGCCATTTGTTTGCGCAATTTATGGTACGAAATCGTGTAGCCAGTTGCACAGACCCAGGTACCGTCATAGTTGTCGTTTGTTTGTTGGTTCGTCAGCCTCTTTAATAGCTCGAATCGAATTCTGTTGTGGAAAGTATCCTTCTGGTGACACGAAATGTCCTAAGTAGTCTATGGATGTCTTGCCAAATAGCTCTTTGACAGCTTGCAAATCATTCCATGGAATTCTAGTTGTTCAAGAACTCAGTGTAGGTGTTAAAGATGCTCCTCCCAACTATTGGAATAGATGATTACATCATCGAGGTATGCAAAACAGAACTCTCTGATGTAACCGGTCAGTACGTCCGCGGACTTGAGGCATTGGAACGTGGCAGGGGCGTTCTTCAACCCAAATGCCATTACTCGGAATTGAAGAGTTTCGAACTCGAGTGTAGTGAATGCAGTGTACTTGCGGCTCTCCGGGTGTACTGCAATCTGCCAATACCCGAATTCCATGTCCAGGGTGCTAAAGATTTTCACCTTGCCAATGTCACACATGGTATGCGTTAGGTCGATAGCTAGGGAAGGAGAGGGCAGTAGGGTGTGTTACTTTGATTAGACCTTTATAATTGACACATAATCTAAGTTTTCCATCTATCTTCTGTACGAGGACTACGTGGAATTATACGGAAAATTCAAGGGTTCCACTATCCCCTGGTCCTTCATGTCCTTCACTTGTTCCATGATTAAATCACAGCCACATGCTGACATCCTGTAGGAACAGTTGTATATGGAGACTTTGGTTGTCATTCAGATCTCATGTTGGATCGACCTAATCTGATGTAACATTACCCCTTGTCCGAGTGTACTAGCATGCTCATTTAATACTTGGTGTAGCTGGCAGAATTCCATCTCACCAAGCTTTTGATTGATTGATTCAGTCAGGTTCGATAGGTGTAGGTACAATGTTGTCCGGACTGTAGTCCCAGTTTACGGTGATCTTTCCTTCTTGCCCATGTACTCACGGCATTGCCCATGGTCTATGATGCACTGTTGTTACCGTAGCCATGGGCAACCTAGTGTCACTACTTCAGAGATTGCAGGTGATACTATAAATTCGGTAGATGCTGAGAGGCGATGCAGATTCTCCTTTAGGGTAATTCAGCTGTCGACCTGGAAAGCAGTTTCATGTTGGGCCATTCGCACTATTTTTCGTTGGGGACGCATGTCCGCTAGTTGTTCGGCAGGCAAGAGGTTTCTTCGAATAAAGTTCCCTGTTGCTACAGAGTCAAGTAACTCCAGCATTCTGTTCCCGTTTATTTTGACTTCTATGTGAGGGGTTATGAGTACTGGTTGTTCCTCATTTAAACCCTGGATGATGATGGGCCCTTGGTGTCCGATGGTGGTGGCCCGCTTCACACCCCAGCGGCAGCATTTCCCGTCTTGCTATTGGGAGTCGGTCTTGATGGTATAGTCTCTGGCGTTCCATTATTCTTGTTGGGTGGAATGGCAGACCCCTCTGATTTCCGGGGCGTTTCCGGAGGCAGTACTTCTTCCATTGTTTCTGTGGGCAGAACCAGCATTTTGGTACGAATGCCATGGGAGTGGTTGGAGCTGGTACACCTTTAAGTGAGGCGACCGGTGGAACTCGTACCTCTAGGACCTTGGCCGATATGGGTTTTTCGAGACTTGCTTGTGCCACTGAGGATGTTCCTTAGGTTAGGTAGTAACATCTGACTAGTGGAACGAATGGCGGTAGCTTTGTTGACTCCTGGGAACACACCTCGAAACATCTGTTCCTTCCGCCGTATGAAGATTCCACCTTCATTGTTGGGTACCTGATGTCTGGCTATAGAATTGAGTCGTCATTCGGGCTAACACCTCCTTGTCAGTGAATTCAGCAGCTAGCCTGTTGCTGAACTGTTTCCAGTCGGTCAGGAACTGGCCGTATCGCTCCCACCATGTGAAGGCTAGGCCTTGTTGACCCATTATTTGGCAGGGAGATCCATTTCCTTAAATTCCTTTTCACATTATTTTGTAAAGGCTACTGGATCCTCGTGGGGTCGACCAGCAAAATCCATAATCTTGATGGCCGAGTGCCATCTCCGGTTGTATGTAAATACGAGATGGCTTTAACCTGCGGGAGTGAAAGTTATGCTTACATTGGCACCTCTCACATTGGTAAGCTATCCCTGGCATAGAGACGCGTTCATCGGGCCATCCTATAGATAGGTGATGGTAGGGTTCGCTGCATGACGTGCACCTTATATGATTAATGCCTCGGCTGAGACAAGTGATTTCATTGCAGAAGCTCGTTGATTGTTGACGGCAGGCTCCTATACTCCAACCCTTCTGTGTCACGAGTGTCGTTAGGTCAGCCCAGAAATACGTAATGAAATGTCTTGGCGTAGTATGTACATTCTATTGATAGTGAGGTATTGCGTGGGCAATTGTCATGGCTACACCGTGATTCGGGTACACCATGCTCAGTGTAATGGTTTTCGCCTATGGCAGCGTTGATCTCAGAAGCCGACTTGTTAATGGCTATTGCCGCCACTGGATTTTTCGTGGACTCCCCGAAGTCCGGTTGATTTATCCGGCTTGGCCCTTAGTTCTCTGGTCCCTGGTGGGTCTAGTTCAGCCATTCGCTGCGTATGGTTAATAGTCTGATGCCCCACGTTGGGCGCTAGAAAATCACTTGACGCATGCCCGCTATTGACTGTGTGGCACAGTCATCTAGATTTGATGCGGACTAAACACCTCACTACTGGGTGATAGTAGGGATTGTTGCGGACGAGCAGTGGAAAATCAATATAACGTACCACGTGGACAGACAAGACTGTCTGTAATCTGAGCGAGGCGGCGCTGGCCCGTTCCGCCTGTCTTTCCTGCATAGGAGGGGCTAATCTACTCTGCTGCTGGGCAGCTAGATGAGCAATCTTTTGTTCCCTATGCTTTCGACCATGTCTTATCTTGTAAGTCATAGAGTTAGTTCACTGCTGAACATGATACGGTGTGCACTTTCGACGAGAAACTATAACCTATGATAGTATAGGTCCAGCAGCTAATTCGTGGCACAAGCTCGGTAAGTCTCTCCACTGATCCTCCAAGTCGGCGGCCGGAACAAGAACGTTGATTCATGTGGGCCACCAATACTACTACTGGATATGAGTCTCCAGCTAAGGCCAGGCCGCAACACCCAGGCCAATACCGCCCCCAGCTTCTAAGTGCTCTGGTTAGTGATACACGCTAAGTTTGCTGTCTTTCCTTGGTGGAAGGTTTTCCTAGTGGTTGTGGCTCCTCTGTTCCTTCCTCCCAGCACCTCGGTGCTCGGGGAGATAATAGGAAGTAACAGGCGGCCGTCTAATAGGTGTGTTTCAGACTAGAGATCTCTAGAGGGTGGAGGGATGGGCACAGTCAAAATAATTTGGATTTACAAAAGTACCGGTTTCTGTCGGCAGTGCACAATGCAACCTATTTCGAGCAAGCGAAGTAGATGTACTCTAGAAATGAAAGCTGTATTTATTTTGGATACAACAAATATAGTGACTCGTGCTATCTCCTACCGAGCAGACTGAGTACTGAAGGAAAAACTACGGTAGCCAGGTGCAGGCGATCTGGTTCTAAGCTGGAGGGGAGATTGATCTCAAAAACTTAATATTGAACTACTCAACTAAAACTGTCTAATGGCGGTGTCTGTAGGAGACAAAAGAAGTTAAAGTTTAAGTAGCAAGGTATATTCGTGTTTGTTGGTGATGAAGACCGATGTCATCCCAGAAGGTAGCGGCGATGGCTACAGTAGACTTGAGATTTTGCTGGAGGCCCCAGCACTAAGGATGCTTGGGGTGAACTCGAGAAAAGAATACGAGTGACTGCTGGAACCCCGCTGCTCACGGACTTATATAGTGAGAAGTCTAGGCTGCCGCAGTGGTGTGCGGGGGAGGCACATAATGTCCTGCTGTGGAGGCTGGTGTGGGAGGTGGTAATCCTCTTTTCAGTGTTCCTTGGTTCAGTGATCTTCGGCAGTGCTCAGTCGCGTCCTATGTAGCTGAAGCTTGTTGGCACTCTGCGCGGAGGTGGCGTGCTCGCTCATTGCGTAACCATGTGGACACATGCTCGGCCACCCTGGAGTTTTATATGGCCGAGAATTTTGTGTGCGAAGTATTGTGTTCACAACTCACTTGGATGTTGAAGTAGGCAACTCTTACGTAGATTGAAGTAAGAGTATACTTCACATAAAGTGTGATGAGTCGTAATGGTAGTTGATTAATATTATAAGCTGCACGCGTCAACATCTCTTAATAATTAATTAAAAAACACACTGAATTTGTACAGGTGATTTCAAGTATGGTAAATTTACAAAAACATGTCTGTCTTTTGGTAGGGTTTTATGGATTATGAGTTAATTGTCATGCTTACCACACGTCAGTTATTGTTTGCATAAGTTTTATAGGTTATCTGTATGAACCCGGCATTTACACAGGATGACATGATCAGACTTGTATGCTGTGTTTATGGAGAGGGTTTGGTTATTGCAGAGGTAGTGTCATTGTGTTGTTGCAGGCTCTGCTGTGTCGCGTGGCTTCGACAGCTGAGGGTGCTCGGATGTTGTTGGAGCATGAAGTGCTTAGCTGTCTGTGCTCTCTACTAATCCTCGATAGGCACCCTGACATCAAGATGAAGACTACTGTCAAGTGAGTTGTGTGCTTCCTATCAATAAAACAAAATAGTCCTGGCATATAAACAGCATTTCTTGGGCCATTGAGAGGTGAGGAGTAAGGCAAATGATTAGCTTTCAAGGACAGAACAACGAATAGCCACATGAACTATACTTACAACTTTTTCTAATTTTTTTTTGGAAGCTGGGGAGGGGTTGCAGGAGAGATTCCACCCTTACCCTTTAATTTTTACATCGAAATATGTGAAATAAAATTTGTGAATAATTTGATGGTCATAGGGAGCTAGACCACCAGCAGTAAACTTAAAGATGAAGTAAATAAGTGTGCACATATGCACAGGTTGATCCTTGCAACCAAATGTGCACACACAGATAGTTGACACATTATCAATCATTTTGCACAGTCGTGAAATTATTCTGCATGCACGTGTGTATGTATGTATGTGTGCGCTTGCATGCACACATTGTATGTGCATGAGGGTGCTAACAACTGTAGTATCGCACGTGTGAGTAATTGTACTGGTATATATTTCATCTTCAAAGTTTATATTATATATTGTGTGACATTTGTTGAAAAATAAACGTCATTGGCTACATTTAAAAAGTGTTGGCAAAGTTTTTATCATGGGTATGACAGATATTTCTCTCAACAGCATTGTTGTGTGCTGAAGGTTAATTAGTTGGCAGCATGCAAGATGCCTCCATGAGAAGTAAGTGTGCAGAGTACGTCTGTATGCTATGAAACACACACATACAAACTTGTTAAAAGAGTATGTTTTTGTGTACGTGAAGTTTACAGCATGAAGGAGCCACTAGTGGTTTTGTTTTAACAATCTGTATATTAGACTATATTTGAGGCTTTGGAGAACAGGGGTGTAGGCTAGATAAGGACTATTCTCATCTAGTACTCTGCTTATTGCCTTTGTGTTAGAAACCTGGGTGTAGCCTGTTGTAGGCTATTCACGGTAAAGTGAGCACTTTCTGAAGCCCTCTCATTTGGAATAATTATCAATAAATATAGTAATTCAATGTAGCCGTAGACGTAAATGGCTAATAGCAAAAAAGTAACTAGGGCCTCAAAAGTGCTCACTTCACCGTGAACAGCCTATACAATGATGTCACAAGCATGGTGCCCATCCATGCTGTGTGCAGCACAAAGAGCATTTTCTTATTTAACTTGGTTAGAAGATCAGTGCCAATCTCAAATGTAGAGATTATTGTTTTGAGTTGTGATCGGAACTGACCTTAAACTGTTGGTTGAGACCATAGTTGAAAGATACGTCACCTAGTTGTGGTGTCCAATTGATTTATCTGTGATGAGAAGTGAAATTACAAAGACAGCTACCTCATTATTACTGGTTAGTATTGCTGCTATGACGAGTGTGAAAGATTTTATGTGGTGCTCTTTGAGGTCAAGCAGCCTCTCTGGAAAAGATGTTTGTGGACAAGATGAAAAAATGCAATCACTGGGCCAGCTATGCAAGTAAGGCACCTAAGTTCGTAGTATCTAACAGGTGAGGAAAGGTAAAGGTATTGCACATAACAAGATGCAGGTACCTAATTGTGGTTATAGGGAAGCTGAAAAGTTATTTTTTCCTTACGCGAGCATTGTGATCAAAGCTAAAGAGCTGATGGGTCAATAATTTTTTGGATTTCATTTTTTGTAGAGAAATTTCTCAATTTTGGCAATTGATGTAGTTGCCCTATAATTACAGATGGAACATTCGATATTTCGATACCTCAATACCCCTAGATACTGGGCCCTATCAAAAGTTTTGAATATCACAACGTACATATCTATACGTTTATCTACATGTGTATATTATAGCTTGGTCCACCATTTTCGCTGTTGTCACAAAGCGGCTGCGCTTATTTTATTCTGCAGTTTACTAGTTTCAGAAATCCCATGAAGTGTTGTATTTATTTAATGATTCAGCTTATAATTATTTTGTATTGCTGGCAAAGAAACGTGTAGTAAGGATTGCAACAGAACAATATGTGTTAAGGAGTTACGAACAGTAAGTCAGTGTGTATTGCTAATAACGTATACAGTTACTAGAATGCTTGAAATATATGTGGCCAAAAAAAACACCATTCCAGCTCTGTTTTGCAGTGTGAAAATATAACACATTTATTATATGGAAAACGAACTTCACCAAAAAATATTTACGTCCAGAATGTGTTAAATATTCCAATTGGTATGAACTACATATTTATAGCTTTTTCTTTCGGTGAGGCTGAAACTTTATAAGTTATTTAATAATTTGAATGTTTCATTTATACTAGCAAATTTTACTCTTTGTCCATTAAAACAATATGTAATTAAAAATTATATAGTCTCATAAGAAGAGGTGCAAAACAATGCTGTCTAATGAATGACTTTAAACTAAAGTATCTCCCAACCCCATCCAAACCACCATAGCATTTGTTCACACTCATTTTATACATAGAGAAGTAGTGGCACAAGGATACATTGTGGCCATGGTCTGTTTCTAGAATTGTCAATATTTATTGAACTTATGTTCCCTATTCTGAATGCTAGTACATATTTTGATTGTTTACATGCCAATTGTGTTCACAACCAGTATTTCATATTTATTTTATGGGTTTTGTGTGTGCACAGTCTGTGAAAATGACTAATGCAAAACAGCAAACAGAATATTAAATGTATCTTACTTCCGGTAGCGGAAGAATTGCGAATTGTTTTTTATCCGGTGATAAACAATTCCCACATTTGCTCTATTTGGCTGAATCCAAAAAAAATTGCCTATTTTTATCAATAAAAATTTCTAAGCTTTCTTAGTCTGAAAATTGGTATGCCTAATGTGTTTTTTTAGTTATATATATATATATATATATATATATATATATATATATATATATATATAAAACACACACACACACACATATATATATATATATATATATATATATATATATATATATATTTAACTCTTGATAGGCCTACCATAGATGTTAAATTATGTAAATTTCAGATTTGTTTCCATCATCTGCAGTATTATCTTGCATGATTTTTCTTTCATTTTAAACTTTATCAAAAACTTGGTTGAAAGCAATGAAAATGTAATTTTAAAAATTTGATTCCATTATGGAAAACTTTTTACTCAATAGTATTGGGGGTATCAAGCTGGAAACTGTATTGAGTAGCGAGTATCGAAAACATGATATTGTCCCATCCCTATTCATTATGCAAATAATAAACATGTCTTTCTTGGACATAATCTGCACATGCAACCTGGCACATGTTATGTGCATGGTATAACACTCAAGGTAGCTGAAGATAAACAGTTTGAACAGTTTGGCACATGATGATGGTCTTAGGAACAGGAGTGTTTCGGTGTGTACTAGGTTTTTAGTTTGTGTTAGGCCAGACACACAGGCTCAGTAGGGGAAGACCTTAATGATGCGGGGTCTGCAGTATTTGACACTTGGCCTTCGTTGTGCCCTTGAATAGAGTCTGCCGGATAGACCACCAGCTCGGCACGAAGTGTAGCTGGGCTAGATTGGGCATGCAGTTGTTTGACGTTGGTGGGGCCGCTGACTTTCCTCTGGCTTGCCTTACTTCTGTAGGTCGAGCACTCGTCAGTGTGGGTCCTCGTTGGCGTCACCCGGCTGGCTGATGGTGACTGTATCTGCTGGTTAACTCCGGCAAGTCGCTGGCTCCGCAGATGCAGGCAGGCGTGCGGCCCGTAGTCTTTGGCTGACTGCGCTGGTCCGGCATCGTTGGTGGGTTCGACGTTCTGTATCAGGGGCATGCCAAGGCGGAGTTACTGGACGACAGGATCAACAGCTCTCTGATGTCTTTACTAAAGGGCCAAACAAATTACGGGGTGGGGGGGGGGGGAGTGAAGCGAACTGCGAGGTGAGTCCTCAACGGTTGATGGGCGGCATGAGCACGTTCCCATGGGGTACATTTTAATGTTTTAACTTAAAGAAAGGAAGGGAAGAAGAAAAGAAAAAAAAAAAAAACTTTTTCCACTATTGCAATAATTTGTTCACTCACATTCCTAAACAGCGTAACCTTCATTCCGCATGTGTAAAATGTAAACATGTTGGAGCTCGGCCATAGATGCCGTACATGTGAAAATCATTTCTCTGCAGTACAAGAGAAAGATATCTTAATTCACACGCATGCCATGGCACTACACGTTCACATTGACATGCCATTTTGTGTGAAATGTTGCACTGGTTTTGCTTTCTCAAGTCACGTTACCATCTGTGGAATAGTAATTGCATGATGTAAATTTGTAAACATTGCAACATAATACAAATTTTCTGTCACAAATGTTTTGAAGAGTAGGAAGTAAGTCGGAATTTATTATGTTTGTACGGATTCGCAACTTAACAATATTCACAGGAATACAATAATTCAGTGTGGCCTATACTTGAAATATTAATTATCCCAAATTTTTTATAAAATACTTCTGGTGTGGCTTGTACACGCACGTGGCCTATACACACCAAAATACAGTACTTCCTCTTCTGTGAATGAACTGAATTTACAAGGGGAAAGGTACTTCAGATTGCGTCCGTACTGGGGTGGCAGGCAATAATACTCCTAGCTAAGTGTAACCCAAAAGGGATAGATCCCTCTTTGTCAGGCCTAGCACTCCCTCTGGTGGGTCTATATGCAGTGAATGGAGTGGGTTAACTGGCGAGAGTTATCTCTCTTTGTCGTGTCTCTTGATAGTGGTCGGGGTCTCTGCTGTACATGCGTAGTAGGTACCTTTGCGTACCTGGCCCACAGTGTGGAGGCCGTCTAATGTGTGGTGTTCCGGGTGATGTATATCAAGTCCTTTATAGGGGACAGGCCACAGTCCTACTCTAGATTCAGCAAACCAGTTCTCAGACTCCAGTTCCCTGCCTCTCCTTTGCGGGGTAACACCAGAAAGGACTACGTAAAGTTCACTCAAGAAGGAACAGATGGCAATTAGACTAAGAACATGTTTTATTCCGTCCAGAATAGAACACAGTGACCCATACTCTCCTGCTGTAAATCAATGCATTGATTAAGTTAGGGAAGGTAAAAAACAAAAGACAGGTGAAGAGACCTGTCGGCTTGAAGATCCTGCCAGAAGGGCGTGCTTAGATAGCGAGAGCAACAAATTAGGTAGCCTTCAGAACTACCCTAACTGAAGGTGTGTTGTCCTGAAGGGACTTTAAGGAGGGGATATGGGGTGTCAGGGTTGATGACGTGTCAAGTGTGGGGGTGGAACGACGACTCTTCAAGGCTGCAACACAGGCTGAAGAAGTCCGGCGTTGGTCTCTGATGATAGCTGGGCATTTCCTCACGAGGTGGAGGAGAGTAGACAGAGCAGAGGGCCTTAACACAGCTGGTACTAAGGCGAGCTGTTGGTATCAACTGCATTCTGTGGTGGTGCAGGGCTCTTTATTTTCCTGGGCTATGGTGTATCTCAGGTTCCTTCGGCGGGGTGACTCCTCTCTTCATAGGCGGAGCTGCACTTGGCTGCCATCTCTCAGGGTCGGCTGGAAGCAGAGTTTTCCTCATGTGCGAGTGGTATCTGTTGCCGAGCTTAAGGGCAACTTCACTGGCATTGTCAGCTGGTCGTCTTTCTAACTGGGTTGTGTTAAGTGGGGGTAACTTATATCGCACTCTTTTTTTAGATGCATCCTCCATTTCTATGGAGGTGGAATGCAGGTCTGGGTGGCTGCCATTCGGGGTTCATATCTCTTCTGGGGAATGGGACATGCATGTGATTATACGGAGTTGCAACATAAAAGAAATAGATTTAACTACACGACATGCATCAAGTTTCTCACAATAAGTTTGATGTGTTCATCTAACAGTCTTTGGAGACTCTTGCTTGACGTATCCAACAATCACTGTTATACTAGATCAGTGTAATGAGTATAAAGTCCTTAAGCAATTGTTTTTTACATTTCTGTCTTCTCCAGGTTGACGTGCCACAAGCGCTGTCATTGTCAGAGCCTCGGGCTCTGGTGCTCCCCCTAATATACTATAGTGCCGAGCGCCGTCACTCATTTTACCTCTGTACCATTCTATTCAAGCCAAGTGATTCCCTTTGTCACATGAGAGGCTTGCTGTGCCCTGGCCGGCAGGCACTGAACTTGCATGCTCGCCACACATCAGGAATGGTTTCCCCCTCCTAGCTGCCTGCTCCAGACACCTCTCGCTTGCTTGTCATGTCTCTGGAGGGTATTTATTTCCATGCTCACCCTAGAAAAAGGGCAGTTCGCAGCAGGCGTCAGCTGCAGCAGCCCGGCAGTTCACGGGTAGTTTGCTTCTTAGTAACAACTACATCTCTCGCTATCTCGCCACTCTAGCAATAAATGCTTACCTTCAGCAGTATCTGCTTTAAACATAGTTATCTTGATGCCATAGCTGTTTAAACTGGTATTTCTGAACCCGCTTGTAAGAAGTTCTATTTGCAGAGCTCATGTGAATGTACGAATGCAGCCTTACATGCCTCGTCCACGTCGAGCAGATTGTGTACCAGGATCGCTCTCACCCTGAACTTCGGAACGAATCTCGTTGCTGCACAGTGGTAAACAGCTGGAAAAACTTGATTCCTCCTCTATTAGACGTTAGCAGGCACAGATTGTAAGTATATGTTTTGTACAATCCTTCAGATGGAATGAAACATATGCAGTGGTCCCATCAAAACTCCTTTATAAATAATGATAAAACTTATTGCTTGTATTGTTTATCTGATGTTGCGTCGATCAAAGTACATTTCAGTTCCTTTACCTAAGACCATTTTTACGCTGGTTGTTTATGCAAACATCTCATAATTGGGTGTACAATACGTCACACACGACACCATTTTATCACTGCTCTGCGGCATGTGGTTTTCTCTTTTCCCACAATGTATGTGGCTTTGCAGTGCGAGTCTAGCTTGCTACCTCCCCTTATATGCATTTTTATGGGGGGAGCGGTTAACTCTCACCCAGCGTGGTGACCTTGTCTTCGTCTTCCTCCCTCCTCTTTCTGCCTCCTTTCATCCTCCACTTTGTGCCTTTGAGCGGGGAAACTGTCTAGCAAAAAAAATCTCGTCCTCTCTCTGGGCTGTGCACGCTTGTCTTCACTCGACATACCTGTCTAGTAAGCAAATTAATGTGCCTGGCGCTTGTAGATGTTTTATGATTGTCCGTTGCAGAAAATAGTTGCACATATCATCCCTAGTATTTTAAAGCAAATTGTTTTGCCTGAAAATGTTAAGCAATACATTTTGACAAGAATTTATTATTGGCAAATATCTTTTCTGTCACTATGAAAAGTCATTTTTCCTTTAAGTTTGGTGTTTAATTGTATCTGGCGCAAAATCAGCGTGATTTTAAAACAAAATACTGATGCATGCCAACATGCTGCACATTGCATATGTGCGCTCTATGGGCAACTTCGCCCCATTTCGAGCAGATGAGACCTTGGGGCAAGTCAGTAACAGTGGCAAAGTAATTTCACGTATCAAGTAAGGAGACTCTACGCGTTGAACAGCCGCATACGTAACAGTAATTGACGTGTTTAATTATGAAATGTACGGCCCGCTCGAAATCCCGCATGCAAGTGTCACCTCCGCAAATAAATAAATAATTTTTTACGAACCACAACCCTAGTTAGTTGTGGAAGAAGTTCCAGCAAACCCATGAGATGGCAGCATCCCTGTGACCTTGTGACGTCACATTCCACCAGTCTCAGGACAAGGTGTTTTAATTTGTCGTTGCCTCCAAGCAGGGAGATATGAAATGAGCGTCACTGCCGCAACCCCTGATAAACTAACCCCTGCACTGGAAGGCTACTCTACCCCGCATCCCAGAAGATAGCTGATGAAGGGATTTTTTTCGTATATGAGGAACTCAAGAACCACGCTCCAGGAGAAACGCTGGGCTCACCGGCCGCATATGTCAGTGAGCACTCCCTGGTCTGCGGAAGACCTCTCTCTTCTCCTCAGTCTGCAACACGGCTCAACCTCCAGAGCTTGCACACGGCTCAGTCTCACTTCCGTGACTCCGCTGTAGCAGGTCGTCACACCTTAATTACTCTCTGGATAAATACCTGTTAATACGGAGACCTGTAAAATTGCATAATTGACCAGGCTAATCTTTGCCTGCTTCAGTGCGTAAAATATTTTATATATATTTCAGGTAATTTTTTTTTTTTTTTAATTAGTTGGGACTTTCT
Organism: Dryococelus australis; assembly: GCA_029891345.1. NCBI lineage: Eukaryota > Metazoa > Arthropoda > Insecta > Phasmatodea > Phasmatidae > Dryococelus > Dryococelus australis. The sequence goes on along the minus strand of CM056999.1, from coordinate 149,811,729 downwards.
ATATTTCATAAGGAACGTAATAAACTTTACATAAACTTAAATTGCCCATTCACCATTATTTTAATATTAGTCCTTGAGTAATTTTAATTTTCAATGTGTTTGTACAGCTTGTGTCAGATTCTGTAACTAAATCCTGCTGGAGACTAGCTGTGAGGTGCACCGAACTCTACAAGAGACAGAGCTTTCAGAAATCCCTAGTCTGCAAATAACACGCCGAAGCTCTTGGGTTTCCGTGTTCCCTCGTTTATCTCCAGCGACTTCCCAATACCGGACGGCACGTCTGCCCGTCAGAGACTTGGGTGTAACTGCACAAACAACGCCCCCAGGACTGCACGTCTACGGAATGGTCACGGGACAAAACAGACGTATACTAAGAAGGGTGGAGTACAGCCTTAGACGATGTAGAGAATGTCGCGCTTTAGAAAGATCACGTAGAGCCCAATCCACTATTGAAATCAAACTAGGTAGAACACCCACTAACGGAAGCTGAGTTCATAACGCGGCCAAAAAGTTGGCTTCGGGGGAAATCATCCGGGTTTGACTCCCGCCTAAAATCGTCCCCAAACCTTTTTGCAAACCCCTCCTCTGTCAACTACATTCCTGTACGCCAACTGACACCCACTTAGTGTGTGGTGTTGTGTGTGGTGGGTGTGTGTGTGGTGTGGTGTTGTGTGTGGGGTGTGTGTGTTGGTGTGTGTGTGGTGTGTGTGTGTGTGTGTGTGTGTGTGTGTGTGTGTGTGTGTGTGTGTGTGTGTGTGGTGTGTGTGTGTGTTGTGTGTGTGTGTGTGTGTGTGTGTGTGTGTGTGTGTGTGTGTGTGTGTGTGTGTGTGTGTGTGTGTGTGTGTGTGTGTGTTGTGTGTGTGTGTGTGTGTGTGTGTGTGTGTGTGTGTGTGGGTGTGTGTGTGTTGTGTGTGTGTGTGTGTGTGTGTGTGGTGTGTGTGTGTGTGTGTGTGTGTGTGTGTTGTTGTGTGTGTGTGTGTGTGTGTGTGTGCGCGTGTGCGCGCGTGTGGGGTGTGTGTGTGTGTGTGTGTGTGTGTGTGTGTGTGTGAGAGAGAGAGAGAGCGTGTGTGTGTGCGCGCGCGCGTGTGTGCGCGCGCTTTTTTTTTTTTTTTTTTTTTTTTTTGACAGCTGGCATTCCGCCTGTTGACAACTCTAGTTGTGAGAAAGATCTATTTCCCTGGGCGGGAAACGATAGCCATCCGCCTCACTCTGGGGTTTGACTCCCCTCTTTTCAGACAAATTAAGGAGGGTGGTCAGCACCCTAACTTCTATCCCCAGAAATCAAGGAGGAACACGCATCATAATTGAACTTAAGGACAGCATCTTTACGAATAAAATTATATGCACAGAAGCATAATTGTTTTTGAACTCCCCATGTCACCAAAATTTTTTGAACGTTGAGTGGCTTTTATTACCAACCATAAAGTTCATTTTCAGTAACTTCATGCTGGGAAATCAGAGGATTTATATTAATTTATTTCAATAGACATGTGTCTTTTGAATAAACTGATCACCTGTAAGGGCCTATTTGACACCTTTTGTTGTATAATAATATAGTAGGTAAGCACCGAGCCCAAGTGCAGAGTAACTTGCGACAAGTGTGTGTACAAGAAAATCAGAGGACTGGTATTGAATGATTAATTATTAAAATACAGTGAAGAAATAAATTTTAATCACCTTATTTATTCATTTCTGTCTCAAAATTACAGGTTTTTTATAGTAAACTACATATAATGAATTACTCTAAGGGACATACATTTGCCACGTGCACAAGGTGTCAACATGTAGTGTTGTGGAGGGGGTATGGTTTCACTCCTCCCGCCACCTCCCCTTCACCTCCAGCTGCCGTGAACTCACTGCTCAGGGGACTCTCTCCCCAAGTTGCTTGGGCCAAAGTACCGTCCAACGCGAAGTGCACCTTGCAGCGCTGATCAATCGATAGGACTCCAGCAGGGGTCAACCCCAAGGCACCGGCTCCAGGAAAAGTAGGTTCCTTCCTGGACGGACCATGCCAGAACTTATCCTCACCTGTGGTAATATGTAATTTTAGCTATATCTACGGTCGTGCTGCGCCTACAAGCCACCCCACTAAATCCTCTAAAGATAATAATTATTCTACTGGTTTTTTTTTTTTTTTTCTGCGATACAACTAATGTAACATCAGTGTCGGTGCATAACTGTCTACCCACAGCTATTTCATTGCTCCATAACCAGGCTGGCCAGAAAAGAGACCGTAGCCCTCAGTACCCAAGCTACACGCTCTGGTGAGTCAGGACCAGGCGCCTCCGTGGTTCAAATGCATTGGCCCATGCTGCCTTTAAAATGTACGTTAAAGAGACTCAATTTTCCTTGCCTCTAGAGGAATGCTGATACAGTGCACCATCATCCACGTTGGCCTAAATGGCACCAACGTTTTGCAATATTCTCATGGCATTATTGGCAGTGTCAGGAACTTTTCTTCAAACTTAATGTGTTCGAGTCCAGTCCATAGAACTTTGGGCACAAGTAGTGTGGATTTAGCTCACATAGTGCGGGATCACATCGGCTAATAAAACACAAGCTGTATCTTTGTGTGTTTAACTTTCATGCACAGACCTCTGGCATCTCCAGAAAATTAAATTGACTGTTGTATTTTAATATTTAAAGCAAGTGGTAGGATTAGTTTTAGTAATATTTATTTTTATCTATATTTGACAGAGCTTTTAGGTTTCTGTTATATTTTGTGTTGAAGTGTAAATGGTTGTGCAGATTGTTATCCCTTCCCATTGTATTTATTTAGTGGATTGTAGAGCACTGGCCCCAACACTCTTGCATTTGCATTATTCAGTTTGCAGTCTCTTGGTACATGTGTACCATTCCATTATGCCTTTTTTTTTTTTTTTTTTTCAGGCCAGTGTCTATGGAGGAAGATTTTGTCACCTCTGTGAGCACGCGCTATATGCAGGTGTTCTTACCTGCTCTTGACCTGTGTGATGCAATGCTCACAACGCTCGGCACTGAGAACCTGCAGTGTATGGCTCAGGTGAGTGTACTGAACTTTGTGAATATTTTTACTAATCCTTTAAACCATTGATTTTGTGACCCTGGATTTTGCAATTTTAACAACATTCTTGGGAACCATAAAAAAAATCACAAATATTCATATATTATTATATATTGACGTATGCCGGGCTAGGGATGGGTTCTATTTATTGAGGTTGTTTGCATCAAACTTTGACCTATGACTTGGTGGAGGGGGGTTAAGTGCCACACAAAACTTTTAGTCAGGTAAGTTTGAAGGAATGTGGCTTTAGTCAACTCAGTTTAACAGTTTTTGACAGTGATTCCAGAATCATGAGAAACATGTGGAAGAAAGGGATCCTTAATATTTCTGAGGTGCTGGGCCGGTATACAAGACTGGCCATGTGGCATGTCTTGTTGGCACAAAGTCAACAGCCACTCTCATGACCCTGCAAACAGGCTAGCCCAGGGCTGCCACCAGCCCTGAAGCTGATATCCTTGTTCCTGTATATAAGAATCCTGTAATTTCCTGGATTCATTCGGTCAAATCCTGTAAAATCCTTGGAATTAAAAAATGTGTTAAATTACAGAAAACAGTGGATATGAAGGACAGTTAAATATTTAATGTAGTTGTTTTGGTTAGGTATGTACAAACCATGGTAATTTTTTTCTCCAATCACACTTATACGTTTGTTTATACAATGACAGTATCTGCGATAATTTTTGTTTCCTTACCAATGTGATATCAACACCAAATGCAAAACATAGTCACAAAATTTGGATTTCATGCGTAAAAATGACAAATTGCGGCAAAGTTTCTGTTCAATAATGGCATTGGCCTTTGCATGTGATCATACAGCGAGGAACAGAAATATGTAGATAACTGTATACATGCGCCAGTGAATAATTGAGCGAAATATTTTGGAAGTACGCTATTGAATCAATGGTATATGTCCAAAAATTTTCGCTTAATTATACTCACCTCCGTCGTAAGAATCTTTCAAACTAATGCATCTGTGAAACTGGCACACATCGCTGTGGGCGCTAGTGACACATGTACGCAGCACCAACTTAGAGCAAAGCGTTATTTATAAAACTGATAAAAATTGTTAAAACGGCAGGCCTGGGTTAGCTTTTATCGCTGGTTTACTGAAATCTTGAAGATTCCACAGAAGTGTCTGCTCCAGATGACTGGCAACCTGCTGGTTACTGGCGTTTTCCTTAGGACGTGAAGTGCTGCTGTGGTGTCCGTTGTCTGCGGCTGCTGGGTGCGGGGGTTGTCTGCTGTTGGTCCCAAACCCAGGGCAGTCTAGGCACAGGAGTGGGCTCTTCTCCCCGTAGTATTGCCTATAGTACTCTGTGAGGCTTCCCAGATCTCATGATCAATGGTGGAAATATGGGTTGAGGGATGGCTAAGGGGTGAGGCCTCTCAGTAGTGTAGGCAGTATGAGCTCTGCCCTGCGTGGGGGTAGTGCAAAGTGCAACTGGAGGGTTAGGGTTGCAAGGCAAGCTAGATTCGGAGGTGTAAGATACCCTTCTTAACTTTCTCTGTCTACCTCCCTTTTGGTTGTACAGCATGGGAAATGAAGAGTGCTAACTATAGTCTCGTGAAAGCAGAGTCACTGCCACAATTCCATAATGTGTACTAAAGCGTGACATCTTTTCAGCATTTCAAAATCGACTTCTAATCATCAGTGTTAACCACTTATCTGGAACCACTTAGCCGCACATCCCAACAGAGTTTGATTGGCAGTACAACCTACGAAACGCCAGAACTTATACTTTTTACCCAGGGGCAAGATGCACGCTCCATGCCCAATGAATTGTACTGTTCACCGGCCAAGCGACCAAGACTATGCATCAAGGTTACAGAGTACTGTAGCACAGTGCCGGATGGCACTACTAGTATGATTCGCAGAGACATGCACCAATGGATCCTGAGCCGGCCAGTGATGTCACACGTCCAGAGGATCTAATGCCGCCACCTTCCTCCGCCAGATCAAGGGCAAGCCAGGAAGAGTATAAATACCGGGATCCGTCGCTTGTAATGCCAGTCTGTGCTGTTCCTTTACCGCACTCCTGGTGCCCGAAGCCCAAGTCTTGAGCATCGCTCTTCACCTGTTGAAGTGAAGTTATTTTCATAGCCACTCTTTCCTACCCACCCCAGTTGAAGTGAAGTTATTTTCATAGCCACTCTTTCCTACCCACCCCACCAGCCGAGAAACAGGTTACTTTCACCTGTGTAACCGTAGTCAGCTTCTGTATAGCTCTCACTAATAGAAGGTAGTGCAAGACCACCATGTTTATTTCCTTACAGAAATAAACAAGTTTTATTCCACTTAAGGATATCTTTCCCGTAGCATAGAACCCCTCCTTATAGACATCAGTCCTGTCGGAGGGACAGCAGATGACCGGGACATTTATTCAAACCACCAAACACGCCAGTAGACATACACACATGTCTTGGATGGACTCCCTTTCCATGCACCCCGGAGTACAGAACGATAGATCCCTGACAATAGGTACTCCTGCCCGTGGGGTTGGCTTGTCAGTCTGGGGTTTGCTCTTTCCACTGCGCTTCTGTGCCGGAAGGAGTACTTCCAGATGTCTGAGGAGACTGAGCCTTCAGAGGAACTCACCCACATATCGGGACCGTCAGTCAGTGATACCTGCCTCGGGGTTACAAGACTGGTGTTGTTTACATTTTGCCAAGTGTTACTCCTGTCACCTTGCATGCTTCCTGATACGCTACACCGCGGTTGCTGAGTTACTGGGCTTATCGGCATCTCCTTGCCTCTCTTCCCTACAGGTGTGTGGGCTATATGCAGGTCGTCGCGGTGTCGTTTGGTTACACATCGCGCCCCAATTTCGCAAAAAATGTGGAGTTACTATCTTGATGGTTACTCTCACTGGCCCAATCCATCTGGGTGCCATTCCTCCGCAATGGTTTTTAACTCCTACGGACAATGGGTTTTCCCTCACATACACGTACATTCGTGGCACTAGCTCTGGCGGCTGTTTCCTACACTCCGGTATCCACGTGTTGCTATACTTCTCCTGGTTCTCCCATGCCTGTGTGTGTATCTATTGTTTGTGTTCTCTGATTTCTTCTGGTGGTACCGGGGTGTTTTTGCGGGGTGCTCTGGGTGCTCTCAATTCACGGCCTTGTACCATCTCAACCTGTATCTTTCCCGTTGCCGCATTGACTTGTTTTCCCACACAAAACATTACCTCAGGAAGTAACTCTGCCCACCTGGTGTGGTCTTCCCCTAACCAGACACTCAACTGAATTTTAATGTCCTGATTCCGGCGCTCGATTGGATTCACCCTGGGGTGGTAGTCCGGGATAGTACGGTGTTCAGTCCCCCATGCAGTACAGTACTCTCACCATTTTCTTCCCACAAATTGGATTCCGTTGTCAGTCAACAAAAATTCCAGGTAACCCCACCTTGGGAAACATTCGCTCTGCATGGTGTGGGCTACAGTGTGTGCCCGGACATTACTGACAGGGAAAGCTTCTTTCCACCTGGTAAACAACTCCGTAACTACAATCAGGAAATGTTTTCTGCTTTTAGTACATGAGTACGGGCCCATAATGTCAAGCATGACAGTTTTGAAAGGCTCTGTGGGTAAGCGGGGTTGTTGGGGTGCATCGCCGTCTGTTCTCCGCGGCTTTCGGGTGTTGCACGCAACGCAGTTTTGTAAATATTTGCACACGTCTGCCTACACTCCTGGCAAATGGAAAAATTTTTGGATTTTTCTCCGCATTCATTTGTCCGGAGCCCAGATGACCATGATCTAGGCTGTCATGCCCGACCTTAGCACTAGTTCACGTGTTTCCCTGTGTACATACGTCTGTCATTTTCCACAATTTCCGAGTGGTTTAACTTGTATTTCCTGGTCCACTACTCTCCAGTGTTCGTAATAACAATCCGTGCAGTGTTGCTGGAGTTATGCTGCATCCGTGGAATTTTCTTGGGCCACCTGCACTTTCCTTAAAACCTCACAGACATTTAATGAAACACGTTCTCCTGGGGATGTGGCAACAATGTTCTGCAAAACAAGCGGCGTTGTTCCTGTTATTGGGGTGGCACAGCAAGGTCACCTCTTTCCACTCTGCATTGTCAGTTACCGTTATCCGCTGGAACAGGTTTCGGGAAAGCGCATCCGCAAGTTCGTTGGTTTCCACCGCCATGTGTTCTACGTGGAAGTCGAATTCCTGCAATAACAAATCGCAGTGGTCAAGTTTGCTCTTCCCGTTATGCATCCCTTCCAGCCAAACTAAACATCTGTTGGTCTGTTTTCAGTGTGAATTTTCTTCCTAACAGATATGGCCTGTACCTTCGCAGTGCGTGTACGATTGCCAAACATTCTTGTTCATTAACATTTCTCTCCGCATGACCAAGCTTTACACTGTGATAATTAATTATGTGTTTTTGCCCTTGTTTGCCTACTTAATAAAGCACTGCTCCAATGCCCTCGTGTCTCGCGTTTGTTTGTACTACTGCTGGCAGTTGCAGATTAAACCTGGCTAGTGATTGGCAGTTTAGGAAAGCTAGTTTTATTTCTTGGAATGATTGTTCAGCTTGAGGTGTCCATGCAAATTTATGTTTTTCATATAGCAATTCAGTGGTATAGTAATAACAGAAAAATTCGGAACAAACTCTTGTAACCAATTTATGAATCCAAAAAAATTTCCTGACTTGTTTTCGCGACCTGGGGGTGGATTTTTCATGATTCTGCTGTACATATTGCTTTTCCAGTTCGTGTCCTTCCCCTGTGACATAATGCCCTAGAAATTCCATCTTACTCATTCCCAACTTACACTTGTCGATCTTACACGTGAGCTTGTTTCGTTCGAGCCTTTCAAACACAAGGCTCAGGTGATGGTGTTCTTCCTAGCTGTTCGACCACACAAGTACACCGTCAAGATAAGCCGTCGCAAAGTCTCCTATATAGCAGTCTACGACGTTAACCATAAGATTTTGGAATGTAGTGGTAACATATTTTAAGCCAAATTTCTTGGCTACAAATTGGAATCTACGTCCATCACGTATTGTGAAAGCAGTTTTTTTTTTTTTTTCTGTCCTGTGGGCCGATAGGCACCTGCCAATATCTGGACTTGAGGTTAAGTGAAGTGAACACAGCAGCTGGCCCTAGTGTCGACAAAGTGTCCTTGTTTATTATAGGAGGTGGCATATTTACTGTAATTTTATTCAGTGGACAGAAGTCTACACAAAAGCTCCATTCACCTTCCTATTTAGGGGCTAGTGTTATGCCTGAGTTGTAGAGACTTTGCCTAGGTTCAATTACATTGTCACTTAACATCTCGCGAACCTACTGGTTTATGACCCGGCCGAAGAAAATACCTGGGTCATGTAGCTTGGAGTACACCGGGTCTTCGTGCATCGTGAAGATGGCGTGCTTGGTAACGTCAGTACGCTCGTGACGTCAGTACGCTGTAGTTTCCCCTCGATACTGGTCCAGCAGTTGTTGCAACTTCTCCTGGTGTTGTTCTGGCACCTCATGTGAAAATTCTGCAAGCGGCCTGGCAGCTGTTACTGCCGGTGGCGTTGCTCCCACGGTGTACAGCGTCCACCTCTCACATGTCCCCACGTGAAGACGGTCAAGATGTGGTAAATTACGGCTTGGTTGTCGATCAACTACAGTAACCCCAAAATCATCTCCTCACACAAATCTATTAAAATATAGATGTCACATTTCGTACGGAGTTAGCGAATTCCTACAGTCACGTGCATTACACTTTTCGCTTCACCCTGTTGATTTGTGGTAGCAAATTGCAAGCGACATGGCGGCACTCTAGTTGTAATGGCCTGTAACAGTTCCTCACGTGCAAAGTTGTGTCTACTACAGTGATTACATTTTTACCCTTAAGTTTTATGTTTACACGTAAAGCACGTACAGTACTATCACTAACCTGAAACACATTAACACCTACATTAGGCGGATTCCTACGATCTGGCAGTGAGATTGGTGCAGGTGCTGGTTCGCCAATCTTCCTACTCAGTTTCCCAACCTGTCACCGTGGTAATAGTTCTCATGGTTATTGTTGTGGAAGTTCGACCTCTGTCCATTGTTTGCCCGCACTGGCGTAAACGGTGGCAGTATCGTATCATCTACCATTACTGCAGGCGTTGACGTACTGTAATTCTTCCTCAGTGAATGAAATTCCTGTCCTGCTCATGCATCCCTTTCGTAAATGCATGCTTCCCTCGTGAACTGTTCGACACTTGCATGTGTTGCTTGTTGTAGGTACGGCCTAATGTCTGGTGTTGATAATGGTACAATTATCGCTAATGCTCCGCGAGTTGACTGTCCCGGTTGCAAACGGTTATATGGACCTAACTTTCTCTTTATAAATTCCTTGATTCTTTCTCTTTCCCTTTGCTGTTCATGATATAACCGTGCCTGCGCTTGTATGGCATCGCCATCGGTATCAAACCTACCAAGTAACCGTTCACAAAACTCCTTCCAGGTGACTCGGTAGTCATGCACCAAATTCCACCATGTGACAGCCGTTCACCTCAGTCTGTTAACAGTAACTTCAGTCCAATCATTTTATCTTTATGTACGCGGTGTTGGCTTAGTTTTTCTTTGCAGATCGTGAGAAAAGTACCTGGGTCTTCTTAATCATGCCCCGCAGAAGTTGGTAAGAATACATTTTGATCTGGTCCTGTTAGGCCCTGTGGCGTGCATGTTACTACTACACGCGGCGGCGTGGGCTTACCTTCCGGTGTTGCCGGCGATGCAATCTCTTCACAGTTCGTCTTACGGCACTCTGTACAGTTTATCACTCCATCGCCTAAGGTTACATATTCCTCATGCCATATGCATGTAAGATGAGAGTTCCATTTGCATTGTTTGCACTGCGCCCACTTTGTTCCCGCCCCGTCACATTCGGTGCACGTGCACAGGCATTGTACTGACGGCGTTGACGCGGTGTCGGACTTGCATTGGCATAGCGGTTGATCCCACAAGTTTTCATCGAACAGATTTATCTCACTTAATTTGCCCCAATGGTAAAACAGCAACACGCCATGTCATGGCTCACCACGTCTGCCAACTTCACTTTGTTTCTGCACGGCCATCATATCTAAATATATTAAAATAAGTATTCAAACATTAAAATCTCTTTTTAGTTGTACATAAATTAAAAATCATTATTTTGCTGTAATAAGTATGAAATATGCTACAATTGAAAACTGTAAAATTTATCGCGTACAAGCGAAGTGAGACTTCCCGAGTGTGAAAGAAACAAAGACAACAGAGAGAGAGAGAGCGACAAGCCTCGCTCAGCAAAGTTGCTCTCACTCGATAAAACAACACCGTCCATTACGGCTTACTCACAATATTTTCCGCTGATATTTTAAACTGTACAAATGAGATATGTTGCCATCGGAGCTACCTAAATATTTAAATATTTCTATAGGCACCGTTTATTTTACAAATAGTATAATAAAAAAGGAGGTTAAAATAATATTTTAATTGTGAACTATTTCTTACTGGTCGTTGCCAACACGTCGCTGCACTCGCTGTTGTTAATTATATTTAAAAAAGAAATATTATAAGTTATAGAAGATATTAAGGTAAAGTTTAATTTATTCAATAATACAGTACTTTAAAGTTAACCACAGTGTTATATATTTGTGGAATACATGTTATTGAAAAAAGCAGGTTGACATGTTATGCCTAGAGTGGTTTTTCAGAGGTTGATTTTCATAAGTCGCTTCCAATCGGGAATGGACTATAGTTAACTTCATTTGTCAGTGCACTCGTTTTTTCAAAGCTTAGCCAGTCGTCCAAAATAATGGAAGATCTCGGTTTAAGAATTCCCTTAGCCACCTGTCTTGCGTAACTTTTTTTTCCCTACTGTGCGACACAGGACGACCACAGGTAGGCGTCATTTTATTTCTGCCTTCCGCAGTCACAGCAAAATAGATAGCTAACACACACACCTTTACGAGCAAGGCTTTTGGCATTTATTGTCCCAAGGGTTGAATTTTCTGTACCGTCCCCATGTCTTGCTTCTCTATCCACAGGTTAAAATCTGTAAACCACACATTGTACACACCCACAGCTACCAGCTGATATATGTAGGGTGGCACAGTTAAGAAATGAAGGCTCTGTAACACCGACACCAGATTCCTTACATAACACTCGCACCACACATGAAAGAGACTATGCTGTTTCTGCTTGTCATCCAGCTGCCAGCTTCACAGTGCGAGAGAGATAGTGCCCGCCTACCACGAACCAGAGTGAGACAGCACATGTCTAGCGTATTCGCACGCCCCTAGAGTGAAACAGAGGAACCGCTCACTGCCACCTGCCAATGATTCATCCAGTTGACCACTCCAAAGCCTAGAGTGCTGAACGCACAGACCAGAGCCAGTTACAGAAGCCAATGGAGAAAGAAATAAATTCTTCTTGGGTGGACAGTACTACATTCCCACAAGCAAATTTGTTTCTTTTCTCGTTCCTTCTCCCAGATGAGTCTCCGTCACAATGGAAGGGTGCCGAATTGACGCTTTATTTCTTTTCAACATTATTAAATTGACTTCTACTCATCAACGCGAACCACTTAGCTGCACATCCCAACAGAGTTTGATTGGCAGTACAAACTATGAGACGTCAGAACTTGTATTGTGTACCAATGGCAAAAGGTGCACGCTCCACACCCGAAGAACTGTATTCTTCACTGGCCGAGCCACCGAGACTATGCATCAACAAGGTCACCAAGTACTATAGCGCACCGCCAGATGGCACTACTAGTATGAATCGCCAAGACATATACCGCTGGATTCTGAGCCGGCTAGCGACGTCACATACCCAGAGGATCTAATGCCGCCACTCCCCTCCATATCAAGGGCGTGCCAAGAAGAGTAACGCCAGTCTGTCCTGTTCCTTCACCGCACTCCTGGTGCCGAAGGCCGAGTCTCCAGCATCCCTCTTCGACTCTAAGATAACCACCAGTTTAAGTCATTGAACACTTAGACACATTCCGGCCCCTTCAGGGCACACACCGTTAGGGTTAAACTTAAATTGGAGTTATTTTCACACCCGGTTATCCTACCAACCCCACTAACCTAAAAACAGGTTCCCTTCACCTGTATAACCGTAGTCGGCTTCCTCTGAGCTCTCGCTGATAGGAGGTAGTGCAAGACCACCTTGTTTACTTCTGTACTGAAATAAACAAGTATATCTTGAGTATATCTTTGCTGTAGCCTAGAACCCCTCATATTGGGTGACACTTGATGCCTAGCCTAGTGTGCATAGAGAAGTAAATAGGGATGCTGACTGAAGAGGGAGGCTCTCCAGATGACATGAGCTCATTCCCGTGGGGTCTCTCTACCAAGTGCAGATGAGTTATTGGTGCACACTCATTTAGTAGTAAAGAACTTCTCCTTTCCTCCTCCCTTTGAGCTCCGTGCCTATCACAGAATGGCATAGCGGTAGCAGTGACACTTAGGCAGTGTCCGAACTCAGGTATATCCTCGCGTACTTCTTACCCTTGGTTCCAAACTTGATGAATTCGGACATGCAGTCTTCTTGGCTTCGGTACCAGTTATTAGCCAGCCATTATTCATGTATTCTGACTAAGAATTTGATAATTCCTTAGGGTTTTAGGGGTTAAATAAAGTATTAAATAATATTTAAATTTAATTTACATTAATATTTATTGTCTTTCATTATTGTATGTAAGTGCAGTTTGGATTGTTTTTTTTTATCTTAGCTTTTGTAGGTTAGGAACATGGGCCTAAAATGAATTTATTGCCTACACCTTTTTTTAAGGTAAAACCTCATTTTTTATTTACTTCAAAATTCTATGTCTATGAAGTAGTAATGTTGTCCTATTAAACTTTAAAATGTAATAATGTCGGAAATCAATTGTAACCTACAACTTGCTACTCGAAATGGCGGAACATATATTCCGCAAGTATGCAAGAAGTATACAACTTCATACTTGTATATTTGCTTACTTTACTTGCAGTTCTGACAGCTTTTACGATGTCACTTCCAGGGACAGATACCAACAAGTATGTACTTCAGGTGAATTCGGACACAACCTCAACTTACTCCTAGTCTGATGCAAGCAGTAGACAGTACCCTAAGTGTAGAACCCAACAGTCTTTGGCAGCCTAACCCTGTGCTTCTACAGTTCTGCACCTTGGTGCACAAACATAGAGCAGTGGATCGTGTGGGTTGTCCTACTACTGGCTGAATGTGGTCCAGCAACAGTCAGGCCTCCAGTCCCAGATAAAATACCACTGCCAGCACCGGCGGCACTCCGGTAGCAATACAATCTGAGGTGACTGTCTTGCTAGTGTTATATGAGTACCTAGTGGTTTGTGCTCTACATTTCTGTACACCGTGGTGCAACGGTTGGCCATCGAAAGTGGTATGTTTTTCTGACGTGCAGATTCCTTAAATGGATCTGCAGTCTTACACTATGGATTGTACAGTTATAAAAACCCGGTCTCTTGCTTGCTCCATCTAAGGGTTGAGTACTTAGTTGTTGGAAAGGATTTACCTCTATAACAGATTCACTCTTGGGGTAGGATTAAAATGTGTTTATTACGATTAATAAATACTGGTGACACGTACTCTTACTACTAAGAAAAAATGTGAACAGAAGTGAGCTACGCTTTACAGGTGGAGGTGACCTGCTCGTAGGCTATCCAAGATAAGAATGACTTTGACGGCTATGAAAATAACTCAGACGCAGTTACTCTACCCTGGGGTCGTCTAGACGAGACTTTACAAAAGGGGCCACTACTTTTAACAGCAGTGGGTGTATTTGCCACTTACCAACCAGTAGCGGCGGCTGTTGAACCAGGAGGATCAAGAGTGGAAGTGTGGATTGAAGTCGTGCAGGCCTCTGGTGTTGAAGAGCTTCTGGAAGGTAGTGGTGGTTGAAGCCTCTGGAGCTTCTGGTAGGGAGTTGTAGAAGCCTCTGGAGCCTTTCGTCGTTGGTGACGGCAGCTACTGGTTGCTACTGAAGATCTCTGGAGTTCTTGGAGAGGTCCGTGAGGGCCTAAGATTCAGTAGAAAGCCCCAGCACAGAAGTGTTGAGGGGAGCTACTGGAGAACATAATGGCGTCTTCGGCCGCACACAGCCTTATATTGTGCACTTGGCCGGTCCATGTCTGGGCTGGAGTGGGAAGTGTGACATGTTGTGACATCTGCCTGGAAGCAAGCAAGGTGGGAGAATCCACCCTTGCGCTCTGTAATATGGCCTCGGGTGCTCGACGGCACTCGGCCCTCTTCTGTAAGATTCGCTGGTGTGGTGACACATTGTCTACCAGGTGCATCGAGGAGGCTGATGTGTTATTGCGGCTGCTTGGAAACATTGCTTGTTCCATGTGCTAGAACCACCCACTAGACTGGGAGCGTTCCTTTGCACTCATGAATGTGTTGGGTTTGACCCTTCAAGTTATGTAGATAGTATGTGTGTGAGAAAGTTGGGTCTGGAACATCGGGAAATACCACGTGTCTGTAACTGTCCCTCCATGGGAAACAATCCTGTAGCCATCTATGGTTGTTTTTCCTGGTATAATATTAACACGTTAGGATGAGTCACAGTCATTTGGTATAACTTGTATAAGCAGCATCCGTCAGTTTGTAATAGCAAATGTTGCTTTGTCATAATCTCTGTTAAGATTTTAAAGATGATACACCTATACTACCTGTGCGAAAAAACTATGGAAAATATGAGTAAATTGATATTTACAAAATGGACTGAAACTTTTTATAAGACAACTCATTTTACCTCTCTTAGTGCATTTATATTTAAAACAAGAGTTTTAAAAGGTTTTTACGAATTACTATATTTTGCACGCTGTTAGTAGAGTATTTTTTCTGCATCTGCAAACATTGTATAGTCCTAGTTTAAAACATTGGTTTAGTTGAGTTATGCACGAGCAGCTGGAACGGACCTCCCTGCACAGATAATTGGCATCAGCTCTATAGCTGCAACTCTCACTACCTTGCCATGCTTGTTGTACCACTTTCCTTCAACAGTAACAGTGAATGTTAGCAGGATCGCATTACTATTGTGAGGACTTTTGTTGCTCAACACATTAGGCAGAATATTTTGTCACGGATCCTTCACTTGCTTCATATGTTGGCCACATGCCTCGTCCGCGCTGGGCGTAGTTGTACCGGGGTCGCTCTCCCCCTTAACTTTGATATCTCGTTTCCCCCCCTGTGGCAAACAGCTTGGAAAACATGTTCCCTCGTCCATCAAACATTAGCGGACATTAGTCGGAGGTATATGTCTTGTAAACTCCTGTTGACGGATTAAAACATATCTACCAGTTAATATCTTTTTGGTCTGGTCATTCTCTTTCGCTTTCGCCTCCCTTATCCGCTTTGCCTTCTGTGTGCATATCCACTCAACTATTTTTTGGTACACGCACAATTTCCGCAAAGGGCGCTCCCACCTCTTGTCAAAGTTTGATGTCTAATGCTGGCTAATCACGCCGCTCTCTAGTGCCACTCTGGCAAGTAGGAGAGAACATTTATCTAATGTTCCTGAAGCTTGAGGAGAACGGTCTACAAGTTGGTCATGCCACTTACTGAGAGCCGTAGGGTCCTTGCTTGTGAAATGCTGTGAACCCAGAGGAGTAGTTGAGGTGTGTATTTGGTCACGCCGCTCACTCAACTTCTCACCGAGGGGCATCAGGTGCCCCGCTCCAAGTCGCTGTAGAACCGAGCACTGTCCATCGTGAAGCACACTCTACAGCGTTGATCGATCAATAGGACTCTGGCAGGGATTCGTCCCCAGGAAGAGTAGATTCATTCCTGGGCAGACCACACCAGAACCTGTCGTCCTCCGCACTACTACGTAATTTTAAACTGCCTTTACGGTCATGCCTACGCCTCCAGGACACCCACTGAATCCACTAAATCATATTTTGCTATTATTTTATTTTTATCCTCTGAACTTATCGTACATCACGTACAGTGCGTAGCTGTGTCATTGCAGTTATTCCTAAATGCCCAGTCACCGAACGGACCATAAAAAGGATAGCATAACCCTCAGTCCCCAGCTGCATCCTTTGGTGAGGCTGGCCAGACAACCCCGGTGTGAAACCGCGTTGGCCCATACTGCTCCCTTAAAATCCTTGTCAAGGAGACTCTTGTTTCCCTAGTCTCTAGACGTTTAGAGGGATATTGGGCCAGTACACCTTCATTTTACACGCTGGGAGTAGTGGGGTGGAAATTTTAATTGCATATATATATATATATCTATCTTTGAAAAGCTGTAAACAGTAAACACCACATTTGATAGGGATAAAAGTAGAAGTCACATTTCAATCTTTATGTTTAGGTGGAGCGAAATTATACGAACACATGTACACACAAAGTGACATATAAACATTGATTTTGATTGATGCTACATGGCAATGTTTGTTTACATTTTGCGGAAGGATACAAAACGGGCCTGCAAGTAGATATTTAACAGAGCTCCGAGAAAGTCGTTTCCAATTTATTTTTTTCATCTCCCTCCACACTGACAAATCATATTGTGTTTGGAAATGAATACAGTATAAGATGTTCACTGTATTCTGAGCACTTTTGAAAACCCTGCTCGAGATCTTTTTGTATGCAGGTTGGTTATTCTTCAACATTATGTACAACTAACATTGCCATAGGCCTGATCATACATCAGTTGTAAAACTATTAAATTATTTTTTAAAACTGTATAAAGGTGCTAATTTTTACACTTGGGAATTCCTTTCAGTACTGTATTTCTCAAATATTTACCTAATGCTTTTGATTCAACATTAATACATGGGACTACTATCCTTCCACCATTACCAATTTTGATGGCAGTGCATGCCAGTCAGTTTACGGATAAAAATGCAGGCAGACATTTTTCATCGGTTGACTTCAGAAGTGCTCACTTTACAGTGAACCTTCATTATTTATGTAGTTAGCTGGCAGACTGTATAATGAGGTTGCAGAGTACCAGCAGGACAAGTTCTGTTTCATTGCAGATCCACAGCTTCCTGGTCAGCCACAAAGACGTGGTATCCCTAGTGCTCCACTCTGGCAGTCCGCACATAGAAGACATCTTCCTGAAGGAGCTGGCACGGCTCACAGGCATTGTGTCCTGCGTTTCCTACCAAGGTATCATGCCACTCAAACATGTTTCCTTTTTCTCATGTGTCTGAAAAATCCAAATTCAAAATTACGACCTATCATGGTTCCCAGAAAAATGGCTGCCCCTAAATGCAAAAATTGCATTAAAGCTTTACTTCTGCAATTTTTGCTATTTTTCTAGCAGCAAAATTATACGTTATATTTGAATCAGATGGTTCCAGTAAATTGGCTCGTGAGATCTATATACTTGTAAGATAAAATTACACTTATTTTTATTGACTTGGTTGCCCAAAAAATAAAAAATTGCATCTGTGTTCTGGTGATTCTAGAGTGAACATATTTCACTTAAAATGTTCCCATATACATAAGTGCGTTCCTGTCCCACCATTATATCTAATTGATTTTTTTCTTATTGATATATCTTATTTCAGATGTTTTGGCAGTGTTAGTAGTGTATTTGTCATGAGTTTGTTTTGTGTAAAGTCGTAGTTGTAGTTGCGTCAGGGATTAGTTATAAGGACTGTAGGATGTTCTTAGATATACATTCAGGAAATAGAGTTCTGTTATTTTGATGCAGTTTGGCTCACCTGAGAAAGTGATCACAACAGGGTTCTCACCATGCATTTGTGGTTGTTTGCGCAGGCGTTGTTCAAAAATCCTTAAACAGCATAGAGCATATTCTCTTGTCTCACATGTTTCAAGTTTCAGATTATGGAATGGCAGTGCTACTACATATCGACCTGATGGTTGCTGACATTGGGTTGCTTCAAAAATTAACTAACACATTTTATCTTGTGGGGTTACAAAGTTCTTTTCAGGAATATGACCTACTGCCCAAAATCTCTTCACCAACTTTTCTAATAATGGTTCATGTGTGCTAGATACAAAGAATCACTGAAGGTGATGCTGAATGTACTTATGTAGCCTGACCCACCAATACCCAACCAAAAATAGTATCCAGGGCCACTAGGTGTAAGCAATGCAAAAATGAAAGAAAACAAGTCTGCCCGTATCAATACATCAGTGGGTGCAGAGTGGCAAACAGGGGGTAGCTAGTTGTAGATGTGCAACATGTTCCCACTTGGCAGTCACAAATAGTGGCAAACTACTTTTCACGCGCCCACTGAATAGACTCCATGCTTTGGACAACTTCAGAAACAGAATTAACACGTTTAATTATGAATTGTACTGCCTGCCCAGAATCCAGCATGTGAGCGCCACCCCTATTAGTCAATTTTTTTTTTCCCTACGGACCACTACCCTGAGATTATCTGAGAAGGAAGTTCCACCGACACCACGGGATCGCAGCACCTCTGCTGCCCTGTGACATCACACCTGCCAGCCTTAGGCCGAGGTGGTAAATTTGTCGTCTCGGAGCAGGGAGATAATAAATCTGTGGTGCCACCGCAACCCTGATAAACCAACCCCTGCGATGAAAGGCTACGCTACTCTGCACCACTGGAAGATCGCTGACACATGGATTTACTACTATATAAGGAGGCACGAGCATGCCTCTCGCCAAAGATGCCAGGCTTGCCGGTCATATAGGTCAGCGAGCACTCCCTGGGTCTGACCAAGACCTCTCTCTCTCCTCTTGTACAGCCTGCAACAGCTCCAGCAGCTTAAAAAGGCTTCAACCTCCAGCAGCTTGCAGAAGGCTCAACCTCTTCCTGCAACAGAGGACTGAACATCACTCCAGAGGTAACCCGACGTCCCCTACCATGCAACGCTTTTTACCCCAGTCAAATTGTGTGACTCCACAGTAGCAGGTTGTTGTGATGTTTTTCCTTCTGGAACAACCTCTTTGAGAGGACACACTGTAAAGAGCGTAAATTAATGTACATCAGACTAATTTTTGTGTATTTGATTACCATGCTTACCTTCGCCTGATTGAATTACATAACTTATTCAATTAATTCTTTAGCTAGTTTGTATAAGCCTACCGGTATACCCCATTTCATAAAATCATAATAAATATTATGTTAATTTGGAATTGTTGTCTACCTTCCTGTTACTTATTGTTCCTGAATCACTTGTGTTGATACTTTTCTGTTAGAGCAAGTTTGTTGCATCGAAACCCTACTGAGAATTAGTTGTGATGCTTGCCAAACTCCACAGGAGATGGGGCTTGAACAAGGTTTTGAGTCCGAAAAGACATACCGGGGCTCCTGGGTTTCTGGTGCTCATTCGCCTAACCTCAGTGTTGTCCTAATTCCGGTCTCCATATCTCACCGTCAGTGTCGTGGGTGTGTTTGAATCAGTGCCTTGTGTGTGTTTGAATAAGATGCACCCCCACGACTGTACGTCTGCGGAAAGGACAGAAGGCAGGTCTATATGCGGAGTAAGAAGGATGGTATCCAGAGCCGTAACCAGCGCTAAGAGCAACAAGCATTACAGAGGTAGACTAACACACAGGTGGACACAGAAATTGAGTGTGAGGACATGCCTTACCTACGGAGCCAGAATTTAGACCTCTGCTCATTTCACAGTTTATTCCCCTTGCCCACGAGTCAGCTCGATGCCTATTTAGGTGCTAAGAAATAAATAAATGCGTATGGAGGGGTGGACCCAGTGCGAGTGGCGGGCTTTCCAGCTGGGATTTAGGTGCTTGTTAGCCGTCACTGGAATAGGAACCCATCAGTCAACCCCAGCTGGTGACTCCTTCACCCGCAGTAGCCATAACCCCACCCAAGGTTGAGCAGAGGAAAGACGTTCAGAATACATGCACTATCCACTTGGCTTCCGGGAAGATTGTCAGGGTTCGACTGCCACTGAAAGTCACCCCAAAATCTCGAGTAGTCCCTTCTCCTGTGAACTATATTCCCACATGTCTGCCTACACTGCCATCGCGGATAGCACCAATCCCTCCGGTGGGATCACCCGTCATCATTATTGATTAATCCATCTCACGACTCATACCCAGGTATAACTGGCATTCTGCATCTTGGCATCTCTAGCAGTGAGGAAGATCGTATACCCCAGATGGGAAACGTTCATGGTTCTACTCACTCTGGGGTTTGATTCCCTTCCCCTCAGACGGTATCTTCTCACTAAGCCGCCCCCCCCCCCCCTCATAGAACCTACCACGGCCCACCGGGCTAGAGTAGCAACCAATGTGCAGCGGTATGATCACCTACTGATCATCAGGAGGGCAGTCAGCGCTCAAACCACTTACCCTAAAATAGGATGCACTTCAGCAGTACACATGGGAATTGTTGACAACTAAACTGTGATATTTTGCAAAACATATGCAATTACTGGGAACTGTGGTGTTTGCTTTCCCACTGGTTTTATGCAACATTCAATTACTTCCCTTGCCGTGTGCAGGGAGGTCTCAGAAAGTCCATGAATAGGAAGATGTCCGTTTCTGCAAGCTAGACCCAAGCGCAGAACACTGTCCTCTGTTATGAAGCTCAACTGGCTAGCAGAGTAGAAGTGCTCGCACTGTGTGGTATGCATCAATGCTCTCTTTCACGTCTACCATAGCTGTGGACAATATAACACTTAGATATCATGTCCTTCACAAGGGTAACAGATGGGGGAAGGTTTACAGACCCAGCAGTTACAGGATTATCCTTGGGAGGACCTCTATTAGCAAGGTTAGCAGGTACTGTCTCACTGAAATGAAGTAAAGTATGTCTTGCCTGGCATGATGAACAGCTGACTTGTTATTGACATTGTTTTGCTTGATAAGCTGCCAGGCAGTTCATGCAGAGCCTCAGACTCCTGACAACATGATAGTGCTCTATTGCGGGGTGGTCTACAAACCGTGGACATTTATACAGCTCGTGTTCACCACTACACAGATTATATTTACAATTTTAGTTAGTAGAGTTTCCAACAAATAACAAAATGTTACAATTCTGGATGCATAGTACGTGAATTTGGGCACTTGGTCTGAGATAACAGTTTCAAGATATAGGCTGTTCACTGTAGAGGGAGCACTTTTGAGGACCTAGTTACTTTTTCCTTTCATCCATTTATTTTATCCTTCAACTACCTTTTTAAATAAATATTGCCATGTAAGTAATAAACACAGTGTATATATTCCACTGCACTCGGAAGTTAATGTCGAAGGCGAAAATGAAAGATATTTATTGTAGGGCTGGGCCGATTCCACCAATACTGATTCTTGTGAACCGATACTGCAGATACTCGATACTGATACCCACATTAGAAGAAATTTTTATGTGGTAGAAGAATATTTGAATGCTTTCTTGATTTATTACTAAAAAATAATGTTTGCCACTAAGAACACTTAAATTAGGTTCTTACAGTCATTACAATACAATCTAAAACACAACACAGTTTTAATCACTAATCAATGAAAAGTAAAAATTATTGTGTACACTCCAAAAAGCATATCAACACTTATTTGCAAGATTTCAAGGTGTAAATATGTTTATTTAAGAAGACCAGCTGGCATAGCTTCTCAGGATTCAAGGGACTCCTTTTCTTGGAAGATATCAAGCCAGCTTAATTAAAAAGTCTCTCCGATGCCACAGACCTAGCTGGTGAGCACAGATATTTCTGTGCTGCTTTTCGCAACCTAGTATATGGTAATGTCTTCCACCATTGTAAAGGGTTGGAATTTATAGGAATAGTTGGCTCTGCGAGATAAATTTCAACTTCCGCTTCTGGACACCTGTAAGCAGATGGTATGCATGTTTTATTAATAATATAAGAGTAGATTGAAAGTATTCCTTTCAATCTTTTGGAGTCGTGTTCATCTGTAGGTATGCCACAGGAAGTATTTGTAGGTGGTGTACGTTGATATTCTCTAATCTCTTCAATTAAGTGTTGTGTTACAGAAGCACATGCGTTAGGTCCCGCAAATACTTTAATTAAATAACTTGGGTGCAAAAAGCAGAAATAAAAAAAATTCCAGAAACCTCATTCTCCTACTACTCAACATTTCCATGGTCTCCTCGTCCCTTCGCCGCCGCCCCTCCCCTACAACCTCCCCTCTCTCTCTCTCTTCGCGGAACATGGCTCGCTTACCTCTGCTACGGAAACAAAGCGGGATGGGAGGGATGGCAGAATTATCGACCAGCAACATTTGGGTGTTATTACAAAGGGGTGGGGGCCGTAAATACATGGCAGCTCTGGTTTTGTGGCATGACAGGATGCCATTAGTTGGGGGGGAGAGGGGTTTCAACGTACACATAACTGAAGTGTCGCTGTGAGAGAAAGAGAGAGAGAAGGGAGAGGAGTGATGTAAGAGCGAGAGATGAGACAACAGACAGTCCCGCCACTTCCCTCAACATCCCCGGATAATTTATGGCTACCACTCCCCTTCTGCTTTTATTTTCCGTGTATAGAGCGCACCCCAGAAATTTTTCCCATTATTTGGGGGGGTGGGGGGTGGTGCTATACACAAATATACGGTATTATCGGGGAAAACTTTGCGAAATAAGAAACAGTTGGGAGACAATTGGCACAGACATACTAAATATTGTGAGCAAATTGATACATGGCAAAATAGAAAATAAATACCTTAGTATCGGCAATGATGTTGCCAATAACAATACTATTGGTATCGGCCGATACTCGAGTATCGGTATTGGCCCAGCCCTAATTTATTGACTATTAATCTAAATGAAAGGGCTTTCAAAAGTGCTCATTTTACCATGAATAACCTATAGCTGAAGCTTGGTGATGAGCTCTCAAGAATGATAAAATCTGACTGACTGTGGGGACTTATTTGCATCAGCACTAATGTTCAATTCCCACTTTTGCCGTAAATGACTATCCAACTTCTGTTTCAATAGATACAATAACGGTGGGTCCCAAGCATCAGTATTTAAATTTATTATTGTAATGCTGCCACATGGTCTGTCAATAATGACAGAGATAGTGACCTTGGCTAAACTTGACAAAGGAACAGTTGAAGTTTGCACCATAGCATCTAAATGTTGGGACACTATGAGCCTTTTGTTGTTGAATCTTTTGTTTAGTAACTGTCTACCACAACAAAATGATGTGCTGGCATTGGCGGGACTTGGATCAATGACAATTGTTTAGCTGTCGGTGAAGATTTCAAGTATGATACCTTTTCAACATTTGCTTAAATATTCATTACTCACCACTTGTGTAGAAAACAAATTGGAGAAATTAATCCATTCAGTTGGCGTTCCTGAAAATGATGGTAAACGGATTAATATGGAGAGAAACACGAGATTCGTGGCGAGCTAAAGTGGGCTAAAGTGGAGACCATACCTACTTTCATCTTCCTTTGGCTCTTCCTGGAGGTCTCTAGGACCAACATAACCCCATAATAGATGTAGTCAAAGTTGTCTAACTGGACTTTCATCAATATTTACCTTGTCTTCCATAAGTAACTCTAAATTTAAGTGGTCATCCTCAAATCCAGCTCTTATCTGCAGCAAATCGCGACATGTTGCAATAAATAGCTGTTTTTGAAAGAAATTGTTAACAACTGCTGTTGACAATACAACCCTCAATAATTGATTCTAGTCACGCTGCAGCCTCCTTATCAACACTTCAACTTTGACATCCATTATAAATCAACGAGAAGCAACCAAGTATTGATAGTCTGGACAAGTTTGAGATGGTGATCGTAACAGAACAAAATTGCTAAACAAAACCCAATGTACGAAACTCTAGCTGACGCAAATACTTAAAACATGAATAGTGCAGTCAACCACAAATATGACTCAAACTAAATACAAATTATTTGACAACAGTTCTTCAAATGATAGTCAAAGTAATTATCAGTGATGAATAGGCAGCAATCGCACTACAAAGGTATGAACTAACAACAAAACTGATGTTATCTTGCCCAAGTGGACCAAATGTTCATTTGACAGTGATGCATTTCTCCAGAGGACGATAGTCATACTTCACTAAAAGTGTAAAAAAAAAATCTGAATTCTACTACAAAAATAAAATGAGTGCGGACGAGAACAACTACAGTAAACCTCCGATTTACAAGGGGCAGCTTAATCTGGCTGTGGTTCAACTATGGAGCCATCAGTTCAAAGTCAAATATTGAACAGTTGCTACCAATCGCACACTGCTGCTATTAATAGTCTACGTGTATGCTGTTAATTATCAGACAGCTGTCGAGTGGTGCGGTACTGATATATTTCAATATTAAAAGTGTTGGGGTACCATATTTACACATATGTTTAACTGTGAATATACTATGTGAAACTTGGAAATTTTGGGAATTTGGAGAAATTGTCAGATAGCACATTTTCATTCATAATAATAAAGTATTTCATAATTAAAACTGATGTCTGCTCGTCAAAAAAGCAAGATCGTTTAGTTTACAGTAGTTGGTACGTGCATAGGCTTTTATAAATTAAACGTGGCATTGAGTGTGACTGGATGACAAATTATCACATTAACATAAATATTATTTGCCACAGAAATAGTTCCATGTCAAACAATGTGTGCTTTTAATAAATAAATAATATCTATTTTCGGTTTGTAGCTAAAGTTGGAGGGGAGTAAAAAAAAAAAAAAAGCAAAATGGAGAGCTGGCCTCAGAAAGTCTTGGCAATTGCAGGCTGAACCCAAATTATTAGCAAGCAGAATTGCTTCACAAGGAAATACGTTACGTTAAAATATTTTATTAGGCTTGCAGAAAATTTAAAACTCTTGAGAATTCATACTCATACATATTTGCATTTTACACATGACTATTGAGTAATTTCATTGAAGTATGGTTTCCGAAGCGGGCCATGCACGCTGGCAACAAATGGCAGCACTGTCGCCTACTTGACTGGTATGTCACAAAAGTATATCGCATCCTTTTAAAAATAAATTTTTCATCTCGTGTGTGCTCTAAACAACTTGGGTTTGAAATATGGTATTTCAAATTAATGCAGAAATATTTTTAAAACACCCTGTGATAGATGTGCGGCCTCAATGAATGGTGTTTGAAAACATATTCTCTTGGACTCAAATAATTCTCAATTTTATATATTTTGAACTCTTTCCTAGTTTATGTTTACTATGTGCTTTGTTTACTTTAAATTGATCTTGATTCAAGTAGTAGCAAAGGTAGTAAAAACAAATATGGTGGGTGGGACTATGTAGTTTTTGTGTCTGTTAAAAGTGTGTGTGAAGTTTAAACAATTAAAACTGTTGTTATGCTTAAAATTACATCTGAAAACCCATTTAACTAAACAACAGGTTATGGTTCCTGACACAATAGTGAAAGATTCTGGAGAATATATCAAATTGTTTGCTGTGGTACAATGAGTGACAACCCAACGAAGAAAATAGATTCCTATGGGATAAGTGAACTTTCCGTGTAGATAAGCTTAGAGAACGTGATGATTTTCAAGTATGGAAATTAAATATTAACCTTTTTGTTTTAAACCCAAGGGTTGCATGATGTAGTTGTAGGACATGTGAAACTACCGAAGGAAGGCACAGATGAATTTGCGAAGTACACTGAAAAAGATGCTAAAGCTCAGAAAATTATCTTCACAATTGACAAAAAACTGATCACACACACATTGTGACTTGTAGCAGTGCCTCAGAAATGTACAACAGATTTTGTGAAATATATGAACGTAATGCTTTTCAACAGAAATTTGACTTGATGCAAAAAATTTTTGATTACAAGTACGTTTCTGGCGCTGACATGGCCACTCACATTAGTAAACTTGAAAACCTAGCGTTTAGATTGAAAACTTTGAACAGTGTCATACCAGAAACTATGCGCTTCTCTAAAATCTTGACAGCACTGCCCGAAAGGTACAATCATTTTCACACTACATGGGAACCTACAATATGGGAAAACAAATCCTTAGCGAACCTGACCACAAGACTGATCGCAGAAGTAAAAAGGTATGCTGCTAGCAGTTTCAGGGATGAAAGTGACTTTCTTGCATTCAGATCAAACATTAATTGGGTTGCTACGGTCAGGGAAAACCGGAAAAAGTCGGGGAATTTCATGGACCTGGAAAAGTCATGAAATTAAAAAAAAAATACTGGAATCTTCTAAGAACCTTGGTACATTCATATAGAATTTTACAAATTCAAATTTGTTCAATCATAGTTTAAACATATTTTTAAGATTCATTAGAAAGTGTTTAAAAATTTTCTGTTCATGTTTTTAATTCCATCACACTGCATTCAAAACAAATGTTTCATAGACATTGCACGGCCACAGAATATATGACCACAACTCAATCGGCACTTCTCTCTTCTTCTCTCGATTTCGACTAGTCGATTGCGAAAATAAGCAGACACATACCATGGCATTCGTTCCTGAATTTTTGTAAATTTGCGATAATTTGTGGTACCGTAAGTGTATTACGTTGGAATGGCGGCAGTGTCAACCGGAAACGATTTAATAATCTGTGAAAAGGCCTACTAAATAAATTAATACTGACATAAAGATATTTGAAAAATGAATAGTTGCACGTACACCAGTATAGTGTGCCTTGCAATGCATTTTGTTCATGCGTGATTTATGGTGTTTGTACTAGAATTTTCACTTTGTATGGAAAATGTACAGCAGTAACTCTGATGCCGCCATCTACCAGCAAAATAAAATGGCTATTGCTGAAGTGTTTTGAAAATATGATTCTGAGAGACTGTAAGTGAAACGTGTAACTAAATTAATTTTTTGTATTGTGTGATTTAAACGATACATAATTAAACAGTGGAAGCCTAATTTTGTAGCATTGCAGCTAGATATATAATTAGTATATTGGGGAAGTATTTAAGTCATCTATATTTCAGTCAAGGATAGTAATTCATGTAATATTTGAAAGGTCGTGGCAATGACAATTTGTTTGTATTTTATATATTTTCATTTTTCCAAATTTCTTATTTTTCTTTCTTCATTTCATCAGTAGTAACAGACATCGTCAACAACAGACGTGCATCTTTTCCTTTTCACTGGGTTAGTAAACTAAAAACGTCACCTTTGGCTGATGTAGCCAACTGCTCAAAAACAACATGTTTTCAATGAGGAAACTTTTTACCAGTATATTAGGAAGCGCAACCTTTCTCGGGTATCACAACAGTTTGTTGCAGCACAATTGTTTGTCAGCTGTCAGTTGAACAGCCTGCAACGAGTGATCACGTTACTCGCACCAACCAGCGCCCATGACTTTAACGTTCCTTTGTATTTCGGACATTTCTATTCCAATATCTATTAGATTTATTTTCCATCAGTGCGAGGAGTTAATACGGCACCGGGAGAGAAAAGTAACAATTCTCGCTTGTCTTCATAACTCTTGAAGCGAGAATTTTTGCTTTATGAAGGCTGCCATCCCCCCCCCCCCCTCCACCTTGTCAAATGAGAGTGTCAATAGATATTTGTCAATAGTTAGTATTGCCGAGACGACAATAAATCTTCAGTAAACATTTAACTTCTTCTTTTATTTATTAGCAATCCTGGTATCAGCAATCTTTCATTATTATGTAGTCAAAGTCTCCAACTCACGCTGAGCTAATCCGTTGGTGTTTACTGAGAACTACGAGAGAACAGGACAGTAGCCTGTTACAGTTTGTTTAAGTTGATATCAGTAAATCAAGTATCTTATGGAAGACTTAAAGTGCGACAGTGAACAAAAACATGCAAAAGTGCAGCAGTTGTTATTTTTTGTCTATATAAATTATCAATTTAACCCCAACATAATATCCTGACGTGGAGTGTCTCGAGAGTTTTCTTGTAATTGCGTGCCTTTAATTATTTTGTGGCAGCGGTAAGTTGAAAACCCTTTTGTGTTATTTACATAGGTTAACAGCTCGAAAAGTATTTTGTTCAAAGAATGGTTAAACGATTCATAACGTATTTTGCGACTTGGTATTTTTGTGTCTTGTATTTAACGAAGTTTTCAAACCAGAAACTACGGACTGTTACAAAATTGTATCATAGTTTATTGGTTGTAAACTTTAATGATACACTAGGCCTAGGTTTTTCATTTAAGTAGCCCTAACTTAGGCCTAGAAACTTAATCCTAATGTTTATTTTGGAGACAAAATTTATACCAATGATTATGTAAACCATATTTACATTTTGTGTCATTTTCATTCTTCTTTGCAGGTTGGTTTCCCTGCACCATGTCGTGTTCAAAATATAAAAATACATAATTCAACCCACAGTGGTTGAATGACGCGGAATTATCATCATGGGTAGTGCCTTGTGTAAAAGACAGGTTTTCAATCTTTTGCAAATTTTGTAAAAAAAACTGTGTGCCTGTGTAACATGGGGAAATAAGCACTAGCAAGTAACATGAGAGGACAATAACATGTTTTAGCAAAGAGTGGTAGGGTTATGTCATACGGTATCGGAGTGTTCATGTTTAAGAAACAGCAAGTTTCACAGGAGATAGCAGCAGGTTCGTCAAGAAAGTGTATCTGAACCAGTAAATTAAGAAGTAGAGTCGGCTAGTGAACCAGTTGTCACTCCATCAGTGGAATCACCGCCCACACTTAATCCTCATAAGCTTAAACGTGGATTGGAAACATTTCTGGTGAAAGCAAATGTAACAAAAGCAGAAATATTGTGGTGTTTACAATCTGTTTCTGTGTATTCTTCAGTGTCTGCTGCTGGGAAAACTACTGAGATTTTTGCAGTTATGTTTCCAGATAGTAGGATTGCAAAAGGAATTGCACTTGGAAGGACAAAAATGACATACACCACTGTCCATGGGCTATGTCCTTACTTTCAGATTCAGGTTAGAAATTATGTATCAGACAGCGATTGCTTCGCTGTATCTTTTGATGAGAGTCTTAATAAAATAAGTCAAACAGAGAAAATGGATTTTGTAGTGGAATACTGGAGCAAAGATAAAAACAAAGTTGTTAGCGGGTATTTTGGGGTCGTCATTTTTAGGTCACACTACATCTGCTGGTTTATTAGCAGCATTTAGAAAGCAACTCTCACCCTTCAATTTGAAGCATATGTTGCACATTTCAATGGATGGTCCCAATGTAAATATCAAATTTCTTTGAGATTTAAAGAAAGAGTTTCATCAAGATCCAGATGATCCTGTAATTTTAGGTATTGGTAGTACCTGTGGACTACACAGTTTACACAATCCTTTCAAGATAGCTGTCAATCAACAGGTTGGAATATTGTTCGATTTTTGAGAGCTATATATAATGTTTTTAAAAATACCCCTTCTCGTAAAAGTGTTTATATTTCTATTTCTGGGTCCACTGCATTTCCAAAAAAAAATTTGTGGGGTTTGTTGGCTTCAAAACATTGAAGTTGCAAGCAGGTCTCAAGACATCATAAACCATTTACAAGAGTATATCGAAGTGGCTACTAGAGAGAAAAAAGAACCAGTGTCTGCCAGTTACCATTTGATGAAGAAATGCCTAGAAAATAATGCTAGGACCTCAGTTAGCATTTCTTAAAGTACTAGCTTCAGAAGTTGAGCCATTTTTGACTGCTTTTCAATCTGAATAGCCAATGGCTCCTGTCTTGTATGGGGATCTGTTACTATTAGTCTCAAATGTAGTGTCCAGGTTTGTAAAAAATGAAGTCCGGGAAACAGCCCCGAACATTGTGAAGATTAACATAAACAACAGCGAAAATTTTATTGAGTTAAAAAAGTGGATGTAGGATATGAGACACGCGAGGCCATTAGAAAAATGGTTGATACTAACCCTAAAGACATTCTCCTCTTCAAGAGACATATTTGAAATGCTTGCAAGCATTTTGCAACAAAATGC
Source organism: Dryococelus australis (assembly GCA_029891345.1). Lineage (NCBI taxonomy): Eukaryota > Metazoa > Arthropoda > Insecta > Phasmatodea > Phasmatidae > Dryococelus > Dryococelus australis. The sequence goes on along the minus strand of CM056999.1, from coordinate 149,781,927 downwards.
TTGATAGGTCTCATTTGACATTTACCTTAACTAGAGGGTTATCTTTCTGTGATACGAATGTAATTTCTAAAAACAGAGAAATTGCTTCAAAGCAACTGAAGGTTTGTGTGGAAATATTTGTTGAAAACAATGGATTACAGGGATTTGTGCAGACAGATTAGAGCAAAATTTTAAATCACTTTGTTTGAACACCATTTTCATTGAAAAAAATGGAATGGTACTCAAGAGAAATGCGATTAGACCACTTCTGGGTAGCTGTGCTCGAATGTACTGGGTCAGATGATTTAATGCTATTATTGAAGAAAGTGTTTGTTCTTTGGCATGGAAATGCTGCTGTGGAAAGGGGGTTTTGGTCAATCATTAGTCTCTTCTTGACAACCAGTCGGAACAGTCTCTAATTTCTCACAGAGGCTTGTTTGGGAAGGTGTAAGAAATGCAGGAGGTATTAGCGAACTGAAAATAACGAAGAGTATGATGCAGTATGCTCGTAACCCTGGTTCCAGATACCATGAAGCTGTGGAACAATGAAAAAAGGAAGAAAATGTAACTGACCTTTTAAAGAAAGAAAAAACATCAGCAGAAATTGTAAAATCATTAAAAGAGAAGAAAAGAAAAATTTTAGAAGATGCTGATGAAGCTCAGCTGTTAGAAGATGAAATCTCTTTGATTGCCAAGCAGTGAAAGTGTTGTGACAATGATTTCTTTGATATTTTACCAATTTTTTGCTACTTTTTTATGGGGCCTGTGAGTTGACACTTGTTCTCAGTATTTTGAATATTTGTTCATTATTTATTGTTCATCTGCATCCATGACAAACAGTGGACATAATGCTGATATAAGAAAGTTGTTTACCAGCATATCATAAATTTATTGAATTTGCATTTTTATAACTGTGAAAGTCATCACGGTGTGCTGAAAAGTGGATTTTTATGAGTAAGTATAATAAGAGTTATGTTTTTGTTAATTATTAGTTCGATTTTCAGTACCATTATTATAAAATCAAGCACAGTTAGATACAGTACCAAGCATCGACAGTCGAACATACATTACGTAACTGCAGTATGTAATGAGTACAATCATTATTGTAATGGCCTGAGAGATTTTTCATCTGGACTGGAAAACCTGGAAAAGTCAGGGAATTTCATATCTGAAAATGTGTAGCAACCCTGATTAAGAAATGCTTCTGGTGTGGGTCTAATAGACATCTGTCAAGCTTTCACAAGAACACTAACAACACAAACCCTGGATAGAGTTGAATGTTTTTCTTGTTCTGGAATAGGTAATGTTGTAGCAAAAGTGTGTCCGAATAATAGGAAAACATTTAGCATTTGTAAAAAATATAATCACAAAGAAAAGGACTGTTACTCACATAAAAGAAAATATATGACATTCAGCAGTCTCTTTTCTTACAGCCAAATCTGTTCCAAAAAATAGTGAGTGGATTTTATATTCAGGATGAACATGTAATATGACCAGTTATGACTGTGTCTTATTAAATGTGAAAACTGTTAATACAGATACTGTACTGTCAAAAAAGGTCAAGTAGTATAACTGCGGAAAACGTGGGTAAATCATTACAGACTGCTGTGAATTGAAATATGTTATGTATGCACCAGAACTAAGTAATAACATTCTCTCTGTTGACTCCATTATTCGCAATGGCAATGAAGAGTGTTTCACAAAAAATTAAGTCGCTGTTGTAAAAGTAAATAAGGTTGTTCTTTGAGTCAACAAGGCAACAAATGGAATGCATACCGTAAGACTGGATTTTAAGTCCAAGCCAAAAACCCTTGCCATTGAACACGTAAACACACAAAACATGTGGAATAGAAGGGTGTGTCATATCAGTCGTGAATATCTGAAGCAACTAACACTAGAATGGTAGATGGCATTGAATTAGCTGGTGAGGATACTTCAAGCCCCCCCCCTTGTGAAACATGCATTCAAGCAAAGCAAACAAGTCTTCCATGTATCAGTAAACAAACAGTCCAAACGGACACTTGAAATTGATCGGTGGCTTACTCATTGTGCAGAAACATATCTATTAAAAACAAAAACTGATGTTTCCACAGTGGATATCCAGCATATTGTGACAATAGAAGGAAGTCAGAACATGAAGACCCACAAAATCTGGATTGACAATGGAAGCGAATACATTAATGAAAGCCTCAAAAGCTGGACTTGCGATGAGGGAGTAGTTCTTGATAATTCTTCACCGTACACTCGTCAGCATTAGGACACAGCTGAACGCTTCAACAGGACTCTAATGAACAAAACTAGAGCTCTGATATTTGATTCTGGCATTGATGAAAAACTGTGGAGTGAAGCAGCATATGCGGCTACATATCTGATCAACAGAAAACTTACTGAAGGAATTGAGAAAACACCAGCTGAACTTAAAATCTTTGGTTGTGAAGCATATGCCAATATCAACAAACATCAACTGAAACTGAAGCCTAGGGGTGGAAAATCAATCTTGGTTGGATATGCTGGGACAGTATATCAGCTTTGGAATGAAGCCAAGAAAGAAATAGTTTTCCGAAGAGATGTAGAATTTGTTGTAAAAGTGAAAATCACATAGTGGAAGAGAGAAATCCTCAACTGAAGTTCTTGTGTTGTAGGATAAAGAAAGCGAAAGTATAGGAGATAATACAACAGAACTAAGAAACGATGAAACAACTCTAGACGAAAACTCTGATGATGGAAGTGCTATTCTATGGTTTTCAAGACACTGTAAAAACAACTATAAATTTACCTCTTAGTGGTGGAAAATCACGATTCCAAAGAAAGAGAAAGCCACCTCAGCGATATGAACACTATTTGATGCTGACTTACAATGAAGCATTGTTGGGACCAGATGGGGGAAACTGGGTAAAAAAACTATTGCAGAGGAAACCACATCACTCCGTGACAACATAACTTGGACTGTACTAAAAAGGAAAGAAAATACTGACAAGTAAGTGGGTTTTTAAGACCAAAGAAGGTGAACATAAGGCAAGATCAGTGTTACGAGGCTGCCATCAGGAACCCGGTATTGACTATGAGGACACATACAGCCCAGTACTGAACAGTGGACCAATGAGGGCACTGTTTGGTAAAGTTCAAAGTGGTCACACACCTCAAACTTTCAACATAAAGACAGCCTTTTTGTATGGTCAATTGGAAGAATCAGCATACATGTATCCTCCTGAAGGTCTTAGCATATGTCGACTTGAGAAGTCTGCACGTTATGAGACAGGCTCCTCAGAGATGGAATGTCAGGATAACAGACTTCCTAAAATCAAAAGGCCTCCACCAACCAAAATCAGAACCTTGCGTCTTCAAGAACTGTGATGGTTCATTGATACTTGGCCTATAAGTGGATGATGACATAGTCATCGGTGAAAATCATAAAAGCATTGAGGAACTGTTGGAAAATCTTCAAGAGGAATTCAAAATCAAAGTTCAAGAAAACCCAATAAAATTCCTTGAAATGGAATTTGCCAGAACAGAAAATAGTCTGCACATGAACCAGGCTAAGACAGTAAACAAACTGTTGAAAGACTTCAATAAGAGTGAAGCTAAAGCTGCCTCCACATCAGCTGTGGATGCTGCGGATGAAGAAGAAACAGAAATAAACAAAGTTTTTCCATATCGAAAACTGCTAGGCAGACTTCTCTACCTGTCAAACAAAATCAAATCAGATTTTTCCTATGCTGTGAACATGTGCATCAGAAAAATTGAGAAACCAACCAACAGTGATAAAACTTCAATGAAAAGAATACTGAAATGCCTTAAAGGAACCAGTGACTTGAGAATAAGATTTGCAGGTGACTCATCAACAGAACTGATTGGCTGATTGGTTACTGCAACTCCGACTTTGCAGATGACAGACAGGCAAGGAGAAGTACTACTGGTTATGTTGTCTTCTACTGTGAGGTACCAATCAGCAGGAGCACAAGAAAGCAACCTGTCATCACTCTGTCCACCACAGAAGCTGAGTACATTGCTGCAGCAGAGTGCATCAAAGAACTTAAGTATTTGAAACCTCTTAATCGATAATCAGAGTGCCATAAATTTAGTGACAAATGAAGTGACCAACCGTAGGGCAAAGCACATTGATGTCAGGTTCCACTATATTCATAAGGTTGTTATAGAAGGTTTGTTAAAAGTGTTTTACTGCCCAAGCGAAAAACAAAAGGCAAATATCCTTACAAACCCTTATCTAATGTCAAGTTTGGAGCTCTCGTATAATAAATAGTTTCATGGAGCTGTTTGAACACTTTTGAAAAATTGAAAATTAAGGGGGTGTATTGGAAAGCCAATTATCATGGACTCAAATAATTCTTAGTTGTATGTATTTAGAACTCTTTCCTGTGTTATGTTTACTGTGTACTTTGTTTACTTTAAATTGATCTTGATTCAAGTAGTAGCAATGGTAGTAAAAACAAATATGGCGTGCGGGACAATATACTTTCTTGTGTCTGTGAAAAGTGTGACGCATGCCGCTAATACCGATTAACTACAAACGATTACGACTCATCTCACTGCAATCCTAGTGTACTACTTCTACACATGTGAGATTCAAACCCTGTGCCATCTCGTACACGGAAGTAATGGTCTGCCACAATCCTGGAGGACTGCCGGATACATGGATACAAGGGGTTGCGAAAGACAGCGGTGCGTCACCTCCCCTCCTTCCCGCTCTGAGAGTCTACAAGTCATCAGCCACTTCGGGGCATGCACGAGCGCCACCGAGGATACGCGAAGGCCGAGAGATGACCATAGGGTGCTACCCCCACTTTGGCCTTACACCGCCATGACACGCGTTGCCCCGCTATATAATGCAGTGCACGGCGGACCTCGCCAGTTGATCCTACAGTCTTTTCCGAGCACCTGGGTGCTGTGTAATCTAGACTACTACTAGACCTTCAACAGCCCTTACAGAGGCTGTCGCCAATGGCTTAACAGTCTTCAGCAGCCACCAAAGGCTGGCATCCTTGATGTCGCCGTAAGAACCCTGGAGCCCCACTACCGGACGCTCCAGTGATGCCAATAGCTACCAGAAGCTTTCTGTAGCTACAGTACATTCCACACCTAATTTTATTTGTCTCCTACAGACACACCATTTAGAGTTAGGTTTGTATTTAAGTAATTTTCGACAGTTTTCATTTCACTTACCCCAACTAGCTTAGAACCAGATCACCTACAAGTGGCTACCGTAGGATTACTTCCAACCACCGGTCTTCCTGGCAGGAGAGCACATGTGTTTCTGTTTAATAAGTTTATAATAAGCAATGTTTTGTTTCTGTAAACCTCTATTCTCATTCATAGAGTAATTTGTCACCAACTACTGGGAGGACCTCGAGCTGAGTACCGCCAACTGGAAACAGGAAATTATTCTTATTACGAATTAGCTACAAGTGGAGACTCCCCGTCAGGTGGCTCCAATTTAAATACACACACACCCATTAGACGACCACCTATTTTTATTCCTACCAAGTATGCAGGTAGTAGAGGAAAATAATAGAGGAGCCACGACCACTAGCAACACTTCTCAATCAGGGAGAGACAGTACATGTGAGTTGTATCTGTACCAGAGCACCTGGGTGCTGGCGGGACTATTTGCTTAGGTGCGACGGCTTGGCCTTCGTTGGGATTGTACATTCATTAATAGTTTTGGCAACCCGTATGGCTTCAACGCTTCTGATCACCCCACAACCGTGGGGGATGTTCTGAAGCACCGGAGCTCGCATTGGCAAGACTGTTGCTAGGCAACACAAGGCAACAGAGAGGCCCCAAACCATGAGCTTTCGAGGCCCACGACCTTAGGACGAGACCCAACACCCAGGAGGGTAACTCCAGAACTCAAACCAGGGCTACTGAATAGCCGTGAAGCGAGACCCATCAATGCCAAATGGACACCCAGTTACATACCACCAAGGAAACCAGACGTAGAAACACGCAGAGGTGCAGTTAGCGTAAGATCCCTGCCCTCGAAGCTGACCAGCTATGGCTACAGAGTCACCGTCAGACCTGACCGGGCCACCCTTAGCTACACGGAAGTATCTCGGCGAAATCCCAGAGACAGGGGATACAACCAGACACCCCGCAAATCAAGTCTGATTGGACAAGGGTTCCAAACCGCCAACGGTGAAGGAGGTGGAAGCAATTAGTGCGCCCTCCCTTCCACCTGGTACAACTCCTGAGCCAGAAATCCTGGATGTGACAACTTCTACGAGGTCGGTTTCTGACGCCGGGGCACTTACCGTACCCGCCACAGGGCCGTTAACAGGTAAGCACGCCGCGGACCCAGGACAAGCATCTATTCCATCACCTGGTACAACTCTCGAGCCGCGAAAGCAAAGTGCCTATCGATGTCACTACATCGCCAGACAACGAATTCGCAATGAGCTTACAACTCATCAGCGCCATTGAGGACGAGAGACACAATCTGTCTCTCGCTCAATCGACCACTGATACAGAAGGCACCAAGCCGTCGATGCCTCCGACCACCCAACACCTGGTGCAATTCCCGCGGTTGAGGTCGAGATCCCCCTCCCTCACAGTGCCTCGCCACAGGACCTGGACGCTAAGACCGTCAACACCTCCAACTACCCGGCCCTACAACAAGAGACACTACTCGCAGTTGAGGTTGAGCGTGGGATCCCACAGCTCCCTTGTGCATCCACGGAAGGAAGTGAGAACGTCAATTCCTCCTCTGACACACCACCTGGTGCGCCACCCACAGCCGAGGTCGAGACTCCTCTCCCTCTTGCTGACTTGGCCAAGGACCTGGACGTCGAGACCATCGAGGCCTCCTACCCGGCCCCAAGGCGAAATGCACCATCTGTAGCTAATGTCGAACGTGGTGTTCTGCAGCTTCCTGGTGATACCACCTACCCCTCAGCTGGAGCAACGCCCGCAGTGGAGGTCGAGATCCCTCTCCCTCCCACTGCCTCATCGCGGGACCTGGACGTCGAGAAAATTGATGCCTCCAATTTCCCGGCCCCACGACGGGATGCTCACTTCGGCATGGTGGAGAGAGTTCTCCACCGCAACTCCCTTGCGCTACAACAGCAGAGAAACGTCCTACCCTATAGGTAGGAACCCCTGCAGTTGGGGTGGAGGACCTGGGATACTCCCTCGCACTGCCACTAGTAGCTGTGCCCTCACCCTCTGTTCTGGCTGAAGCAGACGCCACCACTCCACATGCCGAGCCTCGGCGCCTGATGCCACCCTCGCGTCGCCAAGACCAACTCTACACCTGGCTGGTATCAAGTCACTGTGCGAGGTATGTGTCGCCGTATGCACTGCTCGCCGAGCTACACCCAAGAGGAAGGCCAGCTAAACCCACACCCACAGAAACCAAGTAAGTGAAAGTGCGATGAAAAACACTGTACATAGATAGTCTTAGACTACTACGTAAACACAGAACAGGACTCGTTACAGACCTGCAAATTGTAATTTAAACTAGCCGCCAGTTAAACACAGTGAAACCGAGGAACATTCACAAATTAGGCTAGATTGAAATTGTGTGTGTATCAGTGTTAAGTGCCTATCCAAGCTGTCATTAAGCAGGAAAAGCAAAGGAGCCGGTGAAGGAGAAGTAAATAAACAGTTATTCGAAACTCAACTAGGTGTGAACAGAACTTGTGATAATAACAGTCATTACGCTGTCAGTGATAGAAACAGAACAGTATTATATAGACATTTTTCTCCTCACCAGTGACAAAGGCTCCGAATAATTACTGGCCGACAGCCCACGTAATTACGTAGAATTACTTGGAGGCACTCGCCACAGTGCGCATGATAGAAGAAGATAGAGAATTCCATAGTTACCACGTTAGATTTTGCCTTTGTTCACAGGACTCTTGGTTAATTTTAAATTTTTATAATAACTAAGGTGTAGGTACACCACTAAATGATTTTATATGTTTTAAAGGGTTATGTGAAGATGCAACTGCAAGAACAATGCCTTTTACAGGGCAACTGCAAGAAAGAATGCCATTTTGCAGGGCTGTGTTTTTTTGTAATATATTTTGTTCTACCTTTCCTAGTGTACTTACCGTGAACATTCTATGAACTTAAGTAACGAACTGGTAAGATAGATTGACTACCGACAGATAGAGGAGGAAGTTAGCTTTTTAATATTATGTCTTAATGTGTAGGTAAACGTCTGTGTGTGCGTGCGTGCACACACAGACACATATATATATATATGAGACACACATAAACACACACAAACGCACGCACGCACACACAGACGTTTACCTACACACGTTTACCTACATATATATATATATATATATATATATATATATATATATATATATAAGTTGTTACACTGTTTGTGTGAAGAGGCACCTACAAGAAGAATGCCATTTTGCAGGACTGTGCCTTTATGGTATACTTATAATTTCTTATTCATTGCTACTGTTTATGTATGTTTGTAATACCTGTTCACCACCAAAGAGTCGAACCTGAACTCTGAGCCACAGAGCTCCCAAGTATTCACTAATGTTATACCTGGTGCCAGGTATATAAAATTCAATTTATTAAAGTGTATTATGTATGTATTTAGTGTGACCTCCATGCGACAATTGCTGCGATTTTCAAGCATGTTATTGAAGGGTACTCGCATTATGTTGTCTTGCCCAGTAACCCAGGTGCTGGAAGGCCTGAGGTTGACAAACTCTTAACCTGTCACACGTAACTGTTCAGCTTGCTATAAGACCCACAGGTTGCTCCCGAAAGATTTTCCTTTTCTTTCATAACACTACTGCATGATCCAGGATAGTTAGACATTTTTTCCCTGCCTTCCGCGAGTAAGGTTTGATCATACTTTAGAAATATCCCTCGTTTTTAGCATGTCATCATTTTTAGTGTTTTCTCTCTTTCAGGTTTTATGTGTATAATTCTCTTGTAAATAACCACATCAATATGTTGATTTTTGTGGTGACATGCAGTAAATGAAGTACAGTAGATCGTTGTGACACCAAGTACACCGCATCACTCCTGACACTAATCCTCACCACAAGGGGGGAACACTCATTAGCACTGTGCAGCGCTCCGCTTCGCCAGAGCAAGGGGAAGAGAGAGGAAGACCGCCCGAAGAGAGAGACAGAACTACCAGCCGGCATGCCACACACCCTACATTTTACAGCCACCCCGAAGCACAGAGCGAGCGCTGATAATACAGTGACAAGCAGCCCGATACTAAGGGTCCCACCTGCCTTACTTCAAAAAATTGTTTTCTTCTACATTGCTACTCCTGCCTAGAACTTCAAGATGAGGGAGCCTACACTTTTCTCCGCCAAACCTTCACAATGCATCTTCATCGAAACAAGGAGGTGGGGAGGAATTGACGCATGCCGCTTATACCAATTAACTACAAACGATTACAACCCACCTCACTGCAATTCTAGTGTACTACTTCTACACACGTGAGATTCAAACCCCGCTATCTCGTACACGGAAGTAACTGTCTGCCACAATCCTGGAGGGCGGCCGTACATGTGGATACGAGGGGTTGCGGAAGACAGCGGTGCGTCGCCTTCCCCCCCCCCCCCCTACCACCCCGCACTCCTCACTGAGAGCCGACAAGCCATCAGCCGCTTTGGGCTATTCATGAGTTCCACCGAGGATACGCGAAGGCCAAGAGATTACCAGATGGTGCTAACCTCCACTCCGACCTCGCACCTGAGGGATTTCACATGACATATGCTGCCTCGCTACATAAGTCCATGCGCACGAATCTCGCCAGTTGTTCCTGCAGTCTTCTCCGAATACCTGGGTGCTGGAGTCTAGAATACTACTAGACCTTCAACAACCCTTCCAGAGGCTGTCGCCAACAACTTACAGTCTTGAGCATCTACCAGAGGCTGCCATCCTTGATGTCGCCGTAAGAACTCTGCAGCCCCACTACCGGATGCTCCAGTGACGGCAATAGCTACCAGAAGCTTTCTGTAGCTACAGTACATACCACACCTAATTTTATTTGTTTCCTACAGATACCCCATTTAGAGTTAGGTTTGTATTTAAGTACTTTTCTACAGTTTTCATTTCACTTCCCTAACTAGCTTAGGACCAGCTCACCTACACCTGGTTACCGTAGGATTACTTCCAACCACCGGTATTCCTGGCAGGAGAGCACATGTCACTGTGTTTAATACGTTTTTTATAAGCACTGTTTTGTTTCTCTTAACCTTGATTCTCATTCATACAGTAATTTTATCACCAACTACTTGGAGGATCTCGAACTGAGTACTGCCGACTGGAAACAGGAAATTATTCTTATTACGAATTAACTACAACTGGAGACTTCCCCTCAGGCAGCTCCAAATTGATTACACACCCATTAGATGCCCACCTATTTTATTCCTACCAAGTATACAGATACTGGAGGAGTAGAATTGAGGAGCCACGACCACTAGCAACACTTCTCAATCAGGAAGAGACAGTACATGTGAGTTGTATCCGTATCGGAGCACCTGGGTGCTGCGGGGTATTTGCTTAGATGCTACGGCCTGACCTTGGTTGGGATCGCACATTCAGTAATAGTCTTGGCAACTCACACGGCACCAACGCTTCTGATCAGCCCACAACCGTGGGGGAACTTCTGAAGCACCGGAGCTCGCATTGACAAGACTGTTGCTAGGAAACACTAATCTACAGCTATCTGCGTCCGCTGTGCTCCTTTTGAGGTCCTCAATAGTTAATCCCGTGCATATGCCATTTAAGGAAAGGCTAGGTGAAAGAAGAGATTAGCAAATAGTTGCGCGCCTTGCTGCCAGGCAACTGGCTGGTCTTGCCCCACTCACAGCTAGTTGACGAGCCGAACGAGATCGTGCCGCCTTACTCCGGTCACTGGCACCACCGACGTCTACTGCAATTAATCCAGCTTCTTTCCCATCAGCACTGCTGTGTACGCATCCGACCTGCCATCCAGTGGTAAGAGAGTTACTGTATCAGACCGAGAACTGACTAGGCATCTCAAACAGTAACTTCTGGAGCAGTGCCTCAGAGGACTGGAACGGTGAGTTCTGTGTTGTGTCACAGCGTGCCCTTACTGCTGCTCGAGCCGAAGACGAGTGACTTAATCAGCTATATGCAGCTACCCCTCAGCCGGGGTAACGACAAGGCACATACCACTAGCACCTCCCACCCATCGTCAACTGCGACGAGTCGTAATCCTGTCCAATCAAAGGGACTCGTGACTCGTAAAGTTGAGAACTTCATACCAACGCTTAAGGCCACGTGCCCGACCGCTAGATCCAGCCGTAAATAAGAATAAGCCAACCCATAAGCACAACCGACCAAAGTGCAACCAAAGCCACGCGACCGTGATCAACCCTTAGCTATTCAACACGGTTCAAGTGTGTAAAATTTAATCAAATAAAACTGATGTCTTGCTGAAAATTACACATGACGAAATTAAAACCAGTTTAACTAAACAATACATGCACGCGGCAATGCTGGCCTATGAAGAAGAGACAAAGAAACTAAGCTAAACTATCGCATACAGTGTTTCGTTTAATTTAAATACCTATACATTATTCTAGAACAAAGTTTAATTTGTTTGTAACAATATAAAAAAAAATACATAAACATTTTGTTTATAATCTTTCTGGCCGCATATTTCTTCAATGTCTGTTTTGCAAATGTAGGCTGTTAAAATAGCCAACTTTAAATAATCCTCCAATCCTTCATGCATCAGCTATTATGGGATTTTGTGTATGTTATGATGTTAATATCATTTATGACTTTACCGCAAACGGGCTGTCAAAAAATTGAGTTCTTATATGACTAGTATATGATTCAACATTACGTACATTTACAGTATGTAGACGTAGTAGGCCAAAATTAAACATCCCCTCCCCCTCCCTCACACTCAAATTGTTTTAACCATGAATAATGGTTATCTGTGAACCCTTAGCCAGACACTAGCTCGGAAAATTGGGAGTTTACTGTGCCATCTTGGCGAGCACTGATTTTCATAAAACAAGTGACTAATACTAGCAAATATGAATACATTTAAAAGTATCAACAGTAAACAATGCTCTCAGAAAATCATATTTGTCCTTGAATAGAGTAGTCTTGGAACAGTTGTTGTAATTGTTGGCAGATTTGTCGCAGTTTGAGGAGCAGCTGGAGCTAGGGCGCACACGCAAGCAGATGTTGACTTTGTTTTCTCGCTTCCTGGTGTGGGACGGTTTGCGGCAGTGGAGCTCCCAGGAGCGTGTGCTGCACTTCCTCCAGACGGCCTGCCACGCTGCACAATTTGCCCGATACCTTGTAACCCGCTGTGCCACACGCGCCCATGCAGTCAGTGTTGTATTCCGTCCAATGTTGACTGATGCTCGTCCACTCGACCGCCGTGTTCACACAGGTGTGAATATTGTTTGTAGTACTGTCTCTGACACCTATTTGTTCTCTATTTGTTGCCATTACTTTTACAGTTTCCAAGTGTATTTTTCTTTGTCATTTTCCTTATAACCTTTCTTAAATGATGTAGGATACATCTGTGTGTACACAGGTGTATGTATGTGTGTTTATGTATATCAGTATGCGTACATGTTTTGCTACAGTTGTTTAGAATTGTGTATTTTGTGTGGTGTGCATTATAGACTAACTTTTAAATTTGTTTTTCCCGTCCACTCTTTGTGGACGCCATCTTGTTCGCCATATTGACTAAACAGACATATTAACAAAAAAAACTGTTGGGTTGTGCAATAGGGCATCGGCATGTGTTGTTTGTTGTGTGCAGTCGTTTTGTCGTCCTAATGAACTATATAGTAAATACAGTCCATTCTCGTCATCCCGTACCCAGACATTTTGGTCCTCCAGGCAGGATCATAAAAATGTTGTGTTTTTGTGTACCTTTTTTGCGGCCTGTTATTTTTGTTTATCATTCACACATGGCGTGAAGTTGCATTGTCGATTGTGCCTTGATAAACAGCATTTAGTTCGGTATAAAACCTGCCATTCTGGCTGATTTTCATGTGATTTTAGAAGTTTTCAAAGTCATACCACGTGTTGTGAAGTCACATTTATTTATCATTGGAAACTATGGTGACAGTTACCATTAAAGATTTGTGAAGTTCCCAAACTCTGCACGAACAATGGCAGCATACTACGACTGCAATGAGCCAAAAATTGTATGCACAGAGTCTCCCTGTTAGCAGATCAAGCCCTTAATGACCCCTCACAACAACGGGTGTTCCAAGCCACCTGCAGGGATCTACATCAAGCCCCCCACATTTTCTGGAGAAATAAAAGGTTGGTTAAATTATCCCAATTTGTTCACCACTTTGATGGGAGATATCACGTAATGTCGAGATTTTCACGTGCTTAAAATATTCACTTTCTGGAGAACCATTATATCATATTCAGTCACTTCCAATAATCTCTGATAATTTTGACATTGCTTGGAATCCTTTGATTAAATGGTATGATAATAAACCGGTCATCATGCCAAATCATATAGATGCACTTGTGGAAGCTCCTATGGCTACAACAGATTCAGCCCAATCCTTGCAAGGCTTGTTATATGTGATTATTGAAAATGTAGCTGCTTCAAAGGCATTGAACCTTCTAGTAGATCAATGGGATAATTACTGTTGCATGTGTTGCAGATATACATGAACCAGGCATTAAGAAAACAATTGGAACTAGTGGTTCATGAACTTGACATTCCTACATTCTGTGACTTAACATATTTTCTTGAAAAACACTGCACGTCGAGCAAAGTCATATTAGGTACATCTCGGAAGTATAGCCAGCCTAAATCAATTAACAATCACAAAGATTCTTAGCAGCATCATACTTCATCAGGTAGTGTCTCTGTTAAGTCCCTTCCAGAAAAGTGTTTTCTTTGTAAGGGCAATCATACCTTTCACAGATGCCCTGAATTTGTGCAAAAGAACCCTCAGGCATGTTTTTCATTAGTAAAGAACAAACTCTTATGTATAAACTAAGGATGTCTAACTCGATTTCATGATTCCTCGATACCCACGATTCTTGAAGAATCGTGTAGTCGAGAATGGAGAGACCAATAATCAAAGCATTAAAAAACAATTCCTACAAATTGATAACTTATCACCTATCCAAAACGGTTTAAAATTACTTGATTTATACCAGTAATTGAATCACTCTCGGAAAATTATTTTGTTCGTGAAATTATGAGATGCAGAAATAATCTGAAAATAAAACTGTTCTGGCCGTATTCGAACTCACCATTTAGTAGATTAGTAGAGTAGAATCCAGTTGTAGTGAGCTGGTAACTGCAATAACTCTGGTATAACGAGGTCTTTTTGAGGAACCGTCGAAAAATCGCACAAATATTCCATGAAAAATTGTAATTTCACGAGTTGAAACTGTGCGGCAAGGTCTTGAGAAGCAGGCTTGCGGCGGGACTCGTAACCGTGTAAAGCGCGCTTTTGTTATCTGTATTCCGTAACTCTACTCCCTCACCCCACAAAAAAATTCCATGAAAAATTGTAATTTTTCAAGTTGAAACGTGTACAACGAGATTGTGTGAAGCAGGCTTGCGGCAGGACTTGTGACTGTGTGAAGCAGGCTTGCGGCAGGACGTGTGACTGTGTGAAGCACGCTTTTATCTGTATGCCGTAACTCCACTCCCTTGTCCGATACTTTGTTTCCGTAAGTACCTTGTGCCACTCTACCCAAGTGCATTGTTCTATAAATAGAATACCTCCCTTTCTACCTTGACCCCATTTTCATGAACCAGTTCTGCTATTCTGTAGTTGTTCACGGTCATTGTGCTGTCGATAGTGTTTGGTTTCAAAGAACTTGGCGTATGTAGGTCGAACGTTATTATTAAATGAAAACAAATTTTGTTTTATAGTAACAGTCCAAGCAATAGCTGGAATCAAATACAGCTACATATTAACAGATTTTCGCTGGGATTTTTTTCCATACTGTGGCATACCCATTAAAGATAGGGACACAGCTTCTACTGCATTTTATCGCTACGCTAACAACGAACTTAATTTTAATCCATTTTTATAAAGTTGTTTTGAATGTTTGCTTGTAGCGACCGACCGACAGCTGCTCAGCCTGAGGATCTAGGGCCAAGCTTCAGCAGCAAACTACCACGCCCGTGCCCGACCGCGCTGCAGATGATCTAGGCGCTCGCCCAGCTACGTACATTTGGCAGTCGGCAATGTATTCGCTGCCACCCCAATATGCATTTCTTTGATATCAAATTAATCAGGAGACGTCCAGCTATTAAAATATACGTATTTATATTTCATTTATAAAGCAGTTTTTTTTTATCCGCTAGAGATGATTGAACATGAATTTCATGCAAAAAATGGCAAGTTTGGAAGTATTGTGGTTAGGGGTGTGTCAAAATCGGCCCAAAATTTTCCGAATTTTTTATTTACCCCCCCCCCCCCCCCCCCCCCCCCCCGCGCTCTTATTATGACACTATTCTCATTCTCGGGAACTGTTAGGGGTCGTAATAGAAAGTTTCTACTCTATGTCCAGAAAGCAGACGAAAACCATTGACTGTTAAACTACGGCAACTACACTGACATTGATACCCCCCACTGAGAATATGTAGGAAATAAGTGTGCATATAAAGGATTGCTAACTGAGGTATAGATCTCCCACGCCTGCTTCCAATGCCGAAAAATTGCACACTGTAAAAATAAAGTATATTTATATCGGCAAAATGTGAAAATATCTCTGGTTATTTTGTGGGATTAGTATCGGTATACTCTGTTTCAGATAACTTCCGTAAATTTTGTAAATTCCCGAAAATAAGTGCTGCAACCACGTATTCCTCCGCCCCAACTGTACTGTCAGTGAAGAAAATGATCTTTGTAAACAAACTATGAATCCAATGGCAGGCATTGAAAGACCGATAACTTCTGTCCAGTACTTAGTCTATTATTGCTGGTTGCCATTCCCAACTGTTTTATTTTTGTTATCACATAATATACTAGTAGGGTTGTTATATTTTATTAATGGGATGGGGAACTATAGATTAACGTCTTTCGTGATACTTTATTATTATTATTATTATTATTATTATTATTATTATTATTATTATAGGAGAGTGGAGATTGAAACTTGCATTGTTTTATTGGTGCAGTACAATATTTTGTTCGTACACAAATAGCATTCAGTTGACTATAACTCAAAAGTTTTAACTTCATCGAAATAACAAAATGGTATAAATGTGTCGCTGTTCGTACTGATGGGAGAAATGGTCAACAGATAAATATAATTGCAGTTTTTATATAATGAACTACACTAAAAGGGTGCTTATTTAGGCCACGTACATTTGAAAACATCCTGCAAGAACAAAATGCAATAAATACGTCCCTGGTAATACTGATGTACGAAATGCACACTGTAAACATGTTCAGAAAATTTAACTTCTACGTAAAAATCGTTAAATTTTCAATGAAATAAAGGTCCCGATACATTTCAAATATTCTAGCAACAGTTTAAGAAAACAATATTTACAAAACACACACAAACGTACTGTTCACTTCGTAATTCCTAAAAAAACATGCCGAACTATGGATAACTATTGAAGTAGAATCAATTGTCGGCTACTGAAAAAATTTCTTATTTGCTGACTTGTGTAAAAAACAACACACTTGAATTATTTTTTTGAAACCATCTAATTCAAAATTCGCAACATTGACGCATGCCGCTTATACTACTAATAAACTATGGTTATGACTCATCGCTCTTCATGTGAAGTGTACCCTTACCTCAATCATCTACATTGCGCGGCGTTTAAATCCACCAGGCAGCCGAACACGTGGCTACAGGGTTATGCAACCAGCGAGCGCGCCCTCTCACTCACTCCCCCCTCCACCCCTTCCTCCTAGCATCCGTGCGCAGCGAGGCTCTAGAGTCATTTGTATTCTCTTGAGTTCACCCCTAGCACTCCTTAGTGCTGGGGCCTCCATCGAAACCTCGAGTATTCTGTAGCCATCGCGGCTACCCTCTGCGATGACAACAGTCTTCATCACCCATCGAACACGAATATACTTTGCTACTTAAACTTTAACTTCTTTTGTCTGCTACAGACACCCGCATTAGACAATTTCAGTTGAGTAGTAAAATATTCAGTTTTCTAGTTCACTCTCCCTCCAGCTTAGAACCAGGTTGCCTACACCTCGCAACTGTAGCTTTCCTTCAGTGCTCCGTTTCCTTGGTAGAAGATATCATTAGTCACTATATTTATTGAGTCCTCAATAAATGCAACTTGATCTCTATCCTAACACTTTTATTTCTAGAGTAACGTGTTCTTTGCTCGCTAGGAATAAGTTTCACTGTGCACTACCGACAGAAACCGATACTTCTGTAAATCCGAACTAGCTTGACTGAGGCCCCCCTTCTGGGGACCTCTAGTTTGGAACGCACCCATTAGACGGCCGCCTGTTGCTTCCTATTATCACCCAAGTGCTGGGAGGAAGGAACAGAGGAGCCACGACCACTAGAAAAACCTTCCACCAAGGAGAGAGAGTAAACCTAGGTTGTATCACCTACCAGAGCACCTAGATGCTGGGGGCGGTATTGGCCTGAGCTTGGTTGGAAACGCATTCAGTAGTAGTATTGGTGGCCCAAATGGCTCAACATCTCGGATCCATCCGCAGACGTGGGGGATCAGTGAAGAGTTTTACCCAACTTGTGCCACGAATCAGCTACTGGACCTACACTATCGTAGGGTATAGTTTCTCGTCCGAAGTGCACACCGTATCTTGTTGTGCAGCGAACCAAACTCTATGACTTACAAGATAAAGACACAAGCAAAGGGAACAAAAGATTGCTCATTTAGCTACCTAGCTATGGAGTACCTAACCCCTCCTGCGTAGGAAAGATAGGCAGAACGTGACTAAGCCACCTCACTGAGATTACGGACAGTCTCGATATATTCATTTTCCACCGCTCATCCGAACCAGTCCCTACTATCACCCGGTGGTGAGGGGTTTAGTCTACCAGACTGAAACTAGGTATGGTCTATCCAATCCTTACTTCTGGACTCAAGAAGCAGCATACTGGAACTTGAGAACTGTAACAACAATCTCACTGAGTCAGTTAATCCACGTTACCAACCGATCGAAGACCTTCTTAATAAGCCGGGCACGCGTCAAGTGATTTTCTGGCACCCAACGTTGGGCGTTAGACTATTAACTGTACGCAATGAACGGCTGAACTAGACCAACAAGGACCCGGAGAACTAAGGGCCAAGTGGAGAAGCTGGACGGACACCGGGGAGTCTACGAACGAAACACCCTGTGGCGTCCATAGCCATTAAAATGTCAGTCTCGGAGATCAATGCCACCACAGGCAAAAACAGTGATACTGAGCATCATGTAACTGAGTCACAGTGTAGCCATGCCAACTGTCCAGGCTGCGGCTCACTACCACATACTGCGCCAAGATGTTCCAGTGCGCATGCCTAGGCTGGCCTGATGCGAATCGTAATTCACAAGGTTTGCAGTACAGATGTGAAGCCTGCCGCAAACAACCTACTAGCTTCTGTATCGAAATCACTTGCCCTGGCTGAGGCATTAATTGCATACGGTGCACGTTATGCAGCGAACCCTACCATCACCTATGTATAGGATGGCCCGACGAACGCATCTCTATGCCCGGGATGGCCTATCAGTGCGATAAATGCCGACGAAAACATACCTCTCACTCCCGCAGGTCAAAGCCTCCCCATATTTAAACACAACCAGGGACCGCACCCGGCCATCCAGCCACCAGGAGGAGCAATGACATTCAGATTACAGATTTCGCAGGTCAACCCCATGAGGATCAGGTAGCATTCACACAAGAATGTGAAAGGGAGTTCAGGGTGATGGACCCCTCGCAGGGTGCCAACAAGCTTCAGCTACTTCGGACGCAGCCGAGCGCCGCCGAAGATGCACAATCTAAGGAACGCTGACAAGAGGGTTCTCACGTCCCACACCACCTCTACAGTAGAAGTAAGTCACACGCCTTGCCCGCACCCTGCTGCAGCAGCCCAGACTTCAGCACTACATAAGTCCGTGTGCAGCAGGGCTCCAGCAGTCATTCCCTTTTCTTCTCTCGCGGCATTCCGAGCACTGCCCATTGCTGGGACCTACAGAGATCTTCCAAGTCTTAAGCACTCCACCAGTGGCTGCTTCCAACTACTATGACCAGTCATCCAACGAACAGCGAACACGCTAACATTTGTTAACTTCACTTGTCTCTTCTAGACACTATCTTTCTTTAGTACAGTTTAGTAGTAAATTATTTTTCACATCTAGAGCAATCTCTCCCTTTTTAACCTAGGACCAGGTCGCCTACACCTGGCTAACGTAGGTAATCTTCAGAACTCCAGTGTTCGGTAGGAGGTAGCACAAGTCACATGTTTATTGATTTTTCAATAAACATAATTTTGTTCTCTATCCTTACGCTTTTTCATTTACAGAGTATCTTTCTATTTTGCCCGCTAAGAACAATTCACGTTGTGTACTGCCGACAGAAACTGAGTATTTTCCTAAACCAAATTAACACACCCATTAGACGACCGCCTGTTTCTTCTTGTCACCCGAGCACTGGTAGTGCTGAAAGGGAGGAACAGAGGAGCCGAAACCATTAGGAGTACCTTCATCCAAGGAGGGGCAGCATGCCCAGGTTATTCCCTTCCTTCGAGCACTGATAGTTCTGAAGTGACCATAGCCTGAGTCTTGCAGTTCAGCCTTGCCTGAAATCACATCCAGTAGAATCATTGGGGGTTCAAACGGCTCCCGGTCTCTTATCAGTCCGCGAAGCATGGGGGATCAATGGAGACTTTTACAGAGCTCGTGCCAGCAAGCAGCTACTGGACTGACACTTATATTGTTTCTCGTCAAGGTGCACTGCGTTTGTTGTTCAAGCAGCGACACACTATGACTTTCAAGGTAAGGCATGGCAAAAGGCATAGGGAGAAAAACCTAGCGTTTCTTGCTGCCAAACAGTGGTCTGCACTTCCCCCTCCTACCAAGGAAAGCATGGTGGAGCGGGACCACGTCACCGCAGTCAGGCGCCAAGCAGTCACAACTGCTCCCATAGTGTTGGTGTATTTTCCACCGAATATTCACACCAGCCAAGAGTATCACCCAGTTCTGAGAGGACTGGTTTATGGGGCTGGGTATGGCCTGGCCAATCCCAGGTTCTGGAACTGGGAATATGTCGCCTGGAATTATCAATGCGGTGTAGAACAACCCAGCACTCACTAAGTTGAGACCAAGGGTCGAAACCTGAACTTCATCAGCATCACAACTGTCTTCTGAGTAATTCAGTAGCTAACACCTCACGCCAGCCACTGACAATCCTGTATAAAACCTACGCTATTGGTCTAGCGTACAAATCCAAGGCGAATGTGCCAAGTAGACCTTAACCGGGCACGCATCAGTTATTTAATTAATTATAAACCCCCGTCACTTACAAGGTGTATGTGTATTTTATGTCAGTAAATTTTGTGGCTCTTTAAACCCAAGCGACCGCTCCGGAAGTTCGTAGGAGCTCATGGGAGGTGTCCGGAATGCCCAAGCCTACCTAGAGATTCTATGCATTCAAGCTCGCCCTGGGTTTATTTCCCCTCCTCCAACTATCAACGCTTCCCCGAGCCAATGCCCCATTAGTTCTCCCAAGGTGGGTAGATCCACAACCCTGCCAGGCAAAGCACGTCCAGAACTCACAGACTCTGCTGAAGGGTAGTCCCATAAATAGAGGAGGGAACCAGCACTCTCGCTCACCAGATATTATTTTATTTATCTACTACTAGGCCTGCTAGTCGGTGCATGCGTGCGTATGCGCGTGCGTGCATGTGACAGAGAGAGAGAGAAGGGAGTGCATCAGTTGATGATGATGATCATCATCATCATCATAATACTGGTGCCAATGATGTAGCCACTACCCTCAAGCTTAGAAGAGACCTTCAGCAACTGCTGAACCTTCAGGGTTTTCAGCTTCGAAAATTTGCAATTGTCCACCATTGCTTGATGACTTGCCACCACAAGATATACATTCTTCTGGTGAAACATACTCTTTTAGGGACAATTTCTGCATTGAGATATTAGGCTTACGCTGGAGCCCCAACAATGATGCCTTCTCATATAACATACAACCCAATCCTCCAGTGTACACAAAATGAGGTATTTTATCAGATATTGCCAGAATCTTTGACCTGTTGGAATGGCTTGCACCATTGAGATTATATGCAAAACACCTTATTCAGTTACTCTGGCTTGCTCAAGTGTAATGGGATTCCCTAGCGCCACCTGATATAATTGCCAGATGGAACAAGTTTCTAACAGAGCTACCTCGCTGTTTAGCCATCTCTATTCAGTGCTGCATTGCCCACAACCTCTCAGATGCCACTTTTAAATTTCATGGGTTGGCTGACAGTTCGGAGAAGAGCTACACTGCGTTTTTGTATCTTTGAGCTGCATTTAACCCTAGTACAATCATCATCCATTTACCAGCTCTCAAGACCTCGATGTTAAGAGCAGTCCAAATCTCTTCACTAACTCACCATTCATTTACTACTATTGGCTAAAACTAAGGTAGCTCCATTGAAGTGAGTTACTCTTCCCCTGTTGAAGTTGTATGTTGTGGTTTTGCTTTCTAGATACTTATGTTTGCTGCTCGACACCCTTACATCTGTCTTACAGTTAGACAGTATATATGCATGCTCTGATTCATCTGTTGCACTCTCCTGGATAAAGATGTCCCGTCATGTTTGGAAGATATTTGTCGCAACTGGGTGACTCAGATACAATAATGCACATCTGTAGACTGGTGGCATTATGTGGCAAGTGAAGATAACCCTACTGACTGTGCGTCTCGAGGCTTTACACCTGGTCAGCTAGCAGACCATCCACTTTGGTGGTCTGGACCGTCGTGGTTGCATCAACCAAAAAGCGAATGGCTGCAGAGCAATCATTTCACTCACAGACCCACTGTTAATGATGAATGCAAACCCTTGTCCTGTCAGTAATCTTAGAAAAGTCATGCCTTTTGGAATTACTTGAACGTTTCTCCAAGTTGAAAAGGGTTCAATGAATTGTTGCCATTATGTTCAAGTTATGAAAAAACTTTGTCCGAGACCAAGCACTGTATGGCCCAGTCTTGCCTGGTGAAATGCAGTATGCATTAATGCTCTTATAAAGGGTACACAGAACCAGGCATTTGCAGATGAAATGCAAAGATATGTTGACGCAGTAGAAATCCTGCATGTAGGGGGCAGACTTCATCATTCAGACCTAGTGTATGATGAGAAACATCTGATTCTCCTCCCAAAGTGGTCATCTTGTAGAACTTCTTTATTGATCAGTTCTGTGAAGATTTCTTTCATCCTGGGCCCAGTACAATTCAGTCATTACTGCAATGTGAATTTTGGTAACTTGGTGTACGAAATGTTATTTGAGGTCATCTTTGTAAGTGTATTCTCTGCTTTCGTGCTCGTCCAACAAGTTCCAATCCTGCAATGGCAAGCCTTCCAGTCAGTAGTGTGTGTCAAGCTAAGCCCTTCCTCATTTCTGGTGTTGATTATGATGGGCCAGTTCCAATTGCTATGGTGCGAACAAGAGAACCTCACACACTGCAGGCATACATTTGTCTTTTTGTATGCTTTGCCACCTAGGCAGTACATTTAGAGCTTGCTTCTGATTTGTCATCTGAAACCTTTCTTGCTGCATTCAGATGTTTCATTGCATGTCGTGGGCAGTGTACTCACTTGCATAGTGACTGTGGTACAATCTTTGTAGGTGCTAATAGTCACTCGTCAAAGCTGCAAGAGTTCTTGGCTGATAACAGGCATTTTACTGTCAAACCAGCGGAAGAAAAGATAACTTGGCATTTTAATCCGCCATCAGCCTCACACTTTGGTGGACTCTGGGAGGCAGGGATAAAATCTGCTTAGTCTATTGAGCGAAGGGGTGGGAAGTCAGCTACTATTATATAAGGAAATGTACACAGTGTTGATTCAGATTGAAGCAATTCTCAACTCTATACCACTTTGTGCTATTTCCAGTGACCCAAATGACTTATCTGCCCTCACTCAATCATTTTCTGTCTCTTGGTCCTCCTCCAAGCATTACCAGAACAGGACTTCACCAAGGACCCTACAAACAGATTGAACAGGTGGTCACTAATTCAATAAATTCATCAGTCTTTTGGGAAACGTTGGCATACTCAATACCTGTAACAGCTTCAACCCAGGAATAAATGGCTCAAGAATAATGACACCCTGAAAATTGGTGAATTGGTCCTAATCAGGGGTGACAACCTTCCACCCATCCATCGGCGACTGGGTTGCATCACCAAGATACTGCCTGACTCAGATGGCATTTTGCAGGTTGCCTTGGTCCTTACTCACCAGGGAGTCCTGACTCATCCTGTAGTCAAGTTGTGTCCACTACCAGTTAATTAGTTTGAATTCTCATTTCAAGGTGGGCAGGATGTTTAGACTTGTGATTTCGTGTGGTGTGCATTATAGGCAAAATTTTAAATTTGTTTTTCCTGTCCACTCTTTGTGGACACCATCTTGACTATACAGACAAATGAACAAAAAAGTGTCAGTTATGCACAGTATGCAGTCTGCGCAGGTTGTTTCGTTGTGCAGGATAGTTTTAATGTCATCGTAATGAACTATATAGTACATATACAGTTCATTCTCGTCGCCCTGTGCCAGACAACAGTGAAACCCGTTTTGTTCAATTTAAAAGGAATGGATTAAGGTGTAAAATGCAGGAAAGTATAAATTCTGGTAAATCTTAAATATTAAGAGGTCGTAGTGGTGTTGCAGGCCAATTCTATGTCTCCTTCCCCCTTCTGATCACACCACATCCTCCCTCTTCCCACAAAGAGATGTTGGGCAATACATGCCACAGGTTCCATTGATGCTGAGTAGGCTGCTGTGGAGATATGCCATGCTGCCTGCAACCATTGCCTCTCTCCACCCCATCCAATGCACCTCTCATAGACCCTGGGTTTAGAGTACCTATATATATACTGGCTACAGACCGGATTCATGATCTGAGTGCACCGGTCACCAAGAGACCTTCAAACCTCAGCATGTTCTCTGCAACCTAGCTTTGGCAGTCACCATCCAATTACAGTGTAATGCTGTGGGTCAACCATACAGTCGCCTTGCACCATCGTTTACTATTAGCCTTCACACTGTACTCTGTGTCACTCAAGTATCAATGTCACCCTCGCAACTCTCTTTTGCACTAGCTATGTTGAAAACCTAAGTATGGCCCTGTAAGCCTTGGAAAGGGTACAGGTTGGATATGTGTGTGTTGGCTCACCAATAAACCAGGCATACTTCAACATGTTTGCATTTTTCACTCAGCTCACTTTTATTTCAATTCTTCGTGTTTTCATCACCTTTTGACCACATTCACTCAATTACTCTTCCAGGAGTAGGCACAAGTCACCTCCTGGCCTGTTGGTTGGGATATGGCAGCAATCCCGCTCTACCTGGGTACCATCTGATGGTCAACAGTATTGGTCATTAGGGACTCAACCTGCAAACCTACCAATGAGAACTCTGTTTCTGTGGTCACGTTGCCCTCTTTGATATACAAGGAAAGGAGACACGTGCTATGTGGGCGCTGCCCTATGGGAGGATGCCCACAACCGCCACCTCTTTCATGAAATCCCTTGATTATTCACAAAGGCTGTGCCCATCCCTACCAGATGCCCATTTGATCCTCTCTCTCTGACTTTTCCATATCATGAGCTGCCAAGCTGGACATCAGAGGGCAGCCAAGCAGGCCTTGGCCTTAGCCAAGGAAGCTGGTCAATGCAGGCTTCTTGAAAAGAACTGAACAGACTACTTCAAAGTGTACGTGAAGAAACCTAAAGAATGATTTGCGGTGTTGTAAGATGCCTTTTTTTGTGAATGTGGCTAACATTTTGTATTCAGCACAGCAAAATGGATTATAGTTAAAGATTGTCAGAATAAACATGTTCTATACTGTATAAGACAGGCACCTCATATAACCCTTATTAGAACAAGTGTTTGTTTAATTGTCGTGGTTTAGAATAGTGTTGTAGCCAGCCATACATATCATTACAGCTAATAGCTAATTGATGATTAATATCTAGAAACACACATAAAACATAATTTCACCAGTTCCTTCACAAATAATGATTTTTAATTTTTGGTGTTAAGGTTATGTTAGTTACTTTAAATACCATTTTATATTTATGTGTTAATTAATAAGTTAACTTGTATTGGTGAGAAGTTTGCACATCTGCATATTATTGCTTTGGCTGAATCATAAACCATATTTGATTACTTCTTGAAGCATGCAATAACATGCCAATCCTTGGTTCTCAAAAATAGGAGTGAATACAATTGTGGTACACTCGTTGGGAAAGGAGAATGGTTAGGGTTGCCGTAAGTGCAAGTTTTCTGGGACATGCCCTCCTTTGTATAATTAGAATTTCTGTCCATGCAGAATTGTAAAATTTGGCCAAATGTTTGGGTTGTCTTGTCAGATACAGTTAATAAGCTTCACTTGTAACGAATTTTTTACCTATCTCTTAAATGACAAACCGTTATTGAGCAAAATATGATCTACAGAGGAATATGCTTGAGACAGTCAGCATCCGAAGGAAGAACAAACAAAGGGGATCTGAAAGTGACAGATCTTGAGGTAATTGTTTGTATTTGTACCTACTGAGGAGTCTAATACATATAGGCTATACCCACTGAATGTATGAAGAAACACGTTATGTTTTATTTTATTGTGATCTGAGCTCACTTGCTTAATTAATGATTACCTACTTACTTAATTTAACCAGTTCAGTTATTGTGCATAATAAATATGTGTTTGCTGAATGTTAAAAACATTGTTACTAGCTTTTTATCACAGCTCCCCAAGTCTGTCTTCAAAATAACTTTCATTATAGGTACCCATGGTTAGATGTAGACATCTGCCACTGTCACCTCTTTTTGCTTTAAAAATATGGCAACCATGGGAATGGTTGTGTTCACATTGCAGAGACAGGAGGTAGTGGCGGTGGGCGAGGAGAGGTGCCAACCCTGGGGTTGGTGACACAGCAGCTGGTGCAGAGTGTAGAGCACCACCACCGTGAGAAGGCCAGCCTTGAAGCCCTGGCCAACAAACTGGCCAGCACCACCAACATGACCACTGCAGAGCTGCGTCAGGTTAGTGTGCGCACTTCCAGTTAACACTGAATTTTCACCTATTTGTTATACAGTTATTCTTTCATCAAGAAATTGGTCTTGGTTGACGTTATGTTGAATGAAAATCAGCTGTGTATTACTTACAGAAAATGTACTTGCATAGTCATTCATTTTTTTTGTTCCTTTTTCAACCATGTATAGTGCATTTGCATGTGTGTGCGTTTGTGTCTGTCCTGTTTTTCTCTCTTTTTCAAACACACACACAATCAAGATTCAATTCTCAAACTCCATGAGATGTTTGAAAAGACCGAACCAGATGCACTTTTTAAATAACCATAGGTCATAAATTTGTAATTAAGGTACCTTTTGACGTGATTAAGAATGAAACCATACAATTGAATTGTGATGCTTTAAAAGTGTTCCATCGCTGTGCTCTAAACACATAACAACTTACTCTCTGTGTGTTGTCACAGCACAGTCTTAGACTGGCTATAGTCCATGTACCTTAGTGTAATAGTCAGTCGCTGTACTGGTAAGGGTTGGCTGGGTCTGTATTTGGTGGATGTGTAGCTGGACTGAGGTGGTTCCAAGCGCCTAACCACCTCTCCTACTGCTGCAAGCTATCCGTTAGCTACAGGCTTTTTGGGTGGCTTGGGAGGCAGTGGGGAGACAGCACGAGGAATGTTCGACAGTAACTTGAAGGTTTCTTGACCTTTGCTGGACATCCCAGAAGTAGTCCCCCACTGGCATGCTGTGGCCTCTCTTTATCTTTGTGGAATACATCTAGTATCAGAATAGCAGCTGTTGAAGATAAATCAACTAATTTGAATTGTGTCTGTTTATTACCGAAACAAGTATATGCACACATTCAGCCTGTACACTTATTAGGGCCTGAAGAGCTGATTCTAGGTTACCAACAGAAAGATCACCTAGTTTTGGGTGATGTTGGGGGGGGGGGGCGAAGGTTACCCCAGGCGGTCAGTACTCGAACTGTTAGTTGTAAGAGCATGGTTAACTGTAAAGCTGAAGGGTACTGAAGGCTTTGGTAAGTAGTCAGGCAGTGTAGCGTTCTGTGACAGGTGCTGCACAAGGCAGGTTGACGTATGTGACATTAGTACTCTTCAGTCCACAGCTGGGCAGAGTGACGTCCTGCAACTGCACTGCACAAGTTAACCTATAGTAGGTTGATGCGTGCTGCTTATACCAATATACCAAACACAACTACTCATCATTACATGCTTCAGCAGTCTAAGGAAACAACTCAGATGCTAACAGGACGTGATCCCGAGATGGGACATTGATGCTACTTGGTTTCCGGAATGTTCCTGACCTGGCCTTCTTTCTGTACTAAGGAGTCTTAAAACCTGAGGAAGGGTCAAACCAAGCACTGAGTTTTACGAGTGCACAGAGAATAGTTTCACCACAAACAGACTATTCCTGCACGTAAAACGAAGGGTATTCAAAGCGGCTGCATGACACTTCAGCCTCCCCGAAGCACCCAACAGACAGTGTGTCGCCACACTGCCGAAGATGGTCAAGTGCCGCAGAGCACCTGAGGCCATATACCGAGCATACGAGGGTAGTTCTCCCACCCCGCTTGCTCCAGGCAGATGTCACAGGGGCACGTCACGCCTCACACCCTGACCTGGTGCACATCTGTCCATGAGCCAGATATCAGGCTGGGCCTGGCCGAGGTCGGGAGTTATCGCTCCAGTAGCTTACCTCAACACTTTGTGTGCTGGGGCTCCCTACTGACCTAGGTCCTCTCCAAGAGCTTCTAGTTCAACAACCATCAGTGGCTGCCGTCACCACTTTCCAAAGGCTTAAGCAACTACTGGTATTTGTTACCACCAGAAGCCGTCTGCAGAAGACTTCAACTGGATACTTAAACACTTCAATTGACGATCCTCCTGGGTCAATAACCACCATTACTTGCTGGTAGTGGTCACCCCGTAAGCTAGTGCCTCTTCTAGGCAACCCCATAGGTATTGTTGCATAAGTTATGTTTAATTATCCACTTGCATCTTAAGTAGTCTTAGGAGCAGGTCACCTCCACCCGTTACTTGCATAGCTTTTACTTCCGCTGTCATTACATACATCTCATCTTTCGACGGCCATCCATTCTATATATGTCTGCATATAGAACAGTAGCGCCTCTACCACTAGGTATACACCCCACCGAGGCAGTACAGCCATCTCAAGTTGTATCGCTGACCGGAGCGCGTAGCTAACATACTGGCAGGGGTATTTACTTGGTACTGGATGCCCTACCTTTGTGGACCACACCCGGCAGTGGCAGGAAGGCGATTTACGACCCACAACTCCAGGTTCTTGCACTGTTTGGAGCCAGGGAACGCACTGTCAGCAAGTGTTGGAATACATGCTAGCCAGGTCTTCGTCAATTGCTTACCGCTTCCAAGGGGTATTGAGTGTGTTATACTTCTATGCCATACATCAGGCATGGAGCTCAGAGAACGGTGAAGTAGAAGGGGTTTAGAATTGCTAAGCAGGTATGTGCAGCCAACCTCGTAGCTCTGGTTATCGAGATCCCACTGGGGCAGGCCCAAGTCACTCGACACGCGGGGAGACCGACTTCTCCCGTCGGGAGTTTTGTATTCCACGCCAACTCAACTAGGACCGGCGACGAGAATCATCTGGTGTTCCGGGTCCTTGTTACCATTAGCGACACCAGGCTGTGGGGCGCCAACCCTCACTTCAGCAGCTGGGAAGGTACCCAGTGGAATTGCAGACACCTAGCAGAACACTACAGCAGCTCCACAACCTTCAAGGCCAGGAAGACAACGGAGATAACCTAATTGTCCTGCAGTGTCTCTACTGCCTCACCGAAGCTAAGCATGACGAACTCTGGTAAGTTGACATTGCCCCAGAGATCCAGTGTTCCTGTCTGACATCGCCCGACCGACAGTACCGGAGTTTGTGCCCAGCCGGCAGCCCATGCAGCCCACTCTGGTATCCAGTAAAAGACCGTACTAAGGTTCTTAGTATAAATGCGCGACTGACCTAACGCAGTCTCAAAAACCACTTGCACACAGACAGTTTAAGCGATGCACGTCAAGGTGAAGTTAGAAGGCATCATTTCGTAGCCTGGTAGAGTGACGTCTTGCAACAGAGCTGCGCAAGTCAGCCAGTAGTAGGTAAGAAGAGTCTGTCCACGACTGGGCAGAGTGACGCAGAACCAGTGTGAGGGGAGCAGAATTACAGAGAGAGGGGCGAAGAGGAAGTGGTAAAATAGCAGAAGGTGACCAAAGCTGGGTTATGTTCCCTCTGCGGCCAGCAGCCGAAGGGGTGGGTGTGTGCCAAGGTGGGAAGCTGGTTACAGACCAGCAGATGGCAGTAGCCGGCCCGCAAGCAATACCTGACATCACAGCAGAAAGGTGGCGGGTACGGCGTGACTCTCTTCTTGGAAGGGGGCCATATCTGCCATGAGGCTAGATCAGGATAGCAACGTCACCAGTGGTGCATGAAGAGTATGTAATTGGTTTGTCTCACTTCACTGCAGTGATGTTCACAGGTCATCGCACACCCAATGTATGTAGAGAATATGTCATCACAAATATGTTTTATTTGTTTTCATACCACATTTGCATGAAACTGGTGGTGACTGTCAAGGGTAGTCCACACTCTGTCAATGTAGCATTTACAATATCCCTAATACCCTAGTTTACTGACTTTGACGACAAGACACAACCACTACCGACTGAAGTAAGCAAGGTACTACTATGGCAGACACAATTGTGTTGCATCCGACGTCACCAACATGGCTACCACAAAACGGGGATTAAACTGACGTGTCTTAACATTCCGCCCATCAAAATTGGTACAAATTTTAGAATTGTAGCTTTGCTTAACCAAAACGAATGCCACAAGGAAAATAAAATGTATATTTGAATTGTAAAGAGTTATACTGTCGACTCTTAATGTATAGTTATTATATGTATCGATAAACTGCATCGACCAATAATTTTTGGGGTCCCCCGGCGAAATCCCTATATAAATAATGTTAACATAAACCGCTTATATATTTTATCGCATGGAGCATCCATCAAAGTATATTTTGGGTCCCTTCACATAATATTTCCCACAAATATCATTTTTAAGTTGGTTGTTTATGCAAACGTCTATTAACTGGATGTGAAATACGTCACGTGTGCCGTCGTTCATAACTGCTCTGCGCAGCTTTGTCATGTGTCTTGTCTTCCCAACAGGTCTGTCGACACTGCAGTTTGATGCGACGAGCGAGTCTGGCTTATTAATTCCATTGATGTAAGGGGAAGTGGTTACCAATAGCAACAAACGTGGCAACTTAGCATTCTCTCTCTCACCCTCTTTTCTGTCTCAGATGGGCACCCTCCCTCCTCCTAGCCTCAAATGTCATGCCACCAAGAGAGGAAGTTGTTATCGAACAAAAGATAAAGCCCGTTCTTCCTCTCTGCCACACCCACTTTGCTTGCCTTCCACTCGTCGCCCGCCGGCAACAGTGCAGATAAAGTGTGCCTGGCGAATGTAATTTTATCAAGATTATGCATCGCTCAAAATAGTTGCACCTAACATCGCTTGTATTTCAAAGCAAATGGTTTCACCTGAAAATGTTACTCAAAATATTTTGACGAGGAATTATTTGAAAAGATGATTTCTTTTGTCATTAAAGGTGGTTTTTTCCCTTAAGCTTGGTATTTTATTGTATCTGGTGTAAAATTAACATGATTTTAATACGTAATATTTATTTAACTCAAGGAGCAGTATCTTCGCGAATAAAATTATAAGCCCAGAAGCATATACTTCGACTTCCCTTGTCACCAAAAATTGTTTGAACATCAAGCAACTTGTATTACAAGTCTAAAATTAATTTTCAGTAACTTCTGCGGGGTAATTGGAAGGTTTATGTTAATTTATTTCAATAGACGTGCTTCTTTTCAATAAACTGATAAAATGTCAGGTGACGTCCACTGGAGCGATGCTGGGGAGGGGTAAGCACCCTCTGCGCTTGGCTTCCTTCCTTCTGGGTGCTTCGTGTCAGGTGTGGCAGTTGGCTGGGGCCACCTCATGACAGTTTGCCCTGATGAGTCATACCTTGCTCTTTCTCCCCACATTGGAGAGGCTAGCGTGTTTCTTGACCACTTATGCAACTTGCATTTTCATTCTCGGGCTGAGAGATGATTCTGTAGGCACTCCTGGAAGATTGATTTGGGTTTGACCCTTCCTCAGATTACGTAAAATGATGAGTCGTAGTCGTTTATTAAATATGGTTGAGCGTGGCATGAGTCCCCCTCCCCTCCCTCCCCCCATCCCATCTTCTCCATTGCGACAAAGGCTCATCTGATTATTCAATAGTGGTGCGGGGGAATATAGATCTGTTTCCCCTTTAGTGGAGGATTCATTTTGGTGTGAAAGCAGAAGAAAATAACATTTTCTTGAGTGAATAGACTGGCCCCTTAAGATATGATCGGTTGGCATCTGTAGAGTTCACCACTGTGTGTGCTGGGGTTGCCGGGCCGCACGCGGCACGTCAAGTGCAGTCGAAGCTCCGTCTTATTTCGTTGTAATGCTGTCTCTCTTTTCCCCTCGCCTGGCAAGCCAGAACTAGTGCCATATTAATAGGTTTGTCTTCTGTGGTGAGGATTACTGTCAGGAGGAACGCAGTGCCGGGTGACTCGCGACCTTCGTTCTTACACGTGCCGTGGAACACTAAGCAACCTATGGCTGTGGGTACTTAATACAATAATATATACATAATTAAACCTGCGAAAAAATACATACACTACATAACAGCACGTTTAAAACGACACTTGGGAAAATATGTACAATGCTGTACTTGTTAAAAGGTGTCGGGTTCATAACTTTCTTGTACCTGCTGAGTCACAGAAGGTGGGGAAAGCCTATGTTACAGCAGGTACAGTTAAGTGTGACAAGTTACAAAAGGGGTAGACGACTGGGGTCTTGGACATCTTGGCCGCTGGTTGGCTGATACAAAACGAGTGCACTTGAAGTTAACTAAACATAGACATATGGAGGTCACAGACAGTAACTATTTAAACCTACATACACTCGAACACTGACAAGAACCGTGGATTTTTATGTTGTTGTTGTTGTTGTCGTTATTAAGCAGCTATATCAATCCCTTTTTCAGGATGCATCCTATTTAAGCCCGATGAGCTACACTGTACAATTTAGCATCACATAGGTTGTTTCTAATTCCTTCCAGACTAATCGATCTTGTGCAGTGTTCTTCCAGTTCACACCTACTACTCTTCGAATGTCTCTGTCCCAGCGATCTGGAGCTCTTCCTCTGGATCTTTTCAGCTCTCTTGGTATCCAATCCATCACCGCCATTGTCCATCTGTCATCACTTCTTCGAGCAGTATGTCCAGTCCACTGCCACTTCAGAGTCTTCACTCTTTCTAGGATGTCCCTGACTTTAGTTACTGATCGAATGTAGTCAGCTCTCTTCCTGTCTCTTCTTGTAAACCCAAGCATTGCTCTTTCCATACCTCTCTGGGCAGTTCTTAGTTTTCTCTTAGCTTGACATTTCGGGGTCCAAGTCTGACAAGCATATGTGAGGACAGTTAATACGCATTGATCAAATACCTGCTTTTTAAGGTATACTGGCATGTTTGATTTTTAAAAACTATGTAATTTCTTTCATATGCTCTCCAGCCTAATTTTATACATCGATAGATTTCAGGCATCAAGTTGCCATTCATGTTAATTAGCTGACCAAGATAGCTGTAGTGTTCTGCTATCTCGATATCAATTTCGTTGGTGACCTTCTCTTTTGCTACCCATTTATTTTGCATGATTTTAGTTTTAGAGAGGTTTATTTTAAGGTCTACTTCTCTGCATACTATCTCTAGCTCATTTAACAGTTGTTTAAGCTCATCCAAACTGCTTGAGAGTAAAACTATGTCATCAGCCAATCGTAGATTATTAAGACTTCTTCCATTTACCCTTAATCCTCTGTTTTGCCACTCAATTTTTGACATAGCCATTTCTAGGACCTATATAAATAACTTGGGTGATATGGAGTCACCTTGTTTCACTCCTCTTTCAACAGAAAACTCTTTGGTAGCTACAGCAATGTTTACAAATGCAGTAGAGGTGCTGTAGATGTTATGCAACATTATGACATAACCTGGAGTCACACCTTGTTCTAGGAGGGCCTGCATTACAGCTGATTGGAGAACCGCATCGAAGGCTTTTTCAAAATCAATGAATGCTGAACAAAGGGGCATTTTATATTCATTTGCATGGTTTATTACCTCATGGATGACTTAAATGTGATCTATTGTGCTGAATCCTGATCTGAAGCCAGCCTGTTCTATTGGTTGCGCTGTATCCAAGGTAGAACTGATACGATTATGGATGACCTTAGTGGACACTTTGTAAATTATTAGTAGACTGATAGGGTTGTAATTCCTTATGTCGTACCGACTACCTTTCTCTTGAAGTAACACAATCATTGCTTTGTTCCAGCTGGATGGAATATTTTTCTTTTTGGTGAATTTCCTTGGGAGCTCTTTAGGCAAGAGTCTTTAGTTTGGTTCCTGTTTGGAACATGTTGAGCCCAATATATTCAAACAATCAAAATAAAAAACAAAATCTCGTAGCAACTTGGCTACCCTACACATTATGTACAATGGGTTTGAAAATAACTGTGAATTTTCTTGGGTGCTCTTGGTAAGAGTCTTTAGTTTGATCCATAATGGATCTGTAGTTTACACAACAAAACACTGGTGAAAAATACTTACAATTATTTCAAGAATCAAACTAACCTACACATTATTTACAACAATTATATAAAAAACTAGGGATGGGACGAACCCAGATTTTTGGAAACGAACTGAACTAGAACTTAACCCAGAATATTTTTATCAAACCGAACCTGAACTGAACTTTTAAATTTGTACACAAACTGAACTCGAACAGAACTATGTTATAATTCACTGAACTCGAACCGAACTTTAAAAAATGTCTTATCCTCGCACATATGCCTTTATAGTTCAGCCATAAATTGGTATATATATAACAATAATAGCTGAGGTATCACCCCCGGCTACAGTCATCTGCGGACCACCAGGTGCTGGGGAATGAAGAGCTGAGCTTCCTTGCTGGAGGGACGTCAGTTGGGTGGCCGGCTGAGGAAGGGGCAAAGTGTGACCCTCGACCTCATCGGCTGTTGAGGTTGCTGCCCAATGGAGCGGCAAGGGGTGTCCCTTGACCTCAGCAGCATTGTTGTATCTTTCCTCTCGTTCTGTGGGAAGGACCCTTGGGGCAACGGTCATCCGGCTTCACTGCTGCTGGAGCGGCCGGTCGTCCTGGTAGAACGTGGCCTGGGTTGCTAGCTAAGAGAGGGTCAAGGTATACCCCTCGACCTCATTGGCACTGGTTCCATCCTCTCGCTCGGTGGGGGTGGACCCTTGGGGCGGTGATGTCATCTGGCGACAGTGCTGGGATGGCCGCACTGTCCTGGTTGGACATGCTGCAACTACTGACTGCGGCGATGACTTGGCGAGTCTTCTCATCTCATCGGCATTTCTGTGCTCTGGTTCGCTTTTGCTAAGGTGAGTTTGGCTGGTGACCAAGATGTCCTTCGCCGTGAGTATCGGCTGGTTGGCTGATGGAGGTGGAGGCTCTTGTGACTCCTCCATCCGCTGTGTCTCGGTTCTCTCGGTGATTCTACAAGGTGGACGAGGTCTCTGACATGTTACACAATCTAGATGACTTTGCCAACTAATCTCAATCGAGCTCGGGTTGCCCGACCATGTCTGGCATGGGCCTTCTGGGCATAACTCAGTGGTGTCAGGGGCAGAGTTTTGACAGATTAAGCCACTTGATGCCTTGGAAATTCTATCCTCGAGGGTATGGATCAGGTTACCTCCCTGTCTGGCTCTGGTTTTCTTGCCTCCAGCATTCGGCTGAGCCGTGCTCGATTTCGGGAGTGATGTCCATTGGTGCTGAGACGTTTTCCTTTTCGTGCTGCCTGGAGGTTTCGGATGTGGCATCTTCTACCTGCTGGTGTGGGATATCACCTGGGAAGTGGCGTATTTGTCCTCAGGTCGCCTTCCTTATTGGTCCTTGGGTGTCCTTGGCCCAGTATATGTTGTCCTGGCGTCTGACTATCCGATAGGGGCCTTCCTATTTGGCTGCTAGGCCAGCACTGAACTGCCCGTTGTCCTTTCTGAGTGGGTGACTCCGGAGGAAAACTGCCTCGCCCATGTTAAAGCCTCATATGCCTGTTTTGGGGTGGGGGTACTTCTTGGCAATGTACTTGTCCTGGGTGTCCCGTGCTTCAGTTTTTCTGGTCAACATGGCCATTTGGATGTCCTCTGGTTCGGGCATATCTATAGAATCACTCTCCCACTGCCAATCCTCTGGGCGGCCGAGTGTTTGGCCCAGAAGGAGTTAATTCGGACTCGAGTTGACTGTTTCATTCTTCCTACGGCGGAGGACAAACAATGTGGTGGGGATATGTTTATCCCGGTACTTATGATCATTGCCCAGACTGAGTCGGAGGCACTTCCTAATTTCGTGGTTCCTCCACTCAGTGGGGTTGGCCTGTAGGTGGTATGGGGTAGTTGTCCACTTCTCTACCCCCAACCCATGCACGTCATCAACCATTTCCTGCTGTTAAACTGGGTCCTGTTATCCATAAGGATAGCTTGCAGGTCCCCCCAGCATGGAAATATTTCGCAGTCCATCTTCCAAATTATTGGTGGTTTTTTGTCTGGGTAGAGGGAACACCTCTACCCATTGGGAGAACTGATCTGTTACAACAAGCAGGTAACAGTTACCCTGGGTGCTACGGAGGTAGGGCCCCAACAAGTAGGCCACAAAGTGTGTGTAGGCCGTATGTGGACAAAGGGGATTCGGTGTAGGTGGTGATGCAGCGTATGTCTTGCCACAGTAGAACGTTTCGCGGTTGCTAACGTACCACCGAACGTCATGGCTCATCCCATCCCAGCCGTAGCAGACCCCCTATGTCTCGTAGGGTTTCTCTGATTCCAGGGAGTCCGACCTGGAGATGATTGTGGTGATGTCTGCAAATGTCCATCCTTAATTTCCGGGGATCCCATATCTTCTAGAGGCCTCTGGTTTTTCACTTCGGGACCAGACGACATCGTCCCTAAGCTCGAACCTTTGGGGTTGTTGTTGGAGGAGGCCTCGAATTTCCGGATTCTGCTGTTGGTGTAAGGTAACTTGTTTCCGGCCGATTAGGAGCTGCAGCAACCATATACAGTCGTCTACCGATCTATCATTATTCAGGGGACTGCCAAAAAATGTCTATACATGTGGGATTTCAGTAGATGAGTGTTCTGTCATGTATATCAATTAAATACAGCTCCTAACCCTGTAAAAATTTATCTTGAGTACAGTAATAGCTGTACATTATCTGTGAATACAGTTTAGCTAATAAACACAATAAAAATCGGAATTATAGAAAAAATATTATTGTTAATAATACATTAAAAAACATTTCACCTAAACTTGTTTGAATAAAAAAGACAAGGTCTCCAAATATTGTATACAATTTATTGTAATCGGACACCAAATGCAAGCCGACCTAAAACTTTCAAACCCTCTAAAAATGAAAATAATACGACATGGAATGCAAATCAAATTTTAATTGCCCCATGTGCATTCGTTTAGCTAAGAGCACATGGAGAAGTTATTGATTGGGCAGTGTGCTCGCAGCGGCAATTGGAGAGGGGTGGCGGCGGGAAAGTTACCCCTTCATGCAGAGTTTCGACACCTTGTGTGTGTGACAAATGTCTGTCTTTTAAAGTAATTAAATATATTTTACTGCAAAGAAAACTTTTAATTTTGAGACAAAAATAAATAAGGCAATTATAATTTATTTCTTCACTGTCTAATAATTAATCATTCAAAACCACATCCTTTGATTTTTCCCTGTTGTAAGTTACACTGCACTTGGCTCAGTGCTTACCTACCCATTATGAGATCGCAAAAGGTGTTGAATAGTTCCTTACATTTTATCAGTTTATTCAAAAGATGTATGTATATTGAAATAAACTAATATATATCTTCCAACTTCCCCGCAGAAGTTATTGAAAATTAATTTTACATTTTGATGCGTGCCAATCAACCTACTAATTAACCACGATTACGACTCATCGCTACAGAAATAGGGAAAATTTTCTTCATGAATTCTCTTCACCTGGAGGTTACGCAACTCAGCAGGCATGCTGCCGCCCCTCCCTACTCCGTGCTGAGAGCCTACAAGCCGCCTGCCACCGGGCATGGCCGAGTGCCGTCAAAGAGGCACGAAGCAGAAAAACTGACTACTGCTGATCCGAGTTTTTCGACTCCCACGCCAACCAGGGCAGGATGCTCTCCCTCACCGCAGCCCGCGTCGGCAGTCTCCAAACTTCACTTCTAGATGTTGCTGGGCTCGGGCAGTCATTCTTTCTCAAACTCTCTCGTGACATCCCAGAGCACTAATTCAGTGCTGGGACCTCCGGAGATCTCGTAAGGTTCAAGTATGCCCCCAGCGGCTACTTACCACCTGTCAACGACCAGTGAACACGGACATACATATTGAACTTCACTTTGTCTCTTCCAGACACCTTTTATTTAGCTCAGTTAACTTTAATTAATTTTGTATTCATCTAGAATCATCTATTCCCCTTTTAATATGGAACCAGGTCGCCTATGGAACCGTAGTTACCTTCAGCTCTCCACGATTTGGTAGGAGGTAGCACGTGTCTCGTGTTTATTGAGTACTCAATAAACACTCATTGTTCACTACTCTTCTGCTTTTCATTTACAGGGTACTTGTCTTTTAATGGTTAGAGAGAGAGCACGACGTGCACTGCCAACAGGAACCAGGAGATTGTTGACTGCTACCTGTTTCTTCCCTGATCCTGAGCGCTAAGTTAGTGCTGGTGGGGAGAAACAGAGATGTCCCAACCACTAGAAACACCTTCACACAGGGAGGGGCTACAAGCTCATGTTATCTCTTGCTTTGAGCACTAATTAGTGCTGGAGTGACATTAGCCACTCTGTTTACAGTAATCTACTTGTTGCCTTACTTTCGCATTCATTCATTGTACCACCCTGTGGCAAGAGGTTTGCTAAACCGTACTGAGGTAAAATACGTCTTTGCAAACCCGAACTTCTGGAGCCATGAAGCCTACAACTGGAATTGCCGCTTCGCAGTGGACCGAGCTTACCATTATTGGGTGAAACCCACCTCAACAACAACACCCAAGACGACAGTGTAAACAAGCGATAACGAATACCCCTCGCCTCACGCCTTCTAACCGTATTTAACCACCCCACTTTTGGTCTAGCGGAAAATCCTCGATGCAAGTTTCAGTCAGTCAGTCTAACTGGGCACGCGTTAACTTATAATACAAAAGTTGCTCAATGTTGTAACGGATTTTGGTGACAAGATGAGTTCAAGTATATGCTTCTGGGCATATCATTTTATTCGCGAAGATACTCCCCCTTTGCTATATATAAGTATTATGTTGTAAAATCATGTTAGTTTTATGCCAGATACAATGAAACACCAATCTTACGGGGGAAACCACTTTTAATCCCAAAAGAAAACTGCTTTTCTAATAATAGTTCCTAATTATAATATTTTGCACAACATTTTCAGGTGAAACCATTTGCTTTGAAATACAAGTGATGTTACCACGAAAAATTGTTGGTGGATGCTGTTTATTGATACATGCGATAACAATACATTGAGAGTCGACTAAGTCTTTTTGTGAAACAGGTACCCTTAATAATCCACCTCAGTCTTAATTTGACTGTATTGTGTGTGTGGAAGGTATTGGCGGAGGAAGACAACGATGCTGCAGTAGAGATGGAAAGTGCGGGAGAGCTGCGGATGCTGGTGACTAAGCGGCTTGAGCGGCGCAATGCTCTGAAACAACGGGAGCTGGAGCTGTGCGCTAACTTGATAGAGAGTGCCCTGTATTTACTGTGGTGCCACCTTGATGTATATCTTCGGCGTGCAATTCCACGCTCTCATTTCCCCTTCGCCCTCGCAGACCAGACTGATCACGGTGAGTTCCATCTCTTCCTGTCATGCTTCTGTGTTCCTATTGTCTGTGTTGTCTTCCATATTCCATTAAATCTTTTGCTTTGGTGTGACTGATGAAAGTGTGATGAGATTGTGGTATCATTTGAATAGTCTGAGGGAATGTGAGGATAGTAATGAATCTCGATTGTGTTTGTTATAACATGACAACCATTTTATTACATTTAATTTGACGCCTTAATACACTCAACATGGTGACAATGAAGATGTATAGACCCAATATCACTCTAGAGACCATGAAAATGGGGTCTCCTTAATAAGGATTATTACCTTACTAACTCTTGTGAATAAAAAGTGGTAACGTATTGATTAAATTTACATAAGACATTCGATAAAATCCTTGAGCTACAGATTGTTCCCTTAACAACTTTTTGGTTGCAAAAAAATTAGTATTTTTACACAATATCTTATCCTAACATGAGCCGCACAGCTCATGATGCAAATCTACATAATACAAGATGAACGGGAACAATCAATAATACACTCGGAATATTCAATAAGGTTTACACAAAGCATAAATTCTTTCTAGCAAATTTATTTTCGCTCTCTTTTCAAAATTTCTGTATAAGGTTTTGACATTAATTCAATGCAGTTGCTCATTTTACACTTTAAGATTGACAATGACTCTGAAGAGAATAAATAATCCATTAAAAACCTTGAGACATTGAGTATCAGTAGATTTGACCTAGTTAACAAACATTCATGCACCCAAAATAATTTAAAAAAGGGTATTTATATGACGTGTAAGGCTGATATTTTTACACTTGGCCACACTTTAGCTTGACTAGAGGAAAATTACACATACAATCACTTACTCAGCACTCAGCTATGACAATTAAAATAATTACTGTAAGTGGCATATAAATTGCAGTAACTACAAGACGCAGCTTAATCTCCAAAATATCTTTAATAGCATAGCCATGTAAAAATTATTAAAACCACTTATACTCTTGATTAAAGCACGAAATAGGGCACCAAAAACCTTAAGCTGTCCGCCTCACTGTACATTAAGCAACTTTACCAATTGAAACATTTGTTCCACGTTAGTACCAAATTCTTTCCATAATAAAGTCATGAAAATAACAAATATATACGTGACTCAATGAGATGCGGGACTTTTAAAAATAATCACAAAAATTTTAATTTAAAGCTTTGCCCAAATATTTAAGTGTGTGATACATGTCTACAAACGTGCATCAAGCACGATTAACCCCATGCTTGCATGGCTAGAATTTGAGAGTACTTTCGTAACAAACATGGATTTATTTAATAAATCTTTGTACCAACTGGTTCACGACAATACAGTTCTAACACAGTGAAAATTACACACCTGAAAGGGGTCGGCTTGTAGTCCTGCAAAGAACCTCTGTAATATGGGACTCTTTAAAACTTCTGCTAAAATATAAAGAAATTGTCATAGGGGCAGCTAATATATTTAGTCAGCCCGTCAAGGCCCTAGATCGTAAAAGGATTACACAAATTATAAACTATGATGAGCTGAAAACAAGGTGCTGATTCTGGTCATGTGTGCCAACGACAAGGGCAAATTGGGCGACAAGTACACAATCTAGCAAAGCCATAACAATAATCTACTTCTCACAAAAAAAAGAATAAATACAAAATCCAAAGACCTGAAAGGGACGACAAACTATGTAGCTACAAAAAATGATTACAACATGCCCAACAAAATATTTAAAAACTACGTGATTGAAAATACCAAACACTGAACAAAATGCCCATTCTGAAAATATTATGCATCTTTACCTCACCACAATTTTCCACTCCCTCTCTCGCCAGTTACAACTCCTCCAAAATGATTTTCAAAGGAAGGATATATTAAATTCGCCAACAGCAGTTGATTCCATATCCTGTGCAAGCAGTTACATCACATGAAATCCCATGGTGGTATTTTACTGCACCTCTAGAATGAGCAGCTAAGCGACAACAGGCAGTGTCACGATGAGAGCTCCCAGCAGAATGGCTTGTTAAAAGTTATGTACAAAGTGTAATGCAAGAGACACGGAGGGGATAAGGGGTAGGGGAAATGACAGGTGAAAGGAGGGGCAACGAAGACATTCATGAAGGTCCGGCAGGAGGTGCTAGCATAGTGTGGTCGTTAAGAGAACTATTTAGGGTGCTAGCAACGCAACAGTGTTACAACCCCCACCTCTAGAGCATTCCTCACAGTGCAGACACCTTTGCACTCTGGCTACCTGTCAAACATACACATATAAAACAGTATATGGTATAAATATTCAAGACAGATCAAAGAGTAAGAGAAGGTAGAAGTCCCAATATCTAGGAAATCTCAAATCATGTAGATAGCAACACATCAATACATCTTTTCTTCTCTTGAAGAAAATTTCAACGAAATTAGTTCATCCCCGGGATGATATTGATCAGAATTTTGGGAATCCAAAACTTCTGTATCTAGTTTTGTGATTTGGAGGGGCCAGGTTTGTCCTGAGGTGGAGACCCCGTGCGCACCCCAGCATTGGCGTTTTCTGGGTGGGCTGACATCTTAACCTGCAAGCAAGGTTGTGTGCTCGGAAGTCGTGTGTTTGTCCCTTCTCCTCTTTAGTGCTGCCAGTTCAGTCAATCCTTGTTAAGATGCCTTCCCGGGTAGTGCCAACAGCGGGGCAGTAAGTTGGGGCAAGGAGGCAGCTGCAGGTGGTCAACCACCTGGCATGTGGTAGGAGGAAGAGCTGTGACATTTGGGGCACGCACCAGGCCATCAAGCCGCATCTATACTGCATTATTTTTCTCAGTTTCTTTTGCTCTCTCGGCCAGGTCCTCAACATTTTGTGGTTTGGGGTTGATGAGGTTGCGAAAGGAGGGAAGCAAAGTGCGTATGATATTACGTACACAGCTTGCTTCCTTTTCCGTGGGGTTACAAATGCTTATATATTTGAACCTTCCTTCCTTATGTATATTTTGACCTCTTCCTTCTCGTCTTGGGTTTTTGTATGGAAATTGGCGATCAGCTGAGCCATGACTTCTTCTCCAGTGAACTGAGAAGTCAACAGGTGGTTCAGCTGCTCCTACTCGCTAATAAATTTTCCATACTTTTCCCACCATTCCTTAGCTTTCCCTCTTAACTGTTCTTGGGTCTTTTGCACCTATTACCTGCAGGGTATGTTAGTTTTGCAAAATTCCTGTTCGCATTCCCGTAGGAATTTGACCGGGTCCTCGTGTGGATGTCCACTGAATTCCGTGGGCTGGAATTCAGTAGTGCACTATAGGATAACTCGAAATTCAGTAGTGCACAATAGAATAACTCGGGGCTATACCTCGAGCCGCGATTTCTGGGGCAGTATGTCAGGCCTCTCTGGCATACCTGGCAATGATAAACTAGACTAGGCCACGTAAGTAGCTCATCCGACAAGCCTGTTCATCTTGGTTTAAAGTGAGTGTTCTGATCACCACCTACCGTGGCACCCTTAAACATATGTAGCATACATGACACGTCATATAGACATTATAGCGTAAATAGTTTACTCCATTACAGATCAGCGATGATATTTAATTGCTTGAAAGTTTGATTCTTCTGTCTTGCTTAGAATTCTTATTGATCAAACTTTTATAAACCTTTGTTAATTTTGCATTTCACACAGCAGATCTTTTTCAATTAACAGTAATGCCACTTTTGATATTTTTTCCTGTTGTTGCGTGTTGCGGGTGTACATTTTTGTTGGTTTCAGCACCAGAGGACTTTTTTCTGCAGAGGCACTAGTTGTTGGAATAGTTATTATTATGCGTTTACATAAGACTGTAAACCACTAATTTTTCAAATGCAGTTTAATATTGAAATTTCTATTGAATTATTTTGTTGCAGTAGTTATGTCCTTATCTGGGGTTGGTGTCCTGACTGACATAATTTCTCTTATCTTTCCAAACGTAATACAAACAGTCAATATGAATCAAACTGTAAAAAATAGAGTAACTCTGTGCCTGACTGGTGCCAGGTTGACAGACCTGATCCATTCTGGGCAGCTACAGAGAGGCAGTTATCAGACACAGGACATTGCAGAGAAAATCAGTGTCATACATCAAAAACAGAATATAAATAACATAAAATTGATACTACCAGTAGTGTATATGCATGTTATGCAATTAGGACATCATTTAACGTAATAAACATTTTTATTTATTGCACACAATCAGCCTCGTACGAAAATAAACCAATTGTGCGCACGTATATAGGGACAGCTGTTGTGCCGGCAGTGGGTGCGGGCCTTGCGTGAACTTTATCGATCGGCTCACGAAGCTACGCGATCACCTTCTGTGGTAACATTGTCATGGCAACTGGAAAATAATGTGAAATAATATGCGAAAATGCAGGAAAGTGTGGCGAGATGAAACAAAACATATCTATGTACAGTAGAACCCCATTTTTGCATTACTGCTTTTTACATTTTCCCACTAATTACACCATTCGTTTTTGGTCCCGTTTTATCTCCATTTGATGATGTGTTCATATTTCCCGCTAATTACAACACACA
The DNA here is from genome assembly GCA_029891345.1 of Dryococelus australis. NCBI lineage: Eukaryota > Metazoa > Arthropoda > Insecta > Phasmatodea > Phasmatidae > Dryococelus > Dryococelus australis. The sequence continues at coordinate 149,738,186 of CM056999.1, read as the reverse complement.
ATATTTTTGTTTGCTGCTATTTGTACTTTTTCTTTACGTTATTGACAGTGGATAAAATCCACATGGCAAAAAGATAAGAGTGTTGGATGCAGTCCACATTATTTCTCATGCATAGAAGGATGTTACACAGAAAACAATTACGAACTGCTTCAGGAAAGGTGGTTTTCCATGTTCAGTGGTTGGCAATGAGAAGCCAATTGAGCCAAATGTATCATTGACTTATTTAGTTAACATTGACTCTGACATGATTATTACTGAAGAACAATTAGTTGAAGATATTGTAAGTTCCCGTGTCATGAAAAGTCAAGACCAAGAAGATAACTAAGCTTGTGAAGAAGAGGGAGAAGTACGTATGCCCACCAAGCATGAGGCATTACAAGCTGTATCAACTGTGAGGACCTTCTGCTCAGGATTTGAATGTGAGCACAGTATTTTCAATCAGCTGAATATCCTTAACAAAAAAATTGAACATGTTAGGAGTCAGCAGCTTGTGCAGATGAAAATCCCAGACTCCTTTTTAAAGTCTAATTAACTGCATAATGTGAACTGTTGTAGTGCATTAGTAAATAGTCATTCTAAATTTTTATTACCTTGATTCTTATTTTTATGTCCTTTATTATGAAAATTCCAAATGCGACAGAAGTTTTTTAAGAAAGTTCTAGGCAAAGTTTGTAAGTATGCCTATATTTGTCAGTTTATTTGTTCTATCTTCAATATTTTCCATTGTTACATACTTTTTCTTGCTATGCATATTCAATTTGTAAATGTACTGGATTATATTTTGGTAGAGCTTTTCATGTTCAGCAATTTTTTTTTTTGTAAAAAGATTTTTGTATAGTGTTAATGGTATGCCAATGTTGATTTATTACAACTTCATTCGATTTGAATCACTATACTGCATTTCCCACATTTTACACTTTCCCGCTTTTTACATCATTTTTGCTGGATCCCTTGAATGGTGTAAAAAAAGGGGTTCTACTCTATGTGGTAGTAGGGAAGTATGTAAAGTAGTGCGAAAGTTCACATGTGCAGAAAATAAAAGTGAACTATTTGGAAATGAAATCAATAATCGAGCAATAGGTACCAAGCTCTATTGCAGTGCTTACATAGCGACTGTGGAATACACACTACTGAATTCTACTTGTTGACCCACTGCCTGCTCTGAGAATTTTGTAGCCATGTAATTTGCTGGGTAAGCAAACAACTAAAATGTAGCTAAAGGGCTTGGGATTCAGGATGTGGCAGTGAATAGCGGAGAGATTGAGAAGCTCTTGTCATAGAGGTCTTGACAGCCAATGAGGCTGAAGTGAGGTGAGTAGTGAACAGCACCAGAATGCAAGGACAGGGGAACTAGAGATATCACCGTGAATACGTGCTGACCAGTGGCATCGTCCGACACAGTTACCACATGTGAAAATCAAGGAGCGTCCCCAAAGGGAATGGAACCCGGTTCGCCGTGGTGGGAAGCAAGAAGTGTGGTCGCTACAACACCATGCCCCCCCACCAATGGCAGAGGATATATTTTAATTCCAATTTTGACCACCAATGTTGCCACCTTTGAGCTGTTGCAGGTTATCCAGTACAAAACACAACACATGTTGTGGCCAACTGCTTGATAAGTTAGTCATTATAGTCATTGGTCACTTTTCAGTAAATTTTAATTTTGTGATTTTGGTCTCTTCTTTTTTGTCACCTTTTTTGTGATATTGTCATCTAAGTCACCTTTTTCAAGGGGGGAAGCCACTATCAGCTCTAATAGGGCTTCTGGGGCCTTCACGTAACATGAACAAGAAATAAAAAATAACACTTACAGTACTCCAATTTATTCTTTTTATACTGAATCTAGAAGCTGTCTCTCAATATAAAAAATATATATATATTTTGTTAAATGGAAATAAAGCTGTTTCCTCGTTTATTCAAAATTATTTTAATTTTATAGATAATAACAGAACTGAGGAGGATGAGGTTTCAAATTTACTGTAAAACCAATAAACGCAGGACTGTGGCGTTACAGTGTTAGTAAAAAAGAATCTGGTGTGCTATCAAAGTTGGCAAGAACAAATTGTAAATTAAAGTGGGTGCAGTAATAAACATAAATATATGTGTTTGGCAGGGATAGCAACTGTGAAAATATATTACACATAAAGTTCATACAAGTTTTTATATATTTTGTCAAGACAACACAGGTTACTTACCATTAAATTCTTTCATACATAAATTGTTACCTAGAATGTTTATTGAAGAAGTTATATTCGGATGAGGATGTTGAGAAAAGTGATTTCACACATTGTTTTTATAACCTTGAATTTGTAAATATTGTGAAGGCAGTTATATTTCATCAGTGGCGCACAGCGGCCTTTGGCTGAGATGGGTCACTGCTGCCAATTACAGTTCTATTTGTGTTGCCAGTTATACGAGATTAGTGGTGTCATTAACTTAGTGCCTGTGGACCGGCACTTGGCCTGTGTATAGAGTAGAGGGTGTGGCCTGCCTACTGGGTACGAAGTCTGGTAACACTGTCACGGCCCAGCTATTGGGGTGGCACACTGCCACGGGTTTACCTGTCTGGAGGGTGGTGCGAAGAGGTGAGTGGCCACTGCCACTGGATCCAGGACGTGGTGCACTGGTGACGCTGGTGGTAGCCCGGGGGGGGGGGGGGGGCTGCGGCTGTAGGTGGTCTGGTAGCCCCCGAACCAGGGGTTGGCGATTCCGTACGGGATGTCCTCGCCCGACGGATGGCTTCAACTATTGGATGTAGTTGTCCGGTGGCCTTGGTGAGTGCTGGGAATAAGTGTTGGGAGGGAGCTGAGAGGTGAGCCCTCTCTAGCTTGTGGGTGGCAAGAGCTCGTTCCTGTGGGATTAGACTGCGAAGTGCAGTTATGACTGGGTTGCAACTCTGCTCAGTCTTGGAGTTTGTAGCTGCCAGTTTAACTTTCCATCGAATACCCCTTCTCCGAGTATAGGGCATAATGGACAAGCTTTGACAGGGTGAAGCAGGTGGTAAAGTCCTGAGTGGTGTGTCAGACCAAGACCAAAGCCGAACAGGCAAGAGTCATACCCGATGCTCCTTCATCCGGCAAAGTTGAGCACGGTGGATACAGTAAAAGCTGGACGGACATGTCTGTAATAACACTCCTCGTTGCAAGGGCTTATTCTGTAGGCACGTGACCAACATACATTACTGTTCGATTCCCAACTTAGTGAATTGCAGGTATGTTCAGATGAGACAAAGTTGAGTTTGTAGTAGAATCAGACAATGTGTTATGCGTCATTCGAAACGTCAGCTTAGTTTTATATTTTGCACAGTCAGTCTCTTGATTAATCTTCAGAATCCGATTTTGTTAAAGGTGCGATGATACAGTGTTTTCTTTACTCACTTCAGTTTTGAGCTCAATACTCTCAATACTTTCGTAACTGTGAGTAAAAAAAACTTCAATAATGCATTCAAATTTTTGTAAATTGCATTTTCATTGTTCTCAACCAAATTTCTGATAAAGTTTAAAATAGAAGAAAATCACACAAGATAATATTACAGATGATGGGAACAAATTTGAAATTTGTATAACTTAGCATGTATGGTAAACCTGTCAGTTTTAAAAATTATAAATATTTATATGATACTGAAAAACATGTCAAGCATGTCAATTTTTGATTTAAGAAAGCTTACAAATTTTTATTTAGAAAAACCAGGAATAAATTTTTTTCTCTATTAGGTCAGATAGAGGAAATGTGGGTCACCAGATGAAAAACAATGGCAGTTCTTCTGCCACTGAAAGTAATATAAATTTATTGTTGTTTTGCAATGGTCGTTTTCATAGAATTTTTCTCGTTCAAAACACACAACATAAATATGAAATACCGGTTTTAAACACGCGTGGCAGGAAAAAAATTGAAATAGCACTTGAAATCAGAATACTGATCATAATTTCACTCAATTTTGACAGTTCTAGAAATGTAGCGTGGCCTCATTGTATCCTTGTGCCACAGCTGCTCTATCTTTGAATTAAAGAATGAGTGAAAACAAATGATATAATCAATGTAAGATACTATTCCAACCTACCTTATTTTTGTTATGGCCAAGTCATACTGCTGGGGCTATGTTATTTTTATCGCCAGTGGATTGGATGGGGTTAGGAGATACAAGTTTACCATCTTTAATGAGACTGCATTGTTGTGCACCTCATCTTACAGGACTGTATCATTTTGAATTACATACTATATAACGTGTTTTAACCTCGCCAAAAGAAAACTCAAATATTTAATTCGAAATAATTTGAATATTAAGCATATTTGGGACATAAATATTTTTGGCGAAGTTAGTTTTCCTTACAATAAACATGTTATTTTTACACTGCAAAACAGAGTTGAAATGGTATTTTTCTAGGTTACGTACATTTCAATAACTGTCTCAAAATACATTATTTACAATACACACTGACTTATTGTTCGTTATTCCTATTGAAGTATCGAATGTCCCATCTCTAGTTTTTGTGCATATGCATGTGTGTGCACCTCTGTGTCTGTGTGTGTGCACTCATGCACGCATGCGTAGGGGTGTTCTTATATTACTTAACATAGTTGGTATTTTGTACATATATAAATTTGTAATTAGTACCATCTTTAGCTGGCAGAAAATTAATGTAGAGAACTGTGTTGGCTATTTTTGCTTTAGATTACACATCATCATTTGCAGAAAGTGGGTGGAAAGTGACACTTGAGGAAATCAGCCAGTTAAAGCAGGGCTTGGTGTCTGTCTTTAATGACAGTTTCAGCAGGAAGCTAGTGGAAACTGCACAGGTAAGTTGCTTATGCTTGTTGCTGTCCTTGAGTAGTGCAAATGATTCTATGATGTGACTTAGTTGTAAAGCAATGTTGTTATCAAATGCACGTGCATATGAAAATTTTTAATGTACCAAATTTATTTGTAAAATATGCCAACCTGTATGCATATTAAAGATGGGTCTGATCCAGTTTTTGGTTCTTGGTTCTGTCTTTTTTTGACGTTGATAACCGGAACCGAGAATCTGTATCAAAATCTCGGTTCTGCTATGCACAAAACAGTAAACACACCTGGTCTACAAAGAAGCGCATATGGCGGGAAATTAATTGCCTACTACTAGCTACCTATTAGTTTCTAAGTAGAATTTTAATGTTTTAAACCGTCGTTAATATCACAAAAGTCTACGAGCATAACAAAATGTTATTTTAATCATGCTTTTTTTCGATATACACAACTTAAAAAAACTTTTCGTCATCATGTGCAACATGCAAAACAAAATTCTGGATGCGGACAAATTTATGGTGCTCTCGGCAGTGAACTGAAGGAACAAAATTTTATATCATGTTTGGTGCAACTCAGCACTATATCCATGGCATCCATGAACGTAAAAAAAAAAAAGAAGGATTTTTGCCTGCTTTCAACTTTGCAAGATTTCCGTCAGGTGGTGTGAGGGATGGTTAGGATATTTTTATAACAGTGGATGCCATCTTCCTAGTCAGTACCTTTTCCAAGATGGTTGTTTGGCTAGGATGGTTGTATTGCTATAGTCCGTTCACGACTGGAACAGACATTCTATGAATCTTTCCTACTCCCATTTTTAAGCAATAAATTTTAAAAATACGTTGAAATATTCAAACTATATTCGTTCTCCATGCTGCCAAACTAACTGTACCCGCGCCAGTCACTGTTTGTAGTAATGATGCATGCAGCTGACGGCTAAAGTGATATTCAAAAGTCTGTTCCAGTCGTGAACTGACTATATGGCCTTTTTTTGTTCGAAGTGGTATAGAAAGGTCAAGGTCACATGATGTCATCCAAGGTCAGGTCAAGGTCAAGGCAATGATGTGATCATCCACGACCCTGGTTGGTGGTAGTTATGCGGCATGAGACTGGTTGTTTCATGAACACGAAGCAATCTACCTTAACATGTGAACAGTGGAAGTCTCAATTTGGATGCCGTGATAGCTTAAAAAGACATCTTGCAACATGCAATGTACTCTTGCCCATGCCTGCTAAGCATTGTAGGTCCACATTGGATACCGGTGCACGCTCACCATTGGAACTGAACATTACAGGCCGCTATTTTTTTTTCTTTCTTTCTTTCTCTCTCCTGCTGCGATTTGCATTCAGGGGGCTTTATAAAGATTTTGTTGCACCAAATATGTCAACTGCACTGCATACTGATTGCTCATTCCTGACAGGTGTGGTACCTAATTTAATAAACCAAATTATGTGTGAGGTCACTACATGGTGCTGTCAATTATAATATGTGGCTGGACTGTAGATAAATGAAACCAGAGCCTCACGATGATGACTAATGTACCAGAACTTTCAAGATTTCGACTGTAGCTGTGTGTCATTCATCTACAGCAGAAGATGCAATTATTGATAGTATATGCACAATATGTCAAGAATGTATGATGGTCAAGGGTTCGGGTTGGACCCTGGTTTTGGTAAACCTTCTAGAGTTGAGGATGAATTGGTACTCTCCACTTAGCAAAATAGGTACACACTGAATTTTTTCCCCTCCACTACTGAGCGGATGACAGCACATAACTTCATCTTCGACCAGTACATGGGGTGTATAAATTACTGCTACAGGAGACTTCACACACAGATGTTAAACCGTGAGTGAGGAGTGTGGAGTCAGCGCTCGAAGATGATACCAACTACTAAAAGTGTACCATCGAGTACGACTATATTTGAAACTTCGATGATCGATCAACAACTACTACATGGTAAACAATGCAGTTACTGTGACAAGGTCTTCCATACAAGTTGCAATGCATGTCATGAACAGATAGAGTGTACAAAGGCACCAACCTCTAGACTACTATTAACATGTGATATGTGTGGTGCAACATTTGGTAGAGGTGATAGTATCAAAAGACATACTGGTACTTGTAAAAGTAATGCACCTTTTTGCTTTAAAACGAGGCAGCATGCATTGTTGCACGACAAGGCTAGCCTTCCTGCTGATACATCATGCAAACGATTGTTCGTTCCGAGCGCCCATAACATTACATGGGCCGGCATGGTGTTCCAAACCAGTGTGTGAAGACAGAACTATGTATGATGCATGGCGGGAACCATATGGATCGTTAGATGGTAACGCATGCCCGGCTATTGACTCTATGGCAGAATCGTCGAGATTTATTGCACTAGACCAAGTACGCAGTTATAGGTAGCTGACGGGAGGTGTTAGGAACCTGACTTACTCTGAAGGTCTTCGGTTGGTTGGTAACATGGGTTGTCTGACTGAGTAAAGCTGGTGCTACAGTCCTTGGGTTAAATTATGTTGTACTGAATTGTCTCACACCGCACTCCAAGTTCCAGGCTGTTGACTCTTGACTTCAGAAGTTAGGATTGGCTAGTCTGTACCTAGCCTTAGTCTGGTATAATAGATCCCTCAATACCGGGTGGTAGTCAAGACTGGTTCGGACAAGCAGTGGAAAATGAATATGTTGTACCATGTAGACAGTCGAGGCTGCCCGTAATCTCAGTGAAGTGGCGCGGTCCCATTCCGCCTGTCTTTCCTGCGTGGGAGGGGCTAAGGTATTCTGTTGCTTGGCAGCTAGATGAGCAACCTTTGTTCCGTATACATTCGGCCATGCCTTATCTTATGTCGTAGAGTTTGGTTTGCCGCTGAACAAGGTACGTCGTGCACGGGCGAGAAACTATTCCCCTATAATTGTGTAGGTCCAATAGCCAATTTGTGGCACAAGCTTGCCCACATCCGCGGGTAGATCAGAGACGTTGAGCAGTGTGGGCCACCAAGTCGTACTACCGGATGTGATATCTAGCCAAGTCCAAGCCGTAATACCCAGGCCAATACCGCCCCCCAGTACCTAGGTGCTGTGGTAGGTGATATAACCTAGGGTTGCTGTTTCTCCTTGGCGGAAGGTATTCTTAGTGATTGTGGCTCCTCTCTGTTCCTTCCCTCCAGCACCTGGGTGCTCGGGGTAGTAGGAAGCAACAGGCAGCCGTCTAATAGGTTTGTACCAGACTGGAGGCCCCGGAAGTGGGGCCTCAGTCAAGCTAGTTCATATTTACAAAAGTACCCTATTTCTGTCAGTAGTGCACAGTGCAACTTATTTCAAGCAGGCGAAGTAGACGTTACTCTAGAAATAAAAGCGTTAGGATAGAGAACAAAGCTGTATTTATTGAAGACTCAATAAACACAGTGACTCGTGCTCTCTCCTACCAAGCAGACGGAGTACTGAAGGTAAACTATATTAACCAGATGTAGGCGACCTGGTCCTAGGCTAGAGGGAAAGTGAACTAGAAAACAGAATATATAACTACTCAACTAAAGCTGTCTAATGCGGTTATCTGGAAGAGACAAAAGAAGTTAAAGTAGTAAGGTATATTCGTGTTCGATGGGTGTCGAAGACTGTTGTCATCGCAGAGGGTAGCCACGATGGCTACTGAAGACACAAGGTTTCGCTGGAGGCCCTAGCACTAAGGAGTGCGCGGGGTTACTCTATAGGAGAAATACTAATGACTCTGGGAGCCCCGCTGCACACTAACTTATATAGTGAGAAGTCTAAGCTGTCACAGCGAAGTGCGGGGAAGGCATGTAATGTCCTTCTGCTGTGATGGTGGTGTGGGAAGTGGGAACCCTCTCGTCAGCGTTTTTGGTTCGTGGATCTTCGGTGGCGCTCGGCCATGCCCGAAGTGGCTGACAGCTTTCAGGCACTCAACGCAGGGGGAGGGGAAGCTGCATGCTCGCTCGTTGCGTAACCTTGTAGCCAGGTGTTTGGCCGCCTGGTAGATTGGAGTGGCACACAGCAACTGTGTATTGGTTTGCAATAACAATTCTCACATAGGTTGAAGTAAGGGTATACTTCAAGTACACAGAGTTGTGTCGTAATCGTAGTTTATTAGTAGTATAAGCGGCATGCGTCAACGGATTGAACAATGACAACCACCACCCTGCTTCATGCCTATGTAAAGTAACCACAGACGATGCTATGCAGGATGCTGAGAACATCCGATGATGATGCAAATTCTAGTGATAACAGTGAAGTGCCACCATATGCCAAGCAAAGGTGTACACGTGGTTCTGAAGACCCCAATCACCTAGTTGGTTTCAGTCAGCGGAGAAATGAATTCAATTATTGATGAACTCAGAGCCAGAGGCTTTATTGATTGATACACTATCTACCAAAAAGTAATTGGGCACCCGTAAATATAGGTAATTCAGTATGTCAGTTGATTTGTGTTTCACGGCCTTCGACGTAGGACCGCTGGTGTTTGTCCGTGGTAGCATGAACACAGAGGCCTATTGTAACATTCTGGATAATAAAATGCAACCAACGTTGTGGCGTTTTTACGGAATGGACCCATGTTACTTCCAGGATGACAATGCCAGGTGCCATGTTTCAAGGGCTACTATGCAATGGTACGCCGACAACAATGTTCGCTGATTGGACTGGCCCGCCCAGAGCCCCGACCTCTACCCTATAGAACATTTTTGGGACGAATTGGATTGCCGGGTGAGGGCTCGTCAGGCGTTGCCAAAATCCATTGCTCAACTCATGGAATGGTTGCAAGAGGAATAGCGATGAATCTCCGTGGATGTCCTGCAAACACTCGTAGAGAGCATGTCGACAGGGTGGATGCTGTTATAGCTGCAAGAGATGGCCCTACCAGATTCCAATGGGGTGACAACCACCGAGCAAACATTGTGGATAGGTGCCCAATTACTTTTTGGTAGATAGTGTATAATAGATATACAGTAGAACCCCTCATGGTTCCCGAGAATAGTATCGTAATAAAAAATTAGGAAAATTTTGGGCCTATTTTGACCCACCCCTAACCCTATGTCCCCGAACTTGCCATTTTTGGCATGAAGTATGTTCAGTCATCTCTAGCGCATGAAAAAAACACTTTTTTAATTAAATTAAATAGAAATTTGTATATTTTAATAGTTGGACTTCTCCTGAATAATTTGGTACCCAAGAAAGATTGGACCACCCCTTGTCGTTAAAAGAAGGCCATTGAAAGTGTGTGAAAAGATTATACTATGTATTATTAAAATATAAAGTTATTATTAAATACCTATTACGCAGGTCTCGTGGGTCGTACATTGCTATGAGGCACGTAGCGATCAAAAAGTTTAGGTGTCATTGCGCAATATGTGTGTGGGTGCCGTGCTCTCCCTTTGGTCTGGCTGTCTATGTAGCTGGGCGAGCGCGTAGATCCTCATGCTGGGCAGCTGTCAGTCGGTCGCTACAAGATGTCGGGCGGCGCCCACCTGCCGCATTCGTTATAGGGCCGGTTCACTGCCTAACAGTGGCGCTGCGTTGGGAAAACATGCTGATAGATGCGATTCACGTCAATGTTTTGAATTTATACGAAATGTAGATGGCGTGTTGGTCTCTGCACTGGCACGATGAGGCGTGGCAATGTTTACAGGAATATAAATATTTAGTGCGGTCTACTTGAATTATTAACTATCCCGAATTTTTCATCAAAAACTTTTGAAGGTGCCTATGCATGCACACGGCCTCACTCGCCATAATATGGCACCGGTAGCATAAGAATACATTTTATTTGCACACACTTATCTTTATTCACTTTAGGCATAAAATTGACTTCACAAGAAAAAAAAAACAATTTTCCACCATAAAAAATTAGCATATTACGTAGGCGTGGGGCGCACATAAACTTAAAAATAATAATTTTTAAAAAGGTTATTGAATTAAGTTTGAAGTTATCATACATACACTAATGTGTAATATGCCACTGTTTTTACAGCAAAAGAGGAGGGATAATGGAAGCGAAAAAAGACAAGGAGGGTAAGGCAGAGGTGGCGGCATGTGACTACGACAAAGATGGCCCGGCCTGCAACTCCCCCCCCCCCCCCCCCCCCCCCCTTCACACAACTGGGCTACCATGGACAATACCAATACACCAGTGTCCCCTTCTGGTATTAAGTAATTTATTGCTTCACGCTGCTTGGGACAACCAATGTCAAAGTCTATGATGGTAAAGGCCATTCATGGTAAAGTTAGCACCTTTGGAAGCCCTGTAATTTGGAATAATAGTCAATAAGTATGCTTTACTTTAGCCTAATCGTTATTTTCCGAGTGTGGTGGAAAATACACTCTGTGTTTATTACTTACATGGCAATATTTATTTAAAAAGATGTTTAAAGGATAAAAAATGGCTGAAAGGAAAAAGTAACCAGGCCGTAAGTGCTCACTTTACCGTGAACAGCGTTTAGCTTGAGAAATGCTTGACCACTAACATCAGTAAGGGCTAGTTTTTCATAGACTGAAAACCGTGGATAATATAAACTAGTACCATGGTTGGAGAAAAGGTCTACAAAACAAATTGTGCATAACTGAAACCGTGGTTGGCGAGGGATTACTGTATCAATTTTTAGATGTGCCTCAAATTTTCTACTTTTGCGACCCAAAATTTTCACGGTTCCTCAGGATTGGGTCGTGATAGAGAGGTGGTCATAATAAATGGGGTCTTAATGGAGGGGTTTTACTGTATGTATGTGTGAATGATTTGGATATGCGTGTAAATAAATTTAACAATACTTTTTTTTTTTCTTAATTCACACTGGCTAAGCAATGTACCTACTGTTACGCTGTAGCAGTCCGCTAGAGTAGCATGTGTTGTGTAGCTTCTGACTTAGACAAGTATGTACTCTCAAATGGCTTGAAAGTCAGCCAGAGCTCAAACTGTGAATGAGCTGGAGAGAGCTCGTGCATCTGCGCCTTGCTTTATGCACACTCCAAATCCTTATCGAGCATGGGAGATAAAAAAAACACATTCGTATTCACCAGCAAGGATGGGGAGGGAACACACTGCAAAAACCTTCGTATGCATCCACAAGTTGACCAGTTCGACTGACTCATTGAAAGAGTATGTGTTAGGTGTGGGATTCAAACCCATAAGTTAATAACTACTTGAAATTTTTCAAGGCATTAATATTTTCAGTTTTAAAAATTGTTGCTGTAATAATTCCTACGGCCTATGAATATACCTATTGTGTTTTCTGCTGAAGCTATGCACACACTTCTGCAGCCTAGCCAGGTGGTCACCTAAATACACAACCTCCAGCACCACACGTAGGGGACAGCGGTGGCTGAGAAGTTACTACTCGCCTCCCACCAACACAGTGACCCTGGTTCACTCTCCGACGAAGTCATTCCTGGTTTTTTTTTCACGTGTGTGAATCGTGCCTTGCATGTTACTTTTTAAAGGGTTTTCTCTGGGAACTCCCACTTCCCCGTCCTTTCATTCCGGCGCTGCTCCATACTCACCCCGCTTCACCTTCATCTGCTCTCAAGACCTCGTTGTTAAGAGCAGCACAAATCTCTCCACACACTCGCTCTGCTACACTTTCCTGGTATAGGTTTTTGCAGACCTCTGACTGCAAATATTTCAAATGAACATGCTTAAGTGTTTTATTTTAATTGATTTTTTCCTTACGTGTGAAAATGCTTGAACTCTATAGGAAGAGTTCGAACTTGCATTACCTTATTCACAAGGATGGGTGCACTCATCAGAATGTATGAGTTATTTCAATAGGATCTTATACAAATTGTCTGCCTCTGAAACATGATGTCGCTGACTGCAATTCGAACCCATGCTCCCTTTACAGGAACCCATTATATGACTGAGAGTTTTAAAAAATGTCATGTGTGGGGATTCAAACCCACGCTCCCTTTACTGGAACCAGAACTTAAATCAGGTGCCTTAGGCGGCTCGGCCAACACGACAATTTGTATTATTGATGGAATGTCACGAGTTATTTTTTTGTTGAATGACATATGATGTATTGTCTTTTCTACCTGTCGCTTGTGCAATACGCACGGGTTGGTTGGTAGGTATTTGTATTTCCTTTCGTGCACTCTAGCGGACAACTGAAGGAAAAAAAAGAAAGCACGCTCAGCAAGCATATGACTCTAAGTTTATGTGTGTACGCGTGCGTGTGTGCATGTGCGTGCGTGTGTGCATGCATGTGTGTGTGATGGGCGTGGTACACGCATGCAGGTCGGGGACTGAGTATGACTGTCTGCAATTACAAACACTGTTGTAGACTCTCCTCATGACTTTCTTGGAAGCAGTGGGGTCCTTGCTCCCACTCGTTTCCCCTCGAACGTATGAATGAACATCCAATGGCGGATTTTATGACAACTTGTATTATTACTACTACTACCACCACCACCACCACCACCTCTTTCAATAGGAATTGAACCTGCGATACCCCGAGGTTGTTAGCCGTCTCCACTGTCTTCAGGGTACATATATTAGTTCCTTTCAATAGTATACTGGTAAGTACGTGTTTTTTACAAGGGGAAGTGGTAGGGATGCAGTACTTGGTCGGCAATATACAGTGGAACCGCGTTATTGTGAGTATGGCTTATAGCGTCGCGTTCGCTATTGAAATAGTTTTTTAATGCACCGTCATTTGCCCTATAATTTAAAGGTACTTAATTTAGTTTATAACGGAAACCAGTTAATGAAACCTTTCACTATTGTGATAGGAACATTTTTAAACCATATTTTTTAAATGTTTAAACACGTTGCATAGCAATTGACATCCACCTATTTGCCACACCCGAGCCAACTTTTGTTGGTCTGTGATGCGTGGCGACACTCGACATGAGTAGTGTCAAATGTAGAAGCAAGCAAAGAGATGCCTGCGGGTGTAATAGTGGGAGAAAGGTGGCAAGGTACAAATGGGAGCTACAGACTCCAGCGTTTATGATTTTTTCTGAATTCCGACACAGAGAAAAATTTTTGAGTGAATATTTACTAGAGACGGGACATTTGATTCTGCGATACCTCGATATAGGGAATTATCTAAAATATTGAGTATTGTGTCGTGCATATTGATACATTTGTTCGATGCATGAAATGTTATATTATCGACAAATGAATGGCTTTGTCCGCCTTTTTCCCAATTGTCTCGAAGAAACTGTATTTTCGTTCTGCAGTTGAGTTTACTTGTTTCAGAAAACCCGGTTAAATGTTGTATTTATTTAATCGATCAGCTAATTAAGTTGCATCGATTGCAGAGAAATGTGTAATAAGAATTGTAACAACATGTATTCAGGAGTTGCAAATAGGAATTTCAAACTGTAAGTCAGTGTGTATTATATATAAATATGAAGGCGTGACATATTTAGTAATTTGGTATTTCTTATTTTGTATTCAGTGGATATGAGCAAAAATTACAAAATTATGAAATCAGTGCCAAGTTTGTTTTTACTTTAAAAACATGTGAATGCATAAATAAAATTATTTTTAAAAAACATTTAAGCCTAGGCCTAACAGTACATAAAATACACTAGGTATGTTTTAAAAAGCAAGTAAGTATTGTTCTTTGTTTATATATTCCGCAGCTACATTTTTAAAAATTGTCTTTATTGCATAAATTTTATTCTTATTTATTAATATACTTGTACCATTACAGTGATAATTGTAGAATTATTATGTCCATTTTAAGCATTAGATTTATATAAAAATATATATTTCACTGTTAATGTAATAATGCATTGCCGCGAGTGCTAAACAAGTGACTGTCGACAACGTCAGTTGATGCCGACCAAATCAAATTTACAAAATAACTCAAATTTTCGACTCTTCCATTCAAACAATGTGTAATTAAAAATTATAGTCTCGTAAGAAGAGGTGCAATACGACAATGTCTCATGAAAGACGTTAAACTTAAGTATCTCCCAACCCCATCCAATCCATTGGCAATAAAATTAATGGAGGCCCAGCAGTGTGACTTAGCCATAACAGAAACAAGGTAGGTTGGAATGGTAACCTAAATAGATCACAGCATTTGTTTACACTCATTGCTTTTTTCATAGACAGTAGCTGTTTAACAAGGATACATTGCGGCCGTACTAAGTTTCTAAAACTGTCAAAATTTAGTGATCTTGTGTTCAGTATTCTAAATGCAAGTAAATATTTCAATTGTTTACATGCCATTTGTGTTCACAACCAGTATTTCATATTTATTTTACATGTTTTGTGTGTGTACAATATGTGAAAACGACAATTACAAAACCACAAGCAAAATAAATCTTACTTCAGGTAGTGGTAGAATTGCTATTGTTGTTTTTCATCAGACGATAAATAATTTCCACATTTCCTCTATCCGACTTCATCCAGAAAAAAAAAGGAATGTGTTTATTTTTGTTTTGATTTGTGTCAATTAATGTATGTACATGGATTCAAATTCGAACTTGGCACCAACTGTTGCAAGTGCCATAGCCGGTGACCATCTTGACTTGTGGTGCTATCTATGAATGAACGCAGTTAGTTACCTCTACTCCATGTTGCTGGACGTCACGCAGTTGGAATGTGTTACAAATTATATTGTTTGGAAACATTTTTTCTCCTCCAGGCCGGATATGCATTATTCGAGCTACTTAACAAAGTTTAATCTATAATTACGATAAACAGTGGACGTGTTTTCGGTATTCCTTTGTGTGCGGAATCGGGCGTGGTGTGGCACTGAAACTACTTCGTTTCGTGCCATGGCGGTTATGTATACAAATACCACTGTATTTAATCACAAAATTTTTGTTATACAATAAGTGTCGTATTTATCTTTTTCGTGATTCGTGGTGAAAGAGTGTATTTTGAGGTTAGTCGCGTGGTATACTAACCATAACTGCAATTGTTTATGTTTTCACCAGGCCGGCAATTTATTCGAACCACAACGAGAAATTGTTAAAATGTCTCAACCCCAATTGAAGACATGTTTATGCCTCGTGAAGTGTCGTATAAGCAGACTTCTGACCTTGGCTGATGAAGTTGACAACAATCCGAGTCGGTCGGGACTTTTCAAGGCAACTTGCTGTTAAAGCATCAGAAAAATACATCAATTGCAAAGTCTGAAGCCAGCGATAGGGAGCTCGAAGAGTATGACAAGGCCTACTATAGAATACAGGAAGTTTTCAACAAACTTGTGATCAAAGAAGTAGGAGGAGAACAGCAATGTCATATTGGCCAAGCCTCATCCAATGTTAAGTTACCAAAATTGCAGTTGCCTACCTTTAAAGGGTTGTTTACTGACTGGACTACCTTTTATGATTTATTCACCTCGCTGGTTGCACAACAACAAGGCCTTCGCTGCAGTGGAAAAGCATCAGTATCTCCTGACGTCAGTTTCGGGTGAGCCATACAACCTTATTAAAGCTCTCCCACTGTCTGGGGATAATTATAACCTAGCATGGCAAATATTAATTGAAAGGTACCATAATGTCAGAGCAATAGCCACAATGCATTGGGAAAATATAATGCAACTTCCTCGCTTAGCTGCTCTCTCTCCTGACAAATATCAGAGTATGGTAGACATTCTTAAGGAGAACTTGGGTGCTTTGAGAATTCTAAAACTGCCAGTGACGAATGAAGCTTTGTGTTGTTAAACCTTATGTTACCAAAGCTTGATCCAGATACAAGAACCCAGTTTGAAGTAGCTCATAAGACCATACAGATGCCCACATTTGATCAGCTTCTAAAATTTTTGGAATCACATTGTAAGGCATTGATAATGGCTAACTATTTAGCATCAGAGTACAGATGTGCACGATCAACAACTAAGAAGTTTATAACTTCAGGCACAAACATCAAAGCTTCATTCTTGGCAACTGCGGAACAAGATATTTGTTTAACCTGTGAGGGCCCACACCAAATTCACAAGTGTCCTACGTTCAATGGTCAGTCAGTTGATGAGAGGATAGAGTTGGTGCGACAAAAGATGTTGTGTTTCAACTGTTTGCAGAGCCACAGGGTTAAGGATTGTAGTAGGAGAGACAACTCCCTTCATCACACTGCTGTCTCTCCAAATCAAGTGAAGCAAACTCCAGATATTTCTAACGCAACAAGAAGCAGTCACTTCCATTCCCAATGAGGAAACTGCAGCTGTAGTTTCACTTACCTCTCCCACTGATGTGTCGGCAACTGTCATCTTAGGTACAGCAGTCGATAGAGTTCAAGATGTAAGTGTCAAGATGCAGAAGGTTCGTGTGTTGCTCGACTCAGGATCCCAGAGCTCATTCATCTCTGAAGAGTGTGTCCGCAAGCTAGGGTTAAAACGCCAAAGGACTCAAGTTCCTGTTGTGGGGTTGGCTCAGGCTGTTGTTCTTGCAAACAATGGTTCTGTTATTTGTGTTCTGACACCTGCGACAAGTGAAGGGCCGCAATCACCAAAGCCCTGGTCTTGAAGGATATAGCCTCCAAATTACCCAGCATCCCACTTCATCACGTGAGAGATGTGTATCATCATTTGGAATTAGCTGACCCTTCATTTGATACTCCAGGGACAATTGATCTTCTTTTGGGTGCTGATGTATACCCAGATGTGTTTGATGGTGGGCAGTACCAACCACCATGTGGGTTCTGCATTGCTTTTCACAGTATATTTGGTTGGGTTCTAATGGGTAAAGTCAGTCAGACTGCAACTGCTGCCAGTAGTGTTGTTTCTCTGTTTGTACTGTCTGAGGCTTCCCTAACAGACACCATCCGCAAGTTTTGGGAGAGTGAAGAAGTACCTTCTGTTCAACATTGTAGCTCAGAAGATATTGAATGTAAGAGTCAGTTTTTTGAAACCCATTCGCGAGACCCAGAGTGTAGATATGTCCTGAGACTGCCTTTAAAGGAAAAGTAACCAGAGTTAGGAGATTTCCGCAGCTGTGCTGTCAAACGGTTGCATCAACTGGAACGCAGATTGCATAGTCAGCCAGAAACCAAAAGGGATTATTCCAATTTTTTGAGCGAGTATGAACAACTTGGACACATGCATGCAATTAATGGAGTAGGGCACTCTCCTCGGTATTATATCCCACATCACTATGTCTTGAAAGAATCCAGCTCAACAACCAAGTTAAGAGTGGTGTTTGATGCTTCAGAGCCTCCACTTCTGGAAAGTCTCTTAATGATATTCTTCTCACAGGACCTAAACTTCAGAATGACATTGTGGACATTATTACACATTTCCATCTTCATCCTGTTGTAATGACCACAGATGTTTGTAAAATGTATCGACAGGATGCATCTTATCAAATAATTATGTGGCATGAGTCCCCTGATCAACCAATATGTGAATTCCAACTTGACACTGTCACTTATGGTGTGTCAGCAGCTCCATTCATGGTTATGAGTGCCTTACAACAGCTTGCAGTTGAGAAAGGTGGCTTGTATCCCAAGGCAGCTAAGATCGTGATGGAAGACGTATTTGTTGACGATGTCGTGACAGGTGCAGCATCAGTTGCAGAAATCCTCAAGTTGCAGCAAGAACTGATAAATCTCCTAAAGCAAGGGGGTTTTGAATTAAGAAAATGGTCGAGTTTTAGCCAAGCTGGCTTAAATGCAGTACCAGAAAACCACCGAGAGAGTCCACTTAGCTTTTAAGGAAATAGTGACGTGGTCAAGGTACTTGGTCTCCAGTGGGACTCAAGGTTGGATGTGTGTCGTCATATAATATTCAATCAGCTAGCACAAGTCACCAAACGAGCTATTCTTTCAGACTTTGCTAGGTTGTATGACCCACTAGGATGGCTTACTCCAGTTGTAATTCGAGCTAAGATTTTCCTCCAAACACTATGGCTGTTGGGTGTGTCATGGGATGAAGTTCCACCTCGAGATGTGCTGGAGGAATGGCAGGCTTTCATCTGCCAACTGGATGTTCTCAGCAAACTGTCCATACCTTGTATTGTGTCAGCACCGCAGTAAGAATATCAGCTTCATGGCTTTAGCGATGCATCCAATGAAGGTTATGCAGCTGTTGTATACCTACGTACTGCTCATCAAGGTGGGGTGAAGAGACACGTGCTTCTGGCCAAATCATGTGTTGCGCCACTAAAAACAGTCACACTTCCTCGACTTGAATTGCAGGCTGCACATTTACTCATTAAATTACTTGAGTCAGTAATGTTGACCCTTTCAGAACATATCCACATTAGCCGTATTACTGCATGGTGTGACTCAACAATGGTTCTTGCCTGGATCAGGATTCCTCCTCATTGTCTGAAAACTTTTGTGGCAAACAGAGTGGCTCTTATTCAAGAGAGCAAGATAACGGTCCAGTGGAGACATGTGCTTTCTGCTGACTATGCTGCAGACTGTGCTTCCAGAGGATTCTCACCTCAAGATTTACTGACACACACACTTTGGTGGACTGGGCCTAGCTGGTTAATATTCGAGAAGGAATCATGGCCATGTGGAGGAGTAGCAACCAGCATTCACGAAGGTGAAGAAGAGCTAAAACAGCCTAAGGTAGTCTCATTGGTTGGGCATTGTGAGCCAAACCTCCCCGCAAGCCTCTCTAGGTTTTCTTCCTGGTTACAGCTTCAGTGTGTGCTTGCTTATGTATTAAGATTAATTCAAACCTGATGGTGTCACTAGGGTGTCAACGCACTGGTTCTCTTACTGTCGCAGAACTTGATGCTGCTAAGAAGATGTGCCTGAAGCAGTTTCAACGAGAATGTTTCAGCTCTGAGAGTGAATGTTTGATTTCAGAGGGTAAATGCCCCCCTGGTACTGGTATTAGAAAGTTGAATCCATTCTTGAATTGTGATGACATTCTGTGTGTGTGTGGACGTTGACAAAATTCACAACTAACTTACAAAGCTAAACATCAAATCTTGTTACCCAAGAAGAATTTTGTGACAAATCAGTTGATTGATTATCATCATCTCGTGCACCTCCACGCTGGTTCCAGTGCCACAAATGCAGCCATGCCTTGCATGTACTAGATTGTGGCAGGGAAGGGATCTGTCGTCAGGATCCACAGTTGTTGTATAAAGTGCCACAGGTTCAAGGCCACCAATACACAGCCATTGATGGGAAATCTCCCACCAAGTAGGGTTCAACAAGCGAGGCCATTTCTAAACATTGGTGTTGACTATGGGGGCCCGTTCCAAATTAAACAGTCGCATGTTCGGAACAGTCGTGTGTCAAAGGCTTATTTGTTTGCTTAGCGACAAAGGCAGTACATTTAGAAGTTGTTTCTTCTTTGATCTCCACAGCTTTTCTTGATGCACTATTGAGATTTACTGCTAGACGAGGGATGTGTAAAAATGTTTTTTCAGACTACGGAACAAACTTTACATGCACACACCGTTATTTCAATTATCTACAGAATTTCTTAAGTGAGAGTGCCAACTTGCAGTGTGTTGCAGATACCCTTGCCACTCGTGGCACTCAGTGGAACCTCAATTCCCTATCTGCACCACATTCTGGTGGTTGTGGGGAGGCAGCCATCAAATCTGCTAAGTATCATCTGAAAAGAGTTTTAGACCAGCAGGTTCTTACATTTGAGGAGCTGTGTGCTATTTCGTCAGATCCAAATGACTTAGAGGCCCTGACGCCAGCACACTTCCTGTAGGCACCACCCTGACAGCACCTCCAGTTCCAGACCTTACAGAGATCCAGTCAATCAGATTGGGCCGATGGCAGCTGGTACAGTGTGTCACTCAGCCCTTCTGGCAGAGATGGCACAAGGTGTATCTGCACACACTACGACCATGTGGAAAATTGACCAAGAGTGAAGGTGAAGTGCAGATTGGCGACCTTGTCCTTGTCAAGTAAGACCACTTGCCACCCCTGCAGTGGCAACTTGGCCGTGTTGCAGTTCTACATGCAGGCAAGGATGGAATTTGCAGGGTGGTCACCATTAAGCAGCAACATCTAACAGTGAAGCGCCCAGTTATCAAGTTGTGTCGCCTACCCATTCACTGAGAACCACATACAGTATATCATTGTGACATTGTTCAGATTTTCTAGTTTGTGTAAAAATGTTAATTTTGGTGGGCGGTATGTTTAGGTTTGTGTCAGTGTATGTACTTCGATTCAAATTCAAACTTGGCGCCAACTGTTGCAAGTGCCATGGCCGGTGGCCATCTTGACTTGTGATGCTATCTATGAATGAAAGCAGTTAGTTACCGCTACTCCGTGTTCCTGGACATCATGCAGTTGGAATGTGTTACAAATTATATTGTGTGGAAACAGAATGCTTGTTTATCTAAATAAAAATTTGTAAGCTTACTTAGTTCGAAAATTGACATGTGAGCATATGCACATTTTTTATATACAAGCTTGTTTTAATTGTCATTTTTAAATTTCAATCATTGCAGAATAGGGATTTTGTGTATTACAAAGTGAATTCTCAATACTTTTATGCCATGGAAGTTATCTTAAATTTATGTATATTTCAGCCAAGGGAAGGAATAAGTATATGTTTGCTTTGCATGTCATACTAAGCAAACATATTTTGTTGATGTATAAGTCTTGTCTAGGAGAAATCATAGTTTCTGGTCTAAAACACTGAACAAATATTAGATTATATTAAATTTTCATTGCGAAATTATGGAAATTTTATTACTTGAGATTACATGTGAATGATAAGAAAATTAGTGTATGTGAAATTGCAGTGGGCAGTTTACGCATGTTTTAATAGTTTTTATCCATTGTACTAATTGAAAACTTTAAAAGTTGGCAAGTCTGGAGCGATACAACTACAAAAAATAGGCAGAGCAGGATGTTGGATATTAGATTTCCATCGAGTGGGAAGGGGGGCAGGGGTGAATGGTAGCTACTGTTGAATGCAGATTGTGGCGGCGTAGAGATTGATTTGGGGGGGGGGGGACGTGGAGCATCCCGCGAGAATTGATCCGTGAGAAGGGAGCGACAAGGAGGGGTAGTACTGAAGTGGGCTGCAAGGAGGCGACGGGATGCTTTCCGCTTACCTTGTAGGATAAATTTTAAGTAAACAAATTGTAAACATATGCCTGTAATTTGTACTTTCCTATAGAAAAACAAGTTAAAAATCATAGGTTTTTCATTTCTTGTAAATGTCTGTTTTCAATGTTGACATTTTTCATTTCCTTCTAAATATTATTCCTGATTTTCCAAATATTTTTCTAACCTACTATAAAGCTACATTTGTTTACGTTTGAACAGATACCGGTGTTGTCCGCAGGTTAGAACAGAACAAGAAAGTAACATGTGTCCATGGTGCCAGCCCTTCTCGTTGCAAAAATTTACTGTCTCTGCACATGGGACTTCTGTTTGTTTGTATTGTGAGCGTGCGAGAGAGGTGTGGTGTTGTCGAGCTAAGAGCAGTGTGTCATGGGCCAGGTGGAGAATGGAAACTGGCAAAGGCCAGTGAAAAAGTTTGGGGGTTTGAGAAGGGAAAGCAGGTAGAAGGCCGAGAGACAGGAGGAGAAACAGAATTGTGAGAGGGGGGAGAGACAGGAGTAGTGTAGTAAGAAACAGAGGGAAGTTCAGTGATCACTGGGCTTTATGTGTGTGAGACAGAGAGAGAGAAAGAGTGAAGTGGTGTGCTGATTGGTAGGCAGTTAACTGCTTCACATTGACAACAAACCTGGGGGGAGGGGGAATAGTATGGTGGAGGAAGCAAGATGGACCTTCAGACTTCTAGATTTTTTTTTGTGCGAACTCGTTGCCGCACACGCCTCGTTTTACGGCATTCCTTAACACAGGCTGTAGGTCTTCTATGACCATGAGTGAACTAATTATTGTACAAGTGATCAATACAGTAATCCCTAGCCAACCGTGGAAATTACGTTTTTAAAACATTGCGGTAGAAGAATACAAGCTTTTATGTGGAAGAGGGGTATGGGTTAAGTCGGCAGACTATTTCGCGTTTCATTATTATAAAATTGGATTTATTGCGCACAAAACATTTACCATACACACTGTTTGAGATGCCTTACATTTTAAGCAAAAAACAGCACTTTATTTATTGATAATAGATATGAAGATACATATTAAATATTTAATCACTCGTGTGCTGGGGCTAGCAGTGAAACATTGCCACAAGCACGTAGCTGGGCGAACACCTACATCCTCTGCAGCACTGCCGGATGCTGCGGCTTAATGCTATTGCTCGGTCCTATATCCTGGGGGTTGGGCGGCTGTCGGGCTGTTGCTACAAGATTACTCTGGCGGACGGCGGCCAGCCACCCGCTGCCACTGCCGTCGTTACAGGGCCGGTTCACTTCGTAACAGCAGCCTGGTGTTGGGAGAACATACTGATAGATGCAATTCACATCAGTGTGTTGAATTTCTACTAAATTTAGGTGGCGTGTTGGCCTCTGCACGGCACGATGAGGCCCAGCAATGTTTACGAGAATTCAAAAATTTTGTGTGGTCTACTTGAAATATTAACTGTCCTGAATTTTTCATCAAAAACTTATGACGTGGTCTATTCACGCACATGGCCTTACTCGCCAAAATATGGTAATATAAGAACACTTTTATTTGCCTACGCTTACCTTTACTCACTTCACACATAAAATTGACTTAGCAAGAAAATAACAATTGCTCACCATAAAAAATTTGCATCTTACGTAGGCATGGGAACACATAAACTTTAAAAAAATCATACATACACTGATTAAGAAACTAGTCTGTAATATGCCCCTGTTTTTACAGTAAAATAGGAGGAATTATGGAAGTAAAACACGACAGAGGGTAAAGTAGAGGCAGCGGTATGCGAATAGGACAAAGAATTCACACTGACCCAGTGTGCAACTCCTCCCTCCAAACACCAGAGTCCCCATCTGACATTATGTAATTTATTGCTTCATGCTGCTTGAGACAACAAATGTTGAAGTCTATTATGGCAGCTTGAGAAAAGAGCAACCACTAAAATCAGTAACAGCTAATTTTCCACTGAAGACCGTGGATAATAGAAACTTGTACCAGCATAAATTTTTTATAGCAATAATTAATTTTACCATTGTTGACTATTGTTATAATCCTGTATATATCTCCCGTGCACAGAAAGGCGAGACTGGTCATTGCAGTCTCCGCTTCAGCGAGGTCACGAAGGCAAGATTCGCTCGTGGCCTATGGGTATTCACTGCTAAACCAGTTAAGGTAGGGGATAATTTGTTTCGTAATATAATAATAAGAAGAAGAAGAAGCTTATAATTCTAGCATCTATTGTATGTGCGGAGAATCTCCTGTCTAGTGATGACTGCGGTATTCATTGCGATGTACCGAGTAACATCTAATTACATACATACATCGAAGTCTTGGTACACGATGAACGACGACGACTTAAGAGTGCTGGACCCTAGTGGGGATGTACTAACAGACTGTCTAGAAGTAAATACGTGCATTGAAGGTTCGGGTATGACTATCTGTAATTATTACCTGCTTTTTCTCTCTCTCTCTCTCTCTCTCTCTCTCTTTCTTTGTGTGTGTATGTGTATATATATATATGTGTGTGTGTGCAGCTCTTGTACATCAAAATAGCCGTTCTCCATGGGAGAACTACCAAAAAATGTCACAGTGAATTGGTAGAAGCTGTTGGGAATAATACCCTGCCATACCAGACAGCTGCAAGGTGGGTAGGAGCGTTTCAGCAAGGACGTGTACAAATGTTGGTGTGTTCTTTATTGTCAATACACGTAATGCTTACCTTGTCCTGTCATGTGTCTACGTCACATTATCCACACGTGCCGGTATTCGCACACTACAACATAGTGTCATGACTGTGTGTGTGCATGTGCATGGTGTATTTCAGAAGCTGGCGATTAATCTTGACATAGCAAAAATGCCATTACTCAACGTGCGAACACCGAACTGATCGGTGCTGCAGTGCTAGCTGTGGTGATTACATTTGCCCTAAGGCGTACTTGACCCCTCAATCCTTCTTCGGTGTCTTTTGGTAGTTGTATCTAAAATGGTTCGGTAATTATGACCAACTATGCCTCTAAGTAGTCATAGGTCAAACTTAACCCCTCAATCCCTTTCATTGTCTGGAGTGGTGCCTGTGTTATGATTTTGGTTACTGTATCTTCACTGGTTTGTATCTGAAATGAACGTTCGAGATGTTCTGGTCGACTTGATGCTGCCGCTGGCTTACTGGCTGCCAAAATGGACGACATCCTCGGCTGGCTGCCAGTTGTCCTGCGGCCGCCATATTGTTGGTCAGTGGTGCTCTGCATCCAAAATGGCAGTCCTGTGGTGAGATCGCACATCCCACGAGTCATTTTCCACCTTCAGGAGTCATCCTCTGGATTATGCTAATTAAGGCCAAGATGGCCGCCATCAGGAGGGAAATTTGGGAATATTTGAAGGGATAAAAGGGGGGGGGGGGGGATTCCCACATTACGATACCATAGGAGGCTGGAGTATGTACCCGTGTTCATAGCCCTGAGCCCCTCCTTTTTATACTACTGATGGCAACTTTAGGAAGTCGTGCTGAGGAACCATGTGACCTCTCGTAAAATTGAGAGTCTACTAATGATCTTCTTTTGCACTTAAAACTAGAAGTTTAAGCAAAAGGCAGAAAAAAGTATAATTGTATATGTGCAGACAGCTATGTGCCATCACATGTTGAATACTTTCCTATTTAAAACAAAGTTTTTAAGAATAAAATAAGTACTTTTATGGTCTAGTTAGTCAACATCTACAGGCTTGAATAAAAGGAAAAATGTACTCGAATTTATTGAATTGTCTCTCTTGCAGGAAGCGTCACCACAGAGTGATGTGGCAATACAGAGAGGGTTCCTGGAAGTGATGCTACGAAGAATCAAGAGGTTAATACAGTTTGTTCCTGTGAAGTGATGTTAGAGATTGGGTTACTTTTTACCCGGCAGATCTGCTACCTCTAGCAAAGAAATAGACTTCATGAGTTTAGCGCATTAAGCAAACTAGACTTAAAGATGTGAGAGTGAAAATAATATTGACATTGTGTCTTTTTTTTATACTGGCAGAAAGATATTTATGATGAATAAATGTTTGTTATTTTTTTTATTCCCTTTACATTTAAAACTGTGATTGAAAACAGTGATGTGGGATTTATTTATTTGATTTAATAAGTTTGGATCACATATGTGGTTACAGTGGACTGTTGCTGTACTGAAAACTCATTGACCAACAACCGTATTCACAGTTAATTTTCATTGGTCTAGACAAAATCCCTATATAAATAATGTTAAAGATACCAGCTTGTCTCGTTCATTGGATATTGCATCTATGAAAGTATATTTTGATCCCGTAACCTGAGTTTTCCTGCAGCCATAGTTTTTAAGCTCGTTGGTGATGCAAATGTCTAGTAACTTGAATGTGAAATACATTATTCACGCCACCAATTATTATCCCTTCTCCGCGGCACAAGGCGACAACAGCGGCGTGCGAGTCTGGTATGCTCCCTCCCCCCTTACACGCCTGACAAGAGCGGGAGCGGTTACCTAGCAACTTGCATGGCAACCTAACATCCTCTCTCTCACCCCTCTTTCTGTCTTTCTCAGCCATGCACCTTTCTTCCTCCCCTTCATGCCTTCAAGAGGGGAAACTGTTGTACAACAAAAAAAAATAGTTGCGTGTGTCTCTCTTTCTCTCCCTTACTATTTATCTCTCTCTCTCTCTCTCTCTCTATCAGAATTGACGACTGGAATCATAGCTTGGTTTTACTCACTCATTAGACATATGAAACTTAAGTAAATAAAGGCACCATATTAACAATAAAATAAAAGTGTGATTATTTCCTACATGTTTTTATTTCAAGTAAAACAATCTTCCATTAATGCAGATTCATGAACAGTCAGCTTGAGGCAGTCAGAACAGAACCACAGTAGTTCATTTATTATGCAAGTCACCAAAAACTTGCCTTGTGAGAAAATTAGAAGGCATGAGGGACAGCAGTTCCCTTCTGGCTAATGCCCTCCCACACTGGCGGAAATAATTTGGTAGAAAAAAAAACGGTTGTCTGAAAATTGAAGTTGAAGAAAAAGAAGTGATGGTCATGGGTATGCTGGTGTGGGCAAGATTTTCTGTGCTCGACGTGTCCTCTGAGAGCTGGTTTGACAACTGTTAGTGGGTGGTAGGCACACCTGTCATGAATCGCCATTTGCTTTACCCCCACTTCTCACGCCAGCATGCCAAAATCTAACCAAATAAGGAGATGGCATGGAATCCCTTCAATTACCTTGTGAACCCCTGTCTCAACCACCTTGAAGGAAAAAATGGCTACGAAAGTGGTAAAAGCTTATATCTCAGATTACTGATGCAACCTCAACTGCTACTTCCAAAAAAGCAAACGCATGACAGATAAACATACTAACACAGCTAAAACTTAAAATACTGATAAGCTATTACACTTTCTCGTAAAACAAAAGAAAATTAACCAAATGTTCCAATTAAATTAATATTAACTGCATCTACTGGGATGCTTCAAGAAAATTATACATACTATTTATCAATTTTATAATTACATTCAAATGATGTTTCTGATTTGTGCTTGAGGATGTATACACAATGTGAGCCAATGATGATTCCTTGTTAGTAGACTGCTCATCTTTCTGGGTACTCACTGAGATCAGCGCACAACACTTATAAAGGGAGCACAGGTCTGCTCAAAATTACAAAAGCCACTGCCGTATTCATTAGACCAGTGCTGACAAAAAGGGGCCTCAGATCTGTACCCACCAAAAAACTCACGCTTTGTGTTATTGATTCAAGGGCACCCTAGAAACTGGAGCAACATCTTACCACTGCAAACCCATATTATTCAATCCCAACACACTACAGTCGACTCTCAATCTATCGTTATTCAGGGGACTGCCTAAAATGTCCATACATGCGGGATTTCAGTAGAAAGGTTTCTGACAAGTATATCAATAAAATACAATTCCTAACCTTATAAAACATTATGTTAAGTATAGTAAGATCTGTATATTATATGTGAATAAATTTTTGTTAATGAACACACAAGTGGGAATTTTAGAAAAAGTATTATCGTAAATAATACATTAAAAAACCTGTCACCTAAACTTGTTTAAATAAAGAAAATGTCTTAAAATACTGTATATAACTGATTGTAATCCGAGACCTGATATACAAGCTGACCCAAAACTTTCAACCTCTCTGAAAAGGAAAATAATATGACACTGAATGCAAGCCAAATTTTGAATGTCTTACGCACAATCGTTCAACTAAGAGCACACGGAGAAGTTATCAATCGGGCAGTGAGTACATGGTGGCTGTTAGTGGAGGAAGACGAGGCGGCTGGAGGATTACCGTTCCACGCCACTACTTGTTGCCGAGTGTCGACACCTTGTGCCCGTGGCAAATGTCTGTCTTTTTAAAGTAATTAATTATATTTTACGGAAAAGAAAACTTGTAATTTGAAGTCCGAAATGAATAAATAAGGCGATTATAATTGATTTCTTCACTACCTTTAATAATTAATCATTCAAAAACCACATCCTCTGATTTTTGCTGTCATGAGTTACACTGCACTCTGTTCAGTGCTTACTTGCCCATCATTAGACAGCAAAAGGTGTCAAATAGACACTTACATGCTATCAGTTTATTCAAAAGCTGCGTCGCTATTAAAATAAATTAATATAAATCCTCTGAGTTTCCTGTAAGAAGTTACTAATAGTTAACTTTACACTAATAATACAAGTTGTTCAGTGTTCAAACAGTTGTTGGTGACAAGGGGAGGTCAAGTATATAATTTTATTCGCGAAGATGGTGCCCCTTGAGTTACATAAATATTACATTTTAAAATCATGTTTATTTTACACCACATACAATGAAACCTTACAGGTAAAACCACCTTTAATCACAAAAGAAAACATCTTTGCAAATAATAATTCCTCATTCAAATGTTTTACGTAACATTTTCAAGCAAAACCATTTACCTTATTTACTCGTGTGTAGAACGCACCAACATTTTGCAAAAAGTTTCAGGGGGAAAATTTCTTAAAATAAAATTGCACAAAAAATTGGTGGCATCCTGTTAGTAAGTATGGAACAAAGAATTATTTTTTACATTAATGTGTAGTGATTGTGATATGTTAGGAAAATACTTTAAATAATGTGGGTGCAAAAAGCCAAAATAAAAGAAATTCTGGAGACCTCGTGCTCTTCTACTCAACTTTTCCATCTTCGTTTTTCTCCTTTCTCCTCTCAGCAGTGATCTGCTCTTTTTTTTTGCCATGCTAGAATGTCGCACTTCAATTACGTAAAAAAAAAAAAAAAAAATTCTATGTATAGTATGCTTCCCAGAAATGTTTACCTTTATTTTGTTTAAAAGAAGGGTGCGATAAATATGGTACTTGAAGTGCAAGAAATGATACATGCAACTATTTTGAGCGATGCATAATCTTGATAAAATATCTACATTGCCAGGCGCACATTTGCTCTAGGCCAGTGTGTGAATGCTAGTCCATGCAACAGACACACTTCCCTCCCCCACCCACCTTTTGCTGGAACACTAACTTCCCCTCTCGACGGCATGTAAGGAGAGAAAGTAAGGTGCATGGTTGAGAGAGATGGAAATAAGGGTGAGAGAGAGGATGCTAGGTCATCATGCTGGTTGCTATAGGTAGTCACTTCCCCTCCTATGTAAGGGGAAATAGAAAAACCAGTCTCTCGTGTCACAGGCCCACAGTGTTAGACAAATGTGTTGGGAAGGCAGACTGCGTGCCGCAGAGCAGTGATAAACGACGGCATGCGTGACATATTTCACATCAGTTACTAGATGTTTGCAAATATTAGGTGAAGGGACCCAAAATATACTTTCGATTGATGCACCATGTGATAAACGATACAAGCGGTTTATATAAATATTATTTACATAGGAATTTCACCGGGACCACAAACAATGTTGGTGGATGTGGTTTATCGATACATGCGATAACATGCACACCTCAACCTTTGTATTTCTAGACAGAATATATCTTACCTTCTCAACTTTTCTTATTCATTACGCAGATTTGGCAACATTGAATTACCGAAATAGTAAAATTATATTCATTCATTGCCATTCTTAAAATCAACTTAAATTTGTTTATTTTTCCTTCAAAAAAATTAACATTCTGTATTATTCAGTATTGAAGCATTCATTAAAACTTACATCAACGTACATCACAATAACTTCCAACAGATTTTAAACCTTCTTTAACAAATGAAAAAACTAACTTATTAATATCCATTGTTCTATATAGCTCTTCATATTTGGTAATCTGCTTAAGTACAAGAACTAAATCCCAGTAGTTATAACTACATTTAAAAAAAAACATTTTACGTATAAAACAACTTGTCTCGTATCTTACTGGGTAAAACTTTTGCCTGCTGGGAGGAGAGTGGAAGCAGGCAGAGGATAATGTACGTACGGCGCAGTGGGGAAGGGGGGAGTGGGTAGATGACTGAGAGACAGGTGGAGAAAGAGAATCGTGAGAGGGGAGAGAGACAGTAGTAGTTTTACAAAGCTGAAGAGGGAAGTTCAGGGGTCTCCGGGCTTTGTGTGTGTGTGAGAGAGAGACAAAGAGTGATATAGTGCACTGATAGGTAAGCAGCTAACTCTCTCGCGCCACTTCCACAAACTTGGGGAGTGGAAGAAGATGGAAGAGGGAGAAAGGTCGTGCCAGCTTGTCATTACATAATGCTGCTGTCAGACCATCTGGCACGTAGTTTATAGCATGCGTCAACATAGGATGTACAAGGACAAATACAATAACAAAAATTATGGTGCACTGTAAATTTTGCTATAGTGATGATTAATTTCTCCATTGTCGAATTTCGTTACAACGTGGTTCCACTTCTTGAAATTTTACAGTAAAACAAGCATAATAATACAATCTCAAAGGAATGGTTTCTACCAAATAAATTTACTTTACCATTATTAAAAATACAAATTAATTTGCAGAAGTTAGTATCAATCAAAACAAATAAGGCGAAAGCAACCTGTCATATTTATTGTACGCACTTGCTGATGAATTAATTTAATTTAAAGAAATTTAACTAAACAAATATCTAACCATGGAACCTATACAGGGTATGGCCAGAAGGTACCTCAGCATATGTACTGGGGGCTCTACTCAAGCGGTGACCTTAGGAATACCTGGACAGAGCAGGGTTAAGGAGAGGGTAGGTCGACGTAGGTGGTGCTTGAGGCCTTATGATGACTGTAGGTGCTGCTGAAAACGTCCTTCAGGGGAAGATG
The DNA here is from genome assembly GCA_029891345.1 of Dryococelus australis. Classification (NCBI taxonomy): domain Eukaryota; kingdom Metazoa; phylum Arthropoda; class Insecta; order Phasmatodea; family Phasmatidae; genus Dryococelus; species Dryococelus australis. The sequence continues at coordinate 149,707,209 of CM056999.1, read as the reverse complement.
GCCTCATCATCACGGCGGTGCAAGGGAGAACTGCTGGTCCTAAGTCAAAGACCCTCCACCTTCACAGCAAAGGACTCCAGACTGTATGCGCCACCCCAAAGAAACTGCTTTTTATAGTGATCTCTCATCATTATGGATGCTACGAAGAGTGATATTGTAACCAATACCAATGTCTTTCTATCTTGCCTTAAAAAAATTTCCTGTTGTAAGAGTTGCAAACTTGCAAATCCAATAAATTTATTGCTGTAAAATATATATTTTTTGTGTTTGCGATTATTGATTTGATAGTAATTAATAATAATACCTGTGTAATTAATTGTAATATGAATATATTTTATTGATAGTATTTTGGTAACACAATGTAGATGTTACCATCCGAAATTTAAAAATATATGTGTATATTCACATAAGTTCCTCAATTAGGCCTATATTTTGCATGTTTGAAATCTCAAGCAAAAAATCACATGATGTTGACATGTCACACGGAAAGCACATGGTGGCGGAAGGATACGTATTCTGTTTGTTTACAAGGTACAACTTTCATACATCTGCCATATTCTGGAAACCTTACACAAGACAGACTATATATTTATGTATGTGTGTCTGCATATATATTGGAAGCCAGTTACGAAAATCGACCTTTGAAAACAAAACTGTAGGTAAAACATGTCAACCTCTTTTTTCAGCAACCTGTATTCCACAAATATATAACAGTGTGGTTAACTTTAGAGTGCTTTCTTATTGAATAAATGAAACTTTACATTGACGCTGTCAGGTGAGACACGAGATGAACAATGACACAAATACTTACTGGTAATTTGGGCGCTAGTGGTGCTTCCCCATCAACGAAGTATTGAGACTCAAGGATCTAAGGGATGCTGTGGGTTCTGTGTGTCTTAACACGTTGGCAATACTAAACTTATAA